>OX463763.1:1671833-2332301 GCA_949825005.1 Gasteruption jaculator | reverse complement strand
AAGATAAATGAGGTTCTGTGACCCTACGCTATAAAAAAAAAACTGGGGGAAGCCAAATCCCAAACGTACTGGGCCGGTCTGGGTTCGCACACCGCTCGGGCGCCGAAACCAAGATGGTGGCTGTCGAGGTTGTGTGGAAAACGTAATTTCCACCCAACCAATCGGAATAATTTCCCTAAAGCGGAGCGTAGCTTTTCCCCGTTTCGAACGAGAAACCAAAAGAACAAAGGAAAAGCTCGCTCCAAAACCAAAATAAGCCCACGGGCACTCACCAACCGAAAAGAACCCAGTCGGGAAAAAGACAGCAAATGCCCCGGAACTCCAAAATTCCCGTCGTTAGGGCGAGTCGAAACGTCGATCGGTCGCTCCGTTACGCCGTCCAAAGGAGAAGTGTCCTCTCCTGGGTCTTCTTCTCCGGTGTGTTGCGACGCATGCGCGTTTCCGCCCCGAGTTGGTAGTGGTCGGAAGGTGCTGCCACTTGGTGGGAATTGGTACTGGATGGTCCCCTAGATTCTGAAACTCCCCGAAGATCCAACAGATGTCCCACGTTGTCGACTACTCCAATTCTGTTGGTGAGTGCCCTAACGTTTCCGATCCTCGATCGATATCCAACCAAAATTTACGGCTTCTCCCGTGCGCCAATTACGGATCACCTATTCTAGAGTCTTATTCTAACTTAACCTAAGGGTCGAGCCCTTTACAGATTTCCGTTGTTCCAAATACATACCAATCCAATCCAAGTTGACATCTCCTCTGGACGGGTATGTTCGGAAAAGTATCTTTGTGGCGTGGTGTGGAAAACGCCACGTCACAACTCCTCCCCCCCTAGTCGGAAACCAACAGCCAATGAGTACCAAAACATCCGCCAATAATCGAGTTCCAAGTGAGTGCCCTTATCCAAATCCAAGTGAGTCAGGAGAGGATTACAAGATTGTATCCGAGTGTTGAAAGGAAGAAGAAAAAGGAAAATGAAAAGAAGCCCAAAACAAAAATTTTCTTTAGTGCCGTGAGGCTTTACTTCTCAGTTGTCGTTCCTTCTCTCGACCCTATGTCCATCGCCCCAGGCATTTCGGGCAGTCTTGGGGAATGAATCCTGCTAGGCCACAAACGTGGCAAAACAATCTTTGGGGATATGGGCAGTTCTTCCATGGATGCCCCTCCCCATAACAATTCCAGCATTCCCCGAACTTCGGGTCCCGTGCTGGAATGCGAGGACGTTTTGGTTTCTCCTCCGTCTTCTTCTCCTCCGTCTTCTTCTCCTCCTTCTGCCTCTCCTTCTTCGGTCCCTCGTCTTTTTGTGTTGCCTCCTTCGGTTGAGGTGTCTTGGGTGGGACTATGGAGGATCCCCCCAGGGATCCTACCGTCAGGGTGATCTTCCAGGGTTCAGTTTGGCACCCTATGTCCCTGGTCCTCCTTTTCGCGATGACCCCTTTGT
Organism: Gasteruption jaculator; assembly: GCA_949825005.1. Lineage (NCBI taxonomy): Eukaryota > Metazoa > Arthropoda > Insecta > Hymenoptera > Gasteruptiidae > Gasteruption > Gasteruption jaculator. The sequence continues at coordinate 2,330,866 of OX463763.1, read as the reverse complement.
CCTCCGTGGTAACAGAAGTTGTTTGTGTTCCGGTTTCTTTCCTCGAAGGTATGAGTCCGCTGAGGATATTTAATTCCTCTTGGGTATGCTCCTCAGTCAATAGATCTCCGTGTCTGAGAGCGTAAAGCCTGTACTTCAGGAGAAGGTCCTGAAGGGCCGTGTTCCCATGGGCCATGTCCAAAGGGTTCCCAAAGGAGTGTCGGGATGAGAAAAATAAACAGGCCGACCAACTAATCCCAAAAAAAAAATTGCAAATGTTACTTATAACATTTGATGCTGCCGAAGGGAATTATTTAGGTTTCGGCTTCTCCCTTGTAAGGCTTCAAATCCTTTATATGGTGTCTTCCCAGGAGCTGCCCCCCCTCATCAGTCAACTCGTATACTATATCGTTGTGATTTCCGGAAACGATATAGGGACCTACGAATTTTGGTGCCAACTTTGATGTAAAGTGTTGGGCTGCCTGAGAGAGAACATGATTTCTTTTCCAAACCCGGTCACCGATCTTATATTGGACCGAGCGTCTATTCCGATCGTAGTATTGGGCTCGTTTTTCATGAGCCAATTCTAGGTTTTGCCAAACAATATCGTAAATTTCTTGTAATCGAGCCAATCGTACTGTCCACTGTCCTCTGTCTGGTGGTGGTATGTCAATGTCCCCTTCAATAACTCTCCTTACGAAATTAGGAGGGTTCAGTTCCCTACCGAAATTCAAGAAACATGGGCTGAAACCAGTCGAACTGTGTACCGAACCGTTGTACGCCAATTGTAATCTAGGGAGATCCTTATCCCAATCCCTATGATCCGACTCAACATACGCCGCTATCATCGTTTTGAGGACCCGATTCTTCCGTTCTACGGGATTCGCTTGGGGATGGTACGGAGGAGTTTTGCTATGCTTAATTCCTGATTCTCGCGCTAAGGTCTCTATGACCTTATTGCAGAACTCAGTTCCATTATCCGAAATCAACACCTCCGGACATCCCCACCGAGACAAAACGAATTCCTCAAAAGCCGACGCAATGTTTTTGGCAATAGCCCTACGCAACGGTATCACCTCAATCCATTTCGTAAAGAGATCTTCAAAAACCAAGACATACGAGAATCCCGACCTACTGCGGGGAAAGGGGCCCATAATATCGGTTGCCACAACCGTCCATGGCATATCTACGTCCCTTTTTCCCATTTTTCCCGCAGGTTGGGCCTGATCTGGTTTGATCTGCGCACATACCTCACAAGATCGAACATAATTCTGGATGTCCCGAAACATACCAGGCCAATAATAACTAACGGCCGCCCTGTTGTAGGATTTTTCGACACCCAGATGGCCAGCCGTTGGCTCATCGTGAACTTCCGTCAATATATCCGAATGTTTTTCCGGATGTGGAACCAATTTCCAAGGATTCGGATCCATCCCAACCGATTCTACCGAAGCCAAAGGTCGACGTCGATACAGTAACCCATCTTCAACTTTCCAACCAACATACCTTTTTGGAAAGCGAGTTACCAATTTAATCCGACTTTCATACCAACGTTCCGAAACCGATTTCTTTTCCTCTACGATGGCTAGGAGCTCTTCGGGTTCTCTTTCGTACATTCTAGATAATGCATCAGGCACGTGATGAAGAGCGCCTTTCCTATGGATGATCTCAAAATCGTATTCCGAGAGTGCTAATGCCCACCGAGCTAACCGACCTGTAGGATCCCTAAGGTTACGGAGCCAACGAAGACAGGAATGGTCTGTTATTACAGTAAAATGGTATCCCTCTAAATAGGGCCTAAATTTCTTAACAGACCAAACAACTGCCAAACATTCCTTCTCCGTAACCGAGTACTTCATTTCTGGATCCGTGAGAGTTCTGCTGGCACAGGCTACAATGTGTTCTTTACCATTAATATTTTGGACCAATACTGCACCCAAACCAAAGCCACTCGCATCCGTTTGTAAAACAAACGGTTGCGAGAAATCAGGGTATTTTAATACTGGTGCAGTTGCCAATGCCTTTTTCAACTTCTCAAATGCAGCAGATCTCTCCGAAGTCCAATCCCATACCTGATCCTTTTTTAATAGCTGTGTCAGTGGAGCACTCTGAGCCGAGAAATCGATAACAAAACGCCGATACCAAGACGCCATACCAAGAAAACGTCTTAATTGCCGAATGTTCTTTGGAGGTGGATATTCCAAAATTGGACCAATCTTCTCCGGATCCACCTGCAAACCTTCCCTATTAACTCGGAATCCTAAATATCGAACCTCTTGACAGCAGAATTCGCTTTTTTCCCGATTGATGACCAAACCAGCTTCCCGAATTTTCCCTAAAATGCGTTTTAACCAAACCAAATGCTCCTCAAACGTCTTGGTAACGATAATAATATCGTCCAAGTACGCGAATGAATGCGGTTCCATTTCTGGACCGATCAACTTATCCAAAAGCCGCTGGAAAGTGGCTGGAGCATTTGACAGACCATAGGGCATCCGACGAAACTGGAACAGACCCATTCCTGGAACGGTAAAAGCTGTTATTTCCCGACTGCTATCAACCAAAGGTATCTGATGATAGGCCTGGCTAAGATCCAAAGTCGAAATGTACCGAGCACCACCGAGTTTGTCCAGAATATCACTCATATAAGGAAGAGGATATGCGTCCTTCTTCGTAACCGAGTTAATTTTCCGAAAATCCAAACAAAAACGGTACGTGCCATTGGGTTTCCTAACCATGACTACTGGAGTAGACCAAGCACTACTAGATGGTTCGATGACCTCGTCCGACAACATCCGATTGACCTCATCATACATGGCCTGCTTAACTACCGGAGAAACTGGATAGTACCGCTGTTTTATCGGCTCATGGCCTTGCACATCAATACTGTGTCTAATTAAATCCGTACATCCAAATTTCTCCGGGAGTTGACCTACTTCTTTATCCAAAAATTCTGTCAACCGATGCTGTTCGTCCGATGTCAACTCCACAATTCCACAACACGAGGATTCCAAGAGTTCCGTATTTCCAATTGTTTCCTCAAAGCTATGCTCTACCTTTTTATCGGTGAGATACCAAACCTGTCGATTGCCATCGATCACGACACCAAATTCTCGGATAAAATCCATACCAAGAATGCAATCTGCAGCTAAATGGGGTACAATCCTAATTTCCAATTCCTGAGAGGCTCCATCTACCTCTACAGGAATGGTAACCTGTCCGATGACTCTTTCTATGTCCCCATTTGCTAAAATAATTGACCGATATTTCGGTGTCGAAACCGAATAACCTAATTTGGAAACAATTTCCTTACCTAAAGGACCCAAGAAAGTTCGAGAAGAACCGGTATCCAACAATGCTCGAACCGAGACATTTCCAATTTTAACCCGAAGAAAGATTCGCTTTCCTAATTCCAAAGTTTGAATCGGGCCGCAACTAATTGGAGTTTGATCTTCTTTTACATCCAATAGTTGACGGATCAAATCCGAATCATCCAAATCTACCGAAAGCTTATCCGAAGGGGTTGTTGAGGTCTTCCTACGAACGGAAGAATCAGTTTGGACCTCTACGGCTGACTCTTCTTTTCGTTTCCCGAACATTTGGTGCAATTTGACCGAATCACATTGGCTGCACCACAACCAAAACAATGTTTACTTTTCGGACCCCGACATTCTTTCGCGAAATGGCCCTTTTTCCTACAATTCCAACATTCCACTGTGGAATTGTTCCTACCCGACGATGTTTTCCTGTGGTCTTTATCGCACCGATCCGATTGGCTTCCTTTCGGCGTACTCCTTGGCTGCTCTGTCACGGCTGCTACGTAGGTCCGCTCATGGTCCTTCCGGCTGGTCGCCGCACCAAAGGATTTCCCCGAAGCCTTGTTTCTCCTAATCTGCGAACTTCTGCACAAACTCGTGACATGCACCGACGAATCCCAAGCTGATGGTTCTTCCGAGAGGTCTATAAGGTTTCCCTCCCAAGCCAAATCCGGATACGCCGATTCCGATGGGTTTGGCGGCGGCTTGTAGCACCTAGTTGTTGCCCAAATTGCTTCTCGTTGTGCACAAGCCGATCCGAGTTCTTTGATGGTGGTGAAATCATCCGGGACTATGTGGACCTTGTACTCCGGCCTAAGGTTGTCGTACGCCAAGTTGAGCTGCTGGCGAACGCTCCACATCGGATCCATCCGAGATAGCAGCGTATAAAGGCAGGTGAGGTAATCCCTCGCCGACTCACCTACGCCTTGAGTTCGTGTCCTCGCCTGTTCTTCCAACCGACGCTGCTCATCCCGGAAGTCAAACCTATCCCGAAAGGCAATCCTAAATTGCTCTAAAGTGGCCCACTCTCGGAATTCCAACCTGTACCATTTTAACGCGATTCCCGTCAACAGATCCGACAAACCCCGAAGAACTTCCGAATCCGACACTTCCCAAAGATCTTGTTTTTCTCGCAACCGAAACAAAAACTCCTCCGCACTCATGTTTGGTTTCGAGCCCCCCGTAAACGTCAAGTTCCATTTCCGAATAATATCTCCCGCCGCCAATTTACGACTGGTTCGAGCGGGTGGAACTGGTGGGGTGGGCTCAATTCCAACCGAGGACGTCGGAATTGCAGCAAAGGTCGAGGCTGCTGGCGGCTGAAAATGTACCCTACCGGATTCCAGATTCGTTCCTAATGCTGGCCGAGATCTCGCAGGCACGAAAGGATCTGCAAATGGATCTAGAAGATCCCCAACGTTGTCAGGTTCCCTCGAAATTGGAACAACCGAAGGTCGCGTTACCGTGGATACCCTAGGTGGAGGTTGGATAATTACCGAACTGCACGTGGTTACAACCGAACTGGCCATTGTTGTTAGGGTGCTTGTCGTCGTCATCGTTGCGGTCGTAACAGTCACCGGTGCTATAATCTGAACACTGTTCTGTGTGGGGGTCGATGTCGCTTCCCTATTCTCCAAAGCAACCGAATTTTCATAATGGTCCTCGAAACCATTTTTCTCTAACCAAAACTGAGATAACCTAATCCGCAGGTCTCTCTCATTTCCGTCGGTTGCCAACCCATTCGACGCCAAGATCATCTTAACCGCCGGTTCCGGAAGACTTTCTACCCAGGAAACGTCCATTGTCGCATCCGTCATCATTCTGTATCTTAATTGGTCCTTATGTTTGGCAAAACCTAATCGCAACTTTCCGAAACTGTCCGTTGCGTAATAAACCCGAATCGGGAGATAATGCTCACAAACTATTGTTCTCTTTCAGACAGATCAATACACAAATATAAATGGTTTTCACATACACCAAAAATACATAAATATGCACAATAAATTTCAAAATCAATCATAAATCATTAATAAATCCAAAGAGAAAAACAGGAACACCAAAATTCGGAGAAATGTATATAATATATTTTAATTGTTGTTGCGTGCCCTAGAAACCAAAAGTAAAATACCTTAATTCAGTACATTTACGAAATTAAAAAAAAAATGTTACTTCAGTAAACTTTAATTTCCAACCCTTTATTTGTAAAAGGGTAAGGGCACACAATTCGTAACAAAGATCCAAGGAAAAAGAAAAATTTTCAGTATCGCTTCCAAAATCCACAAGACAACAAAAAAAAAGAAATTCAATTTTCCAAAAATTCTCTAGTTCGCTGGGCTCCAAATTTGTTATATTATTTATTTTACTAAAAATATTTACCCGTTAGTGTAATCACAACGATATCTTTTGAGCCCAGTACCGAACCTGTTAGGCTCCCGAAGTCGTAGGAGTCGTGGGGTCTCTCAAACAAAAAAAAAAAAAGATTTTTTTTTTTTTTTTTTTTTAAATCCCAAAATTTTCAAAAAAAAATCACGCCCGGCCCCACGTTGGGCGCCAAATTTGTAACCGGGGAACCTCGGGATCGGCTTCCCGGCACAAACTGACACCCTTTCCCAAAGGTACCGAGAGACAGAAGGGCGCCAGGGACTTTTTGACCCTCTAAAAGTCCCAAAGGACTATCCGAAGAGACCAAAAGTTCCCAAACCCAAGACTAACTCACTCTCACCTCCGGGACGTGAAGGTTTCGCCACGACTCCACCGACTGATAACCTAACCTGCAAAGAAAGGGGCTAACCCACAGGAAGATCCCCCAAATAAATAAAGCCGAAATTTTAAGCAGCACACTTTAATATAGATATATATTTAGATATAAAATAAAATAAAAAGAAAAGAAACAAAGAATAACGACGAGGATGATCCTCGAAAACTAACCCTTGTGATTCGATCCGATTCCGCCACGTGGTCCCCAACTGGACCCAACCAAGACGAGCTGGCGAAACCGAAAGGAACCAATTCGAATTCGGGCAAACAAAGTAAATGAACAAAAGAAAAGATAAATGAGGTTCTGTGACCCTACGCTATAAAAAAAAAACTGGGGGAAGCCAAATCCCAAACGTACTGGGCCGGTCTGGGTTCGCACACCGCTCGGGCGCCGAAACCAAGATGGTGGCTGTCGAGGTTGTGTGGAAAACGTAATTTCCACCCAACCAATCGGAATAATTTCCCTAAAGCGGAGCGTAGCTTTTCCCCGTTTCGAACGAGAAACCAAAAGAACAAAGGAAAAGCTCGCTCCAAAACCAAAATAAGCCCACGGGCACTCACCAACCGAAAAGAACCCAGTCGGGAAAAAGACAGCAAATGCCCCGGAACTCCAAAATTCCCGTCGTTAGGGCGAGTCGAAACGTCGATCGGTCGCTCCGTTACGCCGTCCAAAGGAGAAGTGTCCTCTCCTGGGTCTTCTTCTCCGGTGTGTTGCGACGCATGCGCGTTTCCGCCCCGAGTTGGTAGTGGTCGGAAGGTGCTGCCACTTGGTGGGAATTGGTACTGGATGGTCCCCTAGATTCTGAAACTCCCCGAAGATCCAACAGATGTCCCACGTTGTCGACTACTCCAATTCTGTTGGTGAGTGCCCTAACGTTTCCGATCCTCGATCGATATCCAACCAAAATTTACGGCTTCTCCCGTGCGCCAATTACGGATCACCTATTCTAGAGTCTTATTCTAACTTAACCTAAGGGTCGAGCCCTTTACAGATTTCCGTTGTTCCAAATACATACCAATCCAATCCAAGTTGACATCTCCTCTGGACGGGTATGTTCGGAAAAGTATCTTTGTGGCGTGGTGTGGAAAACGCCACGTCACAACCTCTATAAACAATATAAGTTAATATTTAACGGAATAGAACATGTATCCAAATACCTGCAAGTTTTAAGGGCTATTGAGCCAGAATGATACCATCAACTATTATTCCCTGTCTAATGCCATGTTTTTTATCTTCACCTGTACGTGTTCTTCTGTTTTATTCGCTTTTTTACATGCGTGATAGGAATGTGGATTTGGTGGAAGAACATAAACGCGAACTATGAGTGACATGACCTGTTGCAATGGCATGTTTATCTACATAGAAAAATCGAAATTCAATTGAACTCCGCCATGTGGTGTATTTATATGTTTTTGGAATGCGTCCATAACAGTGACATGTCCAAAGCGACATGTCATCTCAGTAATTGTAGACACCATTTGAATGATGTAATGTCCAATTAAATGCGTCCAAGGAATTAATAAGAGGCAAAACGTCTGCGACGAAATGTCGTTGAAAATTGGAGAAGTTGTTGCAGAGCGTTCATTCTAAATGTTTCTTTACACACCCACACAAAAGTAAAAGCGTGACAGGAGATGACTTGAAAACAATGGGACAGCTTCAAAGTATTGGATATGATCATGTCGTGAAGTTGGTATCATCTATCTTCACAGCATGCGAACAACGATTATATTTCATGCTTTAAAAGCGTTTGCCTTTTATGCCCCTGATGAAGTACTTCAGTATTTTCACACAGAATCCTTACACTACGTATGTATTTCGGATATGCGTTGCCATATCCTACGTAAAATAATTTTCAGCAATATTTCAGAGTCACATTATTCCCAAAATTTATGTTAGTCTTAAAAAAACCGTTGCAAAAGCTGTTTAATTTCTCAAATAACCAAATATACACACTTTCAATTATTCAAAAGCTATTTTGGTGCCATTAGCGTTTCTATATTTTCGTTACATTTTCGTACGTTAATAATTTTGCGTTGAAATTTTTTACAATGCATATCAGGGTGGCCGGTGAATACATGTGAAAAATTGAAGATTTATTTGCAAAGTAGTAACAATGCTAAACGGTTTAACATTTGAAAGGTTTATTTTGAAAGTAGCCTAAGTCCAGGTTTTTTTTCAATTTCGTAAAATGTTTTTTATGACAGCTAACTGCAAGTGGCACATGTTAATACAGTCAACAACCAAAGACTCACAAATGAACTCAGGCCACTTTTAAAATAAATGGCTCAATTTATTTTAAAAAAATGTTTAGTCCATTTTTTTGTTGAAAACCAAGAAATTGCAAATACTATAAATATTATCAAAATAAGGTAAATGTCCCTATTTGCGTCCACGACCCTATTTGTGATCACTCGCGAACTTTTATTAACCAGTTAGCTGTGGCGACCTATAGGAAAAACGTATATTTATGAAGAGTATATTTGTAAATCACAGCTAAATGGTTATATTAAACAAAAGTTTTAAGTAATTCATCTTCGAAAAAAATATTTATCATGTTTGGCGATTATTTAGCCACGCTTTGATATACAGTTTCAGTGATACTTGAAAAACGAATACTCGTTAAAATGTAAAAATAGGCATTTGCACATTTGCACGATACAATGACAGTTTTGTCACATCGTTAAAGATTAATATTGAAAATCAATTTTGCGCAAAGTTATCAGTGAACGATTAATGGGTGTTGTGCTATTTGTGGATTCTGAGAAAAGTTGGTAGTTTTAAATATATCAGGCTGTCACTAATGCATATACCTGCATAGTCTGAAATTTCTCTTTTGATATTTATTAGATTTATTAGATAATGTTGAAATCTCGACGTAAAAAAATGTTTCTACTGACAAAAATGATTAATCTGGAGTTGAGTATAATTGTTTCTAGATACTAGTCACTTTACAATACTTTTCTTTTTTATTAACTTATGGCACAATTTTAAAGGATCACAAATAGTACATTTACCTGCATTTAGGATTATTTAGACAAACGTTACATTTGAATTTCGCGCGGAAAATGTCAGTCGGAAGTGGGCGTTTCCAATATCGAAAGTCTTGAGAGGAAAGTGCCAAAAAGTTCAATGACAAAAGGGTCAGAAAGGGAGTGCATTTCGGTCAGTTGATGAAATCTGCATATTTAAATGCGAATATGGCGAAAACTTCGAAAGGCTGACCAAATGTGACAGGCAAGTGAAGCTTTGAATGGATTGTAAATATAAAATCGGAGCTGTATTGAATCTGGTGGCAGTTATAAGTTCCAGTAGAGAGAACTACCGACGAGGGCAGTGCCTCCTGCATCATGGTGGGGACTAATCGATTTCACCCCTCGAGCTTACTACTTTAGCGTTCCTATCTAGAGCAGCTAGCTAGAAAGCAGTAGCGGACTTCATCTCCGTATATATCACAACTTAGGTATGTTTCTCCCTTACGGAAGCACCCATGTGTATTGTCTTGCCCTTAGGTTCGACATTTTCACTAACATAACGTAACTTACATCAATTACATCGGCTATTGTACTTCATAAACGATTTACGTCCAGTTTGTAGATGCTAAGCACTATAATGATGCACTATACCCAGAATGTTCGGTGGTGTACCTAGTGCTCTGTATTATAAATATTTTTTTTATTTTTTTTTTTTCATGTACAGAGGTAAGTGGTAGTGTTGTTGGCTATGTGACAGTGATTGGCCATACTTTCTTAATTAGCAAAGTGTAAAAATGAACTCATGGACCTTCTGTTTCATAATTTGTGTGCCAATCGCTGCCACAAAGTTCGCGATTACTGTCTGGTGTTAATCAATAAATGGCTTTTTCGAAAGCAACGCAATTTTAGATAAATTATGTTTTTTTCTGATTATTAGAGTTTTCTATGGAAATCTTTTTTGAATTCATTATTACATTTACTACATTCGAATTTTTTTAATAGTCATTTATGTGGCGTTTTTCCTTAAGGTGTGGCACCTACTATGCCATTTAATAACAATTCTTTTAGTTACTCATTCACTAAATGTTTCTAATTTCATTGTGATAATTACTTTTATTTTAACTTTCTTTCTGTTGACTTTAATTTTATTTTTGATAGAAGAGATTTTCCTGAAAATGTTTGTATTTTGAAAATGTATGTATTGTTGTAAGCTGTATCATTTTATCCGCTTCTCAAAGCGTCTAAATAAATAACTCTTAATAAAAAGTCTCGATTTTGCATTTATTTATTTTATGTATCTAATCTGCAAGCTCCATTTGCCCATCACCTTTGGCCAGCCTTTCAAAGTTTTCCCCACATTTTCGTTTAAATACGCAGATTTCAAATGTCCGAAATGCGCTCAAGTTCTGAACCTTTTGTCATTGAACCTTTCAATACTTTTCTCTGGAGCCTTTTGACATTGGAAAAGCCCACTTCCGGCTGATACTTTCCGCGTGAAATTCAAATATGACAATGGTCTAAATCAGTGGTTCCCAAACTTTTTTGTCCTACCGCCCCCTTTCTAGAAAAAATATTACTTAGCGCCCTCTGGAAATTAATTTTTTTTTAAATTTTACAGTTATTCATCGCCCCCCAAATGCACCTGTGCCCATCACCGCCCCCCTGAATCGCTGCATCACCCACCAGGGGGCGGTAGCGCCCATTCTGGGAATCACTGGTCTAAATGATCCTAAATGATAATTTCAACGGGAAAATGCAGTAAAACGCTTATGTTATATTTATGTTACATAATATGTATGTGGGATGCTCGGAAAACTGGGAATTTTTCGTATAACCTCTAGTATATTTCATACCTCGACCTGATAGAATCCTCAGGTTTAAAATATCTATCCTAAAAAAGTATCAATTTCTAATATCTAGTTGCGAATTAACATTTACTTATACACATATGAGTGCTTTTTTTAATCGAACGATTCAATTGCGCTGCGGCAATAGTATTCCGTTAAGAGAAACGATAAAAACAACCATATCGTAACAACCGTCAAGTACATGAGTTATCAGTTTCCTAACTGTATAGCTCGAGGTGGCGAGCATCGAACCTCGATAAATCTTGGTGGTATTATCGTAATAAAGTGGGTGCTATCGAAATGGCATGCATCGCTGACCATGGCGAAAAGAGTGTCTGTGGAGGATCCATTCAATATTTAACCGGTAATCTTCGAAGACAGGCTCTATGCCACTAAACATTGTATAGGTAGTATTCTTTTGTAGTGCGCCGCCGCATTTGAAGCGATACCTGTTTGCAATTTAAATTCGAGAAAATGTGTAAAAAATAGTATACAATATATCCGAGTCAAAAGAAAAAACTTTAATGAAAGTTCACTCTTTGTTGTTCAAGATAATGTTTAATAAAATAATTTCAGCCTTAGCCCGGAATGATTACCATAAAAGTTATTATATTGTGTAGATTTGATCAATAAAGAAGTATTTTGAGGGGAACTAAGAGAAAGGAGTAATAATAATATATTCTGTTATCATTCATAATAATAAGGTGTTTATTTACTCTTTTTTAAGTTGAACGAAGGGTTTGTAAATATTCTGAATTGATAAATAATCCATAATCTCCTTTCCATCCAATAGAAAGATTCACCGTACTTTACTTTAAAAATAAAAAATATACAATACATAAAAAAAATAATAAAAAATAAAAATAATATATATTCAAATCATAATAAAAATTAATCAAATATGTGTCCATAATTAAAAAAGTGGTCTAAGTCAAGATTTGAAAGAGATGAAACTTTCAGTTATCTCGCATCATTTTATCTTGCAATACATTTTTTTTCTTTATTAATCAAGACCAATGAAACTCCAATTTTCAATGTTGCAGAATGTAAAAACATTTTTTATTTTATTCAAAACAAATCCTTTAAATTTATCAGCACAAAAAATATGACTTAGACCACTTTCATAATTATGGGCACATATAATAAATGAAGGAAGTAAAAAAAATTAACGCATCAAACTAATACTGGTTAACTAATAAATTTAAAAGGAACTAAAAAAAAATAAAATCGGATCCATTACACCAGAGTCGCTGACTGAAGCTAACTACATAGAGAAATAAAAGAAGCATTTTCAGGTTAAGAGTATTATGCAAAACATGAAATTTTAGGGACTACTTTGTAGAGACTACTCCTATTTTTGAATGAGACCTTTTTTCTTTGAATGCGCAATGTTCTTCTAAACAATTTTGTAACTGGAAAATAATTAAATTCCAATAATTTTCTGTTATTGTACCATTATTTTCTGATTTTACAAATTGAAAGTTTGAAAGTTTATCCAGCGATTTCACCCCAAAGACACAACTTATAACAAGTACTTAATTATCTTTTGTAACTAATTGACGAATGGACAGTAACTATTTAATATTATTCATTTTTTTGTGTTTTTTTGTACGCCTTCGTTTTGAAGTTTGTTTACGTTATGAATTAGTGGCGCCACCTCCGATTAGCTTTACGTGAGACCTTCTATAGTAACATTGCAAACTATTTACAATTATTAATAAATAACATAAATTACTTAAAATTATTAACTGTTTCTGAAAGAACTAAGTGAGTGTTTTTGAATTGCAAGCAAATATTCAGATCTTTGTCGATGTAATTTCACGGAAAATACTGAACAAGACTACTCGTGCCCACTTGTATGCAACATAGAACGATAGCCATGCAGTTGCATGCTTGTATGTTTTGAACACTCTTACAAATAACTGCACTAAATGTATATGATTGTAATAAATAATTATGTAACTAAATAACTACAAAAAAATAATTTTATAACCATGTAACTATATAACTAAATAACTATATAATGTACTAAATGTACCCTTACTTTGCTAGTAAGGGTTTCATGTCAGTATAGTTATTTATTGTGTGTCAACTAACCGGCGTATTACTCTTACATTTTATCTTCGAAAAGTTGTGTTTGAAAAATAAGGTGTAAAAATGTTAACAACTACATCTACATTGTTAAAAAATACCCCGATTGACCTTGAAATCTAAAGACTGTATGGCCTTGAATCGAATGTTTCATTAACCTTCATATTATTCCGTGCAAAAAGTATAATTTATTTTGAGTAATTAAAAATAAGGCAGATATGTAAAATGATTACGTTAACTGGAATATCTGGTATGGTGTATCACATAAAAGACATATATATATATATATATATATATATATATATATATATATATATATATATATGTATACTTGTGCATATGTATCTTCGGTTGTGGCACAATCGAGAAAGCTTCCAATGTAAGAGATAACGCAGCTCGGTATAAATTATATCAGAGGACTAATTAACATCCTTGCAAAAGGAGTAGTCTTTCTGATACAGTCGGAGGACTTTGCGACCCTTGCGGCTATATACTCTTTACTCTGCCATCCCATAATTGAGACTCTCGGAAGCCAATGTGACTCCTTTGCTGCAAAGTATACCTTAGAGCATCCTTTACATTAAATATCCTTTATGCATAATTCAAAATCAGAGTAACGACGTCAGATTTTTATAGTCCCTCGAGATGTTCATTTTATTTATTTTAAAATATCGCTTTAGGAACCGCCCTTGCTTTAGAATTTATTTCCAAAAACTATGATTTTTAAAAAAATAGTTATTGTGCATTTAATTTCAGTTCTGACAAAAGATTTCGTTCTATGGTAATATTTTGAACCCATACATTTTTCAAATTGCAAATTTTGGCTTGATGAAAATTAGAGCAAATTAAAGGATTTTATCATTTAGTGATAATATATAAACAAAGAATTACAAACACACAATTAATTTAATAATCTGGTATGTAAAAATCATAATGTTATTAATTATTCAATACTCAAAAATTTTGAGGTTAGGCCTCGCATGTTACATTAAAAAATTGATTTGCCCATATATTTGTAATTTCAGTTTTCATCAAATTAAATGAAAATGTGGATTGTTATTAATTTGTACAAACACAAAGTTATACTATTCATCTCTATAATGTTATCATCGATTTATTTATATTCTGTTTATACAAATAACTTATTTAATAATCGTACTGAGGAAGATCCGCACCAAAGGAGCGAAACGTCTACAGAAATAAGAAATTATAAACAACGGTTGAACAACAAAACGAATAATAATAAAGGATGGAAATATCCATTTTATAACAATAAATAATAATTGCAAATTCTATGATGAAATTGCGAATTCCGTGATAAATTTCATGTTGAATCAATTGGTAAAACAGTAAAAAGTGTTACAGCAAAAAAAATGTAAAGGGCGTAAATTTACACCTTTCGTATATATACGCCATTAGCAGTCAAAGGGTTAATATAGTCGAATATTGTAAAATAGATCAGAATGCCCCACTACCTCTTGAAGGGTTTAGGGCATTTCATTTTATGCGGAAATTGCAAAAATTGTAGATAATTATGTAAAATTTAGCGAGTGAATTCTAACCAAAAAGGATGAGGGTCCATAAGACGGTCTTTTTGGCACTAAGGGAGCACAGAATCCCAACATCTTCACTTTTATATCTATGATCTGCTTTGTTGTCTTCTACAACCTACATAGAAAAGCAAATTGTGCGCAATTGCGCTCATAATAAAAAATGCGGTTGAATTTGCAAAAAAAAGGTATTTTTTTGGAAAATAATAGAAAGACTTAGGTTTGATCTCATTATTAAGGAAAAGATATTGTTTAAACTTCAAAGTACAAAACACTCGAATTATCAAAAAGATTATCATTAGATAAATCCAACATATTCCAATTTTCAACCATTTTTGGGGCCAAAATCCTGTCGTACGAACCCACATCCTATGGATTCTCTTCGGTTTATATTTTGCAAAATAATTAGCAAATTGAAAACTTTCGAACGTAAATGCCTAGGAAATATATTTCAGTCTTTAGTATTTTAGGTGTGGTAATTGTAAAACAATTTAACAAAATTACCATAGCAGCGAAGAAGTTACTGGTACTTTTCCGATAGGCCTACCAATTTTGTCCCTTTATTGTTAGACTGCATATTCTGCTCACCATAGCCCTCGGCATTGGGTCACATAATGGACAATACCCGGATAATGCCAGGCAGCAAAACTTTCCTTGTCAATATGAAACATAAGACTGAATGATTGATGTACTGACGTATGTTGTACAATATTAGGTACCTGTGACATATTCGACTTAACGGTTTAGAATTGATGAACGGTAAACGTACTTGACAGAACTATGTACTGGAGAGTAATTATGGACAAGGTGTTTGAGTCAGGTAGTGTTGTTATGTTAATTATTGGGCAAATAAACATGTCTCAACATTGTGCCTGTGTGTATGTAAGGCGTAGGCAACCCGGTTTGCTGCGATGTATGTTCGACTGATTTGTGAATTCTATGTGAGCGAGGAAACAAAGTGTATATAATTTGCGAATCACATAACACGATTAACATTTTTAACCATACAAAAAGTTGGAATTTAGTTATTGTCTCATTTATTATATTATTTTTTATACAAAGAAAAGACGTCTTATTGTTTATACGAAAAAATGTATTTCATAAAACAGAGACCAGGTACTTTCTTTTAGTAGGACCAGTTACTTTATTTTAATAGTAGTTTAGGTAGGAGTTATTTTCCTTAATTCTGATTAAATCCGAAAATTATAAGTCTCACTCGTCTCGTTGCACCAAGACCATAGTTTGTTGAATGTGAAATACAATGTTGAAACATATACCTACACTCTTGAAACATCGCAGCATTGTGTTGCTTCAAATTTGGAACTGAATTTGTACGTTTTCGAATAACCGACTTTTAACACTAGATTTACTGTATTTCTTTATTGAATTGTTTTTAAATGGGTTAATCCGTCAAACTTACGAATACTATAAATCTAGTGTTAGTGTTGAATATTGTTGAAGAAGTCTTCATACATAACATCCATTGTACGTGAGTAAACCGCATCATTACTGTCAAACCACTAGACCCATCGACGCCATATTCTCACCATATGTTATTTAGGTTGCAAATAATGTTTTTAGTTAGGTTTCATTTCGATAGGTGGTGCAAGAACTCAACTTCCATATTTATGAACCGATTTTGCTCATGCTTACAGCAAATATTTGTTGGTCAAAAAGAAACTCCTTTAGTATGCCTGGTATTCGATAGGTGGCGCTATAATCCCACTTTAAATAAATTACGTTGATTAACATTGACATATGGATATTATTGTATTCTGATGAGGAGTTATAAACCGGTTTGACACGTTAAAGGCTATGTTAGTCATCGATAACTGACGATGAACATTCCGCTCAGGCCACGCGGATCATGATAAATACACTAGTGTATACTACCACGACCCATGCGGCGTGAATAGGAAGTCACGATAACGCGGTACAGTGCTCAACCTGTTAATAATTAATTTATTGTTTAACAATGAAACAGAGCTTCATTTACCGAGATCTTCCAGCGCATATAAATATAATAATAGATATAAACTCTTTACTTTAAGCTTGGAATAGTACTAAATTTC
This sequence comes from Gasteruption jaculator, assembly GCA_949825005.1. Lineage (NCBI taxonomy): Eukaryota > Metazoa > Arthropoda > Insecta > Hymenoptera > Gasteruptiidae > Gasteruption > Gasteruption jaculator. The sequence goes on along the minus strand of OX463763.1, from coordinate 2,314,277 downwards.
CAAGTAATAAAACATTCAGTGATCACATTTTGGGATACGCCACGAATTTAACAATATGGACTTTCTTAGGGGTACTTGTGATAGAGCATTACATCTCACCGAAATGTAATTACTGAAAACAATAGACCTCAGATTTGGACGTAATTATTCAGAACAGACGCAATTGTCATCTTCTGCAAGAGCTTCATTCCCTTGACTCGAGTTAGAACTTTTCGAAAAGCAACTATGCATACACTCAATGGCATTCATTGAAGAGACAATATAATGTCCTTTCACTTTAATTCAATATATAATCGTGAAATTCACCTTATTATCATAAGAAATCTTGAATGTAATGGACTCGAGATTCCCCGTGATATATACAGAATAAAATTTAATGTCGGATACGACTGTATTATATGCACGATTCATTTGGTTGCTGAAGCCTTTGCATTGTGCATTTGTTTAATATCTTCTTCTATTCTCGGTATTTGTTTTCATTCGTTCAAATAAAATGAGTTAAGGAATATTACACGATTATGAAGTGACTCGCCGAAACTTTCCCTCTTGATGGTCTCGAGGAGAATAACTAACATAAGAACTGACCTCGAAGGAGACACACACGGTCTCTCTTTGAATGAGCTACTCGCTTCGTACGATTAGCCGGCACTCGCTCCCACGCCTCTTCCGACTATCTGTTTCATCGTAGATTCAATCTCCCTGCATCTAGTGCCGCAGAATCCCCTCGCTTCTTCTCTTGTCGCGAAAGTCGTATGACATTATATTAGTTTAGCCGAGACAGAGTGTCTTCTCAAATCGTTAGGCTTCAACATCAGAGGGTAAAATGTATGAGTAATTATTCTATGACTCTACGTGATTGCAACCTCTCGGAGGGTCTGGTACTTGTCCTTTTTCTTCAACTTTGTCGGTTCATTGTAATAAAGAAAGTACGTAAGAGATGAGTATGATTCCATAGAAATGTTTATAAGCATTTACTGGTAAACTTTCTAATAAAAGAAAGTGGATTTTTCAATAATATGAATCTCTTTTAAGGGATTATACGGTACGTACACCTAGAAATGTAAAAAAACAGTCCTTTTTCTCAATTTTTTTTAGAATTGTAATGTATGCAGTTATTCTTAGTTTTCTCTACTTTAATGGAGGAAATACATGTAGCAGCTTCAAAAAATCATTTTTTTATATAAAATGTTAGTTAAACATCTCAAGAATAAGGTGGTAAAGTTTTAAATTGAAATTCGGTGTGGTCCTGGAATCGCTAATTAGCCGGTAAGTTACTAAACTGATTGAGATTTCGTAATTCGGCACTTTACAAACGTTTTGCGGAAAATTACATTCTTTAAGATTGTGGGAAACATAACTTTAAAATGAATCCACCGATCGTGCTAAAATTGTACACACAACTCAATAACAATATTACCTTGAACTTATACCTACTTGTTTATGAAAATCGCTTTTCGAAACTGTTTTTTTATTGCCAAAAAAGAAAAAAAAAGTTTTACGTAAAATTGCAGTTTTTTTTCTGAAGTATTCCACTTTTTTTACTTTCAATTTTTTAAATGTTTCTTAGGCATAAGTTCAGCATCTGGATGTTAAAATACTACAAATTTCTGATTCATACTTTTAAGATGAATATTAAAGTCGTTGGGACTCCCACAAACGGATAACTGCCGCCAAAACTTTTCTGGAAGATCACAACAGAACATCGCCATTTGACAATACTCCTTAATGGAAAAATTTATTTAAACAGTTCAATTATGTAATAAAGTGTACCTAAAATTTCAAAAAGTTTAAACGTTTTGTTCCTTAAATAAAAGGTAATTTCCTATGGCAAGGATTGCTTTTTTTGTGTAGTGTTTAGTCTTTTTAATTCTTAAGTTACAAGATAATCCGTCCAACATGCATAAAAATATTGTGAAAATCAGAAAACAATTAGTCGTTAATCCATCTACAAAGAATTAGTAATAATTTAAGATCCTTCTTTTCAAAAAAATATTGCGACATCTATAAGTATTTTGCCTAACAATGAAGTCTATTTATAAAAAGTCCATTTGTATTGTTTTATTTGCAGGTGATACCGGCAGAACGTCGAGGTCCTGAGAAAGAAGAAACTTGGACATTGCCGACAGAACATCCCGATCTATGTTCACATGCCGAAAATACAGAAGATTCCAAGCTAAAAGATCTCCAGCTAACAGATAAAATACATTCACGAGCTGATGAAAGTTATGGGGAAGCGAATCTTACAAGGATTCAAGAGACCAGAAAAAGTAAAAGTGGAAAAGTTAAGAGTTATTTGAAGAGATGCAAAGGTGCCCTATCCAAAGTAGATGAAACGAATGTCGAAAAGAAACGCTTAGAAAATTGTACATCTTGGTATCTCGAAGATCCACAAAACTCAAAGGAGGTGGAACAAACGTACAAAGAAGACGAGAATCTCGAGGTTTCTGAGGAAGGGCTAGATGATTTTGATGAAACTAATAACACCTTGCCAGCGACGACCGAAGATCAAGAGGTCGTCCCGAACCTTGGTATTCGTGTTGGCAGTAGAACGTCAATTTGCGAGGATACCGGTGATCTTTGCCCGGAGAATTTATCACCTGATGAAAAAGCAATTGCGAATCCTCAAAATTCGTCAACGGAAGCGGAAGAAAAAGTATCGCAGGAAATTTTGAACATTGCTGACGTTGCCGGTCTCAGTAAATGCGACTCCAATGATACGTTAATAGCAGAAGTGCCAGAAGTACCTTTGCGCTCTGAAGAAAAGGCAGAACGGTCGGACGATGAAGAAACAGAGTGTCCAATACCTACGCTTCTTTCTGCTTTAGGGGTGAGTTTTTTGTGAAATCAATTGTTGATATACATACGAATACATAAACATTTATTTATTTTAGTGGAATATATGCTCATATATTTATTAGAAATGACTGTAAAAAACATTATCTCAAAATTATTGTTAAAAGTATGTATTAGGTTGGTGCATAATTAACAAAGATTATTTTCAAAGCAATCATGCAAGGTAATCATCGTTAATTATGCACCAACCTGATATACACTTTCAATAACAATTTTAAGATATAATAATTATATAGATTGTAACATTTCGTTACATTTTTTATTTGGTTCGAGTACCGACGGTACAATTTCAAAGGTCTCAGTTTTTGCCAATTGTCATTCAGACCTCTAGGTGTTTATTTTAGGGTTTATTAAGGGCATTGCCTCATTACTGAGCTTTTAATATTTTTTTACCTTTAAGCTAATGATTTATACAAAATCGCAGACCAAAACTTTGATATTTCCAATTTTAACACGTTGCCGCACACTTTTATTAAATACATATCGTTGAAAATGGTGGTCCTACCGTGTTAGAGTTTCCATTTAAAATTTTTCAAATCTGATCCCGAATTTGTAATTAAAGACTCAAAAACACAATTCTCACCTCACGTTTTTATGCGAATATCTTAAATTTCGTAATTTTGTATCCCTCGTAAAAAAAATAATATTCTAAATATGCTGAATTTCCTCTACCTGCCTTGCTTACTTTTTCTTCTTGAATTTCGGTTATATCTGAAACTTATAAATTTAGTTAATTTTGCAACCGGTGCAACTGTTTTGCTATTTAGAGAAGGAATTTCCAGACAGCAAGAATTTGAGGATGCAAAAGAATTTGTTGCATGCAAAGCAGCGAAACGATAAATAGTTTTATCCAAGTTCGCTCTAAAAGTACCATAAATTTACAAGGACGCCGCATATGGTGAAGGGCGGGATCTAGCCTAAAGTAGATGTGACCCGCAGATGTAGATTGTACAGATGGAAGCAAAGACTATTGAAAGCATAAAGAAAAGCTGTTATTAACTTCTGTTATCTATTTTCCCATCATTTGCACATACTTTTATTCATTGTTTTTTTTGTCTATTTGCGGAGGCTTGAAAACCAACTCTGTTAAGAGGAATTTACATTATTTGATTTTAATTATATTATTTATCCTCCATACCGTGTCTAATTGTGCCCATAATTATGAAAGTGGTCTAAGTCATATTTTTTTTGTGTTGATAAATTTAAAGGAATTGTTTTAAATAAAATAAAAAATATTTTTACATTTTGCAATATTGAAAGTTCGAGTTGTATTGGCCTTGATTAATAAAGGAAAAAATGTATTGCAAGATAAAATGATGCGACGTAACTGAAAATCTCATCTTTTTCAAATCTTGACTTAGACCACTTTCATAATTATGTGCACAATTCTTTACTGGGAATGAAAAAAGCGTAGTTTTTTTCTAATAATTTGCAGATTACTATAAGCCACATTTTTTTAAACAGTTGATATTCACATTATCTATCCAGAAACCCCCTTTAACTCCTTCTTTACCTTCAAAAGTTCGGAATCAGGCCTTGCCACACCAGTTTAAAGTCTTACTAAAAGATTTCGTCATCTGGTTAAGATGATTTCGTTAGTTTTTATTACTAAATGTTTATGATTTTATTATGTTAATTTATTTGTATTGCTGATTTTATAATGTTAACTATTTTTATTCGGGATTTTATTTAATTATATGTAATTATTTTTACTTTAAATTTGTTTTTGTTAACTTTCATTATATTTTTAATTGTGGAGTTTTTCCTGATTATGGTTGGATATTTGAAAATCCCCCTTAAAAAACACCTCTGCTGCAAAAAATCGAGACAAGTTCATGTATGAAAAGTAGTACCTCTACAAAAAGCACATCTGATGCAAAAAAACCCAAAAAATTTCAAATTTACACGAAACGTCCGAAAATAAAAATTTTGAAAATCTTTAACCAAACAAAGTAGTTAAATCCGATAATAATAGACAAGTTCAAAATTTCCATTATATCCATATGAATTTTGAAAATCTTCGGCCAAATGAAGTTGTTAAATCCGATAACATTAGACAAGTTCGTTTTTTCCATTATGTCAATACGAATTACATTGGACCAAAAGTTCACAAAAGTACCTAGTACTCTCCACTTCATATGATTTGTCAATTTCTTCCATAGCCTCTATATCTTGTAAATGTGACATTAAAATAAAATGGAAAGAATTTTTTCTGTTTACGTGATTAGAACCGGTACTGAATTTGTCGGGCTCCGAACAATTCAGATGTTTGAGTATGATGTATTATTATTCATAATATTATTATTTTATCTGATCTTTACTAATTCATAATGCGGTAAAATTAAATTAAATTGTAAGATATTTTTTGCTTGTCGTTTGAGTTCGGGGCCGGACAAGTTCAGTACCGATTCTAATCACGTAAACAGAAAAAATTGTTTTAACATGTATCATTTTGTCCGCGGTTTAGGGGATTCGTCCCAAAGCGTTTAAATAAATAACTCTAATTTTACTTCTTTATATGAATGTTCGTGAAATTGGCAAATATTCTGGAGTTTTCAATCCATGATATTGGAATTGGATCGTTATTTTTGATTGGTCATTAGGAATTTCAAAATCTGCTAGTGGACTCATAATCAGCAACTTGAAAAATTCCTTAAAAAATGATATTTTGAAAATTTACTTATTATTCAGAATAATTCTATAGAGAATTTACTGATAATAATTATTATTTTACACTAATTAGTAACATTTAAAAAAATGTATAAAAAAACAAAAGTAATACTCGAAAAAAAGAATCTGTTGCTACCGAAAATAAAGAAGCGAATAGGGACAAAAAAATAGCTATATAGAAGCAATAAAAGTGTTCAATAGTCTCAGTAACGATATCAAGTCATTAACAATCAATAAACAAAATATTTAAAAAAATAAAAAAAATTTATAGTAATTAATTTTATCTAACTTGGGGGATGAGGCTTATGCATAAATGCTTGGGCATGGAAATGCCTTAATTTCAAACTTTTAAATGGGTGTTACATTATATTACATTTACATAACATTATTGTTGTATACTTTTATACTATAGGAAATTAAACATTTATATGTAATTAGCTTTAAGTCTAGGTTAGTTAGTAAATCCAGCCTACGTACAAGTGACGCTGTTCACTTCTATAGGAGTTTTGCATGTAACATGTACACTACCGCTCAAAAGTATGTGGACACTTGCCAGGTTCATGAAATTTGTGATATATTATACATATTTTTATTTTTAAACAACGTTTGTTACTAAATTCTATTACAAATATGTATTTAATGTATCCTAATAGTATGTACTAAATTAACAATATAGTTATTTAATTTAGTTAAATAAATAAACATCTATTCGGTTGGTAGAAGATTTTCAGGTAGTTACAAGAATTGAGGAAGTGTCCATATATTTTTGAGTGGTAGTGTATTACTATGGATTAATAAATTTCAAATTTCAAATTTCAAATTAGAGCTTTAGGAAGCTATAAAACAAACAATTGCTGCAATATCGGTCCTCCACAGTTCATAAGACATCAAAAACTGATAGCGTGTAGGTGGATCACTGTTGCTCAAAGGGTTAATGTGTCTGAGGCTGAAAGGGTTAACATTGCCGTGGGTTACTGGTTCAAAGGGTTAATAAAGTGGGCTAAAAATTTTGTTTATATATTGGATTACTTTTGACATGATTAATTTCCTGGAATGCAGTATATTTTAGACTAACCAGGGAACCACGCCTTGATGTAATACTAAAAAAAATGTAAGTAAGCAACAATCGAAGGACCATAGTGTAACGTATTTTTTGAATCATAAATCATTTGTCCTCGTCTGCCCGTTATCGAGATATAAATTCTTAAAGTTCGTTAATTTATTTATTTAATTTATTTGTTTTTCTTTAATGATGTAACGAAAAGCGATTACGGAGAGGGGGTGCGAAAAACTTTTGTCAAAACATGTTATAAACACTCTATCCTTGCTACTTGCTTAGAAACCATTACATTAATCCGATTACTAAGATTTCTAAATCAGAACCACGACTTTCGTTGATTTTTCTCGACTAACAGAAATAAATAAATTGGCAAACTTTAAGACTCAATGTCTCGATAATGGGTAGACGAGGGTATCTGAGTGGGGTGTCAAAAAGTCTTGAGTGTGTCAAAAACGCGTGTCACTATGCTTTTTCGATAGTCGCTGTATTAAATTTTTCTCATTATTAGATTAAGGCTTGGTTCCCTGGTAAGAGGTCTTAAGTGTTTTTACCACTAGTATCACTAGCATCTAGTGCAAGTCGCAGTATCGTGCTAGGGTTTGTGCAAAAGCACATCATCGCATTGTTAGCACCTGAGATGGCACAGCCAATAATGGACAGAAACAGCTCAGGGTAATAATTAGCAATTTATTAGATGCAGCAAATGCAGTTGAGTACGAGCAAGTTTCCTGCAGGCTCTAGTTTTGCTGTGGTGTATGTGCATCAATGACATGGTATTGCCACGCACACACCCCTGTACTCTTATGCACAGTTCTCTGCAGTTTTTACGGTTTGATCCACAGACGTACTCGTATCGTATGTAATCCTTTGACTGCGGTGCACTCTAACAGGGATCCATCAATACGGAAGGCGTGTTATTTGCATGTGAGTCGCTGCGACTGGTCGTCCACTGACTAGTGACCAAAAGAGTACCCGGAGACTTAATACCATTCTTAGGGTTTAAAAAAAATAATAATTGCAAATCAATTAAAATATCCATTTTATAACAGTAAATAATAATTGCAATAATAACTGCAAATAACCCTAACAATTACCGATACCTGGTCGTTATGTTACATAGAGTGATAAATTCCATGTTGAATCAATAGGTAAAACAATGAAAGATGTTACAGCCAAAAAAATGTAAAGGGCGTAAATTTACGTCTTTCGTATATATTGATAGACTTGTGAAAACGTATATATACGGGGCATTCCACGCCAAATCGGACGGTTTAAAAAAATTTTTGTTTTTTATTTTCTTAATTTTTTGGTATTTTTTAGTACCCCTCAAAAGAGGCTTCCCGGTAAATATTGAGATTTTTCTGATCACTGGTTAAAAAAATATCTAATTTTCAAAAAAACCTCTCTTTTTTTGGTTTTTTGCTTATAACTTTCTTGATAATGGTCGATATTCAATTTTTTTTTCAAAATTTTCGTTTTTAGTTGGCCTTTACAAAAAAAAAATACAAAAAAATATTTAAAGTGTTTTTAATCGAGAGTTTTGAATTTTAAGTTTTCAATCGTGTTTTTAAAACTGTGTATCCTTGGATTTTCTTGAAGATTTTCTATTTTAAACTTCTATCCATCCTGTAACTTTTAAGCCCGGTCCGGTAGTGGGCCTTCCATAATTACTATTTTTTTTCGATTTTGAAAAATACAAAAAATTTGTTTGGCTATAAATTATTATCAGTACCGATTTTTGACACTGTATACTTGTTTTTTACTTATTATAAATTGATTTCGATATTTGTTTGCTTTGAGTAAGGATTTAAAAGCAGTAAATAAAAGTTAATTCTATTTATGAGCAATTATAACAAACGTTTTTATTTAATTTCGTGTTCTTTTAAAAATTGTTTCAAAATTATATTATAAATTTATAATACAATTTATAATTAATTATATTCTAAAAGATACCAAAAAATTAAGAAAATAAAAAACCAAAATTTTTTAAACCGTGGAATGCCCCATACGCTTTTAACTGTCAAAGCGTCGAGTGACTAAACTAAAAGATCGTGAATGACAATTATTGTTTGAAAGTTGCAAAATTATTCCGCATTATCAGAACAATGTGAAAAATACAAACACACAGGGAAATGCAAATATTTACATGGGTGTCATTCACAACGGAGCATTAAGAATGATTGATTGCAATTCAAACGAAATGCCATGGAATGGATCTATATCGTCATAGGGTGTAACGTCAAGCAGGTATGTCCTGTATAGGTTCCATTTAGCATTTGCACTAATTGATCGAGTACACTTTGTTTGCAAAGTCATCGAGATAGATATAATTTGAATGAGATTTGAAATAAAAAGCCGTGAAGGATTGAAAAGGTATGAAATTCAATCTTGAGAACGAAATGTAAGGTTTCGTTTCGCTGCTTGTATCAAGACGAATCAAGATTCAAAGTTTGTGTGGGCGTAACGCGTACGAAAGCCTCGTGAATTTGTCGTTGGTATCGATTGCACCTTATCGATGACAGCTCACGAGACCTGGCTGCGAACATACAACATAGAGTTTGCGATTCGTTTTCAACAGTGACAGTGGGCAGGAAGACGAACGACGAAGTTCATTATCAATCTCTTCCCAGCATAAATCCAGTCTTAGTCTTGGGAAAATAAATCCTTCCTGAAACGAAAAAAGTACTTTACCATGTGGCGGAGAAAGCAGTGTATTTAGCTTATTACCGAACCAAAGTTAATATAGTTTTTATCATTGGTGGTAGTAAATAGTGAAAAATGATTGGAATTCCATTACCAGTGGTGCAAACCGGGCAATTTTATTTTGTTATCACTCCTGAAATATTATGACAATGTTTTAGAATTTGCAAGGACGATTCTGCAGTGTTAGCATAAATATATAATAATTATCAGGGTGGTCCAAAAAAATCAAATTTGAGCAGGAAATCTAGGCATCCCCACATTATGTTATATAATAGTAATGACATGGCAAAGTTTCAGAATCCTAGTATGAAAGGAAGCCAGTGCTCAATGATTACTAATATTTTTGTTCGTGAGTGCTTGCTTTTTTAATTCTATAAAATTAGGGTAAATTGGAACAGGTATGCTATTCTAAATTATCTGCACCATAACCAATTCGTTACTTTCTGGCATTTTTCAATTATAGCAAATTTTTAACAATATTAGTTGTTTTTCATTGTTACTATTAAGGGCTGTAAATATAAAAAAGAAAATGTATTAGTTTTACTTTTCTTATGATACGCAATTCCTCTACATATGAGTCGCTAGTTATTAATCAGAAAGTCTAGGGTTTTCATACTAGCAGGTAAAAATAATATTACAAGTGCAACAGCATTATATGTATATATATTTTTTATTTAGTGTTCAAAATTATATTTCCATCTTTCGCAATAATTACAAGCGCAATTGGCTATTTTAATCCTAACCGTTACCATAATGAATTTAAATTAACTGCATTATTCATCTCCAGTGTTTTCTTGATTGTATTAACTTTATTTTAACGATATAATAATTTACAATAATTTGTTGGTATCATATGGAAATAATAATAATAAGTAGAATAAGTAGAATAAGTAGAATTTTTAACACTGAACCTACCACGACAGGTCAGAATGACAGATTTCACATGTATTTTAAGTAGCTAAAATACATCGCGGTAGGAATAGTGTTAAAACTACTTATATGTAATCAATAATCGGAAACCATAAATATAGTGTTTTAAATGGAATAGATTTTCACATTCGATACACATTTTTTTTATAGATGCTACGTACTTTTTTTTATTGGTGTCAAAAAGTTAGCTGACGAAAAATGATTAATTTGTACTTAGAAAGTAATTCTAAATTGAATTGATTAAAGGTGGCCTTTTGACACCTTCGGTAAAAATAGTGTTAAGCAACTACTTTTTCTCAAAAGGGACTATTTGTATAAAATACTTGATTTCTACCAATTTTTGAATAACCCATTAGAAATTCCGAATTCGTCAAGATCTCGGTAAGAACGCTTGGAATAGTTTATTGTCTAGTAACCATAACAACTGGCAAATGGCAAAGGTCGTGGGCGCAGGAGGTTGCTACAATAAGTATCTATATAGTTACGATTTAGAGTTGGTAATTGGTAATTTTTGTCGCACTCCTGGCACGAGGATGAAAGCACACCACGAGCTCTTTCACCCAGATACCTACATAATGTCTCTGCTAACACTGAATAGATTGTTCGTAGGTATAGGTTCGCCGAGGTACTTGTTAGGGCGGACCCGTGTGCCAGAGGTGTGTATGGGAATTGCGGGTCGTGCTCATTAATTATATCGGACATGATCTATCTGGACCGTGGCGGCCTAAGGAGTCACCACGTGCAACCACCTCGTGCATCGACGACTTGGTGAAAACGACACATTCTAATTTTCCCACCGTTTCTATCGACCCATCAAATAAAAATGATTAATGCTACCACCTCGCGTGTACCTCACACATACACGGCAATTTCTCCAGTCCTTCTACGTACTTACATAAACGATAAAAACGTGTCTCCTTTACGGTACGTTGTGATGAAATTTGCAGAAGCCAAAGACAATATCCATCGCCTCGTGGTTACGCTTGGGTTTATGAGGGTCATTCAAATGCATGCATTTGCCAGAGGTGTAATGACGTATGCGCATTTCGCACTCATGCATCCGTATCACACAGACTAACTCGGGGTGGTGCAAACCTACCGATCACCGTCCGTTGAAACACTAACCGATTATCCGTCGTGAAAGTGTAGCTGCGAAATGATTGCAGGTTCTTTAATGCATATAACGTGTACGACAGCGCTCATGATATTCCCCTAAGCTCCGCTAGTTCCTTTTTTTGCTGCCTTATTACTAGTCATTTTTTATAAAAGCTGCAACTTCCTCCGAGATGATATGTCGTGTAAAGCCGATCCTTTGGTCCAATGGTGGTTCGCGACGAGCGGAATTTATATGCACTTTTTCTCCCCCTTTCTCACTTTCACGCGTTTAACAAACAAACCGTGCTGCACTCGTGAGCCGCCAGGAAATTAAGGCTGCTCCGTGCGAAAGCGATAAATCACGTCGAGTGAGTCTCGCTCGTTGTGCTCGATCCACTGCCTCAAGGGGTTGCACTAGTTCTAGACATTATTTACGTGCATATGATAGAACATTAAATTATTTCCGGAAGGTTTTTTCCATACACTCCAATAACTTCGTCGATGCCTTTCAATATGGTTCTAAAGTGTTTCAATTTACGACGATTGATCGGTACGAAAAAATGTATAATAATGATTGTTGTGATTGCCAAGTCTTTATGTTACTGTCAATCTTCTTATCTACGAGAAACACAGCTTTCAAAACGGTGATAGAATTGTTTGTTTAATATAATAAATATATAACGAAGATAACGTGATAAAAATGACGCCCCGCTGTTTTCATTTTTAGATCGGGTAGTTTAACCCCCGAGGAATAAATTTCTAAGCAATCAGGGCAAGGAGAGACCTTTTGTCGGTTCTCACATTTATACAGTTTTCTATTTACTCTTTCTTCGCATGAATATGTAAATATAAGTAATAGTGAAAAGTAATAATGAAAATAAAAAATGTATTCCTTACAATGGAAATTAAAACGTATTTATTCAATGGCTATATCTGCATGTTTGCTGATAAGACGACATGTGGAGTAGAGAGTATTATTAAAAAGGAGATATCTTCAGTTACAAATAATAATTTATAGTAATTCACATTTTACTGTTGCACTATACTACTATTAACACTGAAATTACGAGCGGTATAATTTATTCATTAAAGGCATTCTAATATTTAGGGTTGATTTAGGTAAATAAATAAGTAAATAGAGACAAAAACAAAAAGGGAAAGAATATAAATGTATTAATTAACGAAAAGCCCACAAATAAGAGTCGAAGAAATTCGCGAGATATCTCAAATGGTACTTAACAAAAAAGGGAAAATTACAATAACAGTAATTAAAAATAAGAAGATTATAGAAAACAAATAAGAACAATTATTGTAAAAAAGAAATGAAATATTATAAATATTAAAATCTGAAAATTATAACAAAAAAAAGTAAAACAATATTTTTATATTTTTCTATTAATACGTGCTGTGATACTGGTACTAGTAATTTATGCAAAAGTAGAGAGTAAATGGTCCAAAAAATGTAAAATAAGTTAGAATATAAGTTTATAAATATTTGCTGTGAAATATTGTACTGTCATATTGTAAATTTTATGACAAAAAGTGAAATAAATCCTCGGAAATTAAACACCCATAAAAATATTAGCAAAAATTGTTAGCATAAACAAAAACAACAGGGCAAGTGTGAGGAATATTTTCTTAACGAAGTTTAAATCGTTCCAATAAGTCAAGAAGATGGTGGCATTGATTTAAAATGAGAGAAGAGACGCGATGATGAACGTTAAGGGTTGCTTAGTAATTAAGGGTAGCGTAGCAAGAAATTCACAGCAGAATAGGAGTAATAAAATTTAGCAACGACAATTGTCTGGAAGTGTCTATACATCTATCGAAAAACGTTAGGGTAAGGTGGGGTAAATCCGACCGGGTGGGTAAACCCGACCTCCCTCTATTTGTTAGAAACGGCAAAGCGGAGCGATTTCGCATTAGTGTTACCATATAGAGCATTCGAAATAACGAAAATGTCACCTTGACAGCTTTGCTGCATTTGACATTTAGACGCTCAAAAGGCAACAAGTGTGTTTTCGATTTTTTCAATTTAATTTTTGTGCAAATTTCATCACTAGTTTTACCTTATTAAATAAAACGATCGCAAAAAAAACGGTAAGTGATTTTTGTAATGCATTTAGTGACCTATTCAGTGCATGTATCGTTTTTGTTGGAAATTTCGTGTCAATTGTTTCTATGTGTGTTAAATAAAAAATGGCATGGTGGGGTAAATCCGACCACTAAATGATGGGGTAAATCAGACCGCATATTTTTTATCGTTTATGTGTATGGAATTATTTATTTACGTAAACAAAGTGAATTTTTGTTTATTTTTAGGAAAATGGTACGAAATTACAAACGAAAAACGACAAAACGCATTCAAAACGATATTCGCCGAGTAGTTGCTGTGATTACATTTAATACTCTAAACATTGTTCTTTTTTTGATTAATTTTTTTTTATTTATTTAAAAAAACATAATTGCTTATAATTACTTCCCCAAAAGACCGTTCATTTAGAACTATTTCTGTGCAAAATCAGCCAAAAAAATAGGGGGTCGGATTTACCCCACCATTTTTGAAAATGGCAAAAATTGACATTTTTTTGAAAATACGGGTATCTCAAAAACTATTGATGGTATAAAAAAATACTTTGCAAAAAGTTGCTCCTTTATATTACCTTTAATTTAACGTATATAACGTTAAGATTTGACCTCGGATAAGCGTTTTATAGCCAAAAGAAATTACTAGGTCGGATTTACCCCACCTTACCCTATGGTTCCTAAGGATTAAATTTACGTTGGGGAGTTTGAAAGAATTCTATTTCCAAATATCCCAGAATCTCTTTTTCCCAAGTGTTCAGGATAGTAGCGAATGATGCGTAAATAAAATCTTTACTTTAAGCTTGAATCAGCACTGTAAAAAAATGTAGGAAATTCCACGTAATAAGACATTTAGCGAAATCATTTTTGGGTTACGATACGTCAAGTTGGAGGCAATATTATGATAGAGAAAAAATCTCTAAGAAACACACACGAAGTTAATATATTGTAAAAGTATTTACATCCACGAATTTGCAAGAAATAAAATCAAGAAAAAGAAAGTCCGATGACAAAGTTAATAGGACGTTACGTAGCCGCAAAATCATAACGGCTTCTTTAGTTTGGTGTATAATATCTTCATTGAAATCGCGTGAGAGGGTAACACGACACTGCGTGGATCCCTTTAATGTAGGTTTATTGGACGTCCCCGTACAACTTTCTTTGTTAATTCAAAACGACGTTACATACGAAAGCATCGTACTTTCCAACAAAAATCCTTTCTACCTTTTAAAGACTCTTTTATAAATGTCAGGACGGTTGGGCAACATACAATAACATTTTTCAAGCGAATACAATGAAGTGATCCGTGCAAAGAAGAAGATGGTGGCTAGAACTTTGTAATATAATCTAAGCAGGCACGATTAACTCGGAGATACATTGGGAGTCTAGGCATTATTACTCGTGACTTCCGATCGGTCCATTCGAGTTCTTTCTCTTGCTGACTTTCGCCAGCAAGGAGAGCAGCTTCTTCCCGATGCTGATCATCAGCCTGAGGCTAACGATAATAAGGTGTCAACAATCTCGCAGCTATCCCTCATTCTTCCGGGTTAAATTCGTGCGGCCCCAAGGAGCCCTATACTTTCATAATTCCAAACTCTTTATTTTCTTATGTAACTCGGTGATGCTGCTTCTGATGATTCGTATTGTGTTCATACACATGGTTTTCCCCCTTTTTTTAATACAATTTTATACAATGACTTACTTTCTGTTTCCGCAAACCATACGAAAGAAACTCTCGGAACACAGTCGAGTAGGTACGTGGAAGGGTAGCAGAGTGTTAATTAATCGTGTCGAGACAGAGCACTCGAGTAAAACGAAAACGTCGCGTGAGGTCTAGCATGTTGGATGAATAATGATAGCTTAATGTACCTGTGTGGGCAGCTTTAAAGGTGCCCACATTGCGCTGTGCGATATATTTAAAGGTATAATATCCGAGCGTAATATGCAAGCACGGGAATTCCCGTATGCTTCCTAAATTGCGATCTATATTGCAGAGATTGTGCATTATATTTTAAATTGTGTGCATTCGCTATAACTCTCGCGGATATTACAACCATTTCAATGTACCTTTTACTGTTTCATTATTTTACACCAAACATCAGTATATTATTCTTCGGTTGGTGAGCACGCGAGATAAAATGTAAATAAGACTTTCTAGAAACGTTAAAAATCGGAAAATCAAGTATTCTTTCTGAGACACATGACAGCCATTGGTAGACATTTCTTGACATTTACGACACGGGATTAAAAAATGACGAAGCAACTCTATGAAATAATAGTAATAATAATAATAATAATAATAATTTGCAAGGTGTTCCTTTTTAACCCTTTAGCTGATGTTCTGGGTTACGTAAAATAATTGGTACGTGACCCAGATCAAAAGAGTCTCTATAGACTCTTTTGATCTTTAAAAACTTTATCCGGGTCCTCTCATGACCATCTTCTTGTGCAAAAGATTCCATGGTTTCGAGTCATCTGATCACAAAATGGCCCTTAGGACTCACTGTGAAAATCAAAAGCCAATACAATACCATTTCTGAACGTAAAGTAATTTGCTCGTTTCGAATTTGAGGTAAAAAAAGGGTACCTATTCGAAAATGATCTTTGACCTTCGAATGACCTTGAAGATCAAGGTCAGGGTGAAATTTGAAGCTACAGAAGGTAGGTTTACCAACCTATATAGGAAAAAACATTCCACCTCTACTTTTGTGCCCAACTTCAAATGGTACCTGATTTATTAAAATAATTCATTAACAAACTTTTAATACAAGGTGAACAACCAAAATCAAGGGGTGGTTTACGCCCCCGAAGAACACAACTCCAACCTGTAATTTTTATTGCTTGTTCACCCCTTAAAAGATTTTCATGCTCTTCTGTGGAAACTTCTAATTATTACATTTATTGTACCTCTGTTATGTAATTACTGTATTTGATTGGAAATCAGAATGAAACACTAAGGTACCCTTCCTTGCATAATATTTGAAACTGAAAAGATCATTGCTACCTCCACAAAGGTTGCTCGCTTTCCATAATCTGAACTAATTCAGTCAATTTCCTACGGAAATATCTCAAATGCTTTGGGTTTATTACGGTGGTGTCCTCCTATCTACGTTTTAGTCAACTTAATGGTCTTTTCCGATTGGTCTGCCGGCTAATATCCTATATGCATTTCAAATTTCCTCCATTAGTGCTCTGTATAACCCTATCATAGTTTTTGCTATTTAGTAACACGGACTATACTCAGCAATCGAGGGTTAATTTCTCATTAGGCATCTTCTTCCACTCTCTTAATTCTTGGTGGCCTTTAGGACCAAATATTTTCCTGAATAACGTACTTTCAAAAACCATGAATGCCTTCCGCCTTCGTATAAAAATGCCTACCATATTATCGTTTTGCTTATTTTAGTATTTAACATTTTTTATTGTTTATTTAAAAGTTACTGCAGAGTATTACCTAAAACATTTATTATAATATTGAACAAAATAAATGTTGCGCTTTTCCTATTAGTCTTAGATTCATTGTAAGCGACTCTTAAAGTTGTATTATTATTTCTGATGCAGTTCCGCTTTCTGCAATGTGCAAGGAGATACGTGTGTATGTACCCCCCACTTATGCTCTTCATTGTTATCAAATTCTAGAGTATTCAAATATTAGATTGTTGCATATGAAAGGATGTGGAAAATTTTCATACTGAAGTTGGTTAATTTTTGTGAAGGTTAATTTTGTTATCTGATTATTTTGGCAATTGACGCGTCTTGTCTTTATCAGTCAACTCATACGGAACGCACCTATCCGTGGGTTATGTATTTCGTTTTATTTCGTTTGCCCAATTGTTTTCAAAAATCGGGAAACTGTCGAAGGGCCAACACCCAGTTTCTCTGCAAGCTCACGCCCATTTTGACATAGGTCAGACTCAATAATATTTTTATATTCGTCATCATCAATGGCGGCTTCTGGTTGACCACGCGACTCACAATCAAGGCTTTCATTATCGGAACGAAATTGGGTAAACCAACCACGCGTTATCCGTTCGTTAACTGTACCTTCTACAAATGCTGAAATCATATTTTGACGTGCCTCCACTGCATTGTGTCCAAGTTTGAACTCGCAGAAAAAAATTACGCCAAATTCGCTTCTCTCCATACTTCAATTGACAAATAAACTACAGGACCAAAATCTTATAAACAAATAACGCATTTTAAATTTCGCGTTTTACATTGATATATAATTGATTCCACCTATCGGTAAAAGTATGCAACAAAAATATAGAAAACTAAACGAGATCGAAAAATCGGACATTTCCTATGCAACAAACTAATATTTCCAACTTTTGTCCCCACCAATTTTATTTTTCAACGTATTGTACCGAATGATTAAAAGTTATTCTACAGTTACACTGGGTTAATAATTTCATTTCATCTTTTCGAATAACATTGTTGCAGAATAACTGTAGTACATTTTGAATCGTGACGACAAACGCTAGGAACTTCGTTTCAGGCGAATTGTTTGACTATTTTTGTAATTCAATCGTGTTATTAAGTGAAGCAGAAGTATAAGAAGAAATTACGAAGTTGGGTAATAGATTGTGTGGCACACGACGTGAGTGTCCTCGGGGTCATGTTGTTCGTAGATGAGTCGCAACGTAAGGCTTCTGCTCACACCCAGTACCTGACCCATATCCCACGGGAGACTGACTCGTCTTCCGGCACGAGGATGACATTTTCTCTGCACGCTGTTCTTACTCATCGCTCTCGTGCTTCATCTTATGGTTAAATCAACATCCTTTGAAAAGCGACCTATTAGAAACAGTATGCACATTGTAAAATTGTCACTGTCTGCCGTAGAGAAAATGATCGGACGATAAATAAGCAGGGTTTATGAATAGTAACTTTTGCAATGCGATCATCGAAGAGTAGGTAAATAAGCTAAGGATGTTCCAAACTATTCATTCCTTGGATACAATAGAAGACCTTTCGGATGAAATACGTGCTGCAATAAACATGCAATTGTAACAAATTGTCTTCTGTTTAATACTTAATTGTACAGTATAATTATTATACTCATGAAGAAAAAGTTGTGAAAAATTTTTTTCTATTTCGAGAACGCAAGGTAAAAATGTGAAGCAAATTTAAAATAATTTGTCGAATGGAAATCTTGATAAAATCATTGGTGCGTGAGTAAACCGCATCATCACTGACGAACTGCTGGACCTATTGAGGTCATATTCACACAGTATATTATTGAGATGACGGGAAAGGTTTTTAGTTTTGTCTCATTCCGATAGATCGCGATTCGGTTTAACTTCTATATTTATAGATCGATTTGGTTCACACCTCCAGGAAGTGTTTATTGGTAGAAAAGAAATTGTTTTAGCATGCCTTGCATTCAGTTAGGGGCGCTACAGTCACACTGTAAGCAATTCGAAATTCTATTTTACGCGTATAATAAAATTCAAAAGGTATCACAAAATTCATATCCTATGATTTCTGTTAATATTTCGGCAGTAATATACCAACATTAGGTGCTGTGAATCCTCATAACACCTTCCAATCTGTAGTAAACCAATAGGCTTCTAAAAAGTAAAAGAATTCAAGCGAATGATGCACGTTGATTAAGGGGGGGGTATGGTTTTGAGGGTTCAAAAAAAGTGATTTTTTTTTATTGCATATTATGAAAGTATAGTATTTCAAGAATGTTGTCTGTTAATAGGAAGTCAATCGGAGCAAAACTCACAAAGATATAGCTTTGGAAGTAGACGTGTCTCGAACGACTACCTGAGCTGTAACCGCTCAGCGGGAAGGCAGTTGTTTCTCAATCTCTTTTGTTATCTTCTTTTGTTATTGTCCAATCTTCTTTTGTTATTCTCCAATCTTCTTTTGTTATTGTCCAATCTTCTTTTGTTATTGTCCCTAAGCAGTTTCCAGAAAGGTCTTAGACAGGGTCGTTGTAACGGTACCCCGGTACCTGGTGTTGCTTCATTTTCGAAGCAGACGCGGAGTGTAACAGTCGTGTTGTATTTTCTTACTCTATTTCGTTGTGATATTTTTGTTGTTCGCAAAATGCCGAGAAAAGTTTCCAGAGAGTGTAGAAAGGAGAGTGGTAAAAAGTTGTATCGAGGTAAAAAAATAGTTCCTCCGCATAAACGAAGAAACGATGACGATATTGAGACAAGGAGTACGTCAACGAAAAAAATCAGACTAAGTTTTAGCCAAGAAGTTGCTGAAGATACAAATAAGCATTTCAGAATCATTGATTTTCTGTTAGTTTTTTCAACAATTTCTACGTTAGTGAAGTGTGCAGTTTGTGATAGTACAGTATCATTTCAGTGTTGTGGCAAAATAGGTCTTGGTTTCAAGATAAAAATAAAATGTGAAAAATGCAAAGAACCTCGTTACGTTCCGTCTAGTGAACGAGTAGATGATCATATGTATGAAGTGAACTACCGATTTGCTTTCGTGATGCGAGTTTTAGGCTTGGGATTAGCTGGTTGTGACAAATTCTGCGGACTGATGGATTTATCCAGTAATTTCGTAGCAAAATCGGTATACCAGAACTACTTGAAGAAAATGTGCTCCAGTGTGACGAATGCCGCAAAAAGATTTTTTGTTTCTGCGATAGAGGAAGAAAAAGCAGCTATGTGTAGAGAAAAAATATTGAATCTTCATCAGAATTAACCGTATCAGGCGATGTAACTTGGAAAAAGCGTGGATTTTCTTCTTTATATGGCGTGGCTTCCTTGATTGGATATTACACCGGAAAAGTCGTCGATGTTCTCGTAAAAAGTTCATACTGTCACATGTGTGTTACTTGGAAGAATAAGCTTGATTCTGCAGAGTTCGAAGAATGGCAAGAGAACCATATAAATGAAGATCAATGTTCTGCAAATCACAAAGGAGCATCCGGTAACATGGAAGTCGACGCAATTGTCACAATGTTCAAAAGATCGCAAGAGAATAACGTGAAGATTCGCAACTATATTGGAGATGGTGACTCGAAAACATATAGTGGTGTTATCAATGCTGAACCTTATGGTGAAAATTTTCTAGTCAATAAAAAAGAATGTGTTGGACACGTCCAAAAAAGGATGGGAACTCGTTTGCGTGATTTAGTCAAAAAAACTATGACTGATAGTGAAACCAAAACTGGAAAAAAAATTTAAAAAAAAACTCTCTCAGGTAAAGGGAAACTGACTGCAAAAATGATTGATAAGCTCACCCAGTACTATGGTCGTGCAATTCGTTTCAATTCTAATTCTGTAGAAGAAATGAAGAAAGCCATTTGGGCTACTTACTATCATTATGCCTCAACCGATGCAAAACCACAACACGAAAACTGCCCTAGCGGAGAAGACTCATGGTGTGAATGGCAGAAAGCTGCAGCTTCAAACAAGCTGAATAATTTCAAACACACATATTCTGCTCTACCAACTGATGTTTTACAAGGAATCAAGCCAATTTATGAAGATTTAAGCAAAGATGCTCTCCTAGAGCGATGTATTGGCGGATTCACACAAAATAATAATGAGAGTTTGAACCAGCTTATTTGGAAGATTGCGCCGAAAGTTGAGAGTGGTTCAGCAATTATCGTCGAATTTGCATCTTCAGTGGCTGCTTGTGTTTTCAATGAAGGCTGTAAAGCTTATTTAACCTTCCTAGAAGAGATGCGAATAAGTACTGGTCCAAGTTGTCATGGATGGGCGCTTCGAACCAACGATATTCGAATGAACAGAGCAGATGAGCGAGCAGCTGAAACCGCTAAAAATGATAGAATTCGCCGCAGACTTGATAAAAAAGATGCTTTGGACATTCTTGACGAAAGTTCTATACTCTATGGTCCCGGCATTGATGATTCTATGTGAGTAAAATAAAAAATAAATAGCTTACTAAGTTTTATCAGGGTCTTTTCGCTACGAAAAACTTTAAACGCGTTTTTCTCAAGTCGATGTTTTTTGAGTCGGTGCACACTGTATCTGAAAATCTATTCAACCGATCGTTCTCAAATTTGTTACAGTATTTCCTTACATAATTTATGAGGTAACCCTGGCGAGATTTTTTCGTCTTTGATTTTATTTTTCTTATTATTAACAACAATAGTCATGAATTTAGGCCAAAAATCGGTATTTTCACTTTCAAGTCTTGTAAAAAGTTCAAAAATTAAAAAAAATGGAAAAACTCGGCAGCGATACCTAGAGGGACATAAAAATTAAGGAAAAAACTTTGGTTATTTCATTTCAGATGATCCAGTGCTGAGATATGATGTGCACCGCAAAATGTATTTCTTCTGAGGCGCCTGCGAAGAATTGCTGCCATTCGGTCAATTTTCAATATTTTTGAACCAATATTTCACAGAATATAGTTCAATTACTACTCTTTAATGTACAACAATCAGAAATAAATGTACTTTCACCGTACGCCCAAAAAAAAATCTGTAAAAACCTGTTTTTTTCTGCCTTCAAAACCATACCCCCCCCTTAATAAACCACAAAATTTGCACCAACATTTAATTGGTAATATAGATCTTTCCAATGAATTATCAACTTTCACGGGTAATTTAAAGACATTTGTAAATTCAAATTACGATATGCATTTACAATATGGCCAAGCTAGTAATTAAGCCTATAATGAATTCGTAAGAAAGTGAAGGGCTGCACAGAGAAGAGTTTATGAAAAGATGATGTAGAAGGAAGACCACATTAGCCACGCTTGTACTGTGTCAGCGTCTACGATACCGGATGTCTTTCATCGTTAAATACCATGCCCAGTATTCCGATAAGACGTCCGCCGGGATGGCTCAATTGCGTTGTGGACTTCTGTATCTATACGACCGCAGGAGGTTCTACACTTCTCCCGACAGTTCTCACTACCTTAGGTCATGTTGAGATCAAGACGCAATTAAAAGTCCTCATGAATTTAACGCCGCATTTTCTTATCTTCATGTATTTATTATTATAAAAATCTTTTAATACAGTTGATGCGTTGAACGTATAATAGTTACATTTCATCCTCATCTAATTTATCTGTAACTGTGATTAAACCTTTGAATCGAAATGAAGCGCCGATGAAAATGAATATCGTGCGATAACTGCAATGTGGTGCATTGGGAGTATAACAATAAGTGCACAATTACGATTCTCAAGCAGCTAAATTAGATCGTGTTATTATTTAATATAATTTATCAGAAAAACAATGCCGCAAATCGCAATTCTTATGTTCAGTTTGTAAGTTACATTCATTTAAAGTGCCATTATGTTGTAAGATATTCGACTCGTTTCTTTGTCGGGCGCTAAGCGGAGAAACGGAACGAATTTATATTACAAGCTAATATAATACCATATTCGCCTGACACATGGGTTTGAGGATACCCAAGATACCTAAGTTATCCAAAATTAAGATTGAAACACCTAAAATAGAACATCTCGTTGATCATGATGTCAAACATGATATTTGGTGCCCAAATCCCCCAAAGAGGGTCATAGCATCCCCTAATTATAGAGATATGTGCCAAGATTTTGCCTTTGCTTACGATTAGATATTGGTCTGTGTGCACCTTATAATATAATTAGGCCTATAGATGGCAAGCCATATGTACACTATATATATGATAACTTCGAGTATCCTGACTTTTATTGACGGTGACGGTGATTTTACAACATTTTAAACGAGTGTAACTATAATTATGTAAAAGTGATAGGGGGAGTAGGGGCATGATGACGCCGTTAAGGTAAAATAATAAAAATATACGGTATTTTTTATCACAACGTTATCATTTATTTATGGCACATTAGTGCCTTATTGAGGTACGGTTTGGCATATTCATTAACAAGGCAATCACTTAAAACAATTGTATATTTTTTTTATTAACACATTGTTGACCGGCAATTTTTCTGAAAAATTACCTTATGTCCAGAAAACACAGTCTTTTGAAACGTTCATTATATAAAAAAAATTTTATTTTAATTGCAAAGGTAAAATTGCTTCATTATATTTTGCTTATAAACTAATCAAAAATAAGTAGATTCAACCCAACTGGTCAAAGTAGGAATTGCACCCGCTTAGAGTCGTAATACATTTTAGCAGAGTTTAAATAAGTCTTCTAAAATATCATTAACACGTTGAGCGCGGCGCTGGTCCCTGAGGACCGACACTGAACTTTCCATTCAGGCCGCGCCGATTATGACAAATGCAATGGCGTATACGTTTAGAGATACAAAAATTGCTGTATATTCTTATAATCGAAACTTACCACTTGGTTCCCAATCATTCTAGCTCATACATTGATTGAATAGCGGAACTGGATTGAATAGCGCCCTTCCTTACAAGAGAGGGATTTTCTCCGTCTAGGCTAAAAGTTGACTCGTCGGTCCATAAAATAGTGAAATGATGCATCCCACCGATATTGTGCGAGAAACTCTGCTTATCATTGAAAGGAATTACGGTTATTGTACGGTAAAAGAACCGCGATTTTACAAAAACTGATGATAATGGCACCTATTTCCACTAAAATTTCCCCGTTGTTGACAATCTCTCGGCAACAGTTGATAATGATACGGATGCAATCGACTGTCGTGCAAAGTCCGACGCACTAGGTACGACAAAAAATAAACGAAAATTCTCTCGTCCTGTAGTATCCGATGGTGCACTGGCTTATCCTATGACTTATGCACAAAGTATCCTTTGCCGCTGTTACGTCCGACAACTGCATTCAGTGCAATTATACACCTATACCTAGACAATATATTAGAATATTAGTCTCTCATCCCGTCTTACATAGAAACGGGAGGCCCTTTATTATAAACCAAAAACAAACTCGGGTACCCCCGAATATCCTTTGGTCTTCATATTGCATAGGCGCATAGGCGCTAGCTTCATATTGCATAGGCGCATAGGCGCTAGCTTCATATTCCATAGGCGCATAGGCGCTAGCTTCATATTGCTTAGGCGCATAGGCGCTAGCTTCACATTGCATAGGCAGCGCATAGGCGGCTGTCCTGTGTATCCTCTAAAGATACACAATTCAAACAAACGGAATTTTCTGGAAGATCGGTGAAGGGTAGATAACTTTTTGTGTTTGTTAGGAATTGTATCACGTCACTAGCCATATATGTTATAGCCATTATATTATAGAAATATGTCTTTTAGAAAAGGATGCCAAATGCGGAAACCGACAAACGTGGCAGTTACATGTTACATAGCGTGTAAGAACAGATATCTTGTGTAAACCGCCCTTACGAACTTGTAGAAAATGTAGGAGTAGGGAACATTCTTGTAAACATTGTTCCACTATATAAGGGCTCCGAAATATTGTATTTTCGCTTATTCTTGTTCCAACGAGCAGAGAGTTCGAAACGTAGACGTAGTCTCGGGTCGAATAAATCAAGCAATTTAAAAATAAAGTAAGCCCTTGGTTTTTCTCTGTTCTTCTTTGACCTCCACCCGATTGTCAGCACTTCGGTGCATCATTGGGTCCTATCCTCACTCGGTTTGTCAGTATTTCGACGCATCACCGAGCTCAATTCCTATCCCATACTCCTACTTGGTTTGCCAGCATTTCGATGCAAGACTGAGTAGTAGTCCTTTCTTATCCCTCTGCTACAGATCGTTAGCATCCTAGCGTATCTCTGTAGAGAGGAATCCAACCTAGACTTTAGAAAATTGTCAGCATCTCAGTGCATCTTCTCTACAACGTCTCCTAATCACCATTATCGTTAATACTTTTTTTTTATTTCTATGATTTGCCTCCGATATCTCGATGCAAGCTTTCTTCCCAGGAAAAATTTTAGCTACCGTTCTATTTTCTACCGTTCTAAAACGAAAGCGCCTGCTGTGGTCCTAGGACGTAACAGCCGCGCATTAGTAAATGTTATCGAATTTCGAAATCCACGCGAGCGAAGTTACGGGTAACAGTTCGTTCTTGGTAATTTTTTCTAACAAACTTGTTAAAGTCGTTGGGAAATTGAAGGCTACTGTGGATTTTCTAATAATTTTCTGGTCAATTATTTAACATGACGAAAAATGCAGTGATTTCCGTTGAATGTTCAACAAAAAACGCATTCCAAAAGAGCAGATGTAACGATGTTATAGTTCCTGAGTGAAAAATTGTAACGATCGACTGCAGATTTCCCCCGTCCCGCCGATAGCGTGTTTTCTCGCGGTAGAGTCATAAAGATCCTACGTACTTCGGTTATACGTACCTACTCTACTTATTTCTTTGTATTTTGTTTCTTTTCGCACGAGCGCCTCTGCACAAAGACTGATCATGTATACGTTTGAAGGAAGGGTTTCTTTATGCGAGAAACATATGCCGACACACCGGGCGGCAAACGAAGAAGAAGTAGTAGTAATAGGCTAGTAATAGTTGTTGGTAGGAAACGAGAGCTCATCTCATTTGCATTGAACCCTTTAAAGGAAACTTATATGGAACCAAGAAAGCCGGTAGCGATTGGAGGGGACAAGGAGGAACTAAATAAAAGGGTATAATTTCCCACCCATGCTGGGCGATACCTATTCTCAGTCTCTTGTAAAAGGCACCGGCGCTACCCTAAATGACAAGGAATGACAGAACAACTGTGGTGTGTTGTCTGCATTCGAACACGGAATCCTTCAAAAGTCTTTATCGCTGCTAATCTATTTCTTCGTTTGGTTCCCATGAATGAAGGTTATTATCTTGATTTTTGAATCTCTGTTGCAATCTTGAACACCTCACCACATTCTTGGATTTGTTAGGATACAAGTAAATAGTTCATTAAGGTCATTCAAAAAAATTAATTTACATGGGAAACCTGGGAATCCTCTCGTTTTGTTTCATCATATAATGGTAATAAATTAGACCTCGTAGAACCTGAAAAGTGGTTATACGCATTAGACCGAAAGACTGAAGAAAAAATATATACTCCCTCTGTCCCATAATACTTGATAGTTTTCTCCTTTTTTCCTGTCCCATTTTACTGCATATGTTTCTTTAAAATTAATTTTTTGACAAAAAAGTTAGTATATTTTTATTTAAGAGTAGTTTATTTTTCAAAAGTGATAATTCTACTACATAAGTACATCAATAAAAATAGTAGGAGTATTTATGAAAATGAAAATTTTAAACTATCAAGTATTATAGGACAAAGGGAGTATTTATTTGCGATCTACGGTCAAAGAAGGGGTTTTTTCTCAAATTTACCATTGGACGGTCGACAAAAGGGGAAGGAGGAAAATGTGGAAGAAATAGGATGTAATGACGATCAAAATAAGATAAGTTTTTATCAATTTATCCATAAACAATTTGGTTTATAAACTAAATTCTACAACTAACCTTTTTACTTAAATGTAGAAATAATAGCGTAATTCCTAAACGTTTCATTTTTAAAACTAACAAAGTTTTTGAAGGCCGATTTAGAAAATTGTTTTAAAGACATAATTTAAATTATAAAATGGAAATTTTAAAAGCAGAAATTAATGAAAACGGATTACAAATATATAAGTTGAAAAGAGAAATATATTTTACCAATGTTACTTTATATAATACTTTACCCAACAATTTGTTATAGTAATTGAAAATTACAGAATATTTAATTTTGGAAAAAATCAGAAAGAAAGTAAAATTTAATAAAGCTTAAAAACAAATTAGGAATTTGAAATAACCTAAAAATAAGTAAGTGGGGCGCATACGACCCATCGCCTCTTGAAGGGTTAACAAGTCTTGTGCATCTATTCACCATTAGTGTAACCAAAATTGTTGAGAGATTTATTCAGAACTACTAAACGTTTCTGTTTTCCGCCTCGATAGCTGATTCCGCACCAGGTTTTATTCCGCTTGCACGGCGTTTCAAGTATCTCCGACCCCTCAGGATGTTGATTAATATCCCGGGTGCGCGCTGATAGGCACGCTCGGAACTCCACACACGCTGCTTGGGTGGTGCACAAGCCTGCTCTTAATTCTTATCCATATGAACACCTTTTACCAGAGATTTCGTTCGCTTCTTTTTTACTCCTACACTCCTGTACCTACGTCTCTTTAATTATTGTAATGTTCATAATTAAAGATACAACGGCAGGTTTTTTGGATTCAATTTGTAAAATACGTTATTTCGCGTATACCATTTCTTGGAATATAAATGAACGTTGTTATATGATACCTAATTTTATATTTTTAAAATATCCTTTTTTTTGATTGTAGGTTGTAAATATATTACATATATTTCTTCAATCCGTCGATCTTTTTAGTATCTTTCTCCTTTGGGAATACCAAATGACTTTCCTACGGAAGCCCCAAGTTAATGTAGAAAATTTCTCCATAGTGCGGCGCTACAAAGCTTCTATTCACACTCAATAACTCTTCGTTCATCCAAATTGTTTATAAAAATTACGCAACAATTGACTGCAAATGTTATGAAATTGCTTGTACCTGAAATGATGTTTAGTTTCCGAAAAATTGCATGTTTCATTAATACTTTGGCAAAGTGTATTCTATATATTCAGATTATCCCTTTCAGAAAAATTACATGTGACAATGTTCAAAGGTTATGGTAGAAACAGTTTTCAAATGAACGTTAAGAGACATGAAGTGGAATCTATCTTCCACAACTTTTTTACCTATCCTAAACTAACAATTAAACCTACTTCAACAATTACACCGACACTCATGCAGACCAAGAATCTTTTACTTGTCTAAGCTTACTATTATAGATAAATAAATAAATGTTTTTTATACTTAATTAAAAATTACTGAAAAATATATACGTCACAAAGTCGTTTTATAACCAAAAGAATCTCAAATAAATTATATGTTTTTTTATACTATAAAACATTTTTTTTCTATTCTGTGAGAGTATACCTTTCAGTGAAAAAAATTGTCTGTTGTTACATTCAGCAGTTTTTGGGAGAAAATTCGTCAATAATACTACTTTTTGGGCTCCACATTGGATTTCATTCTTATCTTTTCTTTTAAAGTAATCAATTATACACCATCCCGAGTAACATTAGTTCAATCTTTTACTTTTAATATTAATATATGGAAATTTGTCATCGAATTTAGGGCTGCAGGGAAGAAAAGAGATGGACTTGAAAGATTTGATATATTGCAAGTACATATAGCTTCCCCTGAACAATAAGAATATTGCATTCTCTATTACTACTTCCAACTGTATATCAGGACATACATAAATTCCAATTTCTGGACTCTTTCTTTGCGAGAGATTAATTTTTTATTTATACAAGAGCTGGGTTCTAATGCAGCCATAAAAATTTGATTGAATATTTGTATTATTAAAGTAAGTAAGTGCATATTTTTTGTATGTACTCTGATTCTCATTAGGCTTAGTAGCAATTTCTGGAATTGAATGAGGGCAGCTTTACATTTTTATTATTCTAAATAACAGCTTCCATTTAATTCTTTTATCTTTTGACATAAAAACATTTTTTATATGCATATGTATAATACAACAAAGAATAAAGATATGATTTATAACATTTCCATTTATCATAACGACCAAATGCTCCACGAATTCTAATTTAACGACGAATTAACTCTCGCTGAAAATTAAAATAATGAAATTATAAAGACTAATTAATTAAAATAAAATAATTATCAATGTGGTGAAATTGTGAAGATAATTTCATTATATTTCTTTAGATTTTAGCATAATTAGACTGACTGACTGACTTGTTCCTTTGTGGCATTTGGAACTTGAAAACGTATAACTGTATTCGTATAAATTACGAACCATCTCTGTTCTGGGCTAATTCCGTCTATGTCCTATCGTGATAATTGATAAAGTAAACATGTAAAGTAAGTTCCATTTAAATAAAGATAATTTATTTTCCCAACAGCGCCTGTTTTTGACCTTGTGATTTTGAGGGCAGTTTAGACACATAGTAGCTAGTAGTAGTCCATAGCACAGTAGCTATGGACTGATCCACCCGCAAAGTCTGGGAAAGTCTTAATCCCTGGAAATTAAAAAATGTGGGAAAATCTTAATCCTTAGAAAATCACAATTATGTGCCCCAATAATCAGTAAAAACTGGCGCTGGATTTTCAAAATTGGTTTTTAACTCTCAACTGAGGTACTGGTTAACTTTACACCCAGGCTGTACATTATTTTCGTAAGTCCATATTTTTGTTGTTCTTTTGTTCTCAAATATTTAGAATTCCTCGACTTTCGCATCAGTTCTTTTTTTTTTCTTGACTAATTGATGTATCCATTAAGAGTAAGTCAAATTCTAAGAATTACATCCAAAGGTATGTGCGATTGAAAACATCGGGTTAGGTACATCCATGCGGTCCAGAAATACCGTGCTCCAGCTCAGGGTTAGGGGGAATTTTAATTTTAGCGCCAATAAATCTAATGCAGTCCTTAAACCCATACTCTATTTGTATACCATTTCAATATTATTCTTCACAGATGCTCAATCTCAACCCATTCTTTAACATGTACGAACTTGACACTTCTATTTGTGACAGTTGCATTTAATAATGTTAAAACAAAAGTACTACGGTTTCATGTACTTTCTGAATTCCTATACATGCAGCTCATTACTCCCATAATAAATAAGAATCACGTGGGAAGCAACGGGAAATTATCACATTATTAATTCCAGATATATCCACCATTAAATTATAAACGCACATCAAACCCGTCAGCGCATCGGTTACCGTACGATGGCATGAACCAAGAGTCATTAATTTTTGTATAAAACTGCGCTTAGGTATGTTAATTTTGAAATGCTCATGCGTTTTTCCTCCAGGGGACGTTTTCGTGGCGTGCGAAATCATTTAAATAAGATTGCCTTCCTCTCAACATTGAATTAATCCTTGAATTGCTTAGATATTTACCTACTTACAAACCACTACCTATTCTACTTGAGGAGAAAGTTCTTCTC
The DNA here is from genome assembly GCA_949825005.1 of Gasteruption jaculator. Taxonomy (NCBI): domain Eukaryota; kingdom Metazoa; phylum Arthropoda; class Insecta; order Hymenoptera; family Gasteruptiidae; genus Gasteruption; species Gasteruption jaculator. Next base: position 2,284,015 of record OX463763.1, on the reverse strand, counting down.
TACGCGAGGAGATCCGTTCGGAAAATTCTCGAGGTGGAAGCCCGACCTCCTGTCGTCTCTTGTGCTCTTGGCGCGACTCCATTAGGTTTCGCAATGGACACACAAGAGTTACAGTATCGATGTCATATTGCAGACAATAGAATCAATTTGATTTGTTTGCTTTGAGTAAACGCAGTGCATTGTTTGGATTGCAGACGTTCAAATTATTTTACGTTATTTATTTACTGTGGTTTAAAGTAGAGAGTATTTGACGATCACGGTTGTTAACACGTTAGGCGCCACGCCGGTCCCTAGAGACCGGCGCAAGACTTTCCATTCAGGCCTCGCCGGTTATGCCAAATGCAATAATGTATAGCACTGCGGGTCACGCGGCCTGAATAGGTTGTCTCGTGAATTTAGCGTAGCGCTTAACGTGTTAAAGAAAATCGTTCTCGCTTCCAGAAGGAATTGAAACCTCTCTTAAGGGGTTTTATTATAAACAATTTTTTTTCTATTTTTTTATTGACTCAAATCATGCATAAACTACTCAAAAATGATATAGAAAAATTATTTTGGACAGACAAGTTTTGATAAACAATTTTTATAGATTCTTTTCCGAGACTCCTCCGAATATTTCGAATACGTCATGAAACTTTAAACGCGTTTTTCTCGAAGCTATGTTTTTCAAATTTGCGTACAGACTAGCTCGCTCAATTGTTATCCGATTGACTTGAAAATTTTACCGCAGCTTGCGAGATAGATTGTCTATCAAAGTACACAGATTTTTACGATTAATGAATGATTACACTTGCGATGAACAATTTAAGATCGATTTTTTACCAAAAATGAAGGAAAAAAAATAAAATTGATGTCAATTTGTGAATTTTCAAACAAAAATTTAATTCTTCGATGATTTCAAAGGAAAACTAATATAGAAATAAGAAAATAAATTTGTTTTCTTTAGGTGGTGCACGGAGACTGCTACCGTGTTCGCCATTTTCCTCCTCGAAAGAATCATTGTTTAAGCTAGCCGGTGCCACGACACTATTTTGTAACTTAAATGTAAATAAAAAATATTTTTCTACACCTTAATACAAGTAGAATACACTCTGAAAACTTTATTTTGATTCATTGTTTAGTAATCGGAAAATAAAATTTCCCAGAAAAGCATCATTTTTCGGTGAGCCCGGGTAGTAGGTTTTCAGCGGCTTATTCTTCTACAAAAACGGCTTCAGAAAAATCTGAAACCATCATTTGTGATGTAGAATTGTCTAAACTTTCAAAATCTACCATCAGAATTTTTCAAAAATACGATCCAAAAAAGATATGGTTTATTAAAAAGAACAACAATTTGTTCATTAAGCTGCAAATTCCATCGGTGCAAGAGTCCTCAATGGCTTGGCAAAGATCCTTTGTCTCAGCAAGCTATAGCCAACAGTCGTATGTAAAGCTTACATAGTAATAAGACTCGCGTTAATTTCAACATAACCTCGTGAAAAAATCAGACATTTTTATTTTGATGTATCGAGCCTTTACGAGTTCATGGACTTTCGTGAAAATGTATGGTGTAACATCGGTTCGATTGCAAATATCGATTTTGCATCGTGAAAAGTTCTTCTCGAACCAGTATTATTTGCGAACACTAATATGAAAGAAGTTTACACAAATAATGTTCCACAAAGTATTGTCAATACTCTTAGTTTCACTGTGTAAAGATACAGCACGCCTGTTTTCACATTAATTATCCAATGATGATGGAATGACGAAAGTAGTTAATTCTAAGTTGGTTCAAGCAAGGAGTAACTTTGCCAAATGTTTGATGTTTATGATCAAAACATTAATCAAAGCCAGAGTTTACATAGGTGTTGACAGCCGTAGTGGCAAAACTTTGGTGTGGGTTATAAGTTCCAAGTTAGCTCTAGCTCCTTGATGATAAACGTAGGAGTAAAAGCAAAGCAAGATTGGGTCAAAGTTATCTTTGGCAATACATATCTAACTAAAACGGAGAATATCATCAAGCGTAAATTGTTGCGGTAAAAGGGGAAACAATATCAATACCGGTCTGAAAGAAAAATAATGTTGAGTTCAAAAAAGGGAATTAAGACACTCTTGTCATCAACGATATTAACACGTTGATGTCAGCACTTTAGAAATTTTTTCGTTTGTCGTCTAAATTTACCCGTAACGTTTAAATTTTGTGTCTTCGACTCTTATTGTTAATTTTCGGTTAGGGGTTATTTTTGCAATAAACCCTCGAAATGCATTGAAAGCCAAGGGAGGAATTTTGTAGAATTTATGTATATTTTTTCGTAAGGGATTGTTTTGAATGTAATGAAAATTATTATTCGTTCAGTTTGGAGAATTTACTATTTTTTCTGGGAATTGTTTAATGCCTTTGGTATATTTGGAACTCGTTAACCCTTTGCACTCGAAGTTCTTCTCACAGGCACTGCCAAAGCTTGGGCATTTACAAATAATGTATAATAAAAATTTTTGTTCACAAAATGTTCACATTATGGTAATAATAAAATAACGTTATAAATATCTTTCTTTTTAAGGGGTTACATCTAGTTGGCGGCCGAAAAAAAGCGTGTTTTTGTGAATTTTTTTTGGGAAAATGATTGCAAGTTTCGAACTGTTTTTTTTCATAGTAAAGGTTATATTTTCGACTATGTTTCATAATTTTTTTATTGAAAAAAATTCACAAAAGTAGGAGATACAATGCATTTCCCGGACCGCTGTTCAAAAAAGGCCTGCTGCAGTGACCACTGTATCTTCCACCTGATTCGTCTAAAATCAAAAAATCAAATAGATTATGTTTCTGCATCGTATTATCTAGTCCTTAATCGAAGGAATGGAGAAAATATTAATTCGTTAGATATAATTTCCGGTTATCCGGAGCATTTCTGTTTTTGTAAAATCCGAAGGGTCATTTCTTTTCTTGTCCCCTTATTTTTCTTAAGTATTTCCGCACTCACCACGGCCAGGTTGAACATGGCTGGCGCCCAGTGCAATATTAAAAGTGCACGTGATGGGGTTACCCGAGCCTCGACGAAATACCACGTCACAGTATGAAAATACGAATGAGATTATTTCAGTTGGAGAAGTTAGATGGTTATCAGAAGGGTATATTAGAAGGTGTCCTTGTTTCGAAAATGTCAAACATCCAAAAAAAATAATTTTCTTTTATATCAACTTTAGTCACTTTGAGAATTCTGTGTTGGTGTTTTTCGTCTTGGTCACATCCTGGTGTCCATCTTCTGTAAGTAACCCAGATATTTTCCACTGTCTTAAAGTAGAACCTACAGTGATTATACTCCACGTAGATTTTGCAGGTCAGCTATTTACGATTTGATAGGATTAACCTTTTTATTTGTTCCTTACTTTAAAGGTTTCTCTTTCTTCTGTATTCTGTTCCTTCGTAAAGTAGCTAAAATCCACCTCCATCCAGGTATCTTTTTATGGAAAAAAGTTTCGTCGAAGGTTTAATCCTTACTATCCAGTTATTCTTCTCTGCGAGAAACTGGATTTTATTCCGATATACTTTTCGTTTATCTTTTTTAGGTCCACGTTTTTGCTTACCTGATATTCTTAACCACAGTTAATACAATTCTAGGCTATTTTTTAAGCGATACCTGTATATCCATCCTTTCACTAATAGAAATCAGGTAGATTCCCAGTAAATATAGTGAAGGAAGACAAAAGGATTAGTTTGTATGCTTGATGGAAGTAGTAACACCTACTCCCACAAAATTTGGGTATTTTGATTTAGACACTATTAAAAAAGAAACTAAGCTTCTATAGTTCAACGCAATATAGTTTATAGTATATATAACTATATAATAGTAAAAGTGACAATAAAATTATTGTTGCGAAAACGATCACGTCGAACAAACTTTTTATCGTATGTTCTACCATACATATGGTAAATTAGTATGCTATATTTTTTTAATTGCCATAAATATTTCCATATTGTTTAATACACCTTTCTATAGTTATTTAAATTTCTCCCAGTATTGACAATATATTTAGTACCAGTCGCGAAATTTTTTGGTGACGTCCGCAGATGTATAGCTTACGTACAGCCGCTAGGAGGCTACCACGCCCGCACAAAAAGTTGCTGATATAACAGCCTGCATTTGCCACTTACATTTAGTCATTCTGAAGGAGAAGAAGTGGAATAGTTTAGAGTTAAAACTACAGAAATATTTTTATCTATTCAGTTTAATATAAAAATGAACAAATTATTATATACATTACTATTATTACGGTGTTAAACATTATATATATTTTTAACACCGCAAATTTTTGGGTAGGCTAAAAAGTGATTCCATTATTTTCTAATAGATGAATAATGTAAATTCATACAAAAAAAAATACGATTAATTTATGGCCAAACAAATAATTAACACGATTTCTACCAAAGATGTCAAAAGACACCTTTTTGGAATTTTAATTTAGAATTATTTTCGAGCTTTAGTTTAATCTCTTTTGGAAATCCACAAACGGGAGGTACTTGATAGAGCAATTATGCGTCTGTAAAAAATTTTGTAATAATTAAGAAAATTTATTTTAATTATAATTCTATATTTTTAGTGTTGGACTATTAATTACGTACAATTAGTACGGTAGAAATAGTCTTCATTTTTTCTTCACACTTTATCCAGATCACAACATCGATACGTGTTGTGATCGTGTGTAATCGATACGTGTGTAATCATTATGCAAGTGTCCACGGAGTGTTACGAAATTCTTCATGGTTACGTATATTGCACAATTACCCAAGATCCAAGAATTGGTACTTTTCCTGCATTCGTGCGCTATTCCCAGCCTCAATTTGGAAACCTACCTCTCTAACACAGGTCCATTGGAGTCTAAGAAAAGAAAGGAGTCATTCACTTGACAGTGTAAAGGAGAACGAATCGTGGCTGAATAATCCCCAACGTGAGAGTACTAATTTCGAAGTTAGGTATCTGGGAATGCATTAAATTCGTTGAATCGAAAGAGATCCTCGGGGCGATCACCTTGACGTTCAAGCAGTCTCCCCGATGCGTGTTCGCCTTTGGAATATAATTTAATACATTTATGTAACTGACGGGATATCACTCTCCCTTAACTTAGCTGACACCATGATGTTATTCTCTCCTTAGATGCACGAGCCCCCATCACTTGCACTTTCGTGGCACGCCTAGCCTATCCTTGCGCCGTTTTATACAAACAACGGTTGTCTGACTAAAATCATTTTTCAATCATGGAAAAGAACCGCTACAACTCGCCCACGGTGTTTTTGCTCCTGAGAAAATGAACAGCTAGAGAAAAAATGTGCACCTGCTAGAGCGAGTATTTATAATAAATAAAAATACATTTATGCGCTGAGAAAATTGGTACGTTGTATCATCCGGTAATTTGATACACTCTGCTTATTTAACATTTTACTTGGAAGCCAATAAAATGTTTGGAACATAGACGAGCAATTTAATATATCCTTTCAGAGTCTTGTTTCACCTCCACGGGATTTCCATGCCGAGGCATTCTACGATTTCATGAAAAACGAGGGAGAGTGTTGCTCCTGCTTGAACGTTCGTTTCGATCATTTGGTTTAGGTGAAAAACATACTCGGTAGCTAACTAACTATACGCATTTGAGATTAATATAAAGTGTCTAAGGTCAATCATTGTCTATGAAACATGTGGTAATGTTTCAACTATACGATTTCCACGTGCGGATGGTTGATTAATGCGCGTTTTTATCGTGTCCCTACTGGTAAACTCTCTCTTCCCGTCTCCTGGTGGTCCAGTGCATTATCGTGATCCTAAACGTGGAAACAGTGATGGATGTTAGGAGTGTTTCTGGTATGTATTGTGTACACATAATCTACCTCTTTTACCTCTTTGCTTCCGATAGGTTTCCATGAATTGATCCAATTAATGTCTTACTATTATCTGCTAATAAGCAACTTTGTTTTAAGAATAACGAGGCTGCGGAATTAATCAATCTGGGATTCTGCAATATAATCTTTTGGCTTACAAAAACCCGGGAATAGTCGCCAGGGTTTTTGTAAGAAAAAATTCTGCTGAAAAAATAGCTATTTTGGCTTCTTATCTGGTTTTCTATCCTCGGTTGTCTTTATTTCTCCTTCAGATGTGTAACGTATGATACCCAATTATTTATGCACCGTCATTGAACTAGATATCGATCGGATATTAATTATTGTCCAATTCGTTGACTTTTCCATTTTCATTAATTACAAACTTGATTATAAGTAAAAGATAAAGTATTATTTGAATCCTTCAACCTTTTAGTATTATTTAAAAATATTTTCTATAATGACAACTTTTACCACTTTTAAGAAAATAATCGAAAGTACTGTTTTGTAAACCCTTTTTTGCATTTATATTTGATATTTGTTGTTTTGGAATGTATATAGGGGAATTCGCGAAATAACGGGGTACCGGGGCGGAATGAAGTTTCACGTTTATGAGTGAGAAAAACGTTTGAGGAATTTTATTCCATCTCGGTATGCTGTTGTCCTCTCGGTCCCCTTGTATAATAAATATTTCTTTATATACAGAATCCATTCTGCGTGATTAAACCGCATCTTCACTGACAAACCACTGGATTTATTGAGGCTATATTCGTATCGCATATTATTGAGGTGGCGAGAAAGGTTCTTAGTTAGGTATCATTCCGATAGATGGCGGTGAAGCGTAACTTCTATGGTTATGGACCGATGGCAAAAGTTTGTTGTTAAAAAAGAAATTATTTTAGTGTGCTTTGTACACACTAGGTGGCAGAGGTGACATATTTATTATCGATTTTAAATATAAAGAACATAAAAATATTTAATAATGAAGTGGAACAAAATTTGCCGGAATTAACATTAACTAGTGTACAGGGTGTTCGTTTGAAAACTTTCCAGCTGAATATCTCGAAAAGTATGGAAGATATTTAAAAAGCATAAAACACGTGTTTCGCAATATTCAGCTGGAAAGTTTTCAAATGAACACCCTGTATATATGCTATTATATTCTAGCCATAATTTTCTCTTTGCTCAAGATTATATTTATATTTTAATATTGTTAATTTTTTTATGGATTCCATGGCAAAATCATGAGGTTATATATTATATGCATATGAAAGTCACATTCTTTGTTTGGTCCTTTTCTTTATTTTCAAATAGATGGAAGAAAGTCTTTTGCACTTTATTTATGCCGTGAAATGCATACTTATCTCACAGTTAATTCTTTCTATAATAAGAGCTTCGATTTAGAGTGGAATCTGAATCAGTAGAACAAAGGCAAAAGCGTTTGTAAAAATTTTTCCTAGATATCGACAGTATTCAGGTCGAAGCTACGAGTCACGACGTAAGAAAGGCGCCAGACATAGCTCTTGAACTGACATCTCTACTTGCATAAAACAAAATAAATAATACTTGGAATTTGCGAACAAAATGAAAGAAGGAATAGTAAAATATTACAACTAAAAAAGTTTTTGACCTTTTTGTTTATTTTTCTCTTTACATTTATTCTGATAGTTAATGTTAAATCTATAAACTTTAAAATAGATTCAAATAAAATAATGGCAGGGAGAAGCAATTTATGTTTAAATAAATTAAAATTCAATACTACATCTGACGATTCCTAATATTTTTTACGAATTTTCAAAATTTTTCATTAAGAATCAATATATTACAGATAAAATTAAAGATAATACAACGGATACTTTTTCATTAACAAAATAAAATGTATATATACTTTTAAATTTCTTTTACCAAAAAATTTAATTGTAAATTTAAAAAAAATGTGAAAATAAATATAGTAAAATATAATAAACATAGCGATAAAAGTATATAGTACATAAATAAAATATATTTACTTTTTTCAAACGATTCATATACGAAATGGCAGGGATTGATTGATTTATTTATTAGTTTTAAAAATATATCCACATGATTACACACCATTGTCTCTTGTTTATGACATCCACTGTCAGACGGTATATAATAAAGTCCGCAATTTTCATCACAATTGTCTGCAGTGTCACCATTACAAGCCTAATTAATTATACAAGAAATTTTATATGTAAGGGCATTTAAAAGTCATTTTTTATAGGACTTAAATTCATGATAATTGTTGTTATAACAGCATGTTAGAAAAAAAGGCGTAATTCCCAATGAGAAGAACATTAAAATGTTTAAAACTTCACTAACAATGTCAGAAAAAGGAATAAAACAATAGTGTCTTCTTTATTACTGTAATTAATTCTTCTGGTGACACAGGAAAATATAATATTATACATTTTTACAGCGTTGATATGATAAAACGAGATAAGCTCAGTTTACTAAAAATATTGACATATCATATTAGCATAAATGTGCTTTGGCCAATGTAAAAAGTATCAGTACTCTATGCACAAAACGTACATACACAGATGAGTCATGCAATACACGCTTTAGCAAATTTCCATAATTTCAGAAAAACGTTCAGCTATTTGTTACTGGAAATGGTTTGCTTTATTAATATTACAAAATCGTACTGCCAAGTTTATAAAAGTCATAGGTAATATTGCCATACCATTGCAATAAAAGGTTAACAACTCACGTCTTTCATTGCAGTATGCCATGCTACAGTATGTTATTGCGAATTGCTCTGTACTGTTACATGGGAATTTAAAATTAACAACAATTGAAATCTCAATATCCGACAACCGTGACATGAAATAGAAATTAGGGTACGAATATATGATATATATGTGTTTGTGGTATTGATTTTTTTATAGGGTAAAATGCCCGGTAATTGACCGCATGCCAGTTAATGACCATTGCGCAAACAAATTAAAATTATAAGGTTTGAAATGAGTTAATGTTGAAAAAATAGTTTATTTACAGGTTCAATATTCCATATTTTTGTATAAGTGTAATAAACAAATAGTAATAAACAATATTGTTACTTCATTCAATGGAAGTATTGGATCATATACCGGGTTTTTACACGTGTTGCACTTGAATTGCTATTACAAAAGGTAATTATTTGTAGAAATATGTAAAGAAAAATTAATTTTCCACGCAATTTCAATAGTTGTTTTATTAATATAAATAAATTTATTCAAACACAGCTTCAAACTATGGAAAATTAACACTAAAGCTACCATGAGCGGGTCTAATGACCCGGTGCCCATTTAAAATACGTGTATTTTAAACTAGCTAGCATTTGCTAGGTGACGTCACGGTAGGTTTAGTGTTAACAATTCGGCCATTCGCTGGTTGGTTTACCCTACGATATATGCTTTTGAGTAATTTATTATTAAATTTGCTTACAGACCTCCACAATTCAACCGCAGTTGAAACTAGTACCCTTAGATTTGCTATACCATTTGATAGAGAGTAATTGAGACACCACAATAAGCCCAATATCGATGCCGCTAGGCATGAATATACACATAAATCCGGCTACAAATTGACCTGAGATTGTATCAGGACCTGATATGATTTATGCAAGGTAATCCCGAATAAGGTTCACCTGAAAAGGATCTGATAACGATTAAATATGGACGTCCTTGTTGTGGTTGTGATAATTAGGTCGTCGTCAGGTCCTGTCGCATGTTATTCCAAAGGATGGAAAGAAGTTTTCTTATTGGTCGAACAGTCAACAATATTTCGACAACTCTTTGACTTACCTAGTCCCAATTTTATTTCAATGTTGAGAGTTGAAATTCCTTTACACTAAATTTTTTCTTGAACAATTACCTGAGGCAAGTAGAATTAATTCGTCCTAAAGAGGATGTTGGCTGAGGTTTGAGTCACACATGATATTGTCCAAACAAAGTATTCTGTACAATGAGAGAAAAGTATCGGCTCAGCAACAAAACTTTCAACTGCGTCAATAAATCTTCGTGTCACGGCCTGTCAGCAGCAAATAGTCAAACTGAATAGTTGGCTGAACACTTAAAAGGGTACTTTCAACAAGTACATTGACGCCATTTTTTATGGATCCGGCATGATCTTTTATCCTATTGATTACATTTGGTGTGAATATTTGTGAGTTTGCCTTGAATTTGATAGTATCTTCGGCGGGTTCAAATGCACAAATAAAATAAATGTTTGAGCTGTGTTTGAAAAAAGTATAATATGAACAAAATAATTGATTGTACCACATAATATATCCATTAGAAGATACTTTTGTCCTAATAAGATTCAAATGATTAATATTTCTTGCAACAACCGCAGGTGTGGGAACAATGCACGTGCTGGAGGAGTCCGTATTTATTTTTTGTAAATTACTGGTACATTGTTGTAAATTACTATGAAAATTAACTCCTTGTTATTGTGCATAATTACAGTTATATCTAATAATTAAATTTACAGATTGTATCTATAGCTTTGATTATAACAGTAGGAACTCCCTATAACAATCTCTTTGGGACCTTCAAAACTCTTCATAACAATCTCTCCCTCAATTCCCACTCTGCGTGGCTATGCGCGACTAGCTTATAACCTTAATGCGCAGAAGAAAAATTTTCTCTATATCTTTATGTTTATTGTGTAACTTCAAATGTCATATGAGATATTTATACACGTGCAATGAATTTTTATAATTGTTATCAATTTCGCTAAAATTAATTTTTGGGGAAATGCTTTAGGGGACATATCTCAAAGCGTCAAGTAAATTACTCTAACTCTAACTCTATAAGTATGCATATTTTTTTATATATTTTTAAATTCACGCATAATATTTCGACACTTGCTATATACTACATATCAACATTTTCAACTTCAAGAAAGAAAAAAATTTGACAGCTGGAGGTTATGTTATGAGATAATTGAGGGGAAGTAAGTTTCAACTGGTGCGCGCCTTATGAATTCGATGTGATTGGTCCTTAAACTTTCGAGGTGGGACCTAGGAAGATTGTTATGGGGAGGTAATTTCGCGCCTTATAGAGAGGAATTGTTCTAAAGTGAAATTTCTATCCGGAGGCTTTACTGTACATACAAACTCACTTGTTTTGTATCGACTAACATAAAACAAGTGAGTATCGACTGAATAATAGAAAAGTGCTCACACGGGAGTGTGCACTCACGACACCGTTCTCCAGTACCGCGATACCACTTTTCGGTCAGTTCTCGCGTAGCGAAAGGGTTAAACATACACATTCCTGAATTTTTTAATACACTTCTAAACTGCGTTACGAAATTTTCTTGGCTGGCAGATTGATTTTGACACGGAGCAAAACTGACTAACAATCGATCACAGTCAAACTCCTCCATTCCTTAAAATACTTTTTTGATGGGAACGAAAGTTTCTTAAGTCCGGGCGTGTAAAGGAGACTCGTGTATATACATGTACAACGACGACTCAATTCAACTATACATTCCGTGGATTTGTTTCCACTCAGATTACATCGACAGATATCCGCAACAAGCAGCCGATATTTCATGTTAGAAACGACTCTGCGCGGCATTCAGCACCGTTAATTTACCAAGCTCTCTTTTATACATAGCACATATAGACATATATTCTCAGGTCCATGATATATCTACACATGTTACACTTCCACCACGAATTCTTATGCAATTATACAATTAATGTAAAAGTTCAATTTCTGGTACCGCACTGTTCAATGGAACGATTCGTGTAAACTAGTTGCACTTTTAAACCGACGTTTTCTCAATGAACGATCAATTGGCAGTGGACTACTGATAAAAAGGTAATTGATAATTGAAAAAGATTAAGTGATTTCATACATTTGTATGTATACTCCCACAGTATATTATCTTTGTTGAATTAAGATTTAAGATTTGTTGAAAAGGAGCGGACTTAACAAAAGTATGTACGATATATGTACGGGGTGTCCTTAAAATCATTCGCTCGGTTTAGAAATGTGTTCCATTTACGTTACCGGGCTAACTTTAGTCAGCGTCATTTTTTTATCTCTAGGGAATACCAAATGGGTTTTCTACCAGAGTCCTAAGTTAATATGGAAGATTTCCCCATAGTGCAACGCTAGGAAACTTTTATTCATAAGCAATAAATCTATTTTTCGTAACAATGCTAGTAAGATTCTATTCTACGAACTCGTTTGCGTCCATAAAATATCTTATTATACCGCCCATTTAGTTATCGTGCGTAAAATCAAATTTACACACTCGGTAGGAAAAATAGAATATGCAAGTCGAGGGTAAAGTGATTATCGCACTTGTCTCATTTGGCGCCCTGGCTTCATTAGGACGACAAACCCTATTGACACTTTGACTGCCATGTTGGTCACCGGTGACCGACACTAAACTTTCCGTACAGGCCGCGCTGGTTATGACAAATGGGATAGTGATATACCATTGCGACCCACGCGGCGTGAATAGGGAATCACGCAAATTTTACGTGGCAGTCAAAGGGTTAACTGTATGCAACAACAACCTGTCTATGTGATATGATAATTTTATTTTGTTATTATATACACTCGATTGGGATACAAAATTATCTAAAAAAATGACGATGAATTTAGAAACACCATATGTAATGTATACATATGAGATGATCCAATAACACATTCACTTCATAATATTTTACATTGTGAAACATTGTTGGAGTGTATGTACGCGTGCGTATCTGATGTGTTGACGTCGGCACACGTTAGTAACGCAAAAAAGATTAACGTTCATTAATTGTTAGCTTATTGCGGGCATCGAGAGCGGCGTGGATAAGCGTTTGTTGTGGTTCTTGAATTTATCCATCGGAAAGCTCACCATGCGCTACAATTACATAATCATATAAAAGGTAGTGTTCGAAAAATTTGCTAGATGCTTAAGGGGGAAAATACATGTAGACGGTGAGAAAATAGTCAGTTTTTATCATTTTTTTAAAGGAACAAAACGGTTTAAAATTTGGAAACTTTAAGTACACTTTATTATATAGGGGAATTGCGCCCAAAACGGCATATCTGGGCAAAACGGCATATTGAGAGTTTTGCTAGGGTTTTGCTACCCTAGCAAAACCTTCAATATGCTGTTTTGTTGCGATCATCGTTTACCCTAGCAAACCCTAACAAAACCCTAGCAAAACGGAATATGCCGTTTTGGGCGCAATTCCCCTAATTAAACTGTTTAAATAAATTTTTCCATTAAGGAATATTGTCAAATGGCGATTTTCTGTCGTGATCTTCCAGGAAAGTTTTGGCGGCAGTTACCCGTTTGTGGGGGTCCCAACGACTTTAATATTCATCTTAAAAGTATGAATCAGAAATTTTTAATATTTTAACATCCAGATGCTGAACTTATACCTAACAAACATTAAAAAAATTGAAAATTACAAAAGTGGAATACTTCAGAAAAAAACTGCAATTTTACGTAATTTTTTTTTTCTTTTTGGCAATAAAAAAGCAGTTTCGAAAAGCAATTTTCATAAACAAGTAGGTATAAGTTCAAGGTAATATTGTTATTGAGTTGTGTGTACAATTTTAGCACGATCGGTGGATTCGTTTTAAAGTTATGTTTCCCACAATCTTAAAGAATGTAGTTTTCCACAAAACGTTTTTAAAGTTCCGAACTACGAAAACTCAAACACTTTAGTAACTTACCGGCCAATTAGCGATGCCAGGGCCACACCGAATTTCAGTTTATAACTTTACCACCTTATTCTTGAGGTGTTTAACACTTTGACTACCATGTTGGTCACCGGTGACCGACACTAAACTTTCCGTACAGGCCGCGCTGGTTATGACAAATGCAATAGTGTATACCATTACGACCCACGTGGCGTGAATAGGTAGTCATGTAAATTTTACGTGGCAGTCAAAGGGTTAACTAACATTTTATGAAAAAAAAAATTGATTTTTTGAAGCTGCTACATGTATTTCCCCCCTTAACAAATATATTCTAGTAATTGTATGCATACGTTTTATTAAATTGCTACAGCTGTTTTGTGTTGATATGAATAGATGGGTACACAAATTCTTTAATTATGAGTTCTGAACATAACGAAAAATTGTTTTACATGTTTGTAATATAATTTTGATTATTTTCTAGAATACTTATTCTAGATTTAACAAAATTTTAAATAAACGTGTGAGTGTCCTTTTGAGTGTGCGTGTATGCCCACGCGTAAATCTTATGAATATTTTTGAAAAAGTATTTTTACATCCTAAAACCACACTTTCATCAGTACATTTTAATTTTGCTATCGAAAAAAAAATTAACCTCTAGCGAAATTACAAGTGTTTCCCTGGAATCTGTTTTTTTTTAAACACGTTTTGCGACGATCATAATCACGGGTTTTATTGGCCAAGTAATCTGAAGTAAAAAATATTGATAAATTAATATATTACTCGATATTATTAAATTAAATTTCAGAATATACTAGGTCCTCGCTATAACAATTTCACTTTATAAAGATCCCTCTCTATAAGGCCCAAAATTACCTCGTGATAACAATCTTCCTAGCTGCCAAGTTTCTCGACCAATCATAGTAAACCTATAAAAGGCACCAATTGAAATTTACTTCTTATCAGGTATCTCATAACACAACCTCGAGCTCTCAGACCTTATTTTTCTTGAAGTCGAAAATGTGCATATGTAGTGTATATCAGATGTGTATGTATATATTATGCGTGGATTCAAAATTACATATATAAAAGAATATGTATAATTGTAGCGAAATTAATATAAATATAAATAAGTAAAAATATCTCAGTACATATCATACTTAAGATTACACATAAACAAAAGCTTATAGAATTAATTATATAATAATAAAAATAAATTAATTATCGCTAATTATAATATACATATATACCTATAAATATAATAAATTAATGATATAATAAATTAAAATTAAAATTTAAAATTTTATATGAAAATATATTTATTCCCATACAAATATTTTACACAATAAGATGAATATTATATTAAATATAATTAACCTAATACACAATTTGTCCTACGATTCTTTTTTTTAAATTTTGGATTTCATAAAACTTATATTCAATTGTCCATAAACTTGATGTAAAGTAAAACTAATGTTCGATTTCGTATAAAAGCTATTATTTATATAAGAGATATGAAGAAACATAAATTGAGATTATCATTCATAAGATTATTATTGTTTGTAAGGCATTTCTCTGTTCCGAAGAGATTGTAATAACGAGGTCCTGCTGTATTAACTATCGGTGAAGACTTTTAAAAAACCAATTTATAACAAAATGGCGGCACTTCAAAGCCCGAATTTATCTTAATATATACATATATATATATACATATATAAGATTTACTAAAATAAATTCTGTAGGTGCTTGTACATTTAATTAATCATTATTAGTTAATAATTAATTAAAATTTTATAATATCCATGTAATTTCCGTGTAGTTGTCACGTGCCAACGAAACTATTTCAAATGCGTCAATTTCGTTACCGCAAATAACGATCCCTTCCCTTGTTGACATTCGCACACTATTCTGCGTTTGCACCTCTTTCTATTCTTCTTACAATACTTGGTGCAATCGATCATTTTCACTGTCGAGATAAAAATTGTACCACGTCGTGTACCAATAGCTAGGATCTGCAGGTCGTTCAAGAGGTCACGGTTGCAGCACCCTGTATATAGGACGATGACGTCACCTCGCGGGTTACCTATAAGGTATATATAAAATGCATCCGGTGGGTGTGTCGCTCCCATACCCTTTGTGACTCCGACCGGCGTTTAGGAACGACCATATCTATTATAAACACCAATGTGCTTAAATGCGCTTTTAAATAGTGCCAAACGAAAGGGAGGGTTACCGTTAATAGACCGGATCGCTGATAATCGAATCACTTTTCATTGCTACCTAGAAACGTTTACTTTTCAAGAGAAAATGGGACCCAATTTTTATGCGCATATTGAACGATATAAAGGTAGTTTGCAAAACGTTGCTTTCAAAAACCGTCGTATCTCACGCTTTTCCTATAATGTCTTGGTATGCACATTCTCCATGGGTACAAATCTTTCTACTGTCAATTTACAAATCTTGATGAAAAAAGAATATTTCTAGATTTCTTGTATTGGCTCTTATAAATCCAAGGGGCTAGGATGCATACTGCCATGGGCTAGTAAAAGTTGTATACGATTTTCAAACTGCGCCTAGCAGTAACAAGAAAGTAAACAATCGAATAATGTGGTTTCACTAAAAAAAAGGTTATTGTTTTTTATGCCCTGCCGCATTTTCTCTTATTTAGCTGTGACAAAAACCCAAAGAATGTCATTAAGTGTAATACAGTAGAAACTCCGTACAAGATACCACGGGTTCCCCTTCGCTAATCCACTACCCCCACTCCTAATGTCTCTTCCTCTCTGAATGTTTGGAGTCGCTCGCCCCATACAAGATACCACGGAAATGAATGAGAAAAAATGAGAATTATTTACGAATAACGATTTTTTTATTTATTATCATAAATTATTAATTATTTAAGACAACGTTTTAATTTATTGTTGGTTTAAAATTCATAGAGAATTTTCAAGGATTTGTAAAGGTAGTCTTTTGTCGGGGACATGAATTCAAGCCTATTTTGATGTGTTTCAAATGTTTAAAATTGATTTACTTACGTGAGATAATTGCACAAAAGGTAAAAATAACTTTTCTTCTCTCTTTCTTTCTTGTCAACGCTGCGAGAATTCCTCGTTTGCGGACTTCTAGTTACGTGACAAAGAAAAGAAGGAAAAGGATATGGAATATAAAGCAACCGACATTATCGGTTTAACTTTGAACTATTTTGCATGGTATCTTATACGAAGGACGTGAGTTCTATTCCTCTCTGGCGTAGCAGGCCGCTGAGTGGAGGAACGGTAATTTTCAGAATCATATTCCCCTCCGGTCTCTTGTGGTATCTTGTACGGAGAATATACTGTATTATGCACTCTTTATACTTCTTCTCAATTTGCCTACAGCTCGTTACGGTAAAATAAATATAATCAATCAATCTCAGTCTCTCTCTCTCTCTCTCTCCCTCCCTCTCTCTGAAAAGAAAAATAAATAAAGCTGGTCTACACAGAAATTTAGCAACTAAAATTGACCGTTCTGCGTAGGACCAAAAGTCCAGTAGATGCGAAATACAAAAAAGCTCTTTTGATCACGAGTATATCATTTTCCCTTGGTAGTATTTTATTTACCGACAAATATTACAAGGGTCTCCTTTTTTTCACCCGTGTATAAATCACACCACATTAGCAACCGGGTCTATGACTTCCCTTCGCATAAAATCCCGACCATAAATCAGGGACGGTATGAATTCACGTGTGTAATAAATGCATTATTAAACAGCGCGTGCCCATAACTTGAACGATTAAAACTATACCCAACTGAATTGCGGTTAATTTATGTGGTAGTCAAGGGATGACCTACAACATCAAAGAGTGAAAGGGGCATTAAACCCTTTCTTCCCTCGTAACGAATTCTTTTTGAGTATACTTATATGTGGGTCCTTACTTGTCCCCTCGTAAATCACCCTTGTACAAAAATTAACACTGACGACCATATGAGGCACATTTATACGCATACTTCTGAGTTTGCACATTATCTTTGTATCGCCTGGCATTAAAAGCAGGTATTGATCCTCGTTTCGTCTGAGAATCAGTGCAGGCCAATATATTCGATAGACAGATATAAGTACACTCGAGTCTTAAACCTTTTCACACTTTGTTTGAAGTCTTTTGGCGTAGATAAGAACCACTTCCGAGTGACATTTTTGGCACGAAGTTCAAATATGAAATTCGTTTAAATGATCCTAGGTTATTTTAATAACACGTACGATGTTTGTAATTTTTCGATTTTTAACGAAAAAATTCTGTATACTATTCTTATAAATTATGAAATGTTAAATAAAATATATTACATAACCAAATCGTCGCTTTAAAATAGCGTTTAATTATAATTTTTGTCCTTTGTTTGTTGTTGATAAATGATATTTTATTTTTCTTTGTTTCGTTGTTCAACCTGTTGTTGTTAATAATAAGAAGTTTAAACGTTTCGATCTTTTTTGCAGACCCTCTTCATTAAAATTTTTTCTTTTCTTGATTTCTCGTATCCAGATGATATTTATAACATTAATTAGGTAATAAGTTAATTTATATTTTATACGAGAAATGAAAAGGGGGAAAAGATTTTGACTGAAGTGGATCTGCAAAAAAATATCGAAACGTTTAAACTTCTTATTATTAACAACAACAGATTGAACAACAAGACAAAGAATAATAAAATATGAAATAGCGTTTACTGTCATTACGAATTTTTACAAGCTAAGTTAGTATTTATAACAAATTATGCTTGAAAACAAATCAAATCAAGCTATATGTCACAGCATATGCTTATTCTTGGCGCCTTTCGCATTATTATTCACATTCATATTGCACATTTATTGTAAATTACATTTTAAGGGGTTAGGCCACTCTAGAGGCCTTTTTGGGCATTTTTTTAGACAAACTATAAAATAAATCGCAATTAGGAAAAAGGGTGTTTATTATACATATCATCGACTGTATACACTAATTTTTTTGAAGCGATTATGTTCAAAATGGCGGCTGTGCAGCGTTTTTGCCATAAGACGCCTGCGTTTTTCCAGACCAAACTGCCGGAAACGCACCGCCTGTAATTTTTCAATTATAATAAGTCAGGTACTTTTTTTCGATTATATATTAGAGCAGCCATAAAAGTACATATCACTTTTTCGATATATTGATTTTTGACAAAATGACTTCTGAAAAAAATTGTCAATAAAATCGTTAGAAAATTATTAATAACAAATGAACTATGCAATATAAAAAAATGTGATATGTACTTTTATGGGTAATGTAATTTTATAAATATATTTAAAATTTCAAGTTATTCGGTTGAAAATTGTCTGAGTTCTGTTTCCGGCAATTTTGTAAAACGTAGTTTCAAG
The DNA here is from genome assembly GCA_949825005.1 of Gasteruption jaculator. Lineage (NCBI taxonomy): Eukaryota > Metazoa > Arthropoda > Insecta > Hymenoptera > Gasteruptiidae > Gasteruption > Gasteruption jaculator. The sequence goes on along the minus strand of OX463763.1, from coordinate 2,265,135 downwards.
ATAAACGCGTTTGAAGTTTTGAGTAGTAGCTCGCTGCGGATCGGTCGGCCGTGTACTAAAATTCGAAAATTGAGTACTTTGAGATTTGTCCCGGCCATAATCTTTTGGGACATCATTTTTGAGATACCAAGGGACCATTTAAGACCAAACAAAATCCATTTTTCGAAAGTCCTAGAGTGGCTAACCCCTTAATACGATTACATACGATTAAACATTAAAAATATGTAATTAAAAGCAATCAATGACAGTGGCCCGTATGCGTGGCTTATGTTGTCAAAAGGTTTAACGTTTCTGGTACCCATTTGTCAAAATGTTTATATGTCGAGTGTAGATGTTGTATGTATTGAAGTGATGTATTTGAAAAATAAAAAGTTTACTAAATTTAAAACTTAAGCTTTTATAACACTAAAAATGAATGCCTCAGATTCGTACTCAGCAGTTGCGCGGAATATTGCGTTTGTTAGTTTGGGTAAATGCGTTATGATCTTTTTATTAAACACGCGTATATTTTCTAACACATTTAACTCCCACATACCGGGGAAAACACTTTGCATGTTTGCGTTAAATTCATTTGAAATACGTCAGACATATATACGTTTCTCTGCATCTTACAAATAGTACAGTTAAAGACACGACGCGCACTTCCTCAATACTTTTAAAGCCCCATTTCAGTAAATCTGAAACAGAAATTTCATGGGAACAAAACAGTGTTGAGTAAACGCATATTTGTCTCATTTGCAACATTGTTCGCCATACTTTTTAAACATATGTACGTGGTATATGCATTTCTGGTGCAAATATCTATATTCTTTCCATACTTTGATTATTCCTGCATATATACAAGGTTGTGATATTCTAGAAACAACTGTTATCAAACGGGAACTGGTGGTCCGTTATTTTCTGCTTATACCTTTTCTATAAAAACTTAGAAATTAGGCGATTTTATAGGAAACTTGCAAGTTGCACTCACCGTCGGCTAAGTCGCCACTTCACATTTAGGCTCAATTTAAAATGAAAACATATAACTTTGTTTATGGAATATGAGAATATATTTATTCACTATCTTAATGTAAAAAAAAAAGCGTATTTGTTTAATCCTTTAACTACTAAAGGCTTATAAATGCGCCCTCACGAATTTATCAATATATACAAAAGGCCCTTATACGTGTGCCTTTAATGATTGACGTGTGAATTATGGTTGGATATATTGATAGTTCCGTGCAAAAGTAAATAGCACTCAAAGGGTTAATGTGGACTATTTTTTTTTCACGTCCACTTTTTGTCAAACGTTCCTGAAAAAGTTCCTCAGCTATGTCAATTCTTCGGTCGGCCATTTTTTCTCAGAACGGTGGGTTCTGGGATTCTGAATGTCTCTTCCTCAAACTAAAGTTGTCTTTCTTAGGGTGCGCTTGAGTTTGCTTAATGGCCAATTGTTTTAATTGAAGTTAGTCCGTTAGAATGATGACTCTTCTGCGTTTCCGTCCAATACTCTCCTTATACCCGAATCTCACAGTCCTCCACCTTAAATAAAACAAACGCAGCGCGGAGAAAACGAATAAAGTCACCGACGCAAATTCGGCACCATGGCGACTTATTGTTAGCCGCAGTGCCTTGGTGGCGACTTAGCCGCAATGCCTTGGTGGCGACTTAGCCGCAATGCCTTGGTGGCGACTTAGCCTCGAATAAACAGTTTCACATTGGTCGTTCAAAAAACATTAAAAAATCAACATAAATGCAGAAAATTTTATCGGATTGACTCTCTAGATATCACTAATTGTAAGTAAAGCACTTGTACAACCAAAAAATGTGACTATTCAAAACTTTCTGCGAAGATGAAAATTTATTTTCGATGTCTAGAAAACATTCGATGCACTGAAAACCACAATGTGGTTGACAACTGTACAAAACTGCATTAGTAACGCAGAAACATACATTTACGTTGACCATATAAACAACGAGCTCATATGATCTTCAGTCCCAGAGATAACCTTGGGTGTAGGGATTTTCATTCAGTGAATTTGTTTCTTTTTTTCACCAACGATGCTTTTCTAGGGACATCTAAAAACACGGAATACGTGCGTTCATAAGCGTGGGAAATAAAACTTGAAGTTAAGTTGCAAAACATTTTTGTATCCGGTTACGAGCTGCTTGTTTTTATAAAACATATATAGGTACGTCGTAATCGTTCCGAAAAGACGACGGTGTGTTATGGTTAACCATATACACGCACCATGAGGGCGGAAACACGTGGGCGATCGACACCTAAGCTCACGCGTATAATGGTTACATCGTGGTCTACTCGCTGCTATACTAAACCGCAGTGTTTATGTAGTCTTACAACACCGACGGCTTTTCGATGCTGTACAATGCACCCACATTGCACTTGTAACATTCGCAAAATACTTTTTATTTGCTTAACAATTAATTTCATAGACTGATATTGTATTGTCTCTCTTATATACACTATGGGTATAGCCAGAGAGATCAGTTTGCGCAAATTTTGCAGCTATCTTCAATTATCTATCGTTGGTTGCAAAAAAGTTTTAGCTGCATTTTGTACACATTTATAAATTCTTTATTGTTATCACTACTACCACTTTGTTATTCTACGACACACCGACGTGTAAGGTCGAGTAATTATTGCGAATTTCGAAAAATGATCTACCACCATCTCTCAGCTTTTGACACCTTGCAAAGCACACCCTGTATAATTATACTTAATTATGTGTTATTATAAATTGTTTATGGATAAAAGCAATTGACGCAACACATAAACCGTATATGGATTTAGGTTTTTCCACATAACCATACATGAGCATGTATATTATCATACAGGGGCTGACACGCGACCAATCACTTACTGGATGAGGTGATAGATCTGTATATATTTAATCTTACCTGGAGATTCTATGTGCAAATATCCCAAGCACACGTGTAATCCTTCATGATTATGAATATCGAGCATTTATTTGGAAGTGGGCCAATTAAATTTTGATCTCATACAGCACAAAAAGTTCCTTGATGTCTGCTTCACAGATCTCTGATTACAAGTTGCAGTCATCACCAGTCCGAAGATGACGTTATGATCTTTCTGAAATCTAGGGACATGAGCCTGATTTTCCTACACGTTTTTGTAGAGATTTTTTCGGTAAATGATGTTTGTCAATTTAAAAATGTCCTCTCAGAATCGACCGTCTTGAATTTTATCATCTAAACACCCCCAGTCGGCACAGTTGGGACAGTTAATCCTTGGATGGTCAGAAAAAGTATCTGTTACGACTTGAAATATGTAATCATTATTATAAATTATGTAGCAACATTTAAATATGTTTTCTTATATCTATTCTGTTTAACCCTTAGAGGTCACACGTTCTAAAAATAACGAGCCGGTGACACGGGGTCAGAATGACCCCAGCCATGTTTAAACAATTGCCGCGTTGCCAATATCATTCCGAACGACTCATAAAAATTCAGGACATTAGTGTGAACCTTTTAGAATGAGAATATCATGGCAACAAATTTTTATCAAATTTTCAAGATGGCTAAAAAAAATCAGCAAGGAGGCAATGCGTAAAAACCATTTTTTACTAAAAAAATCATAACTCTGGCAATTTTTAATATATTTTCATAAAATTTTAGGGTGATACTCTTGAGATACCATAGTGTATGAAAAAAAATTGCTCCATAGTGGGCGTTTCAAAAAAGGTATTTATTTTGACCCCCACCTCGCGCACGGTCTTATAAAAATCGACTGCCACGAAGGAACTGCTGCCGCGATTCGGCTGACTCTAGTCTCATCTTACAAAGGGAACTCCAAAGCACCATTAAACGGGAGACCAGACCAATCGGGCGCCAATAACTTATAGTAATTCTAGCTTCAAGTTGCGCTTGGGGTCATTTTGACCCCTAATGACCTCTAAGGGCTAAATATCTTTCTTCGAAAATTAACACTTATTACGCTTTGAGTTGATATGCGTACTATCCATTTTTAACAGATGAAGGTGAGCAGAGTTGAAAATATTGTAGAATTGTCTTTTTTTTTAAATTACTTATGCATTTCCTTCAATTCTGTGTGATTAAGTAATAGTTAACATTATTTTGCCTAACAGCGTGTGTACAATTCGATTTATGTACACGTTTGGGTGCGTAAAACAGAAAATTATAGCATTAATTTAATCCACTTGCTAGGAAAAATAGAATACGTAACTCGAGGGTAAGGCGAATATTAGGCGCACTTGTCTCATTTGATGCCCCTCGCTAGGGCGACAAACCCGACACATGCGATAATCGCTTATTTTACGCACTGGTTACGTAATGTTATTTACTTAACGCTACTATTTATTTAAAGTTTGATATACAGCACATATTGGGCTACACAGATATTGAATATATCCAGTACCAAAGAATAGGAATTGCCTTCCCCTTTATTAAATATAAATTAACACCACTTGCGTGCGGTGTTACGCGTAAATTGTGACGTTTATCGCATTTCGATTCAGCATATGATTCATAGTTTTCACAAGTCGACAGATAATTTTGTGGCACCCTGTATTGCGCTAAACTGCGTTAAATGTTACTTCTTTGTTTTCACCAAACTCCAAAGTACAAGTTTGCATTCACCGGGCCGTAAATGTTCCAAGAAAAACCCTGTATGGTCAGACGGAAGCTCTTACAATTGATATAACGATCGCTGTATCGATAACGCGCAGCTTATGCATGTCCATGTGGATAAATTATGAACCGGTGGTGATAATTACGGACCCAATAATCTACCCGTACCTATGGACCTAAACAGGTGTTGCCTGAAAAAAAGTAGATTGTGGACAGCTGTGCTACCTCGAATCTATATTTGTAAACTGCTGCAGTCGGAGTATCTGTAGAGCCGAGTTTAACTTTTGCAATCTCTATACGAGTGTCGTTATTATCGGGCAAAAGTTTATTGAGATACAACAGTTAATTGGAATCTGCATGTAGAGAGAGAAAATAGTTAATTGTCCTGAGAGTTTCAAGTTATTTGTTTATACACTGAAAAAAATGCTATGGATTTCAACGAAATTAGCGTAATTGGAAAAAATAAAATCATTCAATTGCAATAACAATGGGCCAAGTATTTGATAGTTTTGTTTAAGAAATTTTGTTATTGGTTCAGTAACAAAATTAGATGGAACAACAATCATATGATTGCGGCAGCTCCTGATAATTTTGTTCTTGAATCAATAATGTTTTTTTTCTGTGTACTCTACTCCATTGTTGTGGTGAGAGGATATTTTTTATTTTTGAAATTTTATATTCGAATAATTTCAAGCAGAATGTAAACAACTGAGGCTCCACTTATAACGCGGAGCGATGAAGTTAAATATGGAACGTTTATTTTGAAAGTGGTGTAAGTACATTGTCTCTGGTTTCGAGAAAATTAAAAGTTAGCATATCGGTCAGTGAAAAACTGTAGGTTAATTATATCAAGTTTGGCAATATTTTTACAGATTTATCAATTTGTAATTTGATTATATAAATTTAACTAACACAATTAATATGTACGTGCTGCGAATGGACTCACACCACTCTCAAAATTAACGGTTCCGCAATTTCTTTTGCCGGTCAATTTTAAATTCGACAAAACATGGGCATTTTTTTATGAAACTAAATACTTACTAGTTAGAAATTAAAAGTTCACACTAAATTAAACATAAATTACGTAATATCTCATTTTTTTTTAAATAGACTTACCTCACTTTTAAGATAAACAGTTCACATAGTGAATCAAAATATCTCCTCTAAAACAAAATAGCATTTAGCTATTGAATTTTTTAGATGACCTGGTCACTTGTTTGATGGCAGCTATGAAAACACATTTTTCTACAAACAGTCTCATGGAAAAAACTGCTATAATTTCCAAAAAACTCAAATTTTCTCATAAAAATGAAATCAAAGGATTAAATAGCTATTTGTTTGCTTGTATTTGTCCCTACTATTTACTGTTTTCTGGTACATATTTGTTACTGAAACTGTTTGAAATTAACCATCTTCCCTATAAATAGTTAACACAACTGTCTTTTTGAGTACTGGAGTCTGGGACAATCCGGGCTATAGCTCCTCAGCAACTGTTGCACCATGAATCCTCATAGAACACCTCTTACTACTACAAGCATATTTTATGTCTATTGTGTACATTCAGATATGTAATAGATATATATGAAAATCTATGTTCAAATAGCATGCAACTGCCTTGCCATGTTACAAGCATTACATGTTTACTAAATACCACGCATGTATGCCATACATCCTAGCAACCTTTATTCAACATCAAATGTTAGTCTTTGTGTTTATTGTATTACAAATAACAACTAATTATTATTCATTGACTATTATTTTCAATAATATTTTTAATTAAATAATATATAATACATTTAATTACATTTTATAGTTGCTTGGATTCATTTGGACTCATTAAACTACAACAAGTGTTAAATTCGTTGAGCGAATTACAAGCGAAATGTGAAATTTAATTCGAGTGAAAATTATTAAAAGATCAAAAATGTACCAATCGACTTCTGAACCTTTTGTCAAGTTGGGACCGGAAACGCTCGAATCTTTTGAGAAAATACCCCATGTCTACGGGGCACTGGCATTGGCTGCCGAGTTGAGATACGTGATAAGAATATTTTTCGTACCACATTTTATAAATTTCATTTCAAAACAAATATTTAATCCTTTTTCAATCATCGTTTTACTTTAAACAATTAATTCTTAATAAAAAGTGTGATTATTTTGGTGAATGAGTTTATAAAACCACATTTCTCTTTACTCAACATTTGATTATTTATAAAAAAAAACATTTATTGCATTTTCCGTTGAAAAAGAAGAAGGCGCAAACATTAGGAATTTTATTAATAGAATCTGGGATCAGTTAGGCGAAAATCACGTTTGAATTCCGCGCGGAAAATATCGGCCAGTAGTAAGCGTTCCAACCTCAAAAGTATTGAAAAAAAAGTGTCAAAAGGATCGAGCGTACTAAAAATCAGATGACAAAAGATCCAAAAGTGTAGTGTATGTATATTGAAAATGTATAAATACATAAAATTTACGGATATTTCATGTAAGTATAATATAATATAATATATATCCACTTAACGTGAATAATATAGTCAGTGCGTGAATGTTTTATACTTATCTCTCACAAGTATGTTAATAATTTATGAAATAAAAAATTTGGCGAACATTTAATACACGCATTTTTACACACATAAATCACTTATGGCAGACATGGACGTTTGATAGATAGTTATAGACTTCATATATATACAAACTTGACCCGGTGCTGATAAAATGTACACGGGGTAGACATTTTACTTGCTCAGCTTCCTGATAACGTACCGTGATACTTAATAACTATAAACCTTCCTAGAAAGTCAACTAATCATACGAAACAGGTTTCTAGAATATTCGGCGTAGTAGTTTTTGAGTTTAATTATTACAACCATATTCAAACTTACATATATTGGATGGGCTACTAAGTTCCAGCCGCAAGGACACTCGAATTCTAAACCTTTTGACATTTTTCTTTTAAGTTTTTTGATATTAGTAACGCCCACTTCTGGCTGATATTTTCCGCGCGAAACTTAAATGTGACATAACATACGAAAAATAATGGAAAGGATAAAGGCGAATATTCATTATCCTGGCATTCGACGGGGTTTATTTTGTCAATAAGTTCGAGCGTTTCGGCTCCCGGCTTGTCAAAAGATTTAAAAGTCGAGTGTATTAATGGAAATAGATCTAAGATTTTGTTCTATGTGGAATATGTCTTTTAATTATATGTAGTATTGACCAGAAAATATTCTAGTGCACACTTCGTAGGAACCTTAAAAATATACAGGGTGAGTCAGCTAAAATGTTACAAGCTGTTTTCTCTCGAATTACTGACGATATTGGGAACTTTTTTTGTAAATTGCGTAGAGCAATATGCTCTGGAACTTTTTTTTATAAAAAATGTGTTTCTCAGAGGGTTTTTAAACGCATTTTTTTAAGATATTTAGTATTTGTATTATTTGAGTATTATGATATATATAGGTACATCGGACATTTTTTTTCGTATGAGAAGTGGCAATATTACGTTTTAACGAACATGCAGAAAATTGTCTAGGGATTAAGGAATTTAGGGAATGGCTAGGAAAAATTAGCACTTATAGTGACATCGATTTGCAACTTCTTTTAGGAATTTACAATATTACTAATTTTGCAATATCGACTATTGATTTTTATCCATACCATTCATATATATATTCTCTAGAAACAAATAGAATCTTAGTAAAAATAATTAACAGTTTATCCACCATGTGTGTTGCTCATATCTACATATGTGCCCATAATTATGAAAGTGGTCTAAGTCAAGATTTGAAGAAGATGAGATTTTCAGTTATTTCGCATCATTTTATCTTGCAATTCATTTTTTTTCTTCATTAATCAAGACCAAACATTTTTTATTTTATTTAAAACAAATCCTTTAAATTTATCAACACAAAAAAATATGACATAGATCACTTTCACAATTATGGGCACATATTTACAAAAGGAAAGAATAGAAATTCAAAATTTAATTCCGCGCGTAACAGTTTCATTACGATTTCATCCAATATCAGGGGTCACCATTTTACCTCACGCCCTACTGATATGCATCTGATTTGGAATAAGAAAAGACGCTAAACAACAATTCTCACTAAACGAAGTTGGGGAGCGAGTTTCAATTTCCAATATCGCTTATTGTGAAACGGTATTCTTTTCAATGCCATCTAATTGATGTCAACTACGGAGTTTATGACAGGCCGGGTACCTTCCTTTCAGTAACCACTGGGGTATCCCGTGTAATGGAACACAATTTGCTTCCCCTTGTTTACAGTACAGATATATTTTTCCCATCATTACGTCAAGCATATACGATTCGGTATGGCTAGAGGGTACAAATAGGAGGGCAACTCATACCCCTTTTTTCCTCAATAACTTCCTGTTTCCTGCGCTCGTGCCGAAAGTACTTATCCTTACTTTCTTTTTACGGCTACCAAATCGATTACATGCGGCATATAAAAGCGAATTGACCCTGGCTGACTTTTTTTTTGTACATCAACGAATATTCTGCTATCGTATTTGAAATAGTAGAGATTTACTATTTTGGTAAGGGCACAAAATGTAAGTTATTAAATTTTATTTCACGATACTAAAGAATATGGGTCCACAGTGAAAGAAGTGAAGGCCTTAATTATGCAATTTCTAGTTGACACAATCATCAAAATAGTTAAAATAACCGTAAATATAGTTAGAATTACTAGAAATATATTGTTGATGCCATATTTAACTATAGCGATAGTTAAAATTACTATATATGTATATTTTTTCATTGCATAAGGTGGGATCTTGGCCCTTATAATATTTGAAAATTGGAACATGTAGGATTTATGTAGTAACAAACTTTTTAATAATTTGAGTATTTTGTACTTTAAGGTGGCTCATCGCGAAAATAAATTACCTAAGATCTGGATAAAATTTGGAGGGATTGTTGTTAAAGCTATGAGGAATCTCCTCCCGAAATTTCATACCCCCTTATCAGGCAAAATTTTGAGAACGAGCCATTTAAAAATTTTCTGTTACTGTAGGCTCTTATGGGGATTATGGAAAATCATATATCTTTTGAGATTTACCTAAGATTGTTGTGATAAATGGTGGTACTGTAGAAGAAGTCATAAGCTTTCCAATGACGTAATAAAAGTTGGGGGTTATCAGGGAAAATTAAAAGATATTCAATCGCGAAAGTCAATATGTGCCGATCATATAGAGTAGAATATCGACCGTATGACTGAGCAGACGCTCGGCGCACGCGCGCGAATTTCAAATAAATAAGCACGTAATTTTTGTAAAGTATAATGTAGTTATTATTGGTGTAAGTATGACATACACTTTTTTATTTTATTGCCAATGTATATGAAAAAGTGTAATAAATGTAACGCATACATAACATGAATAGTTATTTAATATTTACATTTCACTCAAATGTGAGCTGTACGAGGTTAACGCCGTAATAAAATGAAAAATTTTTTAATATTTTGATTATTAGGTTATACGTCTCGTACGATGCTCGGCAATGATGTATATGTATACAAACAACCGTTTGGATGCGTCTGCTTAGCTAGGGGCGTACACGACATTTTTAGTACCTTAACCCCTCAAAAAACCACTCTTTTTTGTTTATATATCTTATTAATGTGTTTATTTCTATATAAATGACATAATATTACAGTGAAATACATTTAAATTATATTTCTTAATAGAAATATGAAGCTAATCGAAAACTCGACAAAGCCTAGGGGCCCGGTCCTTCGTGATACAGCACCATCGTGATGAGCCACCTTAAGGTTTAAACGAAGTTTTTTTCCTGTTCGGATCAAATTAATATTGGAGAGCATATTATACTTATTACATATGTTTCGCTGTAAATGTAGTAAATTCGACAAACAAATGATTACGTAATTCATAAACTGGTAGATTGTACAGTCGTAAGGAAAGATAAAAATAATTATAATTTTTATAATTTTAATTATAATTATAATTTGATTTTTTTATAAACATAAAATATTATATTTTTTGTTTCCGATTTATGTAAAGACCATCTTTGAGTAATTGGAGTGTTTTGTACTTTAAGGTTTAAACAATGCCTTTTCCTTTTTAATGTGAAAAAATTAATATTACAAAGCATATTAATCTTGTTGACCGTAACAAGCTGAACGTCCTCTTTAGCACAGAAAACTTGAAATAATACAGGATGTAAAAATGCAGTGTCTAGAAATTTGTATGCAGTCCAATATTATGCGACTTTTTTATTGAGCAACTTGACAAAAGCAATACACTCAAACCTGTTTTTGTGCGGTGGATAGGGACCGCATAAAAGAAAACGCATAAAAAAAATCGCACAAAACTTCACGAGTAGCTCTAAGAAATAGTTTTCGCAACACAATTAAAAAGTATTTTTTTTTTGTGCGGTTAAAATCGTAGTCTTAGTTTCTAAGGAAATTACCTTCCTCTTCGCTTTGTTTTCGTCCTTATTCATTTTCAGGGATTATGTCTAAAGATAAAATACAAGAATGTAATCGGCTGACGCAATACTTATGTAATGTGATGAAAAACATATAAAAAATTGAAAAAATTAAATGGCCAATCAAACCTACTACTTATTTATTGATAACTTCGTCAATTATGTATCAATTTGATTGAAATTTTCATATACCGCACAAAAAAAAATGCACAAATAAAAAATCGCACAAAAAAAGACCGCACAAAAACAGATTTGAGTGTATATAGTATGTTTTTTGAAAAGACGGTTGAAAAAAGGAAAGAAAGGGAAATTGACCAGGAAAAGAAATATGTCGTCGGTGTTCAGGCTCCTCTCATGATGAATAATCCAACAATTCTGATTATATATATGTTTCGCTGTAAATGGAGAAAATTCGGAAAACAAATGATTACGTAATTCATAAAATGATAGATTGTACAGTTGCAAGAAGTAGGAAAACTATGAAAATAATTATAATTTTTATAATTACAAGATAATTTTTTTACAATTTATAAAATATTATAATTTTTGTTCGAACAGAATGTGTCAATAAATTCGAGCCTCTCCTGGATTTGCGATTACCAATTACACCTACGCTTATCAAGTGATTTGAATTTAAAGAAAAACTCCATAAGTTACATTCCTAGTAGAATTACTGCTGCGATCCTGATCGGATCCTTGTAAGGTAATCTGGTCAGGATCCGATGAGGTGTGTAATTCAATGTAACTATCAGGACCTTATTAGGATTACTTGCTGAAGTGTGAATACATAGAATATATTATTAGAACCTTGTTAACTTTGAATTAGGTCGTATTGTCTAAAAATAATGAAATTGTTTTTGAATAGGAATTTTACAATTTTTACCTTTTAAGAATATGAAAATGCTAATCCTTGGAATGATTAAATCACTTTCGTTTGTTGTTTTTACTTCGAGTTTCTTCGCAAACATATCCATTAATTGAAAGTTATTAAAATTTATCATAAAAACAAACTCGAAAAAAATTAATTCTAAAAAATAATAATAAATAAGTTCCATAATCATTTTTATTCTAACAAATAACGAAAAACTTACAATACAATATATTGAATACACAATATATGATATATAACTTACAATATATAAAATAATATATAAAATAATATATAAATAAATTACAATATATAAAACAATTGATATGGTCTCCGTTGAAACTTAATGAGACAAACTTTACAAATAATCTTGTTTTTATGATAACGCTAATTAATACTATCCAGATCAGAATTTGATTAGAAAAAAAATCTGAACCCCAGTCACCCCACGTGCTACCAGGTCCACCTAGATCCACCTATCCCACGTATTTCCATTCCAGGTCCTCCTCCCATTGCCCTGCGGTAGGTGGACCCATATTCACCCCCGTGGGGTAACTGAGATAAACAAATATATTTATTTCATTCATTAAGACAATATAGGTTGAACATATTATTCCTACATTCGCTCAAATAAATATCACTTATTATGTAAGAAATGTGAAATGTTTAATTTAATAACCCTTATATTTTTTAACCAAAACTTTAATAAGATCATTACCAAAAATATACGTCACTTTTTATGAAAATTGAATAATAAACATTAAAATATGTGCTTTCCAGAAAAGGGGAGACGTTGCTTCTCTCGTTCGATCGTTACTGGGTCCGATTTATGGAGAAGCTGTAATTGATCAATTGATAAGACAAGCGCGTGATATATTGGTTTGTGCTTATCATGGAAACTTGGAGAACTTTGTGAGATCGTACCTATCACCAGCAGCAGTCCTCCTAGCAGAAGTTAAACGTATTGCCTCCGAAATAGTAAGTGTTCAAATTTATTTGTGATTTGTCTATAATGTGGTGTGGGTGTCAGTAAATTAGTATGTCAAAAGTCTTCCATCAAACTTTCTGAGAAATAGCATATATCCTAATTGTAGGTAGGTACTGGAGAAGTTACTGCAAGATGTCCCTAGTACCTCGTTAAACTTGACTCTGAACTTTAACGAAACAAATTAACTTTGAGGATACACTTGTGGGTTTATTCAGGATGTATTTATAATGACACGAGATATTCGAAACATTTCTTGGTAGATTAAATGTAAATATAACGGAGTGAGATACAAAGTTTTGTAGTGCAGGGTAAATTGCGAAATTGCAACACCCACTAGTAGATTGCCATTTTTTGTGCACTAACCCGGTGTAGTAAATTTCGAAGACGAAAATGAAGTAAGATTTTATTTGCCGTTCGCTATTTTTAATAATAATAAAATAATAATAATCATATTTAATAATTACGAAAATTATATATTCTGTTTTTCAAATAATAATAATTTTACCGGGCAATTTAATTTAAATAATAAATAATTTTCAATTTGACCATAATATGTCCGTGTTATTAAAGACTAATTTGACACATGCTCCAGTGTTTAATAACTGATGGCCCAATTATTAAACGTGTACTGAAACGTAGCAAATTATTATCACTGAGTTTATAATTTTTATAAATAAATAAGACTTAAGTATTCATTTTGCCATAATATTATTCTGATGTCATATTTATTTGTTGAAATTTTGGAATTGTTTTACAGTGATTAATACAAGAAATGATAAATTACTAGTCAGTTTATACTAAAGAGTACAACATTAATTAGGCACTTTCTTTTTGAAAGTATAAAACGTAATGAATATAAAACATTTTTTATGCAGGTAAGTCGAATAATAGACACTAAAAAATCTTTTTTCGTTTATTTTTCTTCTTTAATTTTAGCTTGAATTTCCTTTATTTATTCTTGTAACTTATTTTTTTCCTTTACCAACTTTTTCTTATTCAATTTTGGCATATTTATCTATAAATAAAATTCCTAAACAAATATCTGCAACAACAATTCAAAGTTATGTATTCACTTTGTAGGTTATCATTTTGAAATACAATTTTTCAGTTAAATAATATATGTCCGTTTTCTGTACTTACTTTATTTACATTGATAATGTTGTTTAAAGTTGTTACACTGGTTAGATCAACAATTTTTGCGATTGAAAATTATCAAATTACATGGTTTTTGCACACTTACGTGTTTAATAAAACTTATCGACCATAGACGTATGTGTCGGCAATTTCTAACCACTCGCTTTTTCTGTATAATAAATGTGGACATTACAAAAAAATTGATCGTTAATTGAAACGCGGATTTAATTTAAAACCTATCAATCGAAATTCGTAAAATGCATTATTAGTCCTAGGAGTTCCAAACAATTGTACATGCTATTATATAATAATGTAAATGATTTCAATTTTTAATCTGTCTGTAAAAATATGAGACATAAAATCAGCACTTGTTTGCGCAAACATCTTATACACTTTTGTGATTTGAAAGGTACGTGCAGTAAAATATTTTTTAAAGTTTTTTTATTTTACAACTATTTAAATCGCATGTGTCAATTCGTAAATAAAATAATTCATAAAAATAAATATATTTTACTTTCATTTATTTCATATATGTTAAAATATTTTTTATATTATATTTATTGAAGTGTTTTTTATTACGTACAAATTTTACGCCACGTTTACTAAAGGTTCTTTTACCTTACACTTTTAAAAAATTAATCAAAAATTCTAAAACTCGGTCAGTTCACTTAAACTTCATATCTGATAATTAGTAGTTTTTTCTATTAGGGGTTTTTAAAATTTTTGATTCCTAGATCTTACGAGAAATAATTTTCAATTTCTAAGCAAATTTTGAATTAAATATAATTTTTAATTTATATTAAAAAAAGGATTTTTGATTCCTAAATTTTGAGAGAAATAATTTCCAATTTATATTGAAAAGGGAAGATCTGTCTACATTTCTAATAAGGGTATTTACTGGTACACTCACCCTGAACTTTTTTTGAATTCATTTTTTGTATGTATGTGTGTTGGATATATATTTACTTGCATACACATAACATACCCCTGTTAATATTCACACAACTGCAGTATAATTTCTGTATGTGTGCACCAAGCTACTCTTCAATGTTTCCGCGTGCCTATTAATGCACCCTTGCAAGTAACGAGACTGCAACTCTTTAACGAAGCAGGTACAACGGTATATCACGTTTTGTATAATGACATCTGGTGATTTAACCCTTTGCCGACGAATGACGCCAAATATATGTAATTTCTAGTGCATTATGAAAGCTCTCGCCTGCTGAGGGGTAGATTATTAAATAATTAATATTTTTTTCTTCGCCACAAGATTCGTTTTCATTATAATTTAAATAAGCTGGCATACGCTTACCGAACGCATTACCATATAAATTACCCTTAAACTTGTGATTAACTAATCCCGGAAATTGTCAGCGGTAAGCCTGAGCATTATCCATACGTGGCGCACCCCTTTGGAGTGTTTTAATTCAAAACCGACAATGCGCGAGGATGATTTCGTGAAACCCTGCTACTGGTTTCAATTCAAGTGAATTAACACTTATAAAGCCACGTGCTGTCCGACCCTTCGAGAGGGATGCGCTAGAGTGTGTTAGTTAACCACAGGAACAGAAGGTATTGGCTAGTAGAGGTGGTTAAAATCTTGGTAATCTTCATCCCCTTTCTTTATTCTTGCATTTCGGATCAGAATGATTTATGTTATTGCATCTCCGCAATGGAGGATGATTAAGGGGGTGTACAATAATAGTTCATTAAGGAGGTATAGCTATATATAGCGTTTTAAATAAAATAGATCTTGTTATTGAGTATGAAATGTTTGACAGTACTAAGCATTGTTCCTTTGTTCATATTAAAAAGTTAGTTGACAAAAAATGAGTAAATTAAACTTAGAATGTAAATAATTCCAAAGTAAAATGGTAAAAGGTGTCTTTTGGCACTTTAGAGAAAATAGTATTACTTTAATTTAATAAATTTTATATAGGGCGTTGCAATTTAACTTGTACAGCAAACGTGTTCCAGACAAAATGTTCTAATAAAATTTGTACACTTTTGAGGGGGCAATTTGATGGTGATGACCTTGGAATTGAATTTAAGGGTCATTTCAAGGTCAATTCGATTTTTTAAAATGAAAACCTTCATTTTTTTATCACGGGAATCGAGAGAACAGAAAATTTTAAGTCCAGGTATGCAATTACGTTATGGAGCCAAGGTGAATTCTACAGGCTTTTTAAAGGTCAAAGAATTTACCATTGTAGCATCTCACAGAAGCACTAGAGAAAAGTTTTAGGGGATATGTTCCAAAGCGTCAAATAAATAACTCTAACTCTTATTAACAAAATTTCGGTATATTAATATATTAGATACCTAATAGATATTACCAATAATTGACAGAGCGACCTCGTATTGTAAAATTATAATTACAACTTTGGCAGCAACATTTAACATAATAATGTGATTAAGTTTTGGTAATTATATCTCGCAGACACACAACTTTAATGTTTTAACTAAATTTATTATTAGTTGTTTTTTGAATTGTGTTATGTTGAATACGTGCTGTCTGGACCACATTATTTCAAATGCAGGGAGAGAAGTGTAGTACTGGTTGAGAATCAGTATATGCAGCTTTTAAGAGCATTAATAATTCATATTCCTTTCTATGAAATAGTTTAATATTTTAACTGATGCATCAAATGTATCAACAAATCCATTTTCAAATCTATTTATTTAACTTTAAATTAAGTGTACATGCTTTTAATTGCAGATTTTATAAATAAAGTATGAATTGTATTATGAAGGTTTGCGGATACGTGTCATACCACTCAAAATTGTATTTTTTGTGTTGATCGTATAAATAATAAATTTGCAATATTTGCTTGAGATGATTCGAATGTGTGAAGTTTATATTTTGTGGTAACGTTTTGATTTCATTTTTTTAAATCTTGTTAAATGTGACTAAAAATTGTCACGAAATGATACATACGTCATAGGTTTTTAATCAAACAATTCAGAACTAATTAGCTAGTTAAAATTTTTATTTACAAAATTTGTTTCCAAGGAATTGGTAATCCATCATTTTAACAATTGATAAGTTGTCAAATAATATTACTACAAAAGTATTAATTATCATTTTATAATATGAGGTAGCAGCTAATTATTTGTTTATCGTTTCCAGTATTATGCAACTTTCAGAAAACTTTTAAAAGTCTAAAAAATGTTCAATTTTAGGAGAAATTAGTATTTGGAAGAAATTCTTCACTTGAGTCGCTTTTAAATTTATACAGAAGTATCAGAACTATAATTAATTAGATATTTTTTTTTAACAGTATTATACCATAATTTTGGAATACGGAATCAGTTGAATATTCTCATGTAAATAATATTAACGTTAATTGAGCCAATCTACTTTTAGGGGGGGGGGGGGGGGGGATACATGTAGACGGTGAGAAAATAGTCAATTTGTATAAATTTTTTTTAACCCTTCGAGAACACTCTGGGTCTATTTGACCCGTACCTCAATTTCGATTAAGAATAACGTAAAGGAATTTTGAAAATTGGCGGGTTTAACGCCCTCTATATTCCACATTTATTTTTGTAAATTTCAATTTAAAAAAAAAATTTTTTTTCGAGAATTTTTTCGATATATAAATAATATTAATGACACTTTAAAATTATATGACATGATTTATCTGTGTTTCAAGTATACCTAGGAATTTTTTCAAGCTAATAAAACTTGTCGTTTTAAAATGGCGGACTCTTGTAGTTAGCGTCGGGTCAGATTGACCCAGAGTGTTCTCCATGCTTGAAAAAAGAGGTGTGTTCTCGAAGGGTTAAGGAACAAAACGTTTTAAATTTTTGAAATTTTAGGTACACTTTATTACATAATTAAACTGTTTAAATAAATTTCTCCATTAAGGAATATTATCAAATGGCGATGTTCTGTCGTGATCTTCCAGGAAGGTTATGGCGGCAGTTACCCGTTTGTGGGAGTCCCAACGACTTTAATATTCATCGTAAAAGTATGAATAAGAAATTTTTAGTACTTTAGCATCCAGATTCTGAACTTATACCTAAGAAACATTTAAAAAATGGAAAATTACAAAAGTGGAATACTTCGGGGAAAAAAACTACAATTTTATGTAATTTTTTTTTTGGCAACAAAAAATCAGTTTCGAAAAGCGATTTTCATAAATAAGTTGGTATAAGTTCAAGGTAATATTGTTATTGAGTTGTGTGTACAATTTTAGCACGATCGGTGGATTCGTTTTAAAGTTATGTTTCCCACAACCTGAAAGAATGTAGTTTTCCACAAAACGTTTTTAAAGTTCCGAACTACGAAAACTCAATCACTTTAGTGACTTATCGGCTAATTAGCGATTCTAGGGACACACCGAATTTCAGTTTGAAACTTTACCACCTTATTCTTGAGATGTTTAACCAACATTTTATGAAAAAAAAAATTTATTTTTGAAGCTGCTACATGTATTTCCCCCATTAACAGTTGTATATGCTGAACTTTCTGATAATCCAACAATATCAACAATTTCAAAAAATGTATTCCACAAATACTTTGACAAAACCGTATTATTTGTTTTTCCAATACATTGATTAATCGATACGTTACTTGGTGATTTATTATTACGATCAACCATGACGCGAATTGGACTGTTACAAGTGTGTAACAAACACCCTTATCGTATGCCATGTCTCAGAGTAGTAAGACATGAGCGCAAAAGCGCCCAGAAGATGCGAGATAATTTGGCAGATATGGGGCAAACGACATCGTTGTCCGTTGGAAAGTTGTCCGTATTGCTTTTGCTCGTTAGTGCAGAATTTCTGAAAGTAGGTGGATCCGCTGTGTATGTACCTATACCTAATATAGTTCAACACAAGTTCTTTGTAGGATGTTAGGAAATCACGTCTTATTCGCAAAATAAGTAAGGGAAACGTTACTCATCTGGTGATAAAGAAAATAAGTGATTGACGTATTTAATGTCCAGTCGCTTCAACAGTTAGACTTTTCCAATCTATTCCATTTTGCGACTCCATATGTGCGTAAGAAATGCTTACCTGTAATCGCGGAGCACTTTTCAGCTTGCATACTTTCAAACGTTATCCAGAAGTCACTCCCTAGCTCGGTCCCTTGGTAAAGTATAATAAGGCGAAAAATATAGAATTATAATTAAAATAAATCTACTACAATAAATCAAATTTTTTACAGACGCGTAATTGCTCTATAAAGCACCTCCTGTTTGTAGATTTCGAAAAAAGATTAAATGAAACCTTGAAGATAATTTTATGTACAAAAATATTTTTTTTACTACATTTTTAGAATTAAAACTGATCTTTTACAATTAATATATCAATGAAAAATAAGGTTTCTCTAAAACAAAAAATAGGGGTTATTACCTCGGTATTCATAAAAACATCCACTAACTGGCACTTTCCGTAATAAATATTTTCCATTTGGTTTGATCGCAAAATATCCATTAGGATCAGAAATATATCAGAAAAACGTTATTTGAGGGGTAAAGTTTGAGGTAAACCCTAACTAAGTTTCTGAAAACGTACCATCCACGCATCTCTTGACAATCGCGCATTTTTAAATCTACACATTTCTCATGATTAGCAAATCTAATCAAATTTGCCCTTTAGTCTAGAATTTGTGGAATCAAGTCAAGAATTGATTCAACTAAATATTAAATGAATATTATTTTGAGCTGTTTGCCTAAGTCTTGACTTTGTCGCTTAAAAAAAGAGAAAATTACAAAAAATTACTTTGTCTTGGTATTATAAGAATTGCAACAAAATTATTTCAGTATGTCTTTAAAACAGCATCACAAGACTTGGGAATAAAAATAATTTCGTCCGAGTCTACATTCCATCGGAATAGTCTCTCCTTGTTTACTTCATTGGAAATATTTACTAAAAAGTCGAAGAGCCAAACAAATTTGGTATCAATTAAGAAAATCTATTTTAATTATAATTCTATATTTTTGGTTTTCGATTTTTGGTTACGTATAATAATTAGCGTGGTAGAAATAGTGTTAATCATTATGATCAATTATTATATTGTATTTCTCGTTTAATGATTGAAAATCGGAATATATTAATCCATAATCCCGTGATTCTTTATCTAGAAATTTCTCTTGGGTGTCATTAGAAAAATTAAGTAGGGAAGGAAAGTTGCTTGATTACCAAGCATTGTCCTTTCACATAAAGTAATATCAAATTGATGGCCACCATAAAATCGGAAAAAATATTTAATACCCAGAAGTATGGTATGAGTAAACTATGCGTTAAACACTTTTTAAACTGTTTCTCTATTATAAACGAGAAGTCAAGTTTTCTATTAGAAGGAGGACGGTGAGTAATATAATGATAACCAGGTAACACGTTCGTAGCGTAATCGCAATAATTCCAGGTGAAATAATGGTCTGACGAGTATATGGGCATTCCGAGCGACTAGCCGGCCACCGGTTTATGAGCTGGTTCTTCTTTGCCGTATAAAGAACACCTTAATTTCCTTCCTCTTTTTCTCTCTGCCGTACTCTTTTATTTTACCTTTCATACGTTTAACTTATGTTTTATTTCAATGCAAAATTTAATTGAGTGTCATTCAAATATTCTCTTTCACACATTGAGTGGTATTATTTTCGGGTCATATATCAACACACGTATAGAGTCTGTGGAAAATAACACGTTCTAAGTGTACAATAATAGTGCACGCGATAGAGAAACTCGAAGTGCCGTTTGTCAAAATACTGTAATTCTAACCCTCCATATCGAGGTCACCTCTGACGTGACAATGCCATGTTTCCGTAGAACTCTTGAGATCCCTTTGACGTAACACTTCAAGACCAGAGGAAATTGAACCTAAGTTAATCGGGATTAATTTGGAAAAATAGTTAGAGTGAAAGAAGTTAAGAGTTCCCAAGCTACATCTATGAAGTCACTTGGCCACTCCAGTGGCCCAAGCATTGATCGGACCTTTGCCTTGGAAGTTTCCCAAAGCTGTGTATAAGTTTTTTTGCAAAGACCTACAATTTTTTTTTATAGAAAAAACACGCCAGTCTAAAGGTCGATCACTGTCATCGATTATTGCTATTTTTCTATTGTAAGAAAATTCGTAACACGAGTTACGTGCATTGGTTCTTCAGAAAACTGTTGAGATTTCGTAATACCACAGTAACGCAAATACGCTTAACCCTTTGAGCCACATATTTTCCTACAAATCCAAATTTAACAACAAATACACAATTAGCCGTTTTTGGTCTAAAACCCTGGCAAAACTCTAGCAAAACCCAAAGAACCCTTTTCACGTTATTTCCAGATCTTTAGACTTCGCTGTTTAGCGAAAAATGCATTTATTTCATAAAATTGTTACTTTTTTGCAGTTTTTTTGTTTATAAATACAAGTACACTGATATTAATAAGGCGAAAATTTTTTTTATACAGTTATTGAAGTCCTAGAATATTAATTTGATGGTTTTCATGATTAGTTTTTAGAAAACATAATTTTTTATTTCCAGAAAAAAGCATTCATTTATTTTTCAACGGAGAGTTCCAGCTTCCTTGCATGGCTTCGTTATATGAAAATATATTTTCCGCAAAAATCGATGAACTCTTCCAATTTAATTTGATGGTCTCGTTGAAATACGCGCAGATGCACCCAAGTAACATTAGTTCTGCTGGATAAGTAGTTGTTGACACTTTGCCAACAGACAGATTTGTATACCGATGCCAGTACCAACGTGTAATCATTTCTGTTCGTATTCTTCTGACAATGTAGCAATGTTGAAAACGGGAAAAGAGGCTAAAACTATTTGAGAAAGAATGGTCAGTGGGTGTACAGCGTATGCTGTGCGACAGAAGGGTAACGGTTTATCCTTCGATCCGATTGACAATGATTGAAAGCTTCAAGGGAGTTCGTATTTGTATCGGAATACAAATGCACGATGTTCATGTAACTTTGCATGGCTATATGCATCGATATACAGCTGGCCGTACTAGTCAGTTTTTCCATCCACAGTTCTTGTCAAAACATAAGTTGAAGAACGATTTTTTTTATTTCGATTTTCATGTGAAAACATTTTAAGGAATTAGTTGATTTCGATAAAGGTTGTTCCGCTTATTTGTTAAATATTTTTTAATTCTTTATATGTCAATGTTAGTCAACTTGATTTATCTACTGACTGTAGCGTCACCTACCGAGTGCAAAGTATACTAAAACAAGTTCTTTTCGAGAAACAAAGATTTCCTCCAAGTATGAACAAAATCGGACTGTAAATATAGAAGTTAAATACCAGCGCTACCTATCGGAATGGAACATAACTAAAAACCTTACTCGCTATCCCTACAATATATGGTGTGAATATGGTGTCAATAGGCCTAGTGGTTTGTCAGTGATGATGCGGTTTACTCACACACAATAGGTTTTATATCTAAAGATTGAAGTTAGGAGTTGCTGCCATTTCTTCTTGGGTGTAGAAATTCTGATGTGGTTCATAATCGTCTGGAGAAAGAAACTCGATGTGTAGAAGAAAAGGTTTCGTTTTATGATGTAGGGTCTGCTTCTTGCCGGGGTTGGGCTTGGTTAATAAGTTAGCCTTACAACGAGGTGAGCATCTTGTTCTACCTTGGTATTTACATCTTAAAAAAACTAAATCTTTTCTCTGTTCTCTTTTACTCCTGAGGTATAAAAATTATTAGAAGAGAAATAATGGAACTCGTGCTATGTCTATTTCTCAAATAGGGTGTAACTTGAATGATCAAATTAAAGAAGAGAATATGTTAACATTTAATTAAATTAATTTTCATTGGTGCATCTCTGCACATCTCAGAACGTTCTGTTCATATTGTATGAAGAAAATGTTTCCTGTTCCCAAAAGGTCTTTACAATAGAATTTCAAAATTCTTAAAGGGTGTTCCCAGAGATGGACCTAGCTGAACTTTACAATAGTTGAACAAACTATCATTGCCATATCCAAAAGTGACTATATAATATATAATACCCAAAAATTTAAAAATGTGTGATGAACCGTCCCCTTTAAAATATTTATAAAAATTGCCTCATCTTCAGACTTCTAAAGGTATTTCCTTCTTAATGGAATGGCGGAATATTTATTAACACCCTCAAGATGTTTTGTTTTAATTTTATGAAAAAAATTTTTCTTTTTCCCAAAAGGTCTTTCCAATGAAATTCCAAAATTATTTGATGCATTATTTGATGTTCAAATGGTAATGTCTCAAAATCCTGATACGATGAATCCTTTCTTCTACTGGTACTGATTGAAGCTTGCATCATGCAGTTAATGCAATTAATGCACATCAAATATTCCATAATATATCTTAGCAATATAATTCAGCCTTATAAAAGGTTATTTTTTTTCAATAATGTTTCATTCTTTACTGCATGTCCAGAAGTGTTTGTCAAATTGCTAGTTTTGTTAAGTTCCATTTAGACCCTATACTATGCCCTTTGTTGTTAATACTCAATTATTTTCAAAAATCAGAATTCTGGCACCCAAGAAATTTGTTGAAGCTTTGGCACTAAATGTCCCTCCTAAATTAAATTAGCCAGTATGGAAGAAATCAATGAGAAAGTATCCCTCAGGCAGAGAATGAGTTGATTGAAATTGTTTTATTTTACTGCAGTTCTAAGATATGAATCTAATAAGTTAGTGCAAATATACTAGAAAATTGGATCTACTCTTGCAAACTCATTAAGAAAATAGAATTTATTAATAATAAATAGAAAAAAAAAACATGGAACAGATATCTAATAGGAACATTTCTAGGAACTGACTCTAATAATATCAATAATTAGAGTTAATATTAATATTGCTATCTTAATTCCAGTATCTATTTCTTCAAGTGTAAACTCACTAATTATATTACTTTTGCGTGTGATCAATAACCATTGTATAGTTAGAAACTAAGTTAAGTAAGTAGTCATACCGAAGTGTATTCCTTACCATCTGTATCGTTCTCATAAACTGCTTCAATATTGAAGTTGTGGGCGTAGGTATGTATTGCAGCGTATATATCTGATCTAGACTTTCTCATAAAAGCGCAATTATTCGATTAGGCCAGTTATTAATTGAATGATTGCATTTGTAAGTTCTTATTAAAACACGCTTTAATTTGCTCTTAACTCCTTCCACATATATCTTTCTGCACCTTTTCTTTAGCTCTCACTTGTGCTCTTTCAAGTAAATATATGAGTGTGTACCTACATAGAAATTGCGGAAGCCCATTATCTATCTATAATACGCACCTTTACGCGGTTACCTCCAGGAAGACTTTAAACGTTATACATTGTCAGGCGGCATCTTGCAGCACATCTGAGGCATCTTGCTTTCAGATGTTAGGCTTTCCTTCGCATCATTTAAAAGTTCAAGAGACAAGAGAAATACCTTTCGAACAGTTTCGAGTAAATATCTGCTCACCTGAGCACGAATTATCAACAGTAACTTGCTCTAGCCAATATTGGAAGAGGAAATTTCTGGCCTCACGAATATACCTGAGTGCTCCCCTAATTTTACCATCATACATAGTTTTCATTCGTAATTTAAATAATTATTCTAGTTTTAACTTATGTGAAAAATTGAATGTGCTTAAAATTTTTTTAGAAGGAATCAATTAAATCCGATAATAATTGATTCGCTGAAGCAGCATTATATAATATTATACATTTTTCTGAATTTTGGAAAAACAAATAATACGGTATTGTCAAAGTATTTGTGGAATACATTTTTTGAAATTGTTGATATTCGAAAAAATGAGGGAACAAAACTATATAATTTTATTTGGATTATCAGAAAATTCAGCATTTACAACTGTTAAGGGGGGAAATACATGTAGCAGCTTCAAAAAATCAATATTTTTTTCATCAAATGTTAGTTAAACATCTCAAGAATAAGGTGGTAAAGTTTTAAACTGAAATTCGGCGTGGCCTTGGAATCGCTAATTAGCCGGTAAGTTATTAAAGTGATTGCGTTTTCGTAGTTCGGAACTTTAAAAACGTTTTGCGGAAAACTACATTCTTTAAAATTGTGGGAAAACGAATTCACCAACTTTTAACAACGAATCCAATAACTTTAAAACGAATCCACCGATCGTGCTAAAGTTGTACACACAACTCAATAACAATATTACCTTGAACTTATACCTACTTGTTTTATGAAAATCGCTTTTCGAAACTGCTTTTTCATTGCCAAAAAGAAAAAAAAAGTGTACGTAAAATTGCAGTTTTTTTTCTGAAGTATTTCACTTTTGTCATTTTCAATTTTTTAAATGTTTCTTAGGTATAAGTTCAGCATCTGGATGTTAAAATACTAAAAATTTCTGATTCATACTTTTAAGATGAATATTAAAGTCGTTGGGACTCCCATAAACGGGTAACTGCCGCCAAAACCTTCCTGGAAGATCACGACAGAACATCGCCATTTGACAATATTCCCGAATGGAAAAATTTATGTAACAGTTTCATTATGTAATAAAGTGTACCTAAAGTTTCAAAAATTTTAAACGTTTTGTTTCTTAAAAAAAAATGATAAAAATTGGCTATTTTCTCACCGTCTGCATGTATTTCCCCCTTTAATAAAGTGTTCTATTAATTGAAACAGTTAATAAAATAAGAATTGCATCAACATTTTGTTCGTCCTGACAGCTTGCATGAATTATAGCAATCAAACATGCAATTTTGAAGACCTGAACATTTCTAATGCCTTCGAGTGTTAATAAATTTATCACTTTACCTGAACACGAATTACCAAATCTAGTTAGCTAATATTGCTTTAGCTAATATTTGAACTGGAAATTTTCAGCTTTATACCTGAATGCTTCTCTGATTTTGCTATCACAAACAATTTTCAATCCTAGTTCCACTGACTATTTTAGTTTCATCTTATATGCAAAAAGGGATTTGTTCGAATTTTCTTCGAAAGGAATCAGTTAAATCTCAATTGAAAGTGAAAGAGAATCATTTAATAACAATTGACTTCTTGAACAAGCATAGTATTCATAATGTTACACATGGATTATGTAACATTATAAATATTTTGAGTCTCTTAAATGCAAAAAGTATGGTTTTGTAAAAGTATTTGTCAGATGCATTTTTTGAAATTGGAACCATCTTATTCTAGAACAAAAAATAAGTTTGAAAAACAAAACTAAAAAATTTTATTTGAATTACCAAAAAATCCAACAATTGTAACTGCAGAATTGTTTCTAATCAATAGACTAAGAATCCCATCAGTAATTCATATTGCCAACTTGCATGCAATATTGGAATCAAACATGCACTTTTGAAAAACTAAACATTCCTGATACCTCCGAGTACTAATAAACATCAATCGCTCATAAACAATAAAACATTCATAAACGCCATTGTTTGGTAATTAGTTCATTTAAACCATTCATAAAACATGCAGAGTTTAGTTTTAGTCAATATTATGCTTTACTATAAAAATTTACACATGTAGGTACAAATATAACCAGAAAAAAATAACTGTTTATTGGAAATACAGGGGATAGTAAAAAGCATAATTCGATTTTCGGCAGCTGAGAAATGGGTTCGTAACTGAAAAGGTGTTCAGGTATTTGCTTTACCGACTGTTAGTTGCCATCAGGAGTATACTTTCCCTGCGCTATGCTATATTTAGAAATAGAGGGTTCAAAAAGTTGCATTACCACTTACAAGGTGGCGTCTAGGCTGCGTATTTATCCCGCAAAAATAGTTACTCTTGCGAAGTTATATAGAGATCTTACAGAAATCCGCTTCTCAGCTTTGCGCAGTGGCATTATCGTAACCAATGAGGTTCTACCGAGGTGCGATTATTGCTAGTTGAAAACTTTTACCAATACCCCGCCATGACGATGTCTAAATAACATCGGCTACGGCAATTTTTTTAAACCCCCACGGGGGTTGATTAATTATTTATAATAATAGCTATTATGGACATAGTTGCATATTGAGTCTTTGCACTCACAATCAGTCTTTTTTTCGCCTAAAGCTTTCAGCAGCTCGGACTTTAAAATTTAAAATAATATTAAATTAAAAATTGAAATTTGCATATGAAATTTAAGAAGAAGAAAATTTTTAATCTTCACATTATTATAATAATGTGAAGATTTTGTAAATGAAAATTTTAATTATAAATTATTTGTAAACATCAAACTTTGGCAGTGCATGTGACAAGTACTTCGAGTGCAACGCGCTAAAAATTAGTATAAACTAATGGGCAACTTTGATCGATACTTGTTTTGTAACAACAACTGCAGCAACTTTTCCCCACCCTTGTAGAGCTTAACAAAATAACAATTAAATAACAATATCAAATTCGTAAAAATAGCAAATACTTTCGCTTAAAAATATTCACATTATTCCATATTAAAGTCTTTACACTTTTGAATTAATTAGTGTGAAACTGTTATTTTTCTAGAGAAACCCCCCAGTTACTAATTTTTGCTTTCGGTAATAAAATTTTTCCGCTAGAGTAAATCAATAAATAATTCAAACATACAACGATTAGTTTCATAATAGTTTCAAAAAACAGGAATTAAATATTTACTGGGCCGATACCCTCAGTACTTTGAATTTATCGAGTTACTAATTATATAGTACAACGTAGAGTTCCTTGATAATTTTAAATCACGTCATCATTTTACATACCTGGTTCGTAATTAATTCACTATTGCCTAGATATTCTAGTTCACTGATGCTACCAAGTAATTTTACTTTCAAGCGCTGCGCTGAAAGTAAATTTCTTTTCCATTAATCTGTGTAGTAATTATTCATCTTTTTTTAATGCATTTCGAGTAGATGCAGGAGAATATATTTATGGCTCTCTATGCTCTCAAGTAACAGTAACTACCCAGTGATTTAAATTTGCACAATATTAGGTATACTCTTGTGAATATCGAATTACAATTATAAATTCATACTAATTCATATGAAATCAAAGAGAATCAATGGGACTTAAATCCAATTAATGGGGTATTTTCAATCTTACGTGAACCCTCCAAAATAGCAGTATTTTTGACAAATTTTCTCTCAAAAACTAACACCGTAAAATTAATTTTTTTTTCTTTTCTTACTTTACCAGAATAGAAAAAGGAAATTTTGTATGGTTTAAAAAACATATTTATTTATTTGTAATGATAAGAGTAGACACTAAAATAAAAATCTTGTTGCTGGCATTAACATATTGAGTCCCTCAGGTAATCTGAGTCAGGAAAAATCCAAAAAGATTTTTAATCTATATGAGTATCGTCATTGCAGGAAGATTAATTAATATATATTATAAATTAACAAAATTATGGCGTTTTTTTTACATAAAGTAAAATAAAATACAATTTTTTGTTCCACAATTAAGGCAAAAAATAAGTTCTAATTAAAATTGTACTATAATTGAAAGTCTTAGATAATCAAGGTAAGCAACATAAATTTTTCATTCCACACTTTTTCTTGTAAATAAATAAATATGTGTTTTTACACCATACAAAATTGTTATCTATTCTTTTGGAGTGCACCTTTAAGGGGTTAGGCCACTCTAGAGGCCGAAAAAATAGGCCTGTTTTGGGAATTTTTATTAGACAAACTATAAAATAAATCGCAATGACGAAAAAGGGCGTTTATTATACATATCATCGACTGTATACACTAATTTTTTTGAAACGATTATGTTCAAAATGGCGGCTATGCAGCGTTTTTGCGAAGACGCCTCCATTTTCCAGGCCAAACTGCCGGAAACGCACCGCCTGTAATTTTTTAATTATAATAAGTCAGTTACTTTTTTTCGATTATATATTAGAGCAGCCATAAAAGTACATATCACTTTTTCGATATATTGATTTTCGACAAAATGGCGCACTTCTGAAAAAATTGCTAAAAAAGTCGTTAGAAAATTATTAATAACAAATGAACTATGCAATATAAAAAAAAGTGATATGTACTTTTATGGGTAATGTATTTTTATAAATAAAATAAATAAAATTTTAAGTTAATCGGTTGAAATTTGTCTGAGTTGTGTTTCCGGCAATTTTGAAAAATGTAGTTTCAAGACAAACGCGTTTGAAGTTTTGAGTAGTAGCTCGCTGCGGACCGGGCGGCCGTGTACTAAATTTCGAAAACCGAGTACTTTGAGATTTGTCCCGGCCATAATCTTTTGGGACATCATTTTTGAGATACCAAGGGACCATTTAAGACCAAAAAAATAAAATCGATTTTTCGAAAATCCTAGAGTGGCCTAGCTCCTTAATTAAACAATTACCTTCGTTCTTCTTCACGTCTGTGTTATTTCTCACAATAAGTTGCATAAAATCCAACACAAAGTTGTTTTTACTATTCCCTTGTAACTAAAATATTACCTAAATTTAAAGCGCTGTTGTATAATTGAAAAACGTTCTTTTAATTACATCTAAAATTGGTATATAAACTAATAGTTGTGGTTACATTACTTACGAATCTACATTGATTAAACGATATAATCTACTATATCGACCAAGTAAGCCTCAGACATGGAGTAATACTGCATGGCGAGAGAGGAGCTAATAACCATAAACCGCGAAGAACAAGACAGAAGTGCACGTTTTGTTGTTATATACATTCAGAGTTTCTACACATATGGCGCAGTATCTCTCTCTGAACAACGGACTCTTAGTAATGAAGTCTTTGAATATAAGAACACGCTAGAAATAAACCAGCTCTGCACATACATGCACATGAGTACAAATTGAAAAGACTACGATAATGAAGACAACGGGAAAAAATTGCAACATTTTCCATGGTTCGGCACAATGTTTCCATTTAGTGCTTAGCATTAATTGATTCCAAACCTAATCGACAGGATTTTTGCAATCACAGCATGGGAACCGATATTTGTGCCTTCTCATAAAAGGTACATAAAAATAATAATAGGGTAAACTGCCCAGTAATTGACCGCATGCCACTGGACGACCATTGCGCTAATAAATGTAAATTATAAGCTTTGAAATGAGTAAATGTTTAAAATCTGGTTTATTTAGAGTTTCGATATTCCATGTGTTTGTATATGGTAAGTGGGACAGACAAATAGTTACAAATATTATTTTTATTAAAAGTATTCCGCAAGTACTCGGTCATCTATTACGTGTTTACACGCGTTACGCTTTAAAGTTAATCTAAAAGTGATTGCGGTAACAAAAAACAACTATTTTTATAAATATGTAAACAAAAATTAATTCTCTATGCAATTTTAATAGATGTTTGATTATTATAAATCAATTTATTCAAATATAATCTCAAACGTTTGTAAACTCCACAATTCAGGCATTCACTGGTTGGTTTACCGTAATAAAACAATAAAAGAAGATAAATTAAATAAATTATGAAAAGTATATAGAAAATTGAATAAATTAGGTAAATAAAATTAATAAAAGCTCAAATAGTTAAGAATTTATCCACTCCCCAACATTTGATAAGGCTCGGATCTTTTGGAACAGAGAAAAAGATGGGGACGACGTTTCTTAATTTGTGGCGCCACCATTTTAAATTTTTTTACCATTTACTTGTCCGGAACAGCGTGACCAGTGATAATTTTTTTTAACCCTTAGAGGTCACACGTTTTGGAAACAACGCGCCGGTCACACGGGGTCGCAATGACCCCAGCCATGTTTAAACGAGTGTCGCGTAGCCAGTATCGTTCCGAACGACTCATAAAAATTCAGGATATTATTTGGAACCTTTTAGAACGAGAATATCGTGGCAAAAATTGTTATCAAATTTCCAAAATGGCGAAAAAAATCAGCAAGAAGGCAATACCTAAAAAAACCATTTTTGCGCTTGGGGTCATGGTGACCTCTAAGGGTTAAATTTGTCGTGGGTATGCAGCCGCAAGTGACGAAGAAAAAAATACTCAAGAAAAACCATTTTTCTGGTAGCTACGCACCTCCAAAGTCGGCCTTTTAGTTTGAGAATATTTTAGAAATCTATGGAATTAAGCATCAAGAACCCATTTGTTATTATTGCAAAGCAACAAAGTGTACGCCAATAACGAGTGACGCAGTGACTTACAAATGGGATACTAGAGATTTTGAGAGACTGACCACCAACCACCATAAATTGCAGAAAATTGAGAGCGTTTTCACAGCTGGCTTAGAAAATAATCTCGAAACAAGGGAGTCCCCACTGCCCACTTACATGTATTGTACCGCATTTACCAATCTTTCAATGCATGGATACTCATGGCAGTCTGTCAATGGCTGCACTTCGTAATGGTTCTCGAGGTCCGGCATTGCGGGCGTTTATAGGGTCGATTGGCCATACGATTTCCGCTGAATGGCCATCGTGAATAGGTTGTTTGTGCAACGCATCCACTCATCTAGAAACGCATTTGACTACGTACTCGGTCAGTCCAGCCTCGCATTAACCTATTTACCTATCGATCACTGTAGCTTTACTGCCGACCTTGTTCCCCTTTAAATCGATACACTCCGAATAAAAGTTGGAAAACAGCTGTTGGCTCGGATGATGGCAAAAATTCTCCTTATCTTAAATGGAATCGGTACATAAAACTACGATCGACTGGAAACGAAGTTACAAATATTATGTAAATAAAAAAGGAATAGATAAAAAAGAAGGGGAGACTGGGAAGAGTTGAAACGCTGGTCATTTGAAACAAATTAATTAACTGCGAGACGATTAGCGTATAGGGATTGGGTCCCGAGGGAAAAAGGGACCGGCTTTTGTGTCTCAATATGTCGCCCACTGCGCGTTGCAACTGAGAGCACTTGAAACGTTTTCATTTTAATCTGTTGTTTTTTCAACACGAAAAGTTAATTTTTTAACTGTTCTTATATTGTGTATTAATCCAAAACTATTGTTTCTTTTTCTGTATAATTTAAGTTATCATAACTAGGGTAGACCAACCAGTGAAAGGCCGAATTGTGGAGTTTACATACGTTTCAGATTATAATTCACTAAATTAATTTGTAATAATGAAACAACTATTGAAATTACATAGAGAATTAATTTTGCTTCACATATTTGTTCCGTTTTGAAGAATTTATTTAATTTAAAATTTATTTAAAATCTAAAAAGTTAAAATCAATATTATTTTTATGAACTATTACCCAAAAAATTAAATTAAAATTGTAGCCTATTATGTAACAGGTATGGTACAAAATGACGTCACAGTCAAGAACGTTCCAATTGACCCCAGTCTCCTCTACGGAGTGCATTTTTAAGCATGCAGGTACGAGTTGACCACGTTTGCGGTGAATGTAATACAAAGAACCGAGTGAAAGCTTTTTTTACGCAGACGTTAAAACCAATGTTTTTCTCCGCGTAAGCTTCCGACCGTAATTATCTCGCTGAGGGCAAAACTTTTCGTGTACTTTGATCGCGTAACGCGAGGGAAAAGATAAGTCAGAAAGTACCTTTTGCTAACTCGCACCGTTTTCGCGAACACCTTATCAGACGTTTTCACATGGCGAAGAGCGACTAAATCACTGAAGTAATTAAAAGTCTGCCGTCGTCAATCAAGACGCGAAGCGACGACCGCCGCGAGAGCTTCGTGTTCTGGAGTTTCTCTTTCAATGCACCCTCCCGCCGCAGAAAACTTTCGCCGATGCACTTTAAGTGCAGGAACGTTACCCGTTTCCAACGACTTTGCATAGTGTTGGGCGTGGCGCCCTACTGTTATCAGAGAAACGTTTTATTGCTCGGAGGAAACTCGTACCTGTGAGAAAAAGCTCTTAAACCTCAAAACCTTGAACGAGGAAAGAAACGCATTTCAATAATCGCGCAATTTATGCCGGATGCTTTGGTACACATTTTATTTAGATCTTCAATTTATACGAGCCAATCATTTCAGGCCCGGCAACAAGAGAGAGCTATGAGCATTTACGCATTGTATTACTTTCTTGTAAGTGCGTGCACGTCAATCCTCTGGCCTAAGAATTCAATTTTTAAGGCAACTAGGCATTCAACAATTCAATAAAATATTTGAATGTATCTATTTGTTATAAATTTTTTAATCGAAAATATTGTATATAAATTTATTTTCTATTGCATTTTATAATAAAAATAGAGAATTGAGAAAGGTTGAAATGGAATATTTGGTTTTAAGGGGTTATACTTAGTCAGGAGGCCGAAAAAAACGTTTTTTTTTTAAAAGATTTTTCTTGAAGAGAGTTTTTCATATATTCAATTGAAGTTTTTTGTTCTTATAATGTAAGTATTGAAGATTATAAAAAAATTTTTTATTTATAAAAATATTTGTAATAAGGGTCGTAGCAGGCGATCTTCGGGCCCTCCTGCAAATAAGATGTTTTGCGGTGTACACTGTAACTCAAGATTGGATTAACTTAAACTAAAAAACCAAACAGATTTCGTTAATATAATAGATTATCTAGTAATTAATCGAAGGAATAATAAAAATATTGATTTTTGACAAAATAGCGGCATCTCAAAAAAATTTTTCTATTTTTCATCAAAATTTCGGCCTTTATTTATTTATAAAATGAGAAAAAAAATCCAAAAATTAAATGCTTGGGTTAATTACTAAAAAATATATTCAAAAAGATTGTATAAAAATTTCAGATCGATCGATGAAGCCGTTTTTGAGATACGTGTACACCGACTTTAAAAACATGGTTTTGAGAAAAACGCGTTCAAAGTTTTAAACCTACCTTTGAACGCACCGAGGCGTCCTTACAAATATGCCCGTTACTTCGAAAATATTGGTCGGATCGACTTGAAATTTTTTGTGTACACTTTTGAATAGTTGTACATTAAGAAAATATAATAAAAAAAATCGATTTTTTCAAAATCCTGACTAGGTATAACCCCTTAAGACAGTTGACCTATTTGCATTTTTCGAAAGTAGCAGCTTTCCCAGTGTTACGTTTACCTTTTCCTACTTAAAAATTTCTTCTTTTGGGGCGACAAACCGGACACGTGCGTTCATAGTCTACTTTACGCCTTGGTTGCATAATAAATAATACTATATATCTACAACAATTTCTTTTTATTCTACGTAATATCAATAAACATTGTTCTATGTTTAATGATCAATAAACAAAATAAATAATAAACAAACAGATTGTTGTTTGCTTAATGACAGTTAATCTAATTGCAATTATCGCAAGTGGCAGCTTTTTTAGTGTTAAGTTCACATTTTCCTACTTAAAAATTTCTTCTTTTGAGGCGACAAACCGGACACGTGCGTTAATCGTCTATTTTATGTTCTGATTTGGCAATATACGTCTACAATAATTTTTTTTATTCTACGTAATATTAAGGGGGGGGGGGGTATGGTTTTGAAGGCAGAAAAAAACAGGTTTTTACAGATTTTTTTTTGGGCGTACGGTGAAAGTACATTTATTTCTGATTGTTGTACATTAAAGAGTAGTAATTGAACTATATTCTGTGAAATATTGGTTCAAAAATATTGAAAATTGACCGAATGGCAGCAATTCTTCGCAGGCGCCTCAGAAGAAATACATTTTGCGGTGCACATCATATCTCAGCACTGGATCATCTGAAATGAAATAACCAAAGTTTTTTCCTTAATTTTTATGTCCCTCTAGGTATCGCTGCCGAGTTTTTCCATTTTTTTTAATTTTTGAACTTTTTACAAGACTTGAAAGTGAAAATACCGATTTTTGGCCTAAATTCATGACTATTGTTGTTAATAATAAGAAAAATAAAATCAAAGACGAAAAAATCTCGACAGGGTTACCTCATAAATTATGTAAGGAAATACTGTAAAAAATTTGAGAACGATCGGTTGAATAGATTTTCAGATACAGTGTGCACCGACTCAAAAAACATCGACTTGAGAAAAACGCGTTTAAAGTTTTTCGTAGCGAAAAGACCCTGATAAAACTTAGTAAGCTATTTATTTTTTATTTTACTCACATAGAATCATCAATGCCGGGACCATAGAGTATAGAACTTTCGTCAAGAATGTCCAAAGC
This sequence comes from Gasteruption jaculator, assembly GCA_949825005.1. Lineage (NCBI taxonomy): Eukaryota > Metazoa > Arthropoda > Insecta > Hymenoptera > Gasteruptiidae > Gasteruption > Gasteruption jaculator. The sequence continues at coordinate 2,230,143 of OX463763.1, read as the reverse complement.
ATCTTTTTTATCAAGTCTGCGGCGAATTCTATCATTTTTAGCGGTTTCAGCTGCTCGCTCATCTGCTCTGTTCATTCGAATATCGTTGGTTCGAAGCGCCCATCCATGACAACTTGGACCAGTACTTATTCGCATCTCTTCTAGGAAGGTTGAATAAGCTTTACAGCCTTCATTGAAAACACAAGCAGCCACTGAAGATGCAAATTCGACGATAATTGCTGAACCACTCTCAACTTTCGGCGCAATCTTCCAAATAAGCTGGTTCAAACTCTCATTATTATTTTGTGTGAATCCGCCAATACATCGCTCTAGGAGAGCATCTTTGCTTAAATCTTCATAAATTGGCTTGATTCCTTGTAAAACATCAGTTGGTAGAGCAGAATATGTGTGTTTGAAATTATTCAGCTTGTTTGAAGCTGCAGCTTTCTGCCATTCACACCATGAGTCTTCTCCGCTAGGGCAGTTTTCGTGTTGTGGTTTTGCATCGGTTGAGGCATAATGATAGTAAGTAGCCCAAATGGCTTTCTTCATTTCTTCTACAGAATTAGAATTGAAACGAATTGCACGACCATAGTACTGGGTGAGCTTATCAATCATTTTTGCAGTCAGTTTCCCTTTACCTGAGAGAGTTTTTTTTTAAATTTTTTTTCCAGTTTTGGTTTCACTATCAGTCACAGTTTTTTTGACTAAATCACGCAAACGAGTTCCCATCCTTTTTTGGACGTGTCCAACACATTCTTTTTTATTGACTAGAAAATTTTCACCATAAGGTTCAGCATTGATAACACCACTATATGTTTTCGAGTCACCATCTCCAATATAGTTGCGAATCTTCACGTTATTCTCTTGCGATCTTTTGAACATTGTGACAATTGCGTCGACTTCCATGTTACCGGATGCTCCTTTGTGATTTGCAGAACATTGATCTTCATTTATATGGTTCTCTTGCCATTCTTCGAACTCTGCAGAATCAAGCTTATTCTTCCAAGTAACACACATGTGACAGTATGAACTTTTTACGAGAACATCGACGACTTTTCCGGTGTAATATCCAATCAAGTAAGCCACGCCATATAAAGAAGAAAATCCACGCTTTTTCCAAGTTCCATCGCCTGATACGGTTAATTCTGATGAAGATTCAATATTTTTTTCTCTACACATAGCTGCTTTTTCTTCCTCTATCGCAGAAACAAAAAATCTTTTTGCGGCATTCGTCACACTGGAGCACATTTTCTTCAAGTAATTCTGGTATACCGATTTTGCTACGAAATTACTGGATAAATCCATCAGTCCGCAGAATTTGTCACAACCAGCTAATCCCAAGCCTAAAACTCGCATCACGAAAGCAAATCGGTAGTTCACTTCATACATATGATCATCTACTCGTTCACTAGACGGAACGTAACGAGGTTCTTTGCATTTTTCACATTTTATTTTTATCTTGAAACCAAGACCTATTTTGCCACAACACTGAAATGATACTGTACTATCACAAACTGCACACTTCACTAACGTAGAAATTGTTGAAAAAACTAACAGAAAATCAATGATTCTGAAATGCTTATTTGTATCTTCAGCAACTTCTTGGCTAAAACTTAGTCTGATTTTTTTCGTTGACGTACTCCTTGTCTCAATATCGTCATCGTTTCTTCGTTTATGCGGAGGAACTATTTTTTTACCTCGATACAACTTTTTACCACTCTCCTTTCTACACTCTCTGGAAACTTTTCTCGGCATTTTGCGAACAACAAAAATATCACAACGAAATAGAGTAAGAAAATACAACACGACTGTTACACTCCGCGTCTGCTTCGAAAATGAAGCAACACCAGGTACCGGGGTACCGTTACAACGACCCTGTCTAAGACCTTTCTGGAAACTGCTTAGGGACAATAACAAAAGAAGATTGGACAATAACAAAAGAAGATTGGAGAATAACAAAAGAAGATTGGACAATAACAAAAGAAGATAACAAAAGAGATTGAGAAACAACTGCCTTCCCGCTGAGCGGTTACAGCTCAGATAGTCGTTCGAGACACGTCTACTTCCAAAGCTATATCTTTGTGAGTTTTGCTCCGATTGACTTCCTATTAACAGACAACATTCTTGAAATACTATACTTTCATAATATGCAATAAAAAAAAATCACTTTTTTTTGAACCCTCAAAACCATACCCCCCCCTTAATGAACATTGTGTAAAAGCGCACCTAGTTATCGAGCGATTTTACTGCTTGGACCCCTTGAGTGAAAAACATTTCTCGAATTTATTCCATGCTGGTGGAATTCGGTTCATGAAAATAATGTTTAATTGCCAATGAGGAAATCACGTGAATCTTTAGTATAGCGGATTAGTGTAATCTTCTTTGAACTACATGTTTCCGATGGATCTGCGCATATGCGCTATTTGTCTTCGTTTTGCTGCGTTCACGCACTGATACCAACTCCCATTAATCATATCTCGCATAAACGGAGAGCCGATGGGGCCTCGTATACTGCAGAGCCAATGCATTATTCACCGCTACGCGAGACTGACGCACGATGGATTAATTGCATATCATGTCGTCGCGAGAAGACATTATAATATTCTCAAGAGCTCTTTCCGTAAGGGTAGATACATACCAGCGTGGGCCGAATAATAAATTCAATATATATTCTATTCTATGAAGCACCTTCGGCCGAGATTGAAAAAACACGCTTTCTGTGCTATACCTTTCCACGGCACCGATGGGCGGTGCATCGGATGTGTATGAAATATTAGACAGTTTTGCTGCCTTTTCCTATGAGATATACCGATACCTTTTTGCGCGTGTAACATATATTTGCTATTTTTCGATTATTCTCTGTTCAATGCGATGATTATTATAGGCATTGTTCCGCGATGTGTATTAGAATTGTTATGCAATCCAAAGTACAAAGAGGTGCGTGTGTGACGATAGATACGGGTGGGTACTTGTATGTAGGTTTACATGTGACTTCCCTCGTTCCTCGATATGCTTTAATCTGCAATTCGTTGTCAACAATTTTCATCAACCTTTTCGTGACGGTATTATGATCGTTAAATCAAACCAAAAGTATGTGGTAGCTAAATGCAAATTAAGTTTTGTTTTATGCCCATGTAAGAAGTAAATCCATTCTGGCTTTTCGATATTTGAATGGGTCACCTCAAAAACGTTGTAAGGTACAAATTGCAAATTGTTAAAAAACCCCCGAAAATTAAAAAAATAACCTGATGGTGCAATAATAGAATGGGTCACTTCAAAAACGTTGGAAGGTACAAATTTTTTAAAGCAATTATTATTGCACCATCGGGTTACTTTTTTCATTTTCGAGGGTTTTCGAACAATTTGCAATTTGTGCCTTACAACGTTTTTGAGGTGACCCATTCATTTCCTCATGGTCAGTCGAAGATGTTTTGGATAAGATGAGGTATTTTTCATGGTGTTAAAATATACTTAGAGAAACCCGGGTAATTTGAAACGTGAAAAGTTCGAAGTAATAAAACAATTTTTTGTACAATTAATTCTCTTCTAAATAATTTTGAGATGAACTTTAATGTTAAACGAAATTTAATCTGTTACAAAAATTAGAGATTCTAAGGAAAACTTATTGTTACAAAGAATCGTAGCGAAGGGGTCAAAAAAGCTCATTTTGCCCCAGGAGCGGGGTGAATTGAACTGGAATCGAGGATCTGCCATAATCGATTGTCAGTCAATGATGTTATGGATATGATAAAGTATTTGCCATGATGCTACAATATACTTAGGGGAAGCCGGGGTAAATTGAACCATGAAAAGTTCAAAGTAATAAAAAAAATTTTCTATACAATTAATTCTCTTCTAAATAATTTTGAGATGAATTTTAATGTTAAATGAACATCAGTAGGTTACAAAAATTAGTCATTCTAAGTAAAAATTATTATTACACACGATCATAATGAAGGAGTTAAAAATGTCCAGTTAGCCTCGAGGCCGGGGTGAATTGAATTTATGCAAAACGCATTTTTTTTGTAATAGAACAATATTCTGTTATCATTAAATTTTAAAAAGTACAAGATGCAAAATAAATTTTACCCAATCAACTAATAAAAACTCATAACATATCTTGTACAAGACAAGACGAACGTTTAAACAATGGTGCGTCATTTACGCGCAATCTGGTCCGTGCTATATCTAGTTTAATATTTTAAAATTTTTGTAATTTAAGGAAACTTGTCACCTTTTTTCTAATTAATCAAAGTAGATTTTTGATTAATTCAATCAAAGTAAATTTATTCTTGAATTGTAAGCATAATTTCTTGAGCAATAGAAAATGTATTAATTTATCAAATAAAAGTTATTTTGTAAAGTCTGAAATATACAATGCAAAGGCAATCAAATACTATCAAAATTTATATTTTCAAACAAATGCAAAAATATTGCTGAATTTATAAAAACCTGTTCTGCATCGATTAATCTGCTAATAACACACATTGCAAAAAAAAACGATATACCTTCAGGGAGAAATTCGAGGGTAATTAAAAAGAATTTGTAAATCATGGAAAAAGCTGTAACAGGCAGTTTTATGTTTATTGAAACCGGGAAACCTCTGATTACATTGTGCATTTTTTCAATAATTACTTTAGCACTCATAATTATAGTTGAATGTCCTAAAAATTTATTTCACTGGATATCCTTCGAAAACCCAGCTGGAAACATTGGGTTCATATTATACGAGTTTCATACGCTTCTCTTCGGGACTCACATCACCACTTTTTACATCCTCCTTTGTTGAACCTATCACGATACCCCCTTCGTCCTTGTATTTACTTGGGACAAAGTAAATATAACTGTTACTTTTTACATCCGTTGGACATTTTTTCTTGGAGATTATACTTTTTATTAATACTGAACATATTATTTCAGGTCTTTTGCTTCTTAAGATGTGGCAGTTACATCGAATCATATGGTTTCTTAAGGGGGGAAATACATGTAGTCGGCGAGAAAGTAGTCAATTTTTATCATTTTTTTTAAGGAACAAAATGTTTGAAATTTTTGAAACTTTGGGTACACTTTATTACATACTTAAACTGTTTAAATAAATTTTTCCATTAAGGAATATTGTTAAATGCCGATGTTCTGTCGTGATGTTCCAGGAAGGTTTTGGCGGCAGTTACCCGTTTGTGGGAGTCCCAACGACTTTAATATTCATCTTAAAAGTATGAATCACAAATTTTTAGTATTTTAACATCCAGATGCTGAACTTATACCTAAGAAACATTAAAAAAAATTAAAAATTACAAAAGTGGAATACTTTTGAAAAAAAACTGCAATTTTACGTAAATATTTTTTTTCTTTTTGGCAATAAAAAAGCAGTTTGAAAAGCGATTTTCATAAACAAGTAGGTATAAGTTCAAGGTAATATCCTTATTGAGTTGTGTGTACAATTTTAGCACGATCCGTGGATTCGTTTGAAAGTTATGTTTCCCACAATCTTAAAGAATGTAGTTTTCCGCTAAAAGTTTTTAAAGTTCCGAACTACGAAAACTCAATCACTTTAATAACTTACCGTCTAATTAGCGATTCCAGGGTCACACCGAATTTCAGTTTAAAACTTTAAGACCTTAATCTTGAGATATTTAACATTTTATGAAAAAAATGATTTTTTTAAGCTGCTACATGTATTTCCCTCATTAATCAATTACCACTTTATTAACATACTGATTTATCGGAATGTAAACAGTTCACTAATGAACCTTGAACTCATACTAAACGTAGAATGAAAACTTCAAGTAAGTTACAATCTGCCACGGCGATAAGGTTAAATGAAGGGGAATTAGTATTTTTTTAACTATTGCACTAACCACGTTACTGACGAAGAATATAATCATGAGCAATATTGCCAAGGTCGCATGCATGCGTTGTCCTTTGGAAGCGTCTGTTCTTAAAAAACCAGTTACTCGTAAAGTTTAATCACGAGAGCAAACGTCAGCTGAATAATATGATCTTGTGACTTTTTACGATAATTGTTGCACAGCTCCACAAAAATATAGCGTTTCATTATATATGAAATTATAGAGTTTCTTCTTTGGTCGTTTCATAGTCGGCTGGTAAATCTACAAACTTGATAAGACAAAGCGAAACTGTGAAGTAGATTAAGCATATGCTGGAAAAGGACAGAAGGAATGACAGCTTGTCAAAAACGTTCCGAACGTATGTAAAGTAAATGTAATGTAAGACAAAATCGCAAAAAAGCAAATGTAATGCAAAGCAAACGTGCCGACATCATTTTTTCACGCAATAAAATCATAGGAAACAAAATTTTTTGTAAATACATATTTTGCAGTTATTGTTGTAGCGTAAGATGCAAAGTTTATTAAGTTGAAACAATTGATGTTGTAGCGTTAGGTCGTAAATTCTACAACCGCAGCAGTTGTCACAACTGTCGTCACCATTAGCAGATTCGGATGAACCCTGAGCTCTTTTGAATCGTTCAAGAGCTCCGGGGGATGGACTGGAATCTTCTCTGAATTTCCTTCGAACCTTTAGATCTTGTCTACCACTGAACTATGCGCCCAAAGCTTGAAGAGAAGCCAGGGTTGTTTTCATCCCGAATCCAGGGAAACGAATCTATGACACCCACAAAGCTCTCAGAGCTATCAGCCTGACGTCCTTTCTATTAAAAACACTGGAATGACTGGCTGAGAGGTGTACTAGAGACGGAAGTCTGGCTCGACTGTCACACCAGTCAGTGAGTCTCAATCTGCGTACCAGGTAGGCAAGTGTCGGAGACCACCCGCCACAGACTAGTAAGGAACAATGAGAGGTCGTTCTCTAAAGAGGAATTCTTCTCAAAGGAAGAATCCCTTGCATTTTTCGCGAGGTCGAAAAAGCATTTGATGACATATCCTTCGATGCCATGTGCGAAGTTACCAGGAGGTTCCAGGTTGAAAGGATAAGCGTTGACTGAATCCAGTACAAGCTGAGCACGAAAACAGCCATGATCAGCTTGCACGGGATCGTCGTGAGGCTCCGTGTCAGTAAAGGTTGCCCTTAAAGAGGTGTTACCTTTCTCCTGTTGTGGCCCCTAGCTGTGGACTCGCTTTTGGTAGGGCTTGAAACGAGGAACTTGAAGGTTGTAGGTTTCGTAGATGTCACTGGTACTGCGGTCAGTGGAAAATCTGAATGGACGAAATGCGAAGAGCTCTGGACCTCGTTCGGTACTGGTACAAATCTCAGGGTTAATCCTAATAAAATAGACATGGTGTTATTCACACGTAGAAGGTGCCTTGAGATAAACCATTCTTCAATTTTTGGCACTGGGCTTGCCTTTTCCGAAGAGATTCGCTTCTTATGCATCAATATTGACAATAATTGCATTAGTAACATGCATTATACATTATTTTATATTTGTATACATTATTTTACGGCGCTAGGTGTATGTAGTTCCTTAACATATTTTTGACTGCAAATTTGACGTAGAAACTATGTCTTATGTTGTCGGCTATTAATTCGTAATTGAAGTAGATGATGCAAACGGGAATTAACTCGTGGTCGGTCAATAACGTTTGAGCATGAAAATACGAGTTAATTCGTTACCGGTCAACAATGTGTTAATACTGCCACTGAAATAGTTGACCAACAATTTTCTTTATATTTTGATATTTTACATTAGTACTTTCCTCTTCGTTTGATTTGTCAATTTCTTTCATGGCTTCTGTTTATTGTGAGTTTGCCAATATCAATAGTTCAATTAAAGCGAAATGGAATGTATTTATTTGTGTTCACTCGATTCAATCCGGTACTAAACTTGTCAGGCCCCTAGCCTAACCGATTTCACAATTAGTTTCCACATTATTGTCTTTAGTACAAATACGTATCTATTATAACAGCAGCACGAAATTGAACTAGTAAATCAGTTTGTTACTACAAGTCCAGACGATTACATTTGATATGATCCAATTCTGGTATGATCCAACTCGAAAAATGAATAGAAAAGAGTCAACGAGCGATAGATCGTAGAAACATCCTTCTCTCGACTAATAAACCTGAGTAACATTAAATCACATAGCCACACTAACTCATTAATAAACCTTTCTTTAATTTAACATTAAAAGGAAAATTTATAACAACTGACGAGGATAAAAATGGAGGTGTTAATTATAAGAAGGAGAATGGTAATAATAAATGATAGTAGGATGATGGAGTACAGCTCGGCCGAACAGCGTGTATTAGTGAAAGGGTTAATGGAGATAAAAAATGTGCGTAGTATGAAATGTGAGGGAGGGTCATACGTTGCCCGGGGTTCATTAAAATGTACGATTGGGATCGATGCGAGCGAGAGAGACGGCAAGAAGAAAAGACACAGCCGGGTCACCGTACCTTCCGCTGTGTTCCCGCAGTCATAGCCACATTTACTGGTTGCGCTCTTCTCTCTCTCTCTCTCTCTCTCTCTCTCTCTCTCTCTGTTAACGTTGGATAATGGATGAATCTCCGATATTTACATATTTTTCCATGTTCGTGCCGAGGCCCCGGTAGGTCGGCACCGCCTAGCACCAAGTAATACGGAGGCTATACTTACAACGTTCTACATATACGTACGTAAGAAACGAGAGAGGAAAAGAGATGAAATGAATCGCGTTGAGTGAGAAAGATTATATTTCTCTTTCATCGTAACTTCAAAGCCCGCCGTATGGAGATCGACCGGTGCATAATCGCCAGGGGATCAGTTTCATCCGGTCAAAGAATTTACAGCCGGCTGCTTTCGTTCCGATAGTGAATTATTTGGGTTCCGTTTAATTTTCATACACCTTTGGCGCCCTATGAACCGAATGTTTGCTTGCCATGTTCGCTTCTTATCCATTTTCCATGCACGTACTATTCCCCAGATATCTGTTTTATCAGAAACATTGACCTTTTATCTTTCGTATCTCGTTTATTCTTTCGAAATCGATTTGGTTTATATAAATGTGTGTGTGTGTGTCCACATACTTGGCTAGAGGTTTTTTTCATTATTCCGCTGGTTGTCTTTGTACAAATAGATACGGGTGAGAAATAGTTTCACCGTTCGCTGCCAGAAGCAGCGAATCGTGTGAGTTTGCCAAAGACGCCTTGTGAACCTTGTTGAGTAGTGTGAGAGATGGCGTCTGGAATTACGATGGGAGGTTAACACTCCTGGCGTCTAGATCCCTGGTGGCTCTTCATCTCTCAACACTTTGTGCAGCATACAGGTTCAAGAATGCTATTGTCCTATACCACAAGTGTTAGTCTATAAGTAATTTCCTTTGATGCGTGCAATAGATTGAAACATAATCCGTTCCTTGAGGTTGCATGAAAAAAGAAGGGCTAAACCGAGAGTAACTGAAATTTTGTTAATAATTTTAATTGAACGTTTCATTGTTGTCCTTCCGGATATCGCACTGTTGCTATACAAGTGACGCTGCTCAAGAAATACAAATCTTCTCGCATGGTTACTTTAACACTTTTTGTACCAAAGGTGTCCAAAGACACCTTGTAGAATTTGAATATAGAATTATTTTCGAGGTTTAAATTGAATCTTTTTTCGAAATCACAAACGGGAGGTGCTTGCTAAGTAGAGCAATTATGCATCTGTAAAAAATTTGGTATTAGTTAAGAAAATCTAGTTTAATTATAATTCTATATTTTTGGTTTTGGATTTTTGATGACATATAATTAGCGCGGTAGAATAAGTGTTCAATATTGCTCCATTAGAATAAGGAAAATGGCCTTTGGATTATTGACACGAGCTTCTCTGAGACAATAATCTGATTGCTTCTTCAATGCCCCCCACAATTTTTTTCCAAAAATAAAAATTATTTTTTCCCTTCCCGAAATTGTGCCTCTTGTTTGAGTTGTATGGATATGGTAGCAACAGTGCTATATGCATTATATATAAATGAACCTCTATTCTTGTGCCCTGGGGTGGTTCGTCAATTCAAAACGATATGTAATCACTTGACTTTTTTTAATTGAAAAGATAATACACTCAGAAACTGATTCTTGATTCACGTCTTCAGGTACAATGGAGGTACAATTCGACTTTTTTTAAAAATATTGAATGTTTACATGGAGATGAATTAACTTATGCAATTTTTATATAAATTTGTATAACACTATTTCTACCGCGCTATTTATACGTAATCAAAAACCCAAAAACCAAAAATATAATGTTATATAATTAAAATACATTTCCTTGAAAAATACCAAATTTTTTTGCAGACGCATAATTGTTCCACTAACAATCTCCCATTTGCAATTAAAAAAAATAAATAGATCAAACCTCGAAAATAATTTTAAATTGAAATTCCAGATATGGTGGGAATAGTGATAAATTAGACCCCCTAGAACCTAAAAAATCTATCATCAACAGGTATCTTGTTTTATTCCATTTTTCGATACATTTTACTCACAATACAAGAAGTACTTGTGTCGGTACAGTCAACGCAATTTAGCAAATAAATAATTAATAATTCGCCAAACACTTCTTTTTTAGGTTTTAGTGAATAAGAAGGGTGTCTCGTACAGTTTTGTTATGAAGTGGTCAAGACCATATAATTGAAACTTTAGCAATTAATTAATCAACATTTAGAAAAATTATAAAACTGGTGCCACCCTGGCAAGGTTAAGGTCAGGGTTTAGTGAAACACAAAGAATAATTAACCCTTCCAGTCATGATTTAAGGGTAACGTTGAAATAAAATATTTGATCTATTTTTACTTATGACCCGGTGACTGAAAGTTAACAAAATGTTAAAAAGCATAATTATAATGTGCACCTCTTGACAAACTAAAATTTTACCATCAATTCGCTTCCTCTATAAAAGATGAATAAAAAAATATTATTTGCTAAAATTGTATGATTAAAATGGTTGAATATTAAAAATAACGCAATTATTTTTTTGGCCAACCTAATATATTTTCCATACTTGTCCATAGAAGCTGTCTTCTTAAATACCGATATAGGTATAGATATTAGCGTATAATTTGTAAATTATACTAGAAATTACTCCGGCTGATATAATAAATTAAACATTAACTCGTATTTAATAGTGCCATGTTTACTAATTATTATATGTAATCGTGGGTCGATGATAGTGTTAGTAATTCTTGGTACACACTATTCTCCATATGCAATGCAAATGCGATAGAACACATCAGTTAAGTCCTACTACATTACACAGATGTTGCATAATAATTACAGAGATCTTATGTAAATGATATGTAGATTGTTCAGATGAGTTTAGACTAGTTGGTAGTGTCAATTGTTGCGTAACAGAGACCTTAAGATAGTGTACTAATGAAAGGTTGTTGCAGATGGACAACTATCTCATCCGACACACACCAAAGTATATTTCCTACTCCTAATAGTTCTACAAGTTTTCAGTTTACCTACCAACTAATTTGAATAAGGAAGCTACATGATAATATATGCTATACAATTACAACAATGTTAGGGTAAATTCGAATGAAAACGAAATCAAAAGAGTTCCTAACCATTATTGATACGTTTTCTTGTTTGGGTTAGACTTTGCTTTGATTTTGGTATATATATATATTTACTAATTTCAATGTTACCGGTTTATTGACAAAATTTGAGCTAAACTCGTAGCATCGATTTCTGTGCTTTTTTGTAATTTTTTTAACAGACAACGTCACATTTCTTATGAAGAACATCTGCTGTAAAGATACAATCATTTGAAAATGTAGCAATACTTTTCTTGCAAATCCCTTCAGATTTGTCTCAACAATTTTCTGAGGGACGTCAAAAAATCCAAGTTCAAACGGTTTCCAATTGAATCTATCTGATTATTGGGACACATTGCCTAACGTCTTTCATATTTACTGTTATTAGTAAATATTAGTCAATTTTTATATTAATAAGTAATAGTATTATAATTAGTAAGTGATATATTAGTATATTCCAAATTTACTATTATTAGTAAATATGAACAATTTTTTTCATATTAAGATTGCTTGCAAGCACGAACGAAACCGGTCAAAAAATACAGAAGTCAGATACCAGCACCATCTTTCGGAATATAAAACATAACTAAAAACCTTACTCACCACCTTAGTAACATATTGTGTCAATGTGGTCTTTTTTAGGTCCAGTGGTTTGTCAGTGATGATGCGGTTTGCTCACACACAATGAATTTTGTACTGAAATACAAACCATCTTTTTCAGCGAGAGCTCGGTGTGACACGTTGAACAGGTTTTCTCGTTAGGTTTCAGCGTTAGGGGGTAGAGACCAAATATTCACCCCTATATGTCCACACGTGCACGCAATACCTAGAAATATAATCCTATGGAAATATGGGACTGTTACTACTTTCCATTGCAGCTTCGTTTATATGATACGTCCTTGGACAACAAAAGCGCTCTCTTTTTAAGAAAAGGTAACCGTATATTCCCAGGGATGAGAACTATAGACAAGATAGGAAATGAAAAAACAAAGAGAGAGTGAGAAACCGTACTTCTCGCGATGTTTATTAAAATTTTTATTTTAATTAATTGGGAGAAAGGTGGGAAGCAACCATAGAATGTTTTGTCCGTATTTTCTTCTTGATTGGTTAAATGATTGCTCAGTTTTTGTATGGCTGTTGCAAGTTGACTTTGAGATTTTATAGATTCAAATAAACAAGGTAAACATTTTGGAACTTTTTGGGTGATAAAAAATGGTTTCTACGAGTATTTGTTTTTTTTTTGTTTTTTTTTTCGGGCGTCCGACCAAAGCGAGGGCGCCCCATAAGACGAGTGCGATAATTATCTTACGCTCGAGTTGCGTATTGCACTTTTTACAAACGCTAAATATATTTCGCGCACGCTAAATAAATTTTACACACGCTGAATGTATTTTACGCACGCTAAATATATTTGGCACACGTTAAATATATAATATTTGACACGCGTTAAATATATTTTATACACGCTAAATGAATTTTACGCGAGCGAAATATATTTTACACACGCTAAATATATTTTACGCTGACTAAACGAGTGCGTAAAATCAAATTTTACTCACTATGTTAGAGAAAATAACTAATTAAGTAATTGACATAATAAAATAAAATAGCAACACGTATACATAAAACAAATTGTAATTAGACTTATATAATTGTACGTAGGTACTTGCAAATAATTTGCACTTTGTAGGTAATTGTAGGTAATGATACAAGAAGGAATTTGTGATTCTGGAAATCAAGCTAATACGCAATTAAAATTTTCTTAATTTGATTATATTCAATATGGAGTAACACAGCGTCAAGATTACAAGTATTTTTTATTTCTCTTCTGAGTCCGAAACGATACATTATAGACACTGTTCGTTTGATGAAAAAGTTAACGTTATAAAAGTAGTGGATAAATGTATACCGCAAATACAATCTGTATAAGAAACGCAAAGGAAGTTTCTTTTAATGCTATCTTACTGTAAGAGTAAGGTCTGACTTTTACTGATACATTCCCCCAGGGAGTCTGGTGGTAGGAATAGTTTTTACATTTTGTTGGTAAACTCAATTAAGTGGTTTTATTAAACTTTTTCTAGATCCCATTTTATTTCACCATTTCCTCTTCAACAAATACCTTCCATTTGAATGAATTACCCTTTTATAAGTTACATACTTTTTGCAATGAGGACTGTGTATGTATGAAGAGAACATTAACACATTGTAGTTTTTTGCAGAAGTTTACCGTGTCGTGTTCACTTTTTATACTTTTCAAGAAATTAAAGAATGTTTGACAATATATCCGATATGCTAAGTTACAAGATTGATCAAATATTATGCAGAACCTAAATATTAGCATGTACTTGGTCAAAAATTACCCTTATCTTTTTTTCTCAACGATCAAATGATAAGGCCTATGATTAGGATATCAAGTCGACATTATTTTCCACAATAGATCGCTAATTTTGGCTTATAAGTCACTTAACAATAATTTCAATAATTGTTTTCTATTGCAACTTCATGAGCTTTTAGGCTAAATATAATTCAATTTCAGGTACAAATTCTGCAAATATGTAAAGGTAATACAGTTTTTGAAAATCAAATATGTGTTTCAAAATGTAATTTGTTGAAACCGATATAACAAATCTACTTGATACATTATTATTTTAATAAAGGCCATAAGAGTTTTAAATAATTTTTTTTTGGTATTGGTTTATTCTTGTTAAGTCCACGGATGCTTTTGACTCGAAATTAGATCGCGTCAGTAATTTTATTATCCATTTCTTGGATTTGGTTGCTCGGCAACTTGCCAAAAGGTTATTGAAGGATTATCGACATTTGGCTAGATACTCTTGATCGGAGCTTGTGGTTGGAACATTTCTGCTTCTTATTTATCTGGTTTCGATTTTCACAGGTTTAATTTTCTTTACCCGATTCCTATCACTCAGCATCATTTACTACAGTGAATTGTAAAAAACGCCTGTTCAAGAGTGTTTCCGGTCTCCCAAGTTTCACTCACTGCTAGTACATCTCCCTTATCGCCACACGTTACCGTGGTTCATCCTTCTTGGACAATATTTAGGGATGGCTTCAATATACTCGTGTCAGACTGTTCGGATCTTAATGAAATTTTTACCCATCGTTGAATATATGTACATTCGAAAAATGCAATAAAAAAAAATCGATTTTTTAAAATTGATGAAGTGAGATGATCTCTTAATCGCATTCATGACATTTCGGTCGAGGAAAGACATTTCCATGGCTAATTAAATGGATCCCAATATTGCACAATCCTTGTCAGCGATATTTGGTCGCCTTCCGTCCATTCAACGCCCCGACGAGGCAATCTGTCTCGCCGCTCTAGCACTATTATTATCAACATATGAAAAATTAACCCGTTTGCTTAATTATCGTGAAATCCCAAGATGCGCAACTAGGGACGCATAATGAGCAAACAGGTTTAACTATAAATCTCTGATCTAGCATCTTCCTTCGAATTGAAAATGCACGATGTGTTCCTAATAAGAATTGATTTTTGTATTTCTTCACATAAATGTGCACGCAACACTCACAATACAGTTTTATCGATCTCCTGATTAAGCTTTTATTGGCAGTGGGGTCATCGGCAGAATCGAGGTTAATGCCTGCAAATTCTACTACGGGTAGACTCTATTAATACTTTACTCAACATTTATGCACTCTAAACGTTTTATCCAATATATTGTGTCTATCGTCTGGGGTTTCAATGCAATAAGCTTTGTTGTTACGGTTTTACACTACTTTTTTTCAAATTTGGATGTTACTAAACTTGAGCAAACCAACGCTCATTTTGTGCGCAGCAAACATGCAATCATGCAAAATATTATTCGTCCAGACAATTGGACTCTGGCTTTAAGAATATGTTTTATGAACCAAGTCACGTTTGTTAAAAATGTGTTATAATTGGGTAAATGTGAGACATCCTTTTTTAGATTTATTCGTACGAAATCAATCAACATCTTGATGACGCATATCTACGTTTGAAGTACAAAGAACTAATTTTAATTTTAAAACACGGCAAACAAAGGAAGTTTTACGAGACGCTTTAATATATCATAGCGCTGTACAATTTTTTTCAGATTTCTTTTTAAATAACATAATCTTTAGAAATAAAAAGAAACACCAACAAATGGATTTAATTGTTCACGACAAACGCAGAACTAATTCTCAAAAAATTATTGCTTCCACTATAATCGGCTAGTATTGTTGAAACGCGACGTCCTACTTTTGTTATTCCTTGCATTGTTAACTATAACTTTATTATACAGAATAAATAATGCTTTTTATCCTTATAATCTTATTCATTATTACATTATATATTTATACGTTGTATATAATCCATTGAGCGTGAGTAAACCGCATCATCAGCGGCAAACCACTGGACCTATCGAAGCTATATTTACATTACACATTACTGAGGTAACGAGTAAGGTTTTTAGTTATGCATCATTTCGATAGGTGACGCTAAGCGCGACGCCACCTATCGGACCACCCATCAGTATATATTGAAATACATTCTTTAAAGATTTTGAATTTAGAGTAACACTACTTTTACACCTAGTGATTAAAATATGCAATTTTAAAAAATCGCATAATCCAAAACACATAATCAAAGACTTCACTATGTACAAATTATACAAAAAATATCGTTAATAGTTTGAATTCATATGCGTCATTGTAAAGGCAGTATATAGAAAGTGCATGGGTTGGGTACAAAGCGTGTTCTTTTATAAAAATTGTTTATAATTAATATCTTTTAATAATAATCTTTCAAAATGAATTTCCTTATAATAATATCGCGACTAGATAAATTGATATGAAATGGATAGGAAAGTAATGTGAAATGGTACGGATTAAAATTAGCACTGCACATTTTAACACCGAATTATTTACAGCATAGTGCCAGGACTTCGTGGTACGACATTATTTACTGTGTGGGCGCGTTATGCTTTCTTAGTGAGTTTGGAATGTTGAATTTAGCATTATCTCTATACTGTCACACATTCTCTGAACTATTACGCTGTAACCGTAAGGTGTTTCTCCTCATTATAAAGATAGCGATTGCATTTTCTATGTCGAGAACTGCGTCAAATTCTATCAAAGCTCTGTGTGCAAGAAAATTAATTCTACCTTAACTGTACTAATGTTACGGTACTAATTTTATATTAATATTAATAAATTTCTGCTGATATCTGTTGCAAATTTTTGTCTAAGGTCTATGTGCAAAGAAATTACTTCTATCTTAACTGTACTAATGTTACGGTACTAATTTTGTATTAATATTAATAAAGAATGAGGGCCCATAAGGAGGGTTTTTGGTCCCAAGGGAGCACAAAGTCGCAACATCTTCATTTTTAACAATTATTAGGGCCAAAATCCCGCGTTATGGACCCCCATCCTTTGTGTTGATATTACTTTTGTGTTAATTTCTGTACTAATTAATTGTAATATGTTCATTTTTTGGTAAATAATTGCTATAATTTGAAAATTAGTATCGACAAATTTGCATAAATCTTTTTTATGTGGTTCGTTAAGTTTTGGGGATTTTGTGCAGTTGCTGAGTATCATCGTACGTTATCAAACGCGACCGAGCAGAGAGATAAAATGTTTTGCTTTTCTGCCAGTATCGGTGCAATATTGCACGTCGACGAAACATGGTAAGGATACGAAGATCTCGCTCCAAGAGTCCTACAGCAAGGGATATAGATACCGTTAGTGTTGCCGATCGTCTATCGGTGAAGTAGTTTTTGTGATAAAAGATTATGTACAGATTTGGAGTTACAATTCGATATTAGTCAGAAGGGGGAAAAAGGTGTACAGAAAAAATATATTTTATCTATTTGCGATTTTTATATGTACCATTTAGGCCGTACAAGTTCATACTACTTTCTTGTCCATTTCATACAAAAATTGTAATTTGTCATTTTCGATTGCAAGCTAAGAAGAAATAACATTTTTTTGTTACCATATTTTCCTTATCAGAAATTGTGAATTTTTTGTATATTATCCGTTCTGAAAAAAGGTTCCAAAGAAATTGTATACCTAGTTACCGTATTTTGAACCACTTTTCCACTAAATAGTTAAAATCGGGACAAACGGGAAATTTCTCGAAAGCTGTATTCTATATTCTAAAGCTATTAACCATATCCTAAACATAAACTAAAACTATGTCTTAAAACTATATTAAATTTGGTGATGCTATATTCTGACATTTTCATGCTGGAACTGCAAAACTAATAACCAAAAAAAAAAGCAATGCCCATACTGGTTGCGATTTGTTTCATTTAAAATGGTTTGCGATTAATTGATTTGCATGAAATTTGATATGGGTGATCTTTAACCGAAGGAATACGAGAAAGTCCTTTCTAATCAATTCACTTTCGACACTTCGACTTGATCTAATCTGATGTAACTTGCGGATCTAGTACCGTAAGACGTAAACATGAGAAAGATCGATCAATTGCAACAAAGAATTGTCTCCTTCATCCAACAATTTCTCTCTATGGTTGGTCTATTTTCTCAAGTTTATTTTTTATGGCAGTACGGAATTTCGCGTGCAAAGGATTGAAACAAGCTGGTCTCTGAAGTTGGTCTCCATTCTTTCCAAAATTTCCCCTTTAATGGCTTCCGCTTGTTGATAAATGAAATCTTTTTGGTCGACTAATATTTTGGGGCTGAATTCGTAAACGTGTGCTTTGAGGAGGTAGTCACACCAAAAAAAAAAATCGCAAGTGAACGGATCGGTCGACTTGGGAGGCTAGGCCACATCACCGTTGTCCAAATTTGAAGATTTTATAGGCAAAAGAAAAACGGCCGATGATTTCATTGGCAAAATAATTGATTTTTGATGATTGATGATGGTGCATTCATTCAGCTGGCATTTGTTACGAATAATACACAATCCGATATTCTTGCTTTCAATGAACCCATCTCTAGGCAGTGGCAGGTGAAGTAGGCTAGTTTTGAATACAACGTATAAAAGCATTAATAGAATTATATAATCACTGTTTCATAGAGTCTACTGTGTACTATTTGAACTGAATTTAACCTTCACCATGATAGCGAAGTCTCAAACTCTTTTTTAGATTTTGAAGTCAAAAAATATGCTCAAAAAAATTTTTCTGAAAATTATTCTTTTTGCATGTCTTGAAAAGTAGTATAAAAAAAGTAAGGAAGTGTATAAATGAAGTACAAATTTAAAAAACTGAAAACAACCAAAAATTAATATCTTACATGTATGTTTGAAAAATTCATTTACCATAATCTGGTTTTTGGTAGGAGTAGTAGAGCCGACCGATCTACTTTAATTGTACCCAAGTTTCGAATTGAAATCTGCAAAAACTCTTTCGTTAGCTCTGCTAGCTAGCACAGTACGGAATTCTTTGCCAGCTGGGCTACGTTTCGAGCCATCTGTTGTTGCTTTTAGAAAAAGCTTCTGTGATTATATAATCTTTGTGAGGAATCAGCGATGAACTGGTAAAGTACTTATTTTGTTATTGTTTTTATCCATGCTAATTTGTATTTTATTTATTTATTTATTTACACAGTTATTTTAATTTATTATTATTTTTATATATTTTTTTGAGGAACTGATTGTCATTTAATTATGTTATAAATATTTTCTGTATTTTATACTCTATTTTCGCGCTTTATGGGGTTTTGTCACAGAGCATTAAGCAAATACCTCTAACTCCAACTCTGAGGGTCAATTCTAAGAAAAACGAAATTACTTTTCGATTGGCTCTATGGGAACCTTTTAATTATACATGGGTCCATTTTATTTCCATTCCATAGATACATCAAACACAATCTATCTACCAAGGATAGACTTCCAATGTTCCCAATTTCCTACAAAAATTTTAAAATCGTAGGATGTAGGATTCACCAATGCCAAATCAACAGGATCCATATTCTCCAATAAATAGTTATTGTGTCGTAGAAAAGGATCATTGGTCGAAAATGGTGTTCAGAATAGGCTTTCCAGAACAATGCTTCTTCAACCTCTTCGTTTTCTTGGATGAAGGGAATAATTAATTTGACTCCGGGTTGCTTATCAGTGTTTTACCATTTTTATTGCTGGATAAAACTCTCTTAGATCATTCGAAGAAAGATTATTCATTCATCAGGATTCGGTAATTTTGCTTAAGTGGCCCAATATAGGCGCACTTCCTCCACAGGTGATAGCAAAACCCACACACGATCTATCTTGATTTTCTTATATTGGGTTGTCCCATAAGTTTTTTCCTTTCCGGCTCGAGGTCATGCACAGTTTGAGCGGAAAGAACTTATGGGACAACCTAATATAACGAATTTTTACATCGTGCAAGGAGCCATTTAATCGATGGCAATACCTCTACAAAAGATACGTTCTTATCCTCTTCCATACTTTTCTGGACCCGTCTCTCTCGCGAAGCACTGATAGTCCAAGTTACTCCTTCTTCGACTCCTCTGACGCAAATCCAAAACAAGCCCGTCTCGCTTTTGTAATGTAAACAAATGGCCCGGCATGCAAATTGGCCAATATTCCGCTTCTGTCTAATTCAAAGGAAACGAACTGAAATGACACTGTAACGTTCCCCGAGAACGATGAGACTTTAGGACGTCTCGTCCTGTTGCTGCTGGGTGCATGGTAGTAGTGGGACGCCAGTTGCAGTGGGGAGAACTCGAGAACAGTCGGGTTCTGCGACCGCGGCGCTTAAACCACTAACACGGGGGCATTGCCGTTCCGGCTGCACGGTCGAATGTGTTGTACCAGTCCTCGGTCTCTTCCTGCGCTTACACCAAATTGAGTGAACACGTGTTCATGAGAGCCTATTGCACTATTTGTTTTTCGCACATCCTCGATCGCTTCCCCAGTGTTACACGTACCATCTTCGAGAGGTGCAAAGGATCTCCGCTTGTGGAGTCAAAGGAGCTCCGAATTTCGAATTGGCCCGGTATCGAAGAAAAACTCTGTTTAGGTGGTTCGCTTCTTGGAGTACCACAGTGACAAAAAATTTTAGATTAATATACAATTAGGGATGTAACGATTCCCCGCGAGTCTGACGATTCGCGATTGTCCCTTTTTGTGCAACGATGGATTTGAGGAATGTTAGTTGATCGTGTCGTAATAGATAAAGGAGCGTTTGGATGTGACGATGAACGAACTCGTTTTCGTCAGGTTTGTGTTTTTCCTGACATCCACTTCTTCGCCGATGAACAAATGCGTGTCGTGACTTCTTTTTTACCCAACCCATTCATATCGTCAGAGTGAATGAAGTTCATTCGCCTGCGGAGGGGTGAACGTTTCGTGGTAGGTCAGTTTCGAGAGAGACGACGAGACGATGTAATTATTGTTGATGCACTTTTATGCACTTTTGTCGTGACTACAGCTTTAATGAAATACAGTGAGAGCCTTGCGTTACGTTTGATATCGTGAGAACAATCTTCGTTGTATTCAACTAATACCTTAGCCGCGCGGTATAACAACTATATTTCCAAGGTTACACAATAAAGTTTCAAATATATTCTCAAATACCTTATTGTTAGTGTTACATAATATGGTTATTAGTATATAGCAGTCTACGTCTAAGTGTGAAAACCACTAACCATTAAGTGCCATTCATAGCAAAAATAATAATCATAATAATAATAATATAACAACTGCTATTAAATCAAACCTTCGAACGATAATTACTGGAAATAAACTTGTGCCAGTGAAGATATTTCTTGAAGTGCCTTTTTGGAGTACCTGGACTTGCGTCTCGCCGCTGAACTTTGAAGGTGAAGTATTCTTACTCGCACGTGTATGATTTTCTTGCTAGCGAAAGACATCCTTTTCTAGTCTTAAGTTCTTTTTAGAGACCCTAGGTGCGAAGTTTAGGGTTTTTTTTTGGTGGTCGACAAAAGCATTTATAGTCAGGGTAGTCAAGGAAAACCAGTTCTGTTTTTATTTTTGAATAGTTTAGGGCGAGAAATGCAGTGGAAGCAAACACGAAATGAAACACATGAGCATCTAAATTAGACAATCCATATAATTATGTTTTGAGCTGAAACAGATTTCACATGTTCTTGAGCACAAAAACATATTTTTACGACCGTTGATGACGTTGGTTTTTGTTATTAGTGTCAGACAGTTAATATAATAGTTATTAAAACCTTCGTTTAAAATTTCTAAACAATTCTAATAACGTAAATTTCAAATTAGAATTCACAGGAAACCTGCAATAGCAGAAATGGATCTATATCGTTCCGCAGGTCTTAGAAGTTTGGCCATTCTACTGTAGAAAGAACTGTTCGTGATGTATCTCGAAATAGGGAAGCTCTTATAAAGACCAATCAATTTCATCCACTTTCTGGTCGGTTCGGTGCTAATTTCATATTAATTCTAACAGTCACACTTGCGATTTTAGGGAATGTAACTTTCGTAAAAAGGACATGTCACGATATATTTTGAAATAGGTCGACCTTTATAAGGACCAACTAGATTCATCCGCTGTGATAATTTTGGTGCCTCTTCAAGTTAATTCTATGTTTCGAACTTTCGATTTTAGAGGTCTTCTCTTATTATAAAAAAGGAGGACATCTCACGGTATATCTCGAAATAAGGATGCTATAGGAACTAATTAGATTCATCCCCTCTAATCGTTTGTTGCCAACTTTATGTTAATTCTAACTTGCAAACTCTCGATTTTAAGGTAACGTTTTCCCATTGTAAGAAGGACATATCTCGAAATAGCGAAGCCGCTATAAAAACCAATCAGATTCGTTCACTCTTTTCATTTCGGTGCCAATTTCGCGTTAATTCTAAATTTTAAACTTTCAATTCTAGAGAACTGCAACGCAAACAAATAGGAAAAGAAATACATAATCATCGAAACCAAACAATTCATATAATTATAATTTGAGCTGAAACAGATTTCACATGTTCTTGAACAAAAAACCATATTTTTATGACCGCGCGTTGCTTCTGACGTTGGTTTTTCTTACTAATTCAGTAAATTTCTAACTAGAATCAGTAATTTTTGATAAAAGAATCAACCCCTAAAATTGATGTTTTTTTTTCTCATGAGATCATAACAAATGATTTTTTCGCACGTTACGTTTAGTTTTAACACGAAAGAGGCTTCACTGAGAGAAAAAGGATATTAGAATCGGCTACGTCTCGTAACGAACAAGGTCTTATACTAATAGAATTTGTATGCAATATTCCTCTGAAATATTATTGGAAGTCATTATGACAAAAGTAAAATACGTTTGAAATGTTAAAGGTTGCACCTTTCAGCTATTACCTAAGGAACACTTGCCAACCCTAATCATAAATTTCACTTAGGTGTTATTAAAAGCTGTTATTTCACGTATTATGATTCATAATCTTCACAATTTGCGAACGTGGTTCGTTACAAGAGTAATAACTGCTGATGAAAGTGAAGTTAAATCTACTAATTCGATTGGTTAGAATAGTCACTTTTAACCCTTTCATGAGCAGTGGGGCGTATACGCTCCATCAACTTATTTCCAGTGGTTTATTTGATCCATTTTACAATTTTTATATGCATATAAGTGCCTTTGAAAGGGTGAACTTTAAACTTGCTCAGAAAAACTCTGGAACCATTCTGATGAAAGTGAGACTGATTAAGACACGACCTCGGACAAATGTTGAACTTGACAATGTTGTTATTTATTATTCAAGATATTCCCAAAAAAATATAAGGCATCAACTTGTAGCTAATCAGATTGAGTGGCTACAAAAGCCTGCATTTATTTTTATATAAAATTGATATTTTGAAAAGCCTAATTTTAAAAATTTTTGATTGTGTTTGTGACTTATAGATTATACAAATTATTTTCATTCGGATTTAATTTAACACTTTGCCGTCCGCACGTCTGATCGGGATTCTTTCGTTTGGCGCCGGTATAAATCTTTATGTACGACACCAACGAGGTACCATCGGCGCTTGCCCAATAGTTTTCGCATGGCACCGACGTGGTGTCACCGGACGGCATAGTGTTAATATGGTCAATCATTGAATACACATAATTGATTAAGAATTAAATGAATATTCGAAGGCGTTTAATAAAGGAAAAACAATGCAACAAAAAAAATAATTTGTTTTTCCTCGGTACATTCACCTATGGCATCAATCATAACACCACTTTCTGAGCGTACTATCGTATACTGACATTATACAACGGCATGGGTCCATACAAATACATATTTTTTTAGCATTGCATTTTTATACAGTGCGGAACAAAATTAGGTAACCTAAAAATTAGAAATTTTACTCTGCAGTTGCAATTTTTACAAAGCGATAGAAAATTCTACCATCCTTTAGATTAAAGTTTCTGAAATGAAGAAAACATAATACTTGTTTTTACTACCACAAACATATGATAAGTTTCTTATGTAATTTTGGTACTGACCCAATGAGAAAATTTTTTAAACAAATCTATAGAATACTTGGTGCATAGTTGCACAGGTGCATATATTGAATCAATTTTATGTTTTTCAATTAGGTTAATGTAGTTAAAATCCAGAACATTTTTTTTTTCAATGTGAAAACGCTTTAACCAAGTAAAAATTATTGTTCACGATACAGATGCAGCTATAATAATGCAAATATGTTTCCCGCAAGGTAAACGTTGTTGCAGTGTACTAAAGTTTACTTTTTTCCATATCCTCCTCTTCTCCGAGTGTAAAATGCAGACCACTCCCGATGTAGCCACAACTTTATAGCATAAAGTTGCTTAATCTGTGGGACTACACGGGAAAATCGAAAAAGAAATCGAACTGATATTGGAAAAGATATAGAACACATTTGCGTTATGTTCTTACCACAATCGAAATCGAAATTGGAGGTGTCGGTCTGGATCTTATTATATGTTTCTCTGGGATGTGAAAGTCACACTGAAAATTACAGTTTGGTAGCTGCATTGCAATAAGGATGTAAATTCCCTGCGCCATAAATATTGGAAATTTGCGATACGTGGTTTCATACGACACTTCCGAATATTTCCAACAGTGTATTGCAAGGAAGTGGTGATTCTGATGTATATACAAAATATTTATTGCTTCGTTGCTTTACGTGCCACAAATTATTCTGAAATTGGTGCCGTATCGGTATTGTATGTAGCAGTATTCCAATACTGTATCAGCATTGGAATAGTAAAAAATATATCATCCGAGATCCTATTAGTACAATTGCTATTTTTTAAACGTGATCGAAATGCATTTTTGTTGTTCATGGCTATTAAATTTTATAATTAAATTCCATGACGTTTCGGCTACAAAGGTTTCAAATGGAAGGAAAAAATCTTAACACGTTAACTGCCATGTCGGCGTCAACAGGTGACCGACACTAAACTTTCTGTTCAGGCCGCGCTGGTTATGACAAATGCAATAGCGTATACCCTTGCGACCCACGCGGCATGAATAGGGATTCGCGAAAATTTGACGTGGCATTTAACGCGTTAATAAAGATCCATTAGAAAATAAATATTCTCGAAGCTGTGTAAGCAAATTTTTTTTATTTCGGTTGAAATCGAGACTTATTCGTTTCTGGTCAATTGTGATACAAAGACAAGAAAGTATATTATTATTTTTTTGATTAGGGTTCACTATAAATGTTCGTGGTGTCGCCCTTCCATTTTCAAACACACGAGAGAATTTTATCATTCGTTCACAAAACGCAGGCTGTGTTAGCACCAACCCCAAGGCATCGAATTTTTGAATCACATTTTTTAAGACTTTTATCCTTTGCTCTGAAAGTCCTGCATTTTTTTTAACACTGTATAAAGTAGATACACATCTACTATGCTATTTCGGAACGTTTTTCGAAAATATACAGCACCCTGTAGAATCTTAATTAACCTTTTTGCAAACGTGGTTCCGTAAACAGTCGAATATGAAGAATGCCTTGGTTTATACAAACAAATTGTATTTGTATGGAGTAATCCTGTATCGCGTGCAGAGAACACAAAGTAATTACAGAGCTGTGTATATATTGAAAAACTTGCAATATTCTTTATTACCACAATACAATACCCTCAGCAGCGCTTCAAATAGATCCCAGCTTTAATAGCCACGGGAGTTTACTAAAAGCAAATTGTTTTTGATGTCATCAGGTTTGTAACATCGTCGATGACGTGGGGGTGAACATTATTGTTGCTGGGCAAAATTAACTCTTAACACGTTGCCGCAAATGACGGCTATAGCGATTTCAATTAAAAGTGTGCGGCAACGTGTTAAATAGTACTCTAGGTCTGGATGATTCGAAAAAATTTTTGCAAAAAATAGCAAATAATGAAATTGCATGGAGAATTAATTATTTGTTTACAGATTTGTAAAAGTAGTTCCTTTTTGTTACCGTAATTACTTTTAAATTAACTGTAAAGTGCAACACGTGAGAAAGCGTAATAGATGACCGAGTACTTCCATTGAAGGAAATGAGAATATAATTTATTGCTATTTGTTTATAATGCTTATGCGAAAATTTGGGAAATTGAGCTTGTAAATAAACTAGGTTCCTAAACATTTAATTATTTCAAAGCTTATAATTTACATTTGTTTGTGCAACGGTCATTTACTGGCATGCGGTCAATTACTAGGCAGTGTACTCTGTTATAATTCTAAATGAACAAATTGTATTTTATTTTTCTTTGTTACAAACATTGACCGGTGATGACACTTGAACTCTACATATATCTAGATTACGAATTCAATTATCATTATGGGTCAATGATTGTAAAAGAAAGTAAAATTTATGTTTACCAAAATTTGACCAATGAAGTAGGGTAAACCAACCAGTGAATGACCAAATTTTTGAGTTTACGTGCGTTCCAGGAGATACTTAACCCCTTCGCTCCGACGGGCGTATATATACGCCCTCAAAGAATAACCATTCATATACGAAAAGCGTATATATACGCTCTGGAAAAGTGGGCGTCAATTTAGAGAACAAAGACTTCTAATTGCTTCGTAGCGTTCTGTACTTCAGTGTCAACTACTCAGTAATGCACTCCCGTTCACAGCGACCACATTTTGTCATAAGGACTCCGTAGCGAAAGGGTTAAAAAAATTAATTTGAAATAATAATGCTCCTTTACTGTTCTTAGTTTTGTTGTTCAACATTTTTTGTTTTCGTAGGTTTTTTTGAAGGTTTGAAAAGGTAGTTTTGGTAATGTATATAATAATTTAGAATATAGGTAATTTTTTTGATTTTTTAATAATTTTATATTGTATATAATTTCATCTATTTCGATATTTAATCTATTGATGCATAAATGGTAGTACGAAGTGTACATTTTGGTGATATTGTTATATGTTTTGTGATGGTTTTTTTGTAGAAAATTATGGAAGTTAAAATGTTTTGGGAAGATGTCGCTTTTTCGACATCTAATTAGAAATGTTAGTTGTTGTTGTAAAATTGTTATTTTTTTCAATATGTGCATGTACCTATTGATGTTGTTCCTTATTTTTGATCCAAAACTGATGCCTATATATTCGAGAAATGACATCTTGGTAGTGGAATTTCGAGGTATGGTTTGATAGATTAGTAATTTTCCTTAGTTGGTTGATGATAAATGCTCCTTTACTGTTCTTAGTTTTGTAGTTATAGTTGTAGTTTTATAGTTGAAATAATAGTGATACAACTCTAGACATTGCATTAAGAATTAATTTTTCCTTTAACCCTTTCACTGCTAAAGGCGTATATATACGCTTTGACAAGTTCATCAATATATACGAAAGGCGCATATATGCGCCCTTAATGACTGACATCTGAATATTGCCGCATATATTGATAGTTTCATGCAAGAGTAAGCCGCAGTCAAAGGGTTAATATTTGTAAAAATAATATTTGTGGAATATTTTCAATAAGAATATTATTTATTTCTATTTATTCACGACAGTTACACAAAAATATCGAAGATGGCAGCTTTAAATAAACTAGATTTGAAACATTAAATCATTTCAAAGCTTATAGTTGAAATTTGTTTGTGCAATGGTCATTCACTGGCATGCGGTCAATTACTGAGCAGTTTACCCTACATTAAACGACTTTTTGAAGAAAAAAGAATTAATTAGTTTTGTTGTAATTAGTTTTTGTATCTTTCCACTTTAACATCATATCATTCTTATGGAAAACCCCTTTCCATTTACTTTTGATGACAAGCAGTACGTCGAAGAAATATGGGAAGAAATATCTGTTTGCTACAAACACTGAAAGAAGTTGGCTACAAGCACTTCTATTCTTATGTAAGACTTTCAGGGTAGAGAACAAGTATGTAACTCCGGGCAAATTATTACAGAGAACGATCTTAGAATTGACAGAACGTTCGTCCATTATCATAAATTTTGCCTTTCCACATGTTTCAAGATTTCTTGTTTGAATCTATGTTTCAAACTACCATATACGTAAAGTGCTATTCGTTATAAAGATCTCTCCGTGTATGAATCTATTATCGGAACACGGATCTTCCCCATTTTTCTCGCAACGTAGGTACATATTTTCACGAAGACTCGCAAAATTCAAATTCAATTTCAGCTTCTGCGTTATCTTTCGGATACCCTGCAAATAAACGATCAGGGTTCTCTACACGGTGAAAGAATCCGGCTTTAATATCAGTCCATCCTATTTGGAGTTGTCTCGAGATTAAAACTACACCTAACGGATACAGGCATCCGTTTGGAATAAGGCAGGAATATTCAAAAGAATGCGTTATTACCTGATAAGGCGATGTCAAGTAGCGCAGAAATGGGAAGACGATCCTGGAACATCCCATAAAATTGTAAAATAATTTAATCCAATCTCTACGAATCCGTTATTTGATTTCACACGTATGGAACAAGTAGGAATAGTTAATTGTGGTTACTAATATAGAAAATCGCGGTTTAAACCTTTCAGGGCCCGTGGGACGTATACGCCCCACCCGCTTTTTTATTTTTTCATGTTTCTGATTTATTTCAAAGTTTTTTTTAATGCATTTAACCGCTTTTCAGGTTCTTGGGGGTCTAATTTATGCGAATTTTATGAACAATTGCTTTATTTAATCTATTTCTATGTTTGTAAAACGCTAAAGATTCAATGTAAACAAATTTTTATAGGGTACATTGAACAGCGCATTTCCGAATCAACGTGAAAAATAAATTGTTCATTTTTTGGGAAGGTGGAATTATTATCGGTTTTATTATTGCTCTCATTTTTAATGAATATTTTGGTTATTTTTGGGCCACCTTGGCCTACCATATAGTCACCATATTCCAATGTCTATTTGCTTGTGTAGAATCTAACATTTTAACACTTTCGCTGCATAAATTTATTCGTGGGTTTTCAAGTCAAGTCTAACAAAAAAATTCTTGAAATTGGTTTTTCTGGATTGGAAAAAATAATTGTTCTGCAAAATGTATTTGCTTGAGTACCACGTGTGGCACTCTCACACATGCAAACCCATTCCAGTTAACTGACAATGACATGTAATTCTGTAGTGTAATCACGGTAGAAACTTTGCTCATTTCAGAAACATCATTCATGGCTTATTTCACACTTCTCCGACATTCGAAATTTTTATTAGTTCTTCCTCATCTCTCTCATTTCGCAAAACAAGTTTGGAGAGTGTAACAGTTTAGTTTGAGAATGTACTTGAGTAGGAACTTTTTAACAACTTTCAAAGCAGGTTTAGTATAACATATAGCGGAATTGAATTTTAATGAAAACTTTTTGAAAGACCTTTGCTGCGTAACATCTGTTTAGCCTTCAGGAGACAAATATAAATTATGCAACGTTGGAAAGAAAAAATTACCAAGCTTGAAAAATAGTTTAAGGGGTTTTATACGTTCAGACATGTCAAAAAATACAAGCCTTATTTTAAAATGTTTGAAATTGGTTCCCTTGGAGTCTATGGGGCCACTTTTTTGAACTTTTTGTTAAATAAGATTTTTATGGACAACGAAAGAGTGAAATTTGTCATGAAAAAAATTAAATTTTCGTTAAAGTTGCACGAATTTTCTTTTTTTTTTCAAAATTAAAACAGTCCTTTTTTCTTATATTTATGTTCCGAAGTCCCTTACATAGAATCAGACCTTCTAAAAAAATTGTTTTTTGAGGCATCATCGTTATTGATAACATCTGTTGGGTCTTAGAAAATAAAAAAAAACAGTAGTTTTCCCTCAATAGTATCAAAGTCAACCTCTAAGGGGGTGCAAACTGCCCGTAAACAGTAACGACAGAGATTTCAGTTTCAATCTGTGGTGAGGAATATTCAAACATATAGATATTGCGGTGGAAAAGGGATCATGAAAAAGGTTAGATGAATCCACTTGATATTCCTCCTGAAGGGTTGCAAAAACTACCCTAGTCGCAAATAAAGCACACAATTTAGGAAAAAATTGGGCAACTATTAGCATAATCTGAATAGTGCCTAAATACGTGCATTGAAGGGGTGAAAACTACCCCTAGACAATACTAACCAACACCAGAGTGCTAATTACAAAGTATGGTATTTTACACTAAGGTCATGCCGGTACTGTGAATGCGAAATAAAAAAATTAAGATAAAAAAACGCCAGGGCTTAAATTGTTTCAATTTTCCTCTGAGTCATAAATAACAAACCAAATTTTGTATTTTGTCGTTTCCGTTAAATTCTGACTGAAAGGGTTAAAATCACTGTTAGGATTGAAATATTCCGTTTGATTCCGCCCTTTAGGTGCTGTAATAATTTTGTTTTACCGTGGAAAACTTGTTTCTCTCTCCACCGGATCACTAATTTCTTTAAATGTCCATATATGTGTAACCGGAAATACTCTTTGCTATTCCGTCATTTACCGAGCGACAAATAAAAAGAAACAATTTCCTACAATTAATCGCATATTTTTCTTGATATACATTCAGAACAAGAATGTATTTCTGTTCTGTCATATAACAACACTAAGCTGTAACATCATGTAGAAAAAGTCACACCGGTGCAGTTTCAGATCCCATCAAAATAATCACGGTCTAATGGCAGCACAAACTGATGCATTCCATATCTCTGTACGTGGTAACTAGGTATTTCCGCTCAATGCGAACCGAAAGCAGTGAGCTATTGAGTTCACATTTACTGATTGCTTGCACATACTGTTTATAACACTGTTCTCGGATCAATTGCTCCCCTTAGCGATGCTTAATTTTTTTTAAATCTCAATTATTTTGCCCTGGACAAATTATGAGTCACAAAAAATATACATAAAATTCACAACTTTTTTTTCAAATTAAAAGACACAAAGGAATAAGTACATCTATAATGCACAATGCAAGTGGCAGCTATACATTTTTAGAGAACGCAAGACAAAATAGAATTTTAATGGATTCGATTAATAAGGTTTTGTAACCCTTGAAACGGACAAATTTGGGACACGTTAAGTTTACTTGCTTTTTTTGTGTACTTCCTGATTAACTCTTTTAGGTTCAGTGGGGCGTATACGTCTCACCTACTTATTTTCAGTTTTTTTCGCATATCTGTTCTACTTTATAGTTTTTAAGCGCATATAAGCCCTTTTTAGCTTTGTAAGTGGTCTAATTTACATAACTTGTTTAAAAAATTGCAATATTTTTTTCAATTGCATTACTCATTTCATTTTGCATTGAAAAGTGTCTTATTACATTATTTATTTTCATCTTTGCATTAAGGGGTTAGGCCACTCTAGAGGCCGAAAAAATAGGCCTTTTTGGGAATTTTTTTTAGACAAACCATAAAATAAATCGCATTTACGAAACAGGATGTTTATTATACATATCATCGACTGTATACACTAATTTTTTTGAAGCGATTATGTTCAAAATGGCGGCTGTGCAGCGTTTTTGCGAAGACGCCTCCGTTTTTCTAGGCCAAATTGGCGGAAACGCACCGCCTGTAATTTTTTAAGTATAATAAATCAATTACTTTTTTCGATTATGTATTAGAGCAGCCATAAAAGTACATATCACTTTTTCGTTATATTGATTTTTGACAAAATGGCGCGATTCTAAAAAAAATTAGCAAAAAAATCGTCAGAAAATTATTAATAACAAATGAACTATGCAATATAAAAAAAAGTGATATGTACTTTTATCGGAAATGGAATTTTATAAATATATTTAAAATTTCAAGTTAACCAGTTGAAAATTGTCTGAGTTGTGTTTCTGACAATTTTGAAAAATGTAATTTCGAGATAAACGCGTTTGAAGTTTTGAGTAGTAGCTCGCTGCGGACCGGGCGGCCGTGTGCTAAAATTCGAAAATCGAGTACTTTGAGATTTGTCCCGGCCATAATCTTTTGGGACATCATTTTTGAGATACCAAGGGACCATTGAGGACCAAAAAAAATGGATCTTTCGAAAATTCTAGAGTGGCCTAACCCCTTAACCCCTTCAGACCTGGTACACATTGTTGTGAATATTAACTTCACGAAATTTCAAATATTTTAAAAATATTCAGTAAAAACTGAATTGATTTCAAGTTTCTACGTGTTATTGTGCATCCTCTCTAGGCATGACTACCGATGGTGTTGCAATTTTTTTTCCGAAATGTAAATAGCCACAAAAACAAACATTATAATTTTGCTTTTTTCGGGGCAATGAAAAACCAGGTTTGAAAGAATTAAACGCGATTTTTTTCCAAAAATTTGTCCCCTCAAGGGGTTGACGAAGGGCAATCGCTTGTACCTCATACTTTCCTCTTTTCTGAATTGCCAATTTTATTTTAACCATTTTTTACAATTAGAATTGAATGGGAATTCTAAAATGTTATGCAGTTTTAGGTACAAGCTATATTCAACTCCAGCAAAATTTCATAACTCGTATATTCGCGCTTGCAAATCCTGCGAACCGTTGTTCGCGTGGAATAGGAACCCTTTTTCTAACGCAACATCGATTGCAAGCAAAGTGGAAGCGGGAAGAGAGAGTGGGACCTTATCATTGCTTACACTTACTTTGTCAAATTCATTTCAAGTGTACTGCAATTTCCGGTATGCAAACATGGTTAAATATTATCAGGAAACATGAGCCGCGATAAATCGTGAAGCTCGCCGGTGTCTCGACACATTTGAAGTATATTCGAACGCTCGTAAATTGGCGATCTTGCGACACGCATTCGTGGCGCCATTAATTAAAAGGATCTCTGTGAAGCTAATATAATTACGTAAGGAACGATGAAGACTCCTGCCTTCAACCCAAAACTCCTCTCATTCACGCGGTTTTCTTGCATGGCTAGTCTGTTATGCGAAAACGAGTTTGGCAGGGTCGAGTCACAGGTTGCCTTATCGCGACAGCACTTCTGTCCTCTTCCCTTTTTGCCTGCGACCGCTTTATCCGTCTCGCTCGCTTCTTCTCTCCTTGGCTGTCGCTGGAAAAGAATGAAAGAAAAGAAAAGACGATATCGACCAGTCGATGGATGCAAAAAGTGCGAGATCGAACATTTATGTATATAAGGGGATTTTTAATGACGCTCGATACACCATGAAATGAAAACTAGGAAGGACCTAGTTATTACAGTTTCTTAATTTCATCTCATCGCGTACCGTGAGAAAAGTCAATCCCACTTAGTTCTTTTGAGAACTTATACACGGTCTAATCATTTAGATCTCGATCTCACGCTTCATCGACTTCTGATATCTCCAATCCTTATCTGCATATATACTATATATACAAAGATAGATTTAACTCACGCAAATTAATCGGTAGGTGCGATTTAATTGCTTCTTAAGCTCTTATATTTAAATGCACACTCTTTTATATAAACGTACTCAAGAAAGTTCAAAGCTGACGATAATTTGAATTATTTTAAGAATATACATGGAGCAAAATGAATGGCGATAATCGACGAAGAAAAATTTATAGCACCACTCGCGACACCTTAAACGCTTCATTTCGATCTTAATCAAATTCGATGCTTAGACTTTCATCGCAAGGAATATGTTTTTTTTTCTTTGTAATTACACCGGGGAATTGCGAGTAAGAAGTTGCGCTACCACGTATCAGAACCTGTAAGCAATTTAATCGAGTGTTTTGAATCTAACAGTTCATAACGAAGCATAAGTCATGCGATTTTCTTGCGTTCGATAAGTGACATGAAATAAATTTCACACTCTATAGTAACTAGGTACTTAGATGTCGTAATTTCCTTCCACACGTTGAAAATTGAATGCGTTTATATTTTTCCTGCCAATCTTATCGTGAAAATATACCTAGGATTAATATATGCCATGCGGGGTTTGATATTTAACTCGCAGGCTTCGGAATCGCCGGGTTCGAGTACGCGCATCGCTTGCATTCTTCGGCAAATACTATCTGCGTGATGAAAAGAATTTAATTTGATATATTAATTATATTTATAACAGTCAACGGCGAATTATTCATTTTCTAGGGGGCTGGGTTTACAAATTTCGGGATATCAATTTCAGAATGTTGGTTCCGCTGTGCTGTTAGGAGAATCAGTGAATATTGTGGTTCTACCCCAAACTTGTTTAAGATTGCTTCATTAATTATTTATTGTTTATCATCATTATGGGTGATGTTAAGCAATAAATTTTCGACATTTAAGTATATATTATATAAATAACATTTGCAAAAGATGTGTTAGACATGGGGAATTTCACCATTTTGTCAACTTACTAGTACATGATGTAATGAGAACGCAAAATAGGCGATTATCGCACGAGTCTTGTTTGTCGCTCCAACAAGGAAGGGGCGGCAAATGAGACAATTGCGCTGATCGCCTTACGCTCGAATTGCGTATTCTACTTTGCGCAACGAGTGCGTAAATTGGATTTTGCGTATGCTAATATTATATGCACGCTTAATGCATTTTACGCACGCTAACTAAGCGAATACTATAATCTGGTGTTCTACAAATGCAAACGAGCGCGTAAAATTGAATTCTATGCACACTGTTAGAAAATTATATTATCATGTTACAATTTTTCATATTCAACCCCTTAACAATAATTTAATCTCTTGGAAAATTAAGTATATCGAAGTAATTATTTTAACCCTTAGAGGTCACTAGGGGTCAAAATGACCCCAAGCGCAAATTGAAGCTAGAATTACTATAAGTTATTGGCGCCCGATTGATCTGGCATCCCGTCTAATGGTGCTTTGGGGTTCCCTTTGTAAGATGAGACTAGGGTCGGCCGAATCGCGGCAGCAGTTCCTTCGTGGCAGTCGATTTTTAGAAGACCGTGCGCGAGCCGGGGGTGAAAATAAATACCTTTTTTGAAGCGCCCACTATGGAGCTATTTTTCTCCATATACTGTGATATCTCAAAAGTATCACCCTAAAATTTTATGAAAATACATTAAAAATTGCCAGAGTTATGATTTTTTTTAGTAAAAAATGGTTTTTACGTATTGTCTCCTTGCTGATTTTCTTCGCCATTTTGAACATTTTATGTGGCCGACACGTTATTTTTAGAACGTGTGACCTCTAAGAGTTAAATAATCATAAATTTATATTTATGATTTGAGTAATTTTTGCTGCAAAAAAACGTTTCATTTAGTGATAATCGAAATCTATGCACGCACGTTATTAAAATATATGTCTGGGTAAAATTCAATTCATTTGTCCAAACTTGGCAAAGGTGCTTAATGACTTTCTATTCTTTGAAAATTTGTTGGTTTCCACCGATTTTCTATTTAAATAAATAAATCATTTCTAAGACACGATTGCTTGAAAAACACTTTTATTGATAATATACAGCAAGAATAAATCAAAGAAAAAAGTACAAAACTTTGTGTTATTAATGTTTTGACGTTCTATAGGTTATTGAAAATTGTAGGACATGATTCCATGACACTTCTAATCACAACTTATTATGCTGCCTTAGTCGGTATCGACTTAGGGTTGTCTGCATAACCTGCAACAAAGTTGTTTTTTTTCATCATCGTTTGTTACTGCTTTAACGAACTCCTCAAAATGCGTTAAAAATATAGGAAATTGTTACGCATTGGCTTCCTTTTATACCGGAATTCTAAAACTTTGCCAATTTATAACTATTCTATAATGAAATAAAATGAGGAGGTGTCCAAGTGAGGAGTGCCCTGCTTAACACGTTAACTGCCATGTCGGTCATCGGTGACTGACATTAAACTTTCCGTTCAGGCCGCATTGGTTATGACAAATGCAATACCCTATACCCTTGCGACCCACGCGGCGTAAATAGGGATTCACGTAAATTTTTATGGACCAGTCTACTGTAATGGCTTGACTTTTTCCATCATTCATTCATTTATAAATGTAAAACTACGTAGAAATCTACAGATTGGCACGTATTTTGTATGTCAGTTCATTTGATGAACCAAGCAACAGTTAGTTGAAACTCATAAGACCGTGTGAAAAGAATTTTTCTTCTACAGCCTAAAAACAAGAAACCGTTCATCTGGAAATTGATCAGTTTTTTTTTCACAGTAAAAATGCAAATTTTGCTAATAAAGTCTGAACATCTTTTTCAAAAATTAGTCGGTATATGCGCTGTACTATAAACGTCAGTCATTGGGGCTATGGGTAGGCCTATATACCCAAAAAGTATCATGACAGCCGTGGTTTAGAGGTCGTAAAGTTCGAAGCGGTGAAAAAGAATAATACGAATATATAACGTAGGGATTATACGCAAAGGCTTTCAGGTGATCACTATAATTATTACACATGGTATAACGCGACTTTAAATCCTGCTCTTGCCCTTACCACGAGAAAGTCATGAACGATAAAAAGGTGATTTAGCGATTTTCGCGGGCCTGGAATTAAATCGTTTGTAGCACGTACGCTCCTTATTATATACACACAAGTCTGTTGTTAGAGTAGGGAAAAAAGAAGTATGACGTTATGAACAGACGCTATATTCGCCTCTGCCGGCGAGGATCCCTAAATCATTCTTTTCAAAATTATTCAACCCTTTCAGTCGCTTAACTTGGGTGGTCGTATCAATTTTTACGACTTAATCGTTTCCCAGAACCCATTAACGATATTTGTTTAACTATTGCAACAGCAGGAATTTCTTCAGTCCGAATCGAAGCTGGAAGAAAACTTGGTCCTGAATCGAATTTTTTGGTGGGAGATACATTGAGAATAAAAAATTTCGTCAAATTTACTATATTTTTACTATACATCCGAGTGTCGTAGGATTCATAATTGTTTTGGAAGGTTAATAACTATACAGTAATAGGAAATAGGTTATTAGGTTACGGTTAACAGAGTATAAGTAACTATCTCTACAAAAAACAACCCCAAAGAATTTCAAATTTACACGAAACGTCCAAAAATAAAAAATAATTATAATGGAGAACGAATAAATAACTACACCATTGTAGCAGAAAGGTATAACTTCACACTGAAAAAAATGAAGGCACTATTTAACTCATAGTTGACTCAAGCACAAAAATAAGAGTAACAATACATATAATTAGAATTATTATAATTTTATCTTTGATGCCATATGTAACTACAACAGTAGTTGGAACCACTATATATTTTTTTTCAGTGCAGGATTAAAAATGTATTGGTTCTTATAATTACTTGCTATTTTATGGTATGCTATTTTACATTACGTTATAAATATTTTGGATCAAATGAAACCGTGATGATTTTCATCAAAAAATATTCCGGCAATATTTTATGGTCTCTAGCAAATCTATAGCATAAGCTTCTGGATCAAATTCATTATAACAGCATGAACATTGTATAATAAGCAAAGCAAATTACAATGACTAATTAGCGAAAGTGGGCTGTTATATAAGCGTCTCGAGTAACTTCTCTTGTGGGCGCGGTAGCCACCTAGCGATTGTACGTGAACTATGCGTTCGTGAACTTTATCAAAAAATATCGTGTCTGGTACCATATATATTTTCAATATTGGAGGAGATTTAAATAACTATATCTATAGAGTGATGCTCACCATATTGAAGTTTCACAAGCTTTCAGTCATGGTTCAAGAAACTATAAATTTTGTAAGTCAGTAAATATAGTATATTAAATTATATTGTAATGGTGTATTAAACCATATTGAAATTTTTACGGCAACTAAAAAATATAGTGTATTAATTTACCATATGTATGGTAGAACATACTATAACAAATTTGTTCGACGTAAACGTTTTGGCAACAATTACTTTATTATAATTTTACTGTAATAAAAGTTATACGTATTATACACTATTTTGCGTTAAACTTTACGAGCATAGAGCAAGAGCTCATATACTCTACTTTGCTACATTTTTTTTCCTCAGTGTATCCGGATCAAAAATAACTGGTTATCGGGGAACAAGTTAACACTGGCTAGATTAAATTGTCGCAATTATAATTTTAGCATAATTAAACAAGACACGAAATAAAATGCGGAGTTGAATCTTTACGATGTTGTACCTTAATTCCTAGCAAGTAGATAGGGTACATACAGTATCATTGATATGAATTATCTAAGGTCGTAGGCGTAGGTAGAAATCCCGAGGTACCTTGTGATAGCGATAAAGACAGCTGCACCGTGTGCAGTATTAGGACGATAATGCACGTGCACACGCGTATATGCATACGGCAATTGCATTCCGCAACTGCCCACTACTCGGCAGGTAGCGAATGCTACCGGTTCAGGTATACCTACATATCTAGTGAGGCACTGTCAGGTTAATGGCGCATAATCGACCCATACGTGGGCGATGCACTCGCGAAACTTATACCCAGCGCTGCACAAAAATAAGAAACGATGTGAAAGGAACCACGTGCCAACATCAATCATAACAGATATTATACAATTATAGGCTTCGCGTGATGCTGCAACTCGATTTATGACTTTCAGGATCTAGTTTCATTCTGATTTTTCTTTTTTCATTTGAAATTCGACCAACGAATAAATCATTGCACTTTCAGAAATCATGTCACTTGAACGCCCGGCTGACATTTGTGTAGAACGTTGCAGCATCGAGTACGAGGCTCGAAACGATCGGGATGCAATTTTGTGGACATATTTCTCTAACGATTACTGTTCCTGTCGTTACGCTGCAACGATGAATGCCGTGCATGTGCTTTTGCTATTGTTGGAGCGCTGGTAATCGTTGCACCTGTTACATATATTGCAACTTGTGAAACGTAACTGTTGTTACGTAGTCCTAATCATTTGCATTGTTACGTAGGTGTCGAATTATTGGCCATTTGTTGGGACCGATGTTCGTCGTCCTACTTAGGTACTTTTGTGTCACAGCAGATGTATTTATGTTACTGCAGGGGACAAAATCTTTTGTAATCACGAATGCAATGTCGTTGCTGTTTTTGAGCTGAAACGATCGCAAGGTGTGGCTCTAACATTTCTAAATATTTCTTGCTCAGTGCTATTCCGATGCAAAACACTGTACAGGTCCTACGTTCCTGTATCATTTAACGGGCACAAGTTTTATACTGTTTACTACTTTTATACTATTTTACGTAACTTCGTAATTTCCACGTTTGCAGATATTTAAATAAGACCCCGGTTTGGCTTCAGTTTCAGTTTCCCTTAATATTAAATTGCATAATATTGATTTGCAAATAATTCATAAATTCTAATAAAATAAAAGAAGGATTTGGTGGTTCTGTTACAATTTCAACGAGTTTTCAAAATATTTACATCACATGTTAGGCATTTTCGGTAACACCTAAAATATTCTCTTCAAAATCGCAAAAAAGTATTGTAAAAAAGGAGGCATGTGAACACGTCACTAAAGTACCTCAAAGTATTAATTAGAAATCAAGTCAAAGTACAAAAGTTCTACTTCAAGAAACTTTGCGTCTCAATAAATACCTAAGTTCGAGGTATTATAACCGCATCTTTCCCAGTTTCAAGTTTCATTAACCCTTTATAGCTTCATGTAACAGTTCTGTAACAATCCTCGAATCCGTCAAGACGGTGGGATTTTCGAGATTTCTTAGGGTATTGCTCGGTTACGCCTTGCATGCTGTTTATGGTTGGTCGATCCATACTATAGTAGCCTTATGGGGTCCTATAACTCGTTTACTACTACCTGTTCCCAGGTTTGAATAAATAACAGCATGCAAGGGTTTTGCCAGGATTTTACTGAGCATCGTAGCAAAATTCTGGCAAAACCCTAGCAAAACCCTTGCATGCTGTTTATGGTTGGTCGATCCATACTATAGCAACCATATGGGGTCCTGTAACTCGTTTACTATTACCTGTTTCCAAGTTTGAATAAATAATAATTAAATAAAATTATTTGATATTTTGAAAATATGTATTTTTTTTACTACTCCTACCTTTTCGCAATTGTTTCAAACTTTCACTAATTTTGGTTATAAAGGGTCAAGATATTACAAATAATTATAAGTTCCACCTCAAATTATTCCCAATAAAAGAAGACACTTATCGGACAATAACATTGAACCCTTTGTAGTAGAAGCCATAGTAACTATCTGTGGTGACATTATTTTAAATGAGGTTACACAAACTTGATGTCTACACGGATACCCGCTACACCGGCATAAAATCTCATCATCAAAATTTCTCGGGCGTCAAATTTGATATTACAATATCGTAGCAATTACAGTCATTAATTTTCCGAGCCCGAGCTAATTCTGCGAACTTAACCAATTCTTGGTACTCACTTGGTCGCCGCAAACATACCCTTAGTATGAAGGAAAGAGAGCTTTTCAGAATTGTCTTTGTCGTCAGGGTCGGCCACTGGAAGTGAACTCGCTCGAACGATCGTTTAGAACGATTGTCCTAAGATTTATTGCATCGTGTATTCTACCTTTGGACACGTACATCCACGTGTTTTTCTGTCTCTTTCTCTTGCGGGAGGATTGCCACTAATACAAGATATAAGAAAATACCAACATATGGACGGACAGAGCAGTTATGGTAGCAGCAACCAGATCCCCGAGAAAATCGATCGAGCTTTCACCCGCTTCCGTTTGAAATCATCTCGAAAGCTCACTTATTTCTATAGAAATACCGTTTTATACATCTCGGCTCTACATGGGCACTTTCCTCAACAGAATGATCGATGAGTTCAAGTGTCAAGCGAAATTTACTTTAATGTTTGCTGAGAATATGTTCTTGGAACAACATGAAATTTCATTTTCTACTCTTACCCAAGTAGGTTTAGACTCGCACGTAGTATTTTCAATCCTGCACATACGTGTATAGGAATCGTGATACACGTATAGAAACGGAAAATTCTTAAATCACTGCACGAGATCCTTCGTACTACTTGCGTTATATCTTTCTTGCGGATGCACTTATTAATTGTTAACAATCATTACACAGGCTGACAAAATTCGAAGAAACACCGGAGCTTGAGGCCAAGCTATACTTTGTCGAAGGTTTTTGGCAATAAAAAGACAACTCATCTTCTTTAAAATGCAATTTTAGTTTTTTAGATATATTTTTCTCTATCAAAGCTATGGTCCTTTGAAATTTATTAATTTGGCGTTTTCGTTACAGTGTTACCTAAAACCGTAAAAGGGGTTTTGGAATTTATGAATTTATGGGTTTTGGGAAATTAGATTTGCGAGGTTCATAATTTTGGGCTTCTAATGCTTAGGGATTTTTGAATTTATGAGTTCTGGGGTGTTGGCCTTTTGGGGACTATCAATTTTGGACTTTACAATTTGATCAATTTTAACATTTACGGTTTCTGAGGTTTATGGGTTGCATATCAGTTTTGGACTTGTAATATTTAAGAATTCTGGGGTTTATGGTTTTTCGGATGTTGGGCTTTTAATGCATGTAGATTCAGGTCTTTTAACGTCTAGGAACTTTTACGGGTTTTGAGATGTTGGGCTTTTAGGGCTTATAGATTTTAGGCTCTTAATGTTTAGGGATTTCGGAGTTTACGGATTTTTCGAGTCTAAGGGTTTGGATAACTATACAACGAAAACGTCAAAGTAATAGATTTCAATGGATGATATCTCCCACAAAAAATAAAATATCTGAAACGTTATAGTCAATGTTATAGTCATTGTGGAATAATAGTTTCTTGTTCCAAAAAATTGCTTCACACCCCGGCATTGCGCTGTCTTGAAAGAATCAGTTCCTTCAAAAAGACATTTTTTTGGGGTTGCTTCTCTTGTGCATTCTACACAATATGAAAATGCATAAAGATCATAAAGATGTAAAAAAATTGTAACGTTTCGTGTATTCAAACAGATAAACTTCTTGCAAGAGCCAGAGAAATTGATTAGGTACTCTCGCAGAGTATTTTGCTTTATCATTCATCAACCGAGTATATTATGCACCTTCCAGTGTGGTCTAGAACTGTATGGGAAAATAGTAATGATACTTGTACAAGGGAGGAGTTGTTTCTCTTTTCGCTTTCTTAGCTGATTGCTGCAAGAGTGTTACAGTTATCCTTATACATAGCTGCCATGCAGGACTCTCTCTATATTTGCGTGCATAGTGCTACACAGCAACGTTTCGAAGCTATATGTTTTCCATCTGCAAGCTATTAACTCGTTTCGTACAATTGTTTGTATTCGCTAGAGCTTTATTACTTCGCTTAACTACTGATACTCATTTACTCTTCCATTTCGTTAACTAAGAAAAAACTTTAACTTTCTCCAGTAGGTAGAAATAGTGCACATACCATCAATCCATTTATTTGCGTTTCTCCTTTTTTTTCAACAATTCTCTAATTATTTTAAATATAACGTGTCCGATGGGAAACTCAGCTGCTTTTGAAAGTAGATATTCCAGGAAATATTGATATATGTTAACATTTTCTGGAATTTTGCAGTGCATCATCTACACCTTTTTAAGATTTGTAAGGTTGTTGACGCATCTTAACGCCTTGAACGCCACGTCAAGTTCACGTGACTCCCTATTCACGCCGCGTGGGTTGCAATGGTATACGCTACTGCATTTGTCATAACCGGCACGGCCTGAACGGAAAGTTTTGTGTTGGTCTAATGGCAACTAGTGACCGAAATGGCTAGTGGAAAATGGCAAAATAGCTAAGGACAAATGGCAAAATGGCTAATGGCAAATGGCAAAATGGTAAATGGCAAAATGGCGAATAGCAACTGGCGACCAACAGAGCAATTCACGTGTTAAGGGGGTATGCCGAGTCTCATGAATCAGTGGCATATGCATCTTTTGGAATTTATTGCAGCCAGTTTTAGATGCACCACGAATCATGAGTTACTTTTGATACCGGTCTCCTTTAACCAAATTTGTTATCGTTTTATAACTCGTTGTCGTCCTGTCATGGCCAAATGTTCTCACCGACAACGACTGCACTCGTGTTTAACATTCAATTGTGAATACAGCCGGTGGTACATGTTAATTTTCGCATGAAATAACCGGTCAACAATGTGTTATGTAAAATTTTTATGATCTGATGATTTTCCAATGTGCGTTCCCATCCCAGTTATCTTTATGACTATCAAGATCAGCGTACCGACCCACTTGCTTGCAGTCAGTCTGAATCGAAAAACCGGCTAACCCTTCAAAGAATTCTTTCCGTTTGGCCTCCTCTTAATAGGCCCCTCTCCTTCCAATTGGTTGATAATATAAGATCATCAATCAATTCGTGGTAACATTGCTTGATATAAAAGAAACAACATCTGAAATACTTATTTAATGGCGGGACGGAGAACAAGGTTAATGGTTTATTTTCTTCTAAATTTTCTGTGTTGGTGCAGTTAGTAACACTTTTCAAAACTGCACAGCTCCCCACGATGCAAATCAAATATTGACGTTATCTTTCAAACATCTAAGTCGCGTATACCAGCTCAACCGTGTAATGCAGAATATCGTGAAAGCTTTCAAAGTTTAACCCGAGTTACCATGTTTGTCTTGCTGATGAGGTTGGACCTATTGACGAGTAAAGGTTTTAGCTGGCTTCATTCCTACAGGTGGCACCACCATAGCAGCTGTTATGGTGACGTTTATAAACCGTTAGAAATCGTTATAAATTTCATTGTGCGTGAATAAACAGCATCATCACTGACAAACCAGTGGACCTATTGAAGCTATATTCACACCGTATGTTATTGAGGGGGCAAGTCATGTTTTTAGTTAGGTTTCATATCGATAGGTGGCACTATCGTCGTAGCCGTTATCGTGACATTTAAACCGTTAGCAATCTGTACGCTAAATTTACATAAATGTTGCGTTATTATGTGAGCTTGACGTTGACAGTCCTGGTATACCC
The DNA here is from genome assembly GCA_949825005.1 of Gasteruption jaculator. Lineage (NCBI taxonomy): Eukaryota > Metazoa > Arthropoda > Insecta > Hymenoptera > Gasteruptiidae > Gasteruption > Gasteruption jaculator. The sequence goes on along the minus strand of OX463763.1, from coordinate 2,186,542 downwards.
CTATTTTTTTCGAACTATGTCATTGCTATTATACAGGTATTATAATAGCGGCAGTGTGACTAATTAGGTCGTTGACGTTAGATAGATAAGAGCCCTTGACAAACGTTGCACCACACTTCTATTTTACCATGAGCATGTAGTAGAGAGTAATGATTGTTTTACAATATATAATACAATTCTCATAAAATTATTTTATTTGTTTCATTTATTTGTCGTCACATCAACTAGTAATGTTATTAGCGACGCAACTTACGGATTTTAATGACATCTGCTATCTGTTTGCGATAAATTAGTATACAATTGTGTTGTTTCTACATGCACTCACACTGTTTACCTACCTTTCACGGCACGGAAATTCTACATTTATCCTAGATTTCAGTGTGCAACACCCATACCTGTTACGTTTCTATTTACGGCTAAATGTAGATGCTTTTGATCCAATAAATAAAAAGAAACGCTTACAAATGGATTTAATTATTCACGGCCAACAAAGAACTAATTTTCGTCAAACTATTGCTTTCATCGTAATCGGCTAGTTTTGTTGGATAACGACATCTTACTTTTTCTATTTCTTGTATTATCGACTATAATTTTATCATACAGAAGAAATAATCATTTACATCCTTATAACCCCGTCCATTCCTTTGATTGTATCTTTATATGTTATATTAGGGGTACGGGAAAGTAATAAAAATTTCTTCACAAACTAACTGTGAATGAGCTCATTGAATAAATTTTGATTACTTTTCAGTACCCCTAATATAAAATCTATTGTGCGTTAGTAAACCGCATCATCACTGACATACCACTGGACTTATCAAGTCCATATTCATACAACACATTATTGCAGCAGTGAGTAAGGTTTTTAGTTATGTTTCATTCCGATAGGTAGCGTTGGAATCTAGCTTCTATATTAAAGGGCCGATTTGGTTCATACTTGCAGGAAATGTTTGTTGGTCGAAAAGATATTACTTTAAATTGCTCTGCATTTAGTAGGTGGCGCTACAGTAGATATGGAGTAAACATAAAGATCGAGAATACATAAGAAGAATCCTGCAGAACTATCATGGCTGGGGCATTCCAAATTTCTTCCAAAGTTCCTAATTTCGCAAAACATCCTTACCTCCCGCTCTTGGAAACTCATAATTAGTATAAGTAACATTGTAACATAATTTTTAGTCGAACTTGAGACAAATTGGTTTCATTGGAATAAGACTTACCTAAGACCTTTTACAGAACTTATAGCTTGTAAAATAAACTCAATTTCAGTTAGGCAATAAACTAGCTTTTTAAACAATCCAAAACCTTTCAGAAAAATTCAAATGTATCTAGAATTGTTGAGTAAATTTGATTTTACATTTATTGTTTCAGCATTAGTTGACAAAACTTATAGAATTTTCTATGACCGCAGTGAAGTCCAAACTTGATTGCCCCGTGATTATGAGACTCTTCATAAAACGAATCGTACCCACCAAAATTATTTCATTACGCTACGGGGTAATAAAAAGAAATTGCAGAGTTACAACCTACCACAAGTTACCTGATACTTTCAAAAGCAATTCCGTATAATTAATATAACGGTGCACTGATTTTCAAACGCGATATCTCGTACCTCGTATGCCACAAAACGAGATATCTTTAGCATGTAAAAATCAAACGAAACTTTCGGCTAATGGCAATTCGCTTCAATTCGTGTTCCAGCTCCTTTTTTTTCTCGCTCACATGAATGACAATGGAAGGATCCATTATTAGGCCCGAAGTTGTCCAATTGTCGATCAATTAAAGCTTACACAGATACGGCTGCACAAAAACCACTAATAACGTTATATCGTCAATGTAAAATTGGCATTCATTGCCGTTACTAACAATAAGAGCATGCTTACGTCTGACACACAATTACGTTGCACTAAATTAGATTTATGGTACGGGCAGACCCTGTTCTGTATGGCCATTAGGTTCCAAACGTCCGGTAAAAAACCATAACGCTATTTCCATCGAAGTGTCTTGAATTATTTCATTAATTATTAATTACGACTGAGCGTTGGATTCAAAGTATCATTTTTGCTCGAGAATCACACTGGGGGTTTCTAATTACATTTTAAATTCATTTCCTTAATATTAATCTTAGTTTAAATGGTCCATATACGTAATGCGCTATATATAGCAACCGCTTATTGTATTATCTTGGTAGCATCAAGACAATCAGTACAAAGACTTATGATAACGTCTGAAGGCAAATGATTTTTATTGATAAATCAGTTAATAAATCTTTCCCCCGGGGGTTTAATGAAGAAAGGAAAGTAGGGATGAGAGTCGCGGACGTGTATCAACGAGGATAGTTGTGCCAATCAATAACGTTATCATCTCGCAGCTGCGTGGGACTTATATGACAACGATGCGTGACAGTATTGAACTAACGCGAGGGGACTTAACGTATTAACTACCGGCAGGTTAACAGGGAATTACCTAGCCTTTTACTTCCGGTTGAGTAAAGTGTTTGTACACCACTACATGCACTTTTCACCATAGACTTCTACACGTTTCCTGCCGCCATTTTCCATAGCTTGGCTCTACGAGTATTTACGTATGATAATTTCATTGCTGATCTTATACACAATGGAACTCACCGGTGCGTGTTTGTTTTGAACTATTACCGGTACAATATCTTATACTTTTGCAAAATTTGATAAACGCTCGCGTCATAAGTTCAGAGAACACCATCGGAATGTTATTTGCGGAATTATTTTTCATTGATAACAAGAATATCTAACAGAATTATTACGCTTTGTCATATTTCTAAGTGAGGCTAATTAATAAGTTTACACTAAATTGATATTGCGATCATAAATTAACTGCGCGGTTATCTTTAAAGCGCCACCGTGTTTCACATTTCGCATACCTATCATCGTATCATTAATTTATATGCCATAGCATAATTATACTTCAGCCGGGGGTTAGATCAATAACTTATGCGCGTTTGTTTGTATCGAAACTATGACTGCCAATGATATTTCTTTAAATGGGATTCCCTATAGCGGAGAATGGACAGAATTAGCTCAGGATGAGGATGGTTGGCAACCTTCCAGGGTCACAAATGGGAAACTGCTAAAACTAAACTACTATTTTTTTGGATACACTCGATTTCTAAACGCTTCATAATTTTTCTTCCAAGTCTTTCTTAACAGTATTTCTACCAAAGGTGTCAAAAGACACCATTTAGAATTTGAATTGCGAATTGTTTTCGAGGTTTAATTTCATTTTTTCTTCAAATCCACAAACGGGAGGTGCTTAGGCTAATATTTGCGTCTGCAAAGAATTTGGTATTAATCATGAAAAATATTTTAATTATAATTTTATATTTTTGCTTTTGGATTTTTGAGTACGTGTAATTAGCGCGGTAGAAATAGTGTTAAATGTGACATGATCTAGGAAAAATAATATATTTATAGAATTTTCTGGTTATAAAACGATTGTTGATGGACAATATTAAATTTTGATTTCTAATGCTTCTTCAGACATCTAGAATAAAATTAGTTTTATTTTTAAAATAGAGAATAAATTAATTTAAACTCATACAATTTTATAATTTGAGTCGTACCTAATACAGAGGTCGATATTTTAAAATTTATCAAATTCTTTTAAAAATACTATATTTTTTTTAAATTTTTCCATCCACTAGTGCGAGTAATAATTCGAATACTATGAGGGAAGAAGTAAGAATTTAATTATTAAAAGGTCGTAAATTAATAAATTAGTATTATAATAAATATTATGACAGATTCAATAGGATTAAGTGTGATATAGGATAAAAATATGGTTTTATAACCAGAAAATTCTACAAATATATCGAATGTATACGATTGACAAAGGAAGTATTCATTTATAATAGGAAAAATAATTAAAAGCGTAAAGGCACGTTTCCACCGTATGTGAACTTAAATCGAATACTCAACGCTCCGGCAGCCAGTGACAGCGTCCCGTGGGCGTGGTTTATTTTGCCAAAAGGTTCGAATATTTCTGTTCCCCAATTGCACAAGGACAACATTCTCTTTAATAATATGATAGAAAGTATAGAACCTTTACTACAGGTTTTTAATTATGCATCACATTAACAACGAACTTCTAACGAATGAGTAAAATGGCACAATGCACATTATTATGCAGCGTAAGTGCAATGCTTGCACTTCTATGACGAATAAACTGATCTTACTCGCTCTGGATGGTCCTTCAAGTGACAGGTTAACTCGTCATACTCAGTTGACAGGTATAGAGGTACAAAAACCTTAGTCGAGCGACGTTTCCAAGTGTTGCTGCTACTATTTCATTGGATATTGGCCTCAGGTGCACGTTAGCGTGTATTGGACATTTGCATGTCACGTTTGAAGAGTATTTACCTACACGTAAGAACCTTCGAGATGCTTCCTTAATGAATCTTTATACGACGAGCTGAAAAGAAAAGCAGAATGCGGACATTTGTAAAAGCGTTCAGTTCCTTCGCCTTGAAGTTCGGTCGGATAAAAGATCAGAATAAAGTAAAAGCATCGCAAAGGTACTTAGGCATTACTGCATGAAGTGAATCACCCAGGTTGCAGCTATAATTTTTAGCACTAGAACTTCCAACCCAGTGAGAATTACTGGTTTCAATTTATTGATAGATTTGCGGTAGTTCTAGTAATAGTAGAAAGCTTTGCGTGAAAAATCTAATTACAGGTGGCGCCACTAGCGCATAACATAACCAAACTTCAGAGCGATGGCATACAAATATCATTTTTCCCATTTGACTTCTAAATTTGTTGTCATCAAACCTTTTGTCAGCTCGAAATTTGACAATTTTCTTTAAAGTTTTTTGACATTGACAACGTCCACTTCCCGCTAATATTTTCTGTGTGAAATTTAAATGTGACATAACATACGAAATATAAATGGTAGCGTTCCGTGGCGTGGTTTATTTTGTAAAAAGGAACAAGCGGCTCCTGTCCCGTCTTGTCAAAAGGTTTAGAAGTCGAGTATAATTATTTTAAATTGCTTTTATTATTGACCGATCACGAGTTAATTCGTGTTTGCATTTCCATTATCTTTTTCAAGACGAAATAATAGTGGGTGATATGTTTCTGTTGCGGGTCAATAGTGTATTTGTATTTGTAAATAAGTGTATTTGTAAATTTGATAACAAATACACAATTGACCAACGAATCAATCCAACGTCAGATTCGTAATCAGTGACCCAAAGAACCCTTTGCAGGTTACATCCAGATTTATAGACTTCGTTGTTTAGTCATAAATGCATCAATTTCATAAAATTGCTACTTTTTTGCACTTTGTTTGTTTATAAATAAAGGTACACTAATATTATTAAGGCAACATTTTTTTTTACAATGTTTAAATATAACGCTAACTGAAGTTAGGTGGGACAGCCGTTGTCCCGCTGTGACGCAAAGGGTTAAAAAGTAGGTGTCCCTACCTACTGTCTGACAAGAATGTTAAATCTTTCTTTGCATCAGAGACTGATGAATTTTTCAAAATCTTTTGTTTTTTAGGTTTGTCCTTCCCCATTTTTAGGTTACAATATCTCAGGACAAATAAACTTTCAGGAAATATCGTAGGTTCGGTATTTGCGAAGCAAGATACCTGTAAAACAGACTTATCCCATATTTGCTGTACCAGGATTCAATACATACCCAATTTCACTTATAAACGCTTACAAAGTATATTTATAATTAGCTTCGTTCTTCCATAAATTAATTTTATAATATGAAATTTCTCATAAATACGTAAAGGAGGAAACTAGTACTTAGATAGCATGCAGGTGAGATCACGTCTTTCATGTTGTCTTTTTAAAATACATGTTGAAGAATAAACACATAGTTAGTGGATGGCTGCTTTTTTTTACGGACGAAGTCTTCCTTCTGACATCAATGTAAAGATTATCTGAGGCACAGTATATGTCAGAATCGTAAATTAAACCTTTTCTGTTAAACGCTACACGTGCTCCTCGTAATGCCATCCATACTCTAACTTAGTACTTGTAAAAGGTAATTAATGACACTACGTAAATTGAAGTCTGTTGTTATAATGCTGCTGCATGTATGATATTGCAAGTATGCAATTGAAATTGTGTATTACAAAAGATAGGGTAGAGATGTTTCCAAAGACCGTCACAATGTGTTGTTATACCATCATGGCTAGTAGGTACTTTACACGGGAACGAATAAGTTTGGAATAAAAAAAAACATCGTTTTTAAATAAAATTTCGAAATTTCACTGAATTCGCAGCGTTGAGAGTAAATATTTCCTTTGGCGTCATCTTAAACAGCCAAGAAATACGTTGTCGTAGTCTCTATGTCAAAATCTGTTCCGCATTAATATTAATCTCTACATTTATAAAAAAAGAATTTTGTCGATTCTAGGTGATTGAACCATTACATGCAATAAAATAATCAAATATAAATACAATACGACCTCCCTATAACAATTTCTTTGAGACCGAAAAAGTCTCCTTATAACAATCTCATATACTTCAATAACATAAAAGTTTTGATAACCCTTTCGGTCATCATTTCAAGCAAAATGGCAAAATAAAATATTTGATTTGTTATTTATCGATTGTTATTTGCTAATCTTCTGATTTACAGTACGAGCTCCTTATAACAATCTCTTCGGGACCGTAAAAACTCCTTATAACAATATCTCCCTCAATTTCCACTATGCGTGACTACGTTGCAAGTTTAATGCGCAAAAATATGCGCAAAAGAAAAATTTTCTCTATACGTTTACGTTTATTGTGTAACTTCAAATGTGATACATAACCTCAAATGGCATATTGAAATATTTTTACACGCGCAATAAATTTGTATAATTGTTATTAATTTCGCTACAGTTTTGCAAATTTTTAAAAATAATTTTGAATCCATGCATAATATATACACATTCTATATATACCACATATGCACATTTTGAACTTCAAGAAAGATAGTTTGACATTTGGAGGTTATGTTATGAGATATTTGAGGGGAAATAAATTTCAAACGGCACGTCTTTTAGGTTCAATGTGATTGGTCGACAAACTATCGGGGTGGGAGCTTGTAAGATCGTTATCGGGAGGTAATTTTGCTCCTTGTGGAGACGGATTGTTATAAAGTGTAATTCTCATACAGGGGATGTCTTACTGTAAAGTGACAGCACAAAAGTATAGTTTTAGCTACCAATGCATCATTTTGTGAATTTCGACAGAAATAAAAAAACAGTTCCCTTGCAAAAATGCCACTTTCCAAGAATGCAATTGAAGAAATCAAAGTTCTCCTGAACTTATTCGTAAAAAATCTCCTCTCTGCCAGAGATCATAACGACAATGACCAAGGAATCAGAAAATCCTTAGAAGTCTGACCATACTAGTCTTTACCGTACCTATTCTACGGAAAAATTGTTCCACAGCTGTATAGGAGTTCGTGTAAAATGCGCAGTAATGAATACATTATACCAAACTTGTTTCTCTTTTAGCAATTCATAGAAAAAAAATGAAAGAAAAAACATTTTTTTATTCCTAACTGAAACTGGTAACTGTAATAACATTTTTTGTCGGACATGTATTCATTCACTTCTCCTATAGCGTTGCAACATTACCTCCGCGTATAGTTACACGCATATACAGTAAAGTACCACTCGTAGAAATCTCAAGAAATCAGTAAGACACCTTGCCCTTGTGAGAAAATCATGTATGGATTTATGCAGGTACATATACGATAGTAAGAACTGACCATATACACATGCAAAAGTAAGTTATACAACTCACACATCAGCGGAGGAACTACTATGCACTCTCCGCATGCGGTTGCTCAAGTTTGGATTATGCATAACCAGTACTTCGGTACAAGCTAAAATCTTTAATCTTTTCCGTGATATTTTTTCCCAATAAAATATCTGGTTACATACGTAAATCTAAAAATGTCACATATTGCCCGAAACCAGGATAAATATTTACTCTCGGCCAAGAACCACGCCAGATATATCTACGAGCAGCTTACCAGTTGCAACATAAAATATAACAAAATACTGGGAAAGTCATTTTCGCCGTATGTCAAATATCGGAATATTGAATATATCGAGATGAAATAGTACGTGATAGAGAGTACAGTTTTAACGCCGCACGTACGAAACCGAACATGAATAGTGGTTAACATTTTGCTCAGTATTTTAACAGACTCGCAGCTAGACTTTACACATACGTGGGTGACGGCGCGTAAAGTGCATGGCTGCCGACTGGATAGCCCACCTGTGTCTACACGATCCGTATGTTGCACACATGAGGTTCATGCGAATCGTCATACCGTGCATGTTCTATCACGCCTTTCTTTAACAGGCTTTTAATTCTTATTTATACCCTACTGTCGTTACATTGAAAGATATATCGTCCGATTCTTTTTTTTTTAATACCTTTGTTCTTATCTTATGGGTTTACGTGGTTCAAACATGTAAGAATTATCAATGACTGCTATTGACATTAAATAACACTTTTCATGCGCACCTTACATTAACTTTGAAACACATCAACACGAGCTTATTCTTTGTTTTTCTAATCTATGGCTTTATTTATGAGAAATTCTGCGATCCATTGTTGTTTTTTTTTCATGGTATTGCAATTTCAAAAGTATTGTTATTGGAGAGATAGAGTAGTAAAGATGTGTATTTAATGCACTGATACTTCACCAAAAAATCCACATTGCAAAGAAAGTAACACAATTTAAATAATACAATTTTTCAGGAAAGAAAAATACAGTTTTTTGGGTTTTTAGGAAATTTTTAGGGAATTTGAAAAAATTGTGAGGAAATGAAAAAACATGTATCGAATTAGGTTATTGTCTCATTGACAGAAATGTTTCTGGCATCAATGGAAAGGCCATTCTTGTTATCCCAAAGTAGTAATATTTAAGGTTAAGTACTGGTGCGAGCTGTAAAGTTGGCAATCGGCTCTGATTGGTTGTAGGTTCTTATCTTACGGCTTTACTTGGTTCGAGTAGGTAAGAATTATCAATGACTGCTATTGACATTAAATAACACTTTTCGCATCTTACACTAACTTTGAAACACATCAACACGAGTTTATTCCTTGTTTTTCTAATCTATGGCTTCGTTTATGAGAATTTCTGCGAAGAATTTTTTTTCTTCGAGGTATTGCTATTTCATAAGTATTATTATTAGAAAGATGAAGTAATAAGTATTTAATGGATTGTCAGTTCGAAAAATCCACATTGCTACGAAAGTGACACAATTTGAAAAATGCAATTTTTCAAGAAAGCAAAATACAATTTCTAGGGTTTGCAGGGAACTTGTAGAGAATTTGAAGAATTTATGGGGAAATGAGAAAACAATTAACTATTAGGTTATGGTTTCATTGTCAAAGAAGAACCTGTTATCATTGATGACAGGTGCTTTCTTGACAATGTCTATCTTTATTATTTCAATGGAGTAATATTTGAGGTTAAGTACCGTTGAGAACTGAAAAGTTGGCAGTCAACTCTGATTGGCTGTAGATTGACATTTATGGTTACTCACACACAAAGATGATGGACGAGCATATTTCTTATTGGCCAACCAATCACATATATTACTTTAGGTTGCCATTCTCACTGTCAACTTTTCATCTCGCGACAGTACATAGGCAAGTACAGGAATTTAATGCTGAAAGCTACTTAAAAGTATTTCAAAATGCTGCTACACATGACAATTAATAAAAGTCACCCGATACGCATAATCACATGCAAGATATGTGCTTATTTATCTATCAGAATGTGCATCAAGAATAAACTCATTGCATGCAGTACCACGAACAATGAATTTGCGCAGAGTAATGACGGATAACAGAGCTATTATATAGCCTTTATAAACAAATCTAATCTGTAATTTTGATGTTATCAAATACTCGAACGACTCGCATATATTCCTTTCGTATACATATATCAAAACAAGTCTATGAGCTTTCTACAAGCGTTGCATATGATCTTACACAAGTTTCAAGACTCGAGTCAGGTCTGGAATTCGAAATTCTTCGGTAGTAATTAATTCTCAAAAAGGAGGGAATCTTGAATATAATCCAGTTGGTTATGGCTATGAACCTCTTTTAATGTTGGAAATAAAAAGCACTTAGGAATTCGAGCTTATATTTGACAAAAGAGGGAGTAATTGAATATTCATGTTCCGATTAAGTAAAGCGGTACGTGGATGTGTGTACATTGCATATACATATGTAAATAATTGAATTTGTGATGAAGTGTATGAGAGAGTAAGAGATAAAGGCAATATAACATGGAATGAAGCTGAAGGGCGGAGTGGAGAGACAATGCTCGTTATGCATTGTTCAGTGGGGCGTGTGTGTTGTGCCAGCAGTTGGACATACTGCTCGTGCAGGATGGCTTATTAGTTGCATAAACCATATGCAATGACTTACAATTTATACAGATCAACAAGTTTGAAGATGCTCTCATATCGGAATTTCTTTGAGTGCCCTAGTAGTGTGATCTACTTGCTTGTCACTTGATTGTGACATTATTGTATGACAACTTTGCCTAGTATTATTCATTTTCATTTTCCTAATGACAGTATTGTCAAATTGTACTAATTCAGTTTTTAAGCGAATTTAGTGACCTGTTTGAAATTTCAAGCTCTGGAATTTTTCATATAGACAATTTAAAATGTATGGTTATGCATTAATTTTTCTTGTCCCAAACGTGAATTCTTTTATAAAGAAACGTTTCATTATGTCAAGAGAAAAATTCTTTGACTTCGAAAATAAAGTTGGAAAAAACTTGGAAAATTCATATCAACTGAAAAGAAAATGAATTTCTTTATCAAGCTAAAGTGCTTATTAAAAATATATTTTTCCTAAAACATGAGTAAAATTCCATTTTACACACTCGTTCGCACGCATAAACAGCAGATTATAGTACTGAAGTTAGTTAGTATGCTTAAATATATTTAGCGTGTCTAAAATATATTTAGCATGTGTAAAATACATTCCCTCTGCACAAAATAACATTTAGCGTGCGTAAAATATATTTAGCGTGCGGAAAGTATATGTAGCGTGTGTAAAATACATGTAGCCTGCGTAAAATACATTTAGCGCGCACTAAACTACATTTAGCGTGCACCAAATATATTTAACATGTGTAAAGTATATTTAGCGTGTGTAAAAGACATTTAGCGTGCGTGAAATAGTCATTCTGACGATAGTTACGTCAGGCGGAATGGACAATCGTGATCACTCGAGCATTAATTACAGCAGAACCACAATATGAAGCGAAATATTTATTTAAAATAACCTTTCCCGAAGTTTAACCCCAAAAATTCCCGGGTAAATATGAAAATTTCTAATTTTATATTGATTATTTGATGCAATTGGGCAATTGCAACTGAACAGTCACAATTACCCAAATGACTAAAAATGCCCCAAAGAAGAAATTACGCTCAAGCGTTCGAGCGTAGAGTAATCTTGAATCAAAGAAAATTGATGCTGAGTTACAGAATATATCAGGGAGTCAAATTTTTTTGCGGTTTCTTAAAACTGTAGGACGGAGGAATATTTTGCGCCCAAAATCAAAAAAATCAAAGCATGAGAACATTATTAAAAATTCAATTGTTTATTAACTTGTTATAAATAAATAGGTGAATAAATAAATTTATAAATACTGTTTATTTTATTTAAAAATATGAACTTTAATGAACCTCTCATAAAATTTCCATAACGTTTCGTTAAAAATTGTCCGAGTAATTAATTTTTTGATTAAAAGTGATTAAAATATTTGAACGTACGTATCAATAATAAAAATTGAAATTTTGCAAAATCCTTTGAGGGTATGTTTAGTAATGGTATAAGCATTCATTTGATTCATGTTTCGTAAAAATCGACGACCTAGTGGTTTTTGGGGGTGCTCACTTGACGTGTTTTGTCTCTGCTATAATTTTCACGTACATACTCGTCGGATGAAGATAACGCAACATCGGCAACTTCTAAGAACAAGAAGTCAATTTCACTCACAATCACTTACGTAGTAGGATTACAACGTTACATATTTCAATCACACACGACACACGCGAGGGTACGTCTCTGCGGAATGATCCTCTTTAAAAGTGTAATAAATATTAGAGGAACGTATATAAATAATGATTGAAGACGAGCGAAGAGAATAAATTATACATCGACGTGAGCTGATAAACAGAGACATCCTCGGTCGCACTCTCTCGTGTGATGATATTTCATTTAAGAGCGATTTGCTCGGAACCGTACGTCTTTTGACTGTGGCCTCAATCCGGATGAAAAACAAGAACCTTTTCGTACGTACAACCGCTGGCGTAGCGGTTATTTGTCGGCAGCTTTTTACGTGGGACATGAAAAACAAAGATACGAGCGGCTTACAAATTTAACGGAATTCGCAATTTCCTTAAAAAGCCGCATAAAAATTGGATAAAGCTCACAATGATTTACGGCGAATGGCGAAGACGTATTTCTCCGGGAACAAAGTCAATTTATCTCGAAATGAAAATGAGGAGTTCCATGTAACTGCTGATACGGTATCAACTACTCGTTGTCAAAAGTAATTTGTGCGATAGCCTTTGCACGGGTGTCAACGGGGGAAAGAAGTTGTAATCGGGCGTACACAACGTTCATGCGCGAATGAGTCAAGCTAATTGGAAAACTGCTAAGAATGGACCATTCGCAGAAGGAATACGATACATAATGCATGTGCGCTACCTTCTGGGAATGGTGGAATATGATATAGCCAGTTGATCCTTTTCTCCTCATTTTCATGTATAGGTCCTTTGTATATGCACTTAGAGGTTTGTACTTTCACGTAGGGCCCATATCCAGTACGTGCTGACCCAAGAGCGTATAAACCGTAGGCTTAGGTACATACTCAGGACGTAGATAGTGTTGCAAACTGGGCTATTACACGGGATGCATTCGATGCTTGGAACAATGAACTGTGCCGCATCGTACTGACCATGCTTGCAGCTGTATATAGAAACGTATGCGAACGTAAATGTTTATAAGCAAACTGCGGTAACCTCGCACGTGCGCCGCTATAATGTACTTATTACGTATGCATTTTACTTGCGGTTACACCACATACGTGGGTGGATAGTACGCATCTCTATCAGCTTCCTTAATATTTCACAAAATTGCGAGAAAAATTTCTATCCCGTAGGAATCTTGTCTAACGTGAACGTAGTCACGAGGTTTCATCAATAGAAATTCAACCCTTGAAGTTACTGTCAAAACTAATTACGTCAAATGTTGATTAATACGTTAACTGCCGTGTCGGTCTTCGGTGACCGACACTAAACTTTTCGTTTAGGCCGCATTGGTTGTAACAAATGCAATAGCGTATACCCTTGCGACCCACACGGCGTGAATAGGGATTCACGTAAATTTGACGTGGCAGTTAACGTGTTAATCCCTTTAGACTTGGTTCATACTATAATGTACATTAACTTCCTTAATTTTCAAATTTGAAAAAAAAAATGTCAGTAGGTTCCGAACTGTTAGTCATAATTTCTACATTTTGTCCACCTTATCTACGTATGACTACAATTGGTGTCACCTTTTGTTGATAGAAATCTAAATTTCAAAAAAGACAGAGCAGAATTTTGTCCTGTTCAGAAAACAATCAGGTCTGAATGGGTTAAACAAATTCAGATAAATATTGGGTTAGCAAATAAGTTCGTTCGGTTTTTGTGTTTTATTCCACTGTTAAAAACCGAACGAACTTATTTGCCAACCCAATAGTTTGTGCCAGACAAGTGACCTAGTGTATCACTTGTTGACACTTCTCAATTTCTTGATTCTCCATAATTATCTTTTTGTAAATAATAATTAGAGGTTGATTAACTTTATTCCTTTCGCTCCACTGGGAACTGCCCAAACGAAATTAATAATATTTGCATAATTTACATTAATTTCATTTTGTATAAAAATCTTTGTATTATAATTGTTTCAATTACATATAGAAACTAGGCTTTGTTGGAATGAAAGTGTAGGTAGAAAATTATCAAGCGTGATAGTGTATCTCTTCTTCGCCGACAAAGCTTTGTTTGCAGCATTTTTATATTATCTATGGATAACGCATTAGATGTATTGACTACCATATTAAGTTGCCATTTAGATAGCAATTAATATGTACCGCAATCAAGTATATGATATGCAATCAAGCATACCACAATTGATTGGAAAATATCGGTGCCTAGTGCATTTCTTTTATGCTGCGAATTTCCATTTAATAATATTTTTATATTTTGATTAATAACTAACTAATCCCAGCGAACATTGTTCCATCTCATTGTTAATTGTTTTTTATATATAAAAATCCCATCAGAATGAAATCCAGTGGTTTGATAGTGATAATGCGGTTTTGCTATTTCTAATAATATATATAGTAGTATTTTATATTGTTGATCATTTTACTATTTTTAATAAAAAATCATCAACAATACTTCGCAGTACTTTTTTTAGATTTCATTCCTAGCTATCATTTCTGTGGTGTAATGACCATTACCACGTATTTTGCAGTCTTTCGTGTAAGCTTTTGCTACTCGTGCGATAAATGTTACTTTAAACTTTACACACGTAGCAAATATGAAAATGTGAGTATTGAATACATACGTGCATGTATGTAGATAGATAGGTATAGTCTAACATAAGTACGTGTATCTGTAAAACAAGCGGTTGAAGAAGTAACATTAGTGAGTGCTACATCAGTCTTTTATGTTACAAAGTTGTGACACGATACCTCCATGTTGTAACATGAGACTGCTTGCAATATGCCAAAAACATTTTTTGTAACCCTTAAGCGCTACTTTTTCCAGACTGTCAATTGCCAACCCAACAAAGGTATTGGTTTCTAAAAATTAACGAGCTTCTAAATTTATAAAATTTGGTAAGCAAGTAAATTAATTAAAAATTATGCCATTCCTACATAAGTTTGAGAAATTATTAGAGGACAAATCCAACCAATAACTAGCCAAGTGGCCGTTTAAAGGTTAAAGAAGAACTCATTACGGAGGAAATAAAAAATGTTGTCATTGAAATATTGCAACAAATAAATCAGTCGATATTCAAATGAAATAGGGGATTATCGCACGAGTCGGGTTTGTCGCCCTAACGAAACGAGTTCGATAATTGCCTTATACTCGAGTTGTGTAATTTACCTTTCTTAACGAGAGCATAGAGTAGATTTTACGCAAGCAATTGAGTACGTAAAATCGAAATTTACACACGCTGATGAAAAAATATTAAAAAAGAATTTAATATTTGCATTTGGCATAAGCCAAGTTTACAAAAAGTAGCACATTTGTTTTTTCTTTTCTTACAATTTTTATGTTACTCCTTATTTGAATAGTCATAATGTAAAACGGTACGTCTTGAAGATTTGAAGTCAAGTGACAAACGATATGCAAATTGATAAGGAACTTGTGAATACGGAAACGAATACATTGCATTAGTCAGTAGATACGTGTGAGAAAAAGTATAAACATTGTGTTATTACCGTTAAATCATATTATGTCATGTATGAATAAGTTTTTCCGGTCTCTCTGTTAATGTCAGAGATAATGCTGACCTTATTTTAATTTCTGTGTATAGATAAATAATATTTCTAATGTTTGTTTGCTCAAATTTTTATTTATTATTATTTTTTAATTTTCATTTTCACAAAAGAAAATCTAAAATGTATTTTCAAACTATATTTACTCGAACATGGTTCTTTTACATATTTTCGAATATAATAATTATTTAAATATATCCTTTCTTTGATAATTATTTTAGGTTGAACCTTTTGAGAGGCACATTTTTCAAGAAAATATTCGAGATTTTTTATATAAAATTTTTAACAAAAACATAGGAATGAATTAACTAACGCAATTATTTGTAAAAGTTGCATAAATTAATTTTCCAAGAATATAAAAAATGCTTATGAGCAGTTCAAAACTATAAAATAGATTAGAAATGTGAAAAAAATTTTTTTTTTTTTTAGAAACAAGTGGGCCGTATACGCCCCACTGCCCCCAAAAGGGTTTCGGATATGTATCGTAATGCATTCACCACTCAAAATTTCCTTTATCAAATTATCAAATTTTGTTTACGTTCTTGAAAGGTACAATTTTAATTTTTATTGCTTTTGACAACAATCGTAATTTTTATGTTTCGTGTAATCATGTTTATTTCGAAATTTTCTCCGACTTCGCTATTTCCACATATTCCTTTTGCAATAGGAGCAGCATATTCACTTACACTTAAATTATTGGAAGAGTAATCATGCAATTGAAAGATCCTTAGAACGTAGATAGCATACATTCAGTAACACACTAACGTTTTCTTTTTCTGTGGCTCCTATGTAACTTCGAGAAAATTCTCTAGGTGCCGTTCTAATAATGGTATCGAATGTGGGAGCTAATTAGGGGTTCGTTTATTGAGAGGCAATTAAAGGTTAAGCTATGTTTAAGTTGATAAACTGTAGCGCTAATGGTATTTCAGTACTACTTGCAATTGTTGAAATGATATATCATAGAGATATATTACGTTTTTTTTTCTTTTTTGATTGAGTCTCTATTTGCGTGAAAGTAAACCAGTTTCAAACGCATAAAGGTAAGGAAGGATGCTTAGCTCATGAGTAATTATAGTTCTGTGAAAGAACTTCTATTCAACTGATGAAAATTTAAAGTTATTGCAACGAAGAGTGAAAACATGTTTTTCGCACGATTCGATATCGGGTTTCTTAATTTCGGTGTATTTGTATTTACATAAACCTTCACTTTGCCCGAGTGTAAGTGAGAGTCCTAAGTTCGAGGATTGGTTAAGGGGTTGTATTTTCATAAACCTTTCGTTATACTTCTGAAAACTAACTTTCAGAAATTTTTTGTATGGTCAAAAAATCTCAATTTCGCAGAAATGTAATGCTGTGTAGGCAGATTAGAAGTCATAGTGAACATAAGTCAAATATATGAAATGTGTAAGCAATAATAATAATAATAATAATAATAATAATAATAATAATAGTAACAATAACAACAGCACTAATAACAATAATAAAATTAATAATAAGAAAATGGGCTTCTATAGTTTTGAAAAAAAAATTAAAAGTAGTGAATAAAATAATAATAGTAAGTGCAAAAATAAAATAACTATAGAAAAAGTTCAATATTCCATTATTATTTCTAAACATACATATCATAGTAAAACGTTTATTTTTTTGCAATATATTTTTAACAAAAACTAAACATACTATGGGATTCTCTATGAAGAAAAAAACATGGTTAAAATCCACCAAGTAAAAAAGCAGCGAGTCCTTTTTCCTTCTTGTATGTCTTACGGCCTTTCAATGGCGAAGTCAATCCCAGCACGTGTTCCTCATAGAAAAACTGAAATTTTATATCGTAGGGGATTATAAATTGTCTTTTGAAATGCTACAACGAGTGTTAAGCCCCTCTATAAGCCCCAAAAGCTCAACATCCCAAAACCCATAAACTCCGAAACCCCAAAACCCCAAAACCCATAAACCCATAAATTCCAAAACTCCTTTTAAAAATTTAAGTAACATTGTAACAAAAACGCTAAACCAATGGATGATAGCTCCGATAAAAAATAAGGTACCTGCAAAATTTTAAAAATGCATTTTGAAAGGGATGAGTTGTCTTTTTAGGTGCAGCAACGAGTTCCATGGGAAAAATTAATTTGCGATATCAATATAAGCCCGAATATAGCGAAAAACAGTATATTGGCGCTTTTAGGTTAGAATACCCCAGGAACCTGATATGAAAAGGCAATTCTGAGTTCTGTGAACCAAAAATCTTCGGGGAACCATAATTTGATCTCAGGGTCCACAGTTTCGTCGAAATTGACCATTTTCGAACATCGCACCCATGAGAATTTTTGTTTTATATGACATGAACTACTTTTTTTAGTTATCTCGAGCGACAGCCATTTCCCATAAGGCCTACTATGGCGTCCATTTGCCTTTACTTCAGTAAAAAATGCTACAAACCCTTTTACCGACCTTATCGGCGTTCCCTAGCGATAAAATTTGCTGTCCGAGTTCGCCGGTGTCATAATTAACTGGTTTACTAAGAATTCTGTGCTCGGCAGTACAAAACCTGTAATGTGAATGAACCACAGAAGCGAATATTTCATAACACGCGCACATGAATCACATGAATGCCTTTATGGATCTTTTCACTTTTTTTGTGCGACAGCAGCTTTGTTATTGTTATCTGATTTATCTTTATTTGAACGATGTCAAGGGCTTTTTCCATATTTGTACGCGCATGCACTGTTTACAATATCCCTTCTTTAATTTATCTCTCTTTCTTCTGAATATTCGAATATAACGGCGCGGCGGATTAAGGTCTGGAGTCACTGACCACCGCAATGGAGTTAATATGGCGCTTTGGCGTTTATCCAGCTGGTTATTTGCGGTTATTCGCGCACGCGTTTCCGAATTGTCACGCTTCTCTCACGGGGATGAATGTATCGCGTGTCCGATACTACAAACGCGAAAGCTGATGTACATACATACGTAGATACACATCTTGTGTGCATGTCATACCGTTAACATTATTCGCGTGACACTGCGAGGGTGGACTGCGCATATCCTTTGTATTTAGTTACATCGTTTTTGAACAAACGTGTGTTCATCTGCTGTAACTACTAAGAGAGTAACGTTCCCACGTGAAAATTCATAGTAACGTTAATAGGTTCGGAGAAATTATGCCTGTTGTTGGAGTCAAACCTCGCTAACTGAAACCCCGGTAACTCGTGCTTTGCTAACTCGAGCCTCGCGACCTCGAGCCTGGCCAACTCAAACCTCGCAAACTCGTACCTCACGAATTCTAACCTCGCTAACTCGAACCTTACGGCCCAGAATCTCGCTAACTCGAATCTCGTGAACTCTAACGCTGACTCGAACCTGTATAAAATTGAAATTTTGTTCATTCCCTTCCACTCCTCTATGAAAATCTCTACAAGTCGAAATATAATGTTACTATAACTTGAATTG
The DNA here is from genome assembly GCA_949825005.1 of Gasteruption jaculator. Lineage (NCBI taxonomy): Eukaryota > Metazoa > Arthropoda > Insecta > Hymenoptera > Gasteruptiidae > Gasteruption > Gasteruption jaculator. The sequence goes on along the minus strand of OX463763.1, from coordinate 2,167,505 downwards.
ATATTCACGTATTTGTATGCGTTATTTCTCATCCAACTTAAATTTAGAGTAACCGGGACCTGTGTAGGTCGAAGTTTACCTCGTAAACTTTCATTATCAGTGCTGCCTTTATAAGTCGAAGTGCATATTATATGTTGCAACGTGTCAGTAACCAACAACTCCATGCTGTCTCTGTTCCTTCAACTGTTTCATTTCTTCAAATTCCTAAAAACAAAATTCATATATTCATCCAATACCTAAAAAAGTATAAGATGGGCTTTCCAAAAAAGGTAACAGTTACTGTAGATATCTTTTGGCAACTCAAATAACGTTCTTTCGACAAAAGTTTGCAAAACTAAAACTTCGTTACCATTCCCTGCTGTTTGGCCACTCTAGTGGCCCAGGTATTGGTCGAACTTTCCTTCTAGTTGGTTCCCGAGCTTATATATGACTTTTTTTCAAAAACCTCCAATTGTTTTTATGAAAAAACGCGGCAATTTAAATTTATGCTCATTAATTAATAACTTATGTTCAATTTATGTTCATTCATTGCCAATTTTTATGTTCACTAAAAAAATCTCTACGCTTTAACCTTTAGACCGCCGCGTTTTTTGTCAGCGAATCTTCGATTTTTTAAAAAAGCTAGGGTTTGCAAGTTTGGAAAAATTACTAAAGGAAAGGTCCGATCTGGTCCCTTAGAGTAAGCCAAGCGGCGGTTAAGGTTAACAATCTAAAGGTTAACTAAAATAGTGGAGTCTACTTTGGTATAAGAATACGAATTTATTAGAATTGTTCTATATTGTATATTATTATTCGCGATCTAGGAAACTTGTCGCAAAGCGTTAAATAAATAACTCTAACTCTAACTCTAATTCTGACGCTAACTCCACTGCCAATACTGAACTAATCGTTCGGGCATTAATATATGATTGTGTTTAATGGCTCGGTGGGAAGAAAGGAGACAAGGCTAATAAACGTAGGAGTTATAAAAAGATTGCGTAACAAGAAAAGCGCATTGAATGTGTCGTCGTGGTATGCGACAGTGCAAGAGCAGACAGTTCCTTTCGGAGTATGGCGCCGCTACCAAACCGGTATAAAGTACCCACAGTTCGTCCATATACAACTTCTCGTCCTGGTCAACGTGTCCTGCGACTTGTGGAATCAATCGTTTCGCAGAATTTCATCGACTTCATTAAATCTCTTTCCTTAAAGGATTCAACTAGACATATTATAAACCTTCCGTCACGTGCTCCGTTTGGGTTCTTTGTCCGAACGCTTTAATTTATGTCCATTTCAATTGAATTAACTCGGAAAAAGCCGAAGCAGATAACGTCATTCACTGTTGCCCTCGATTTATTAAACGGAAAATATGGAATGATAGATTGCAAAGTTTGAGCAATGCCTCCACCGAGTACCCGGCTCATTCGATCCCGGTCTCCTTATAATCGGCTGAGAACGTATAACAATAAGGAATTCCCCACGTGGTGGTAACGATAGTTTCGACACGGTGCTCGTGGCATGCTTGCTCGTTAAATATGTCGAAGCTTAGCCAAAGGGGGCTGAGTCGATAGGAGGTCAATAGCATTGAGTCGATAACGAAGTGCGAAGCCCTGCATCTCTCGATCGAACAAACTCTTAAACGGGAGAGAAACGGAGGGGAAGCGAAGAGAAAGAAGGAGATTTTATACTCTTCTGCATGGAACAAGAAGAATTTCAAAGGCTTTACTAATAAATTCCATGTACAATTTTTTTTTTCCAAAAGGCAACGACGGAACTTTCAAGTGGGAACAGTTTCCAACATTCCTCAAGAAGTTTAGGAACCACCGAACCAAGTGAAATTCCAGGACAATGGAGAATCAATCATATCGATCGATAAGGCACTTTCAAGGCCGATGGAGAGTCACCTGACGGTTGGAAAATTCTAGCTGCAAATTGAAAACCAAGACTCAAATTAGATATTTCATGCCTAGTTTTTCGAAGTATGTAGTAAATGTCGTGTTAGTGACCGGTGACCGGCACTCAACTTTTCATTCAGGCCGCGCCGTTTATGACAAATGCAATAGTGCATAGGACCGCGACCCACGCGGCATGAATAGGGAGTCACGTTTTGACGCGACGCTAAAATCATGATTGAAGGGGTTAAAACAGAAATAACAATAATACAAAAGTATTGTGAACCTAAAAAGATATGTTTCCAACACGGACTTAAAGGACGGAGCATCTTGCTGCGGGGTTGAAGCCATAGACGGAAGGGGAATACAGCCGTCGGCCATCTTACTACGGTAAACAGATAGCGGCATTTGTAGTAAACTTTGAACAATAGTCTCTGAAAAAAATTGAAGACATTTTGGTTACAGAGACACATGTTTCGAAAAATGCCCATTTCGTATTGAAGGAGTCGCGGAACTATAATCATATTTTAATAGGAAATGCATATTCATATTACTATTGTTCATGAATTTTTTCAGATTTTTTCGTTTGGTGCGCCATAGTTAAAAAAAATAAAAACCAATATTGACGTCGAATTACACGTATTAAAATTAAATATTTACATGAAAAGTATAATTTAAAAACTTTTCTCCATGAAATAAGTGATTTGTGCTGTTTTCGACTTATCAACATTTAATGAAATTGCATAGGAATCTGAAAAAATTCATGAACAATAGTAATATGAATAGCATATGAATGAAACAATAGTAATATGAAAAGTAATATGAATTTCCTATTAAAATATGATTATAGTTCCGCGACTCCTTCAATACGAAATGGGCATTTTTCGAAATTTTTTTACGTTTTTTATTTTTTACGACTTCAATTTTGGGTTAAAATTCTGTAATATGTATCTCTGTAACCAAAATGACTCTGATTTTTTTCAGAATTTTTCTCACGATTGCATGGGCTGAATTGTGCAAAAACAAGATTTTCGAATTTTGGCCATTACTGTCCCCCAGGTTGAGATACAGAGCTGAAATTTGGCTCAAATTAATCTTCTTCGGAAACCTATCGAATGATCTTGTACATACATTTTGGTTTAGGAGCACTTTTGACCCCCTTATTCGGCTATATCCTTCAAAATATTTAAAGAAGAGGGTCCATAAGGCGGCTTTTTGACCTTAAGGGAACACAAAATCGCGACATCTTCATTTTTACACATATGATCTGCTTCGATGTCTTCTACAACATATATAAAAAAGAAAGTTGTGTGTAATTGCGCTCGTATTAAAGAATGAAGTTGAATATGCAAAAAAAGTTGTTTTTTATAAAATAATAGAATGACTCAGGTTTGATCTCATTAAAAATGAAAAGACATTGCTTTAACTTCAAAGTACAAAACACTTAATTTATTAAATAGATTACTATTAGATAAATCCAACATTTCCTAATTTACAACCATTTTTAGGATCAAAATCCCGCCTTATAGACCACCGCGTTTTCAATAGATGGCACCAGGGATTTACCGTAGTAAGATGGCCGATGACATGATTTCCCTCGCCCTTTTCGGCTTCACACCCCTCTCCCAGAAACTTAGCTCATGCACCGTCCTTTAAGTCCGTGGTTTCCAACTAAGTGATTCTGGCGCATGTTGCTCCGCTTCATTGTTAAATGTTTCTTTTGTTCTTCATATGTTAATGTTAATCAGCGCTATTTACTTAAAGTGTGACTGTAGCGACACCTACCAAATGCAAAGCACTATACAACAATTTCTATTCGACGAACAAACGTTTCCTGCAAGTACGAGCAATATTGGACCTTAAACATGAAAGTTAAACTCCAGCGGAACCTATCGGAATGAAACCTAACTACGAACCATACTCGCCACCCCAGTAATACACGGTGTGAATCTGGCCTTATTAGGTCCAATGGTTTGTCAGTGATGATGCGGTTTACTCACGCACAATGGATTTTATAGATACAGATACGAACAAAACTTTCCGTTCTCGAACTTCTTCGCCTACAACAACGCGTCAGACTCGTTGAGCAAACTGTAAGCCCAAAGTAAAAACAGCGAATGTGATTCGTAGTATTTCTATGCAGTTCCTATATGCAATTGTCGAGTTTGGCTGACACAATTATCGGAAAAATCGCAGGGCAAGGGGTTAATTGTGATCCTGCTTTCTTAAACTTTACAACCGTTGATGGAAGTATCCAAATCTCTGTTATGGTTCTTTGTTCTTACAAGCTCGGAGGTTTTGATGGAAATAAGAAATAGCCAAAGATATAGAAGTCTCGCAGGTAGCAGCGCTAAAGAATTATGTCCTTATTGTATGTTAATAAGATCCCCTTCGCAAGGGCCCTCCCTTAAAAATAGCTCGCCAAAGGATCTGCGTGGTTTTCTAGTTTCTGGCGAACGGTAGCTTCTCCTCGAGGTACAGAATATACCTCGGACGAGATTCATGCACCGCAAACTCTTCCATACATATAATCTTTAAAATTGTTCTTCGTAAATCGTAATTACATTTTCATACGGCAATTTAATCTCTGGCTCTTTTTTGTCCCCCTTTTTTCTTGTCGATGAAGAAATCTTATTACTCATCAGTCCCGTACCCGATAGTCGTACGTTTCGCAGTAGATTCAAAGCGAAAGGGTGCACTGTCCTCAAGGCTATACCTTAGCTATCTTTAGCTTTAGTCAACTTTTCAACGCGACCCTATGTTATTCCGTAAGAGCCGGTACTTGGTAGGTATTTTACCAACCGATACTGTCAGAGTTATTCCCGTATTCTTTCTATCACTTTAGTGCAACTGCAACACTTCTTTCTCTTAGTCCACTTAGAAAAGGAATTCCCCTTTACACGTTTCTTCTTTCAGAAATAAATGAGTTGAAGAATGTACTGTATATATTTCTCGCTCTAACCCACTTAGACGTATTCCTCCACATATTTCTCTGTATAACACGAAAAAAGTCCTTTTGTATGCTCGCATACGCACACGAAAAACGCTACACGGTTATTTGTGTTCTAAGAAAGGAGTCGCCTTTTTCCATACGCCTCTTCCCGTGGCCATTTTTTCCTCGATTTTTCTTATGTACACAGTCTTAAAGCACGGTAATACTGAAAATATAAGTCTGCAAAGAATGGCAATAATTTTTCCTTCTCCTTCTTCTCTGTTTTTATGAGTGTATGCAATCAACCGGTCGTACCACTCGAGGCTTAATTCGTTCTGGCGCACTTAAGGTAGCCACTCGAAGTAGGCGCCCTTAAGACAACGCATTTGCGAAAGGCATTGACCAAAGTCGTGTGAGCTACTATTACGAGCGTTAAATTGAACAATTGCTTAGGATGGGTTCCCTCTTTAAACACCTTCAATCTCATGCGCTTCTCTTCCCACGCGCGCCAAGACCAGACGGACTTTCCAATTGAATTACGACTCTAAACATGTTCGACCATTCGAGTCGAATTACTCGGGAATGACGAAAAAAAGGAAGAAATCACAAACGTCCGCAATAAAAGTGCACTTTTACAATACGAAATTACATAGATATTTTCATAGTTTTTGAAATTTATCTCGGCTATCAAAAATCACATATCTTTCTTGTTGACATTTAAGAAAGTTGGCTGGAGCGTACTTCAGCTTTGCTTAGCAATTACCTGTTCCAATATATAGTTGACATTTTATCGCTGTCCTATGCAGGATACCGTGCGGAGCCTTCAATCTAACAAATATCTGATTGTCTGTTATTTGAAGCATTTAAGTTAATGTCATAATATATCTTATACGTATACTTTTTGCAATTTGTTTTATGGAAACTCACGTTCTTACGTTGGACTGAATAGCGCCTGGTACCACAGGCATGAGGAAGTTTAATTTATTTTTAAAAAGCGTTACTTGCGTCAAGTGGAAGTTAACGACTGTCAGTAACAAATAAAATGTTTACCAATGGTCGAACTAATAATAATTGTTGTTGAGTGTAAATAGTAAAACTATCAATCATTACTGGCAACCAAAACCTGCAATAAGAAAGTGTTAGTATGGAAATTTAATAGTAAAAGTAAAAACTGCTGGTAACAATAGGTACCAGCGCGATAAACAATAGTAATATTACTAACAATCAATATGTGCGGCGGATGTGAATTGATCCACGGTGCAGCGACAGAATAAAAAGGAAATAATACTATGTTGCAACATCTGTTATGATATTGAGGATAGTCTGTATTTTATTACAGCATTTATTGTAACGTTGGGAATAAAATTTGCTATGATGTAATGATTTTTTTAACACTTTTTCTACCAAAGGTGTCAAAAGACACCTTTTAGAATTCTAATTTCGAATTATTTTCGAGGTTTAATTTCATTTTTTTTTAAATCTACAAAAGGGAAGTGCTTAGTAGAGCACTTCTATGACTACTAACTATGACTACTTCTATGACTACTAAAATTATGTCTCTATAAAAAATTTGGAATTAGTTAAGAAAATCTATTTTGATTATAATTCTACATTATTGGTTTTGAACTTTCGATTACGTATTATTAGCGCGGTAGAAGTAGTGTTAAATTGTAATTATTGTAAAAACATAAATTTTTGAATAAAATGAAAATACTCTATTTATTGGAATGAAATTTTGGTCAATGCCTCATTTGTTGGACTTATAATGGACTTTTATTATCTAAACTACCGTCGAGCGTTGCTACAGTTGTAAAATCGTCAATGAAATAGAAGTGATGGAATTTAAATTGATAATTAGTAAAGATATTTTTCATGTTCATTAAAAAATCTCTACTCTTTAACTTTTAAACTGTCACGTTCTTCGGTTTTTGGAAAAAGCTAGGGTTTAGAAGTTTGGAAAATTACTAGGGGAAAGGTCCGATCTGGCCCACTAGAGTTGCCAAGAGGCGGTTTGAAGGTTAATGAAGTAAAAAACGTATTGACCAAAATTTAATCAAAGTACTATTGGGGGCTGAGAAGTTGGCAGTCGCAACGCATATTACTTTGACTTGCCATTCCGACTGCCAACTGATCAGGTCCCAACAGTACTAACGGCCTAAGTCATTTTCAATTGTTTAACTGCGGAATCGTTAATTCCCATAATTTGTACTTTCCAAATTTGGAATTTCGAAAGCTTCATCATGCTTTTAACCACCCACACACCTCTTATAACAAGTACTTTATCATCTTTTGTTAACTAATCGATGAATGGACTGTAATTGATTAACATGAATTATTTTCTCATATAATAATCAGAAAAATACTAAAATAATAATAATAAAAATTCGGCGAAAAAATGCCATTCGTATGCCTCCGATGTGAAGTTTGGTTATGTTGTACGCTAGTGGCGCCACCTGAAATGGGCTTTGCTTGAGACCTCCTATAAAATCAAACGTATGAATAAAACTATGCTATATATTTATACTGTAACTTTAAAACATTATGTCTATATAGCTGCATTAAGATAATAACCCCTTAAGACCTAACCTTTATAAAAATAGTTTAACGGGACACTCGACTAATGCCACAAGTGCAAGTACTCACGTATACAAGTTCTGGATCCTGGAATGGTAGTAACCTACACATATATAACATTTGCAACTCTGGCGCCGAGCACAAAGACGATGACAGAAAATGCATTGTGTTGCACGAATGGTGATTCAGAGTCTGTTACGGATATGCTGTATTAGTAAAATTCAAAAAAACTATTATAAGAGTCAAACTGTACATATATTGTATAACAGCAAGTTAGTTTTAAAATTTTGGATTCAAATTCCCAGGTGTGTTTTGCTTCCTTTACAGGCGTGGAAGGTTTAATCAACCCTCCGCGATACACGTGGAGTGAATTTTATCCCAATGGGCTTAGACCTGCCGTATTATTTTTAAAATATTTTTTACGTTTATAAATTAATATAATATATTAATACATTTTACGTTGTTAATTTAATTAATGCAATAGATTTTGACCTGCAATTAATATTAAAATTTAACCAATTTCAAATTGAAAAGTAGGTCATTTGTGAGCCAGAACAACTTTGGCTACAAAAAATACTAGGGGTTGAAATCTAATTTTGTTTGTAAAAATTGGATAATAGGGGTATTGGTATTCCTTAAAAATAATGATTGATGAATATTTTAAATTAAGTAATTATAATTGTTCTACAAAATCATAACAATTTGGAAGAGTTGCGTAGATACATAAAATTTTTCCAAATATACTTACATTACGTAAAAATTGAAAATTTGTTGTAGAAACAATTTCACAATAAATAAACAAATAATTACTGAGCGATTATTAATTTAATTGTTTTTTTACTGCAAAAGATGGCAGTTATCAATTATGTTATGTATTTTTAAAACATTATCTGTATAAAATATTCCATGAAAAGTCTTGAGACGTATTCAAGAAAAATTATGTTCGCATAATTTATAATTTTCTCAACCCTTAGGCTTCCTACTGGGGTTTGAGACGTCGCAGTCTAGTTCAGCACGAATTTCAACATCTTTATAGTGAGAAACTTCTAAAAATTTGTTTTTCATACTGAATTCTATATTTATACTATTTTATACTATGTTATACTATTTTAAATCATTTTTATTAAATAACTTATACTATCTCTTAAACCAACATTTAATAACTGTCATTTAATTTATTTTAGCCTGTCACTTTTCAACTCCTTCAAAATGTTATTTTTAAAAAATGTGTTTTACTTAGCCTTAACAGATTGCACTTCCAAATAATAATAATAATAATAAATTCGTTCAATTTAAGGAACGAAGAAATGCTCTCACTGATTCAAAATTTTTACATATTTGTTTTTTTATTAAACTTTAAAAAATGTTGGAAAAGATGTTATATGTACATGGTTTCGTGTGGGGTAACAGATTAAGGTAAAAGAGTCACTAGCTTCCACGCAATACAAATTTTTGTCGCTGGGGTCTGAAGAGCCCCAATGCACCAGCTATCTTATTCTATTGAAGTAAGCCAGCCAAGGGTGAAATCCATCTCATTAACTTCATCAGCCCACTGTCATTAATAAAATAAGATTTCAATCTCTAATATTTTCTATAATCGAAGTCCGTTAACTACCCCTCCCTAATTTTTAATTAATAAAATTGCAATATAAAATTTCGTGCAAAAATTCATTCCAGTCCCAGGACATTTACATACATGACGCCATTCTAAAGGATTAGAACACGGTCTCGGTACATACCTGAAGATAATGAATACGTACGCAATTATTTGTACTGTATCCTATATTGTATTACACTGTGTCATGTTATTAATGAACGGTTCTATTTTTATCCAAAGCTCGTTGCAATGCATTATTGTTTGAAATGCAACCGGGGAATGCAAGTTAGAGAAAAAAGTGTTTGAGGAATGCGTCGCAGTTGAAATTCAAATGTTTGTTAGTGCACATATATACACAATACGGATAAAAGGATACATGTCGATTTCTACGCATTAATTTGCATATTATTAGTATCAGTTATCAGATATTAGCAACAACTTACGAGAATGAAAATGTCACAGAAAATTTTAAGAAGCAAAAAGGCACGATCATTAAACTCTACGTGCCTTGTAAAAATAAACATTAATTTCGAAACAGGCTATTATTATAAACAATGTAACATTAATCAGTAAAACAAACAATAAATATATGGTTTTTCTATGATGTATTAAACAGGAATAGTCGATTAACGAATGCTGTAAATATTCCATTGAAAAAGCAACCGAAGCAATTCTTGTCTAGTTGTTGGGCAAAAAGACGAGGTAGAAAGATTGTAATATAGCGTGTTCCCTATAATGATGTCCAAGGTGGACCACTGATAGTAATGGATTAGATTAACGTTTCATGCGATTACACGAGGTATCACTATTACGTATTTAATTGAAACGTCATATTTTATAAAATGGTTGCAAATATTTTTACTTTTTTGCATTGATAAAAGTTACTCTGATCCGATAGTTATAATGAAAGTTATTCGATTAATAACTGCTACCCTGTTGTTAATTCCACGGTATAATCTTTACAAGCTTTTGATGACTCTTCTATGCGCGTCTATTTTATGCATCTCATACGTGCAATCGATTCAAAAATGTTTGAAAAATGCGAAACATGCAAATACGAATCCTATTAAACAATCGTAAAAATAAATAATTGCTAATAATAATTATAATTCACTAGGAAGTCGCTTAATCTTCGTCTGGTTGTAATTAATCAGTAAGGAAGTATTGTGAAATTAATTCGTATGTTAATGAGTCGTTTTTAGACTCTTTAGTTGAGCATTTTGAAACTCTTTGGTAATCTTTAATTTTGAAATCTTTGATCCTTGACTTCGATCAATCACGAGTAACACATTCATGAAAATGGCACAAAAAGAATAATTTATGCTTCAAGGGATTACTTGAGGGTAAATAAAACATTACCAGTATTCTTTATTGACGTCTTTCCACAAATGGGAAGCGATTAGTAGAGCAATTATGCGTCTGTAAGAAAATTGGTATTGAATTGGACATTCTATTTTAAGGGGTTAGGCCACTCTAGGATTTTCGAAAAATCAATTTTTTTTTGCTCTTAAATGGTCCCTTGGTATCTCAAAAATGATGTCCCAAAAGACTATGGCCGGGACAAATCTCAAAGTACTCGATTTTCAAATTTTCGTACACGGCCGCCCGGTCCGCAGCGAGCTACTACTCAAAACTTCAAACGCGTTTATCTCGAAACTACATTTTTCAAAATTGCCGGAAACAGAACTCAAACAATTTTCAACCGATTAACTTGAAAATTTAAATACATTTATAAAATTACATTACCCATAAAAGTACATATCACTTTTTTTTATATTGCATAGTTCATATGTTGTTAATAATTTTCTGACGATTTTTTTGGCAATTTTTTTGCAGAAGTGCGCCACTTTGTCAAAAATCAATGTATCGAAAAAGTGATATGTACTTTTATGGCTGCTCTAATACGTAATCGAAAAAAAGTAACTGACTTATTATAATTAAAAAATTACAGGCGGTACGTTTCCGGCAATTTGGCCTGGAAAAACGGAGGCATCTTCGCAAAAACTCTGCACAGCCGCCATTTTGAACATAATCGCTTCAAAAAAATTAGTGTATACAGTCGATGATATGTATAATAAACACCCTTTTTCGTAATTGCGATTTATTTTATAGTTTGTCTAAAAAAAATTCCCAAAAAAGGCCTATTTTTCGGCCTCTAGAGTGGCCTAACCCCTCAATTATAACACTATATTTTTGCTTTTGGATTATTGAATACGTATAAGCAGCGCGGTAGAAATAGTGTTTAAAAAATCAGAAACGGAATCATTAATCTTTTTGGGCACTCGTAAATGAAGAAACTAGATTACGAAAATTAGTCAAATCATTGAAGTAGCACCGTTACGAATTATTCACTCACAAACTAAAAAAAATTCTCCATAAAAAAAATTAAATTATTGCTTAAACGGCAAGTATCACTAAAATACAAATAAAGTTTATTTGCAAAAAAGCGAAGACGAAAGTATTTTCTTGGTTCTCGCTTTTCCAGTAGAGAAGTAAAATCATAACGGAAACTTTAGCTTACACAGAAGGGGAGAATCTCCTCAGATGGGGAGAAGTTAATTTTGGGAAATTGGTCGAGCTCCTTTCTCATTGGGAGTATGAAGCTTTCCTCCGGTAGTGATACATAACCCACGGCGTCTTATCCTTGATTGCTCTTTGCTTTGGTTTCATCTAATCTGAGTAGCTTGCTATTTGCTATTTTCCTTCAGCCTCGTTTTCTTATGCCAACTTTAGTGTTGTGTTGTAAGAACGCAACGGTTCCTTCCAGAAAAGATAGTCGGTCTGGCAGATTCAAAGGCGTCTCCGACTTTGGGGTTGTTCTTTTCTGTATCGCTGCTCTTTCTTGAAAGGGTAGGAAAACGAGCGCTTTAAGAATATTGAAGAAAGGCTGGGGGTGTTTCAATCTGTTTTTTTCTCTGAACATTTTTTATAGTTGAATCAGAATTATTTTTTGGCAAATTCCATTTCCAGTTTACATAATTGGATTAGGGAACGACACTTTAAAATTTCCCCTTAGGTTGGGCTTTGTTGTAACGCAGCAAAAGTAACGTTACAAGTTTTGGCTATTACGTAATAACATATTCATAATAACTTTGAGAATTTTTAGGCCTGACGATACCCAAACTTCCTAATAATAATAATAACAATAACAATAACAATAATAATCATAATATTGTTATTATCATTATTATAACGTTATTAGCGTAATACTATAACAATTTGTTTAAACAGTAATATTAGTGTTACATCTTGCGAAATTTTGCTACTTTATCTCATTTTTACCGCGCTAATTATACGGAATTGAAAATTCAAAACAAAAAATATGGAATTATAATTAAAATAATTAATATAATTAAAACTGCTCTAAATTAAAATTGTAAAAGGTGTCTTTTGACACCTTTGGTAGAAATAGTGTTAATTACAATATATTCTTAGCTTAAAACACGAAAAAATTATATCGCGTTATTTTATAGTCAAATAAATAAATAAATAAAATAAAAAACGCACCAAGGCTTAAATTATTTTAAACTATCTTTGAGTTATAAATGACAAGTCAAAAAATTTTATTTCGCCATTTCCCTTAAATCATTATCCTAAGGGTTAACTGGGTTCCCGTTTAAATTGATTCGGGATCGTAAATCTTTTATTGCGTCTTTGACAAAAATGACACCTGCTTCTCCCTTTACGTCGTCCCATTATTGTGCACATAAATGTATTGGATAATATAGTCGGTATGTTAGCTTAACAAGTTAACGACTTTACATGTAAACGGGTAATATTATATATACGCTTATTAGTCAGTATTTTATAAATAATGATTATACTTCACTGTGGTGCCATAAACGGAAGCTACTATATGCACATTATAGAACGAATATGAGTACCTATAAAATTCTATCTACAGGTGATATGTCAAAGTTTTACGAGCATTCATAGAGTGACCCCGTTTTATTTTATTTATTACATCATCACAGTACAAGGTGTAGCAGGTGGAACTTTGAAATGTACAGCGTTTGCATAATGCATCTATATATTCTATTAAACGAGTTATGTATAAAGTATATATCGTATAGAAGCAAAACAAGGAATTCAGATAATGAACAATATGATTTATATTTATAGGGTAAACTGCCTAATAATTGACCGCACATCGGTGAATGACCATTGTGCAAATAAATGTAAATTATAAGCTTTGAAATGAGTAATTGTTTATAAATCTGGTTTATTTTCAGTTTCAATTTTCCATATTTTCGTATAATTGTCATAAACAAATGATAATGAATAATATTCTTATTTAATTTATTGCAAGACTTCGGTTATCTATTGAGCTTTTACACGTCTTGCACTTTTCAGTTAATTTAACACTAATTTTACCAAAGGAGTCAAAAGACACGTTTTAGAATTTGAATTTAGAATTATTTTCGAGGTTAAATTTCATCTTTTTTGAAATCCACAAATGGGAGGTGCTTAGTAGAACAATCATGCATTTGTAAAAAATTTGGTATTAATTAAGAAAACCTATTTTAATTATAATTCTATATTTTCAGTTTTGAGTTTTTGATTAGGTATAATTAGCGCGGTAGTGTTAAAAGTAGTTGCGATAACAAAAAGTAACTACTTTTACGAATTTCCAAACAAAAATAATTCTCCATGCAATTTCAATAATTGTTTCTTTATTATAAATAAATTTATTCGAATACAACCTCCAATGTACGTAAACTTAATAATACGGTCAATCACCCTACAAAGAAAAATTAAAGTAAATATTATAACAAACTCAAAATAATTTTTTTGTCTAAGTGTCGATTTAATCTTTTGAAAGAAATTTTTCGATAACTTTTGTAAAGTTTTCGTAGGAGTAGTATAATTCTTAAATAAGAATTTCAAGGCTTTTGGTTGCACATGTTACAACGTAGATTAGAAACAGGTCCGATTAACTTCTCAAGTCATTGATATATTTATTTTTGATAATGCTTCGTCGGCTGACTGATCGTGAGATGCGAGAAAGTGAAGTTATAATTATTCTAGAGGGTGAAAGCTTCCATATCAAAAATTTAAAACGTATTGCAGCGCTCCATGAGTGTTGAGATCAACCTAACTGTAAAGACATTAACACCTTAAGTACTCAGCGAAATTTATGTGACTACCCATTCACGCCGCGTGGGTCAGCTGTAGAATGCATTACTTCATGCATTATGAAGGGCCACGGCATAAACGTAAAGTGCAGTGCCTGTCTCTAGGGACTAGCGTGGCACTTAAGGTGCTAAGTAGGTAAACCGTAGTAGATGCATCTTAGGATGTAACACGACATCTTATATTATGCAGTGTCTCCGAAAAAGCTTTTTGGGCTGAGAAAAATTCGAGTGTTTTGAAAAATTGTTACGTCCATTAAACAAAAATTTGGGATAATATTACGGTTTTCCAGTTTTACCTCAGGTTCGTCTGCTGTCATAACTTTTTAAATGACAATTCTTTTAGTTTTTCTCCTTCACTATTTCTGATTTTATCACGTTAATTATTATTATCGCTGATTTTATTAGATTCATTATTTTTATTTTTATTTTGTTTTCGTCAACTTTTATTTTATTTTTAATATAGGAGTTTTTTCCCTGAATATGTTTATATTCTAAAAAATGTATATATTGTAATCTGTAACATTTTGTCCGCGCGGTTAGCGTTTAAATAAATGACACTCTAACAACTCTAACTTTAACTTTCTACAATAATTAGATCATCACTCTTTGGCAATAGTTACGAAATGACAACTTATTGGCAACTAATTGCTCGAACCATCTGCCGGTAGGCAGCAAGCAATCAAGATGCAATCAGTACGATTGCTAGCGTTAAAATCATAAGCGTTACCTGGCATATGAGGATACTTACGTCACATGGTAGATGCGATAACACTGACAATTTCGAAGGTGGCTTACACCTAGTTACGTACCGCATAATTTTTCGATATTCGTATTCTAGCGTAGAAAGTGTATAATCTTGGAAATTGTGGAATTGTGTTCTTGCTCGAAGTCGGCATTATTCTTTTCATAGGACTCGCATCTTCGTGATCGTAGGTAGCGCGATTCCGGGCAAGTCTTCACTCGAGGTCGGGTAGGGTCGTCGATGTCGTGTCTCTGTTTTGCAACGCGTAATTACCAACAACTGGCGAGCATGGCAACGCTCAGTCGGGTGGGTAAGAGGCATTAGACAGATTTTTATGCGAACGCGTAACGAACTATGTTTTGCATATTCTATGCAGTGCCACACTCTATAAACTCTGTTACCATTCCACCACTGTCACGAGCTAGAAAGTAATAGTACTTCTACTCCGAGTACTCGTAGCGATTACTCGAATGAATGTAACTACACTGTTGTCAATGATTTTCTTCTTGCGTTGGACAATGCGTCATCGAAATGATCGTACTGGACACAAAGATCGTCAAGCTCAATTGCACATACCTACAGGAACGGTAGAACAGATTCGTCAACCTTTAAGGTAGTTCTCCTGTTACAATCAATCACAAAAGTATAGACTCTACGCCCTCTATGTTGCCTCATTATTTTAATATGGTTAGAAATTTTTCACCGAATCTGTACAAAATGTAGCGATTGTCCTTTGTTTGCACAGACTTCAATGACGTTTATGTACACCAACTATTAATACACAGATGCGTATTATAAACGTACACACCAACACAGTCACCAATTACCAGCGTTACAGATATTTTAACAAACTATAAGTTTTAAACTAAACTGAAGATATTTATAATTTTTTTGTATAATATCTACTACAGACTAATGTACCACCCTGTATTTTTCTACCAACATCTTAAAATCCTTTCTCGTGAAAATAATTAGTAAGTATAACTAATCGGATTGATTTAATGTACCCCCTATGCCTTACTTTAATTAACACGTTAAATACCATGCCGGTCATTGGTGACCAGCACTGAACTTTCCGTTCAAGCCGAACCGGTTATGACAAGTGCAATAGTGTGTACCATTGCGACCCACGCGGCATGAATAGGTAGTCACGTCAATTTGACATGACATTCATCACGTTAATTTGTTGAATTATGTAGAGGAGTCTATTTATTTGTTTATGAAATTGAGTTGCTATAATGTTATACTTTTAATGGACGTTTCAGGCGACATGTCCCAAATCGTCAAATAATTAACTTTAACCCTACGTTTACATAAAACTGTGAAGCTAAATTTTTGTGTATGGACCGAAAGCGGTTGGTGTATGTCCTAGCCACGACGTCGCAGGTCCTAGCGTAGCATGCTCTATTGAACGTTGACTCTGAAGAATTTGGGTCGCTCATTTAAGCAGTGGTTGAGAAAATGAATGAAAGTTCCTGGAACATCTAAATAAAACTTGATAACATAACCACTCAGAACACAGGAAACTCCTCAGGACTTGGTCTCAGCTTTCCTTGGAGTAATCCACGTCGTTCGAAACAAGAGCAATCGACACGAACGTGGGTGCGCCTGGTACGGAGCATGAAACTCCTGATATATACCTGATTCCAGTTAAGTCGCTCTTGAGTACATGCTCTCACGGGTTGAAAGTTTCTTCCAAGAGATATCTTCTTGAAGAGTTTACAAGATTATTTCCATGGGACACTAAGCAAAGAAGGACGGCACACATGTATAACAAAAGTAGAGGATGACATTAAGACTCTAGAAACGATTGAATTTGATGGACGTTTGCATATACAAGTTTTTCGTTTTTATACAAAGGGTTAAAGGCGTGTTGTTGTTTATAGTGTGGGCAAAGCCTAAGGTCCCGTTGGTCCCGCAGGGGCCTTAGACCGTGACCGGTCGACACGAGGCCCGTCACACGATCGCACGATCCATGATCCCCTTCTTCTCTAAGAGATCCTGCCTCCTTTCCTCGCCGGATCTGAAATGGCTAAACTCCGCTCTGTCGGTGTATGGCGGATGCATTTGTGTAAACTCTTCAAGACCATTATGGTATTGTCACGTGGGAGTCCTCATGTAACCATTCCGCGGCGATGTTGCATCTGTTTCTCTGACCGATTTGGAACATCTATTTGCGCGTTTCGTGAGAACCCTCATCGGGTCCTAATCAAATAACTCTTCGCGATAAAGCGATCTACATCGATTGCCATTTAAGAGAGGTTTACACGTAAGTGCGTGCTTTGGGAACCAGTCAAACGCACGAGAAGCGTTCATAACTCGTTGTATAATAAGTTGGAAGTCGAAGGTGTCTTATTAATCGATGTTCCAAATCTGAACCTCGCGTGAATGGGAAACATCGCGCGTTGCAGCGTTTTGTTTGCGATTGTAGGCCCCAAGAAATATCACCGGCCACCACACTTACGCGGGCTAATTTGCACAGAATAGCCGAAAGATTGATTAGGACAATTTGCATGATTAAGTTGGGTCTATCAATCCTCCTCTCCGTAGTAATTTCTAGTTTAATGTATCTTGGAAAAGGTCATGCAAAGCTTGTTGTAAGACATTGTGTTGTTGCGTAGAAGGAAGTATAACTGCGAATGTACCTTTTACTTCCTGTTGGGAATGAATCTTTTGTGTATGATATGAGTAGAATAAAACAGTCCTTAGTCTTCCGATTCCTTTCTCTCGGTAGTGTGTCCTACCCTCATAAGACATTCATATATTCGCGACGATGCTTCTTGGAATACGCTGGCATTAGAAATGGCTACAAGCGTACAAAGGAGGACCAACCATGAGTAGCAAACAAGACTAGGTGGCGGAGGAGGAACTCGCTGCTTCTCACTTGCTCTTCGAGGCTATAGATATCTCACCCGGGATCCCACGGTGGCACCTTTCGTCCTTTGACCTTCTACACCATAAGCTATCACCTAGAAGACCACCATACTCTCCGCTGCACACTATCATTCTTGCCTCTGAAATTGGTAGGAAGAGTCCGAACGGACTCGCAATTTTTTTTTCCAGGAATTTCACAAGCGCTGTTCGTGTTTTTTTTTCTTTCTCTTTTTTTGGCTCCGCGGCGAGATCAGGAAACTGTTAATTTCTATTAACATATAATATGAATTTGAATTATGTGGAAATGGTGTTGTGCTAGGCGCAGATAGCAAAGCCGGCGATCGTGTACGTATCGTGTACCTGGAGTTACCTTTCTGGGTCGACGCCTCGTGCATAATACTATGCAAGTGTTCCGCGATCGAAGGTGCGATCGTGCGTGCGTGTTAAACGACGTAGACACTTCGATCGGCCAATAAAGATGCGATAGAACAGAGTGGAGAAAGTCACCCCAGGGGTCCAAATGAATCGTTGAGAAAAGGCAAAGGCGAGAATCTCTTTTGATATGTGGACCGTACACTGTCGAATCCTGTAAAACTCTCGCGATTATTAATTTCCTGATCATACTTGTCATACCTCCGTGTACTTTCAGATGCCGCACGTGCATTCGGTATTTTTCTTCTAAAACTTTAAAGCCCATTTTTATCGGATAATTATGAAGTTGGAAATCGCGTGAGACTTTGTCACGGATACTAGGCTGACACGTTTTAACGTTGTCTCTTAATTGCTGCACGAATTAACCACCGAATTATTAATGCCAGTACCATCGGCGTGCTGACTGCAACTATGCACTTCCCCTCACGTCAAGCCTTAATGTCACCAATAGAAATTTAATAGCGCTATCATTAGCCTGAATTACTACTCCATTTCTTTTTCTGCATCAGTAAAGAAATGTAGTTTCAGCTGCATTCTCAACATAAAGCATTTTAAAAACAGTCACTAGCAAAAATTATTTTACGGCAAATTGCAGTAGTAATGCCATTTTTTTAACCCTTCCAGATCGAAAATAAAATAATTATCGCAATTTTTTTATAAAATTTGCATAAATGAGACCACCAAGGACCTAAAAAATGGTTATATGCGCTCAAAAATTGTAAAATAGCCCCGAAATGTGAAAAAAAAACTGAAAATAAGTAGGTGGGACATATACGCCCCATTGCCCTTGAAAGGGTCAAAGTCAGCAACCAAAAGTCTTGCTCCAGATGTATAAAAGATGTAAATATTCAAGTGTCGTCTTCTCTTGTAAACTGACACGGCGATTAATTTGTACACAAGCGGGGCTAAAATCTGTCCCTGTTTATTGACAAGAAGACTAGTTGTTGCCGTTGTCGGCTGAGCGAAACAAAAAGTACACCGCGTTTCTACGGCTCATTACTCCAACCACGGCGGCGTCCCCTGTGACTAGACGAGAATCGATACATACATATTGCATGATTGCTCTTCTGCCGACAGGAAGTCCCGTCTGCATGACTCGAATTGGACTAAGTCAGAAGTTTAGATTGATTGTATTTGTTTCTATTCGTCCGCAGTATTACGGAACTTTCACGAATGTTGGCTATTACGGATACGGAAAGGGTCACATATTGGTAATTTAATGGACCAAACTTCGGGATACAGCTAATGGTCGAATTTGTAATTCGAAATTTTATATTAGGGTAAGCCAACCAGTGAATGACCGAACTGTTGATTTTACTTACGTTTGAGGGTGTTTTTGAATAGATTTGTTTATAACAATGAAACAACTGTTGAAATTGCGCGCAGATATAATTTTTGTTTATATATTTGTAAAAATAGTTACTTTTTGTTACTGCAATTACTTTTAAATTATCTATAAAGTGCAACACGTGTAGACGCCCAATAGATGACCGAATATTTCCGTTAAATGAGATAAGAATATTATTTATTATTATTTGTTTATCACATTTATACGAAAATATGGGAGATCGAAGCTGTAAATAAACCAGGTTAATAAAAATTTACTGGGTTCACAAGTTATAACTTACAATTGTTTGTGCAATGGTCGTTCATTGGCACGTGGTCAATTACTAGGCAGTTTATCCCATTACTATTCATTTTTACGAGAATAATATACAGGCGTATGTTGCAATTTCTGATAACACACTCAATGTTGCCGTTTTTTCCAACGTCTGGAAATCACCCTGGCAGACATCGAGTACACTTTTTGACATGTTTCGCAACCATACTATTAATACATGTGACTGGACACAACGCCTTTTAATCCATTACTACACGCTTTTAGCCGTAATTTGCTTACATATTGCCAAAAAATGACCGTCTATGGCCATCGTTTGTGGTAATGGGTTAACCCCTTCAATCATGATTTGAGGGAACATCAATATAAAACATTTGATCTATTATTATTGGTGCCACACATAGTTTATATATAACATAACTATATATAGCTGATTTTTTACCCAAATACAGTCGATGTTTACACCTACAATTGCAAATCTATATTTCATAACGTATGTAAAAGACCATACATGACATTTGGACCATATCTCGGCAACTAGAGCCGATGCAGCAAAAATTGACATTTTTGGAACAGCGTACCTGATATATTTAAGAATAGGTTTAGTTTCCTTCACACCAAAATGTGTGTTTCCCAGTGTTATTTAAGACTTAGGGAGAATTTCCTATAATTTAATCCCTCGTGCATTTTTTTTCTGATTTACTTATTTAACTATAAAATAGCGTAATATTATATAAGAGTTTTTTATTAGATTGGTACGTTATGTGTATAAAAAATATTGATTATCAGCATTGTCAGGCTTAACATAATTTGTACAGTGTGGTATAGACTATTTTTAACAGTGGTGTACTTGGCAGCTTGTATTACACTCTAGAGATTATTCTTTTCTTGGTAACGCTGGTAATTATTAATAATAACACTGAACAAATTTTGAATTGTTGGAACGAAAATTCTAACTTTCTTGAAAAGAACCTGGAAAATGAGACGGAAACGTCGAAAAAAAATTAACCAATGGATTAGAAAAATTACACAAGGTCACAGCGAAAACGTAAAAGTACAGTAATATAATATAATTAAACCATTCATTTTGAAAGTGGCCTAAGTCCATTTTGGTTTAAATTTCGCAAAACATGTTTTAAGACAACTAACTTTGAGTGGCACGTGTTACTGCGGTTGACAACAAAAACTCACGAATGGACTTGGGTCTCTAGCAAAATAAACGGCTCAATTATAAAAAAGGACTAATGAAGGGTCGTAACATCCACACTAACAAAATAAATTCCAAGATTAACTTCACCCGAATTAAAATTTCTCTAGGCTCTTTAATGAAGAAAGTGTCCTCTCTGGGGGACGTAGTGACCGAAAGGATCAAAACTAAAGCTTAGCTGCCACAAAAAAGGTGTTCGGAGTTTAACTAATTTTTATTATTCGACAGATAAGCTTCCAATATATCAACCATTTTCCATCTAATTAGTAGGGACAAAAAATAACCCTAGCACCGAGAACTTCAGCTCGGATGCTGTACAATTGCTGTAATAATTTTCCCCTTGGAGGACAATAATCTTTTATTTACCAATTGAAAAAAGATCCGATTCCACCTTGTTGCTCGCAGGCTCCCCTGCGGTTATAAGTCCGCGCAAATAATTCTGCTCACGTCGAAGGCCACGCGACTCAATACCTTGAGGACATGTTCTCCATCCGCTTTCTTCCTCCTTGAAGTAGACAAGTTCCAGGAATATACGCACGCGTTTCTTTTTTCCACATTCCCAAGTGGATTTTGCAAAAATTCTTCTGAGATAATGATATATAAAAAGAAACGATGTTGCATAATGATACTTAATGGTCAAAAAGGAAAATAAACTTCGGCAACGTGTACGCAAAACGAAAAGAAATTAATTGACCAGGTAAACCCGCAACACTTGAGATTTTTAGCAATCCACATAAATTTGTAAGAATTACTTACTTGACCCAGCATCGCTTGCATAATCCTGGTCAAAACAAGTCGCTTCACTCTCGCCTCGTTACCAAAATCAGCAGGACTGAGAGACGTACCGGGGTCAGCCCCCCATCTTTTGCGTTCTGGTGAAATCCGAGAAGAACTGGAATCATGTTTTCCATGTTTTTTTATACAACTATGTATCCACTTGCGATGATTATCGTCGAGACGTGATGTTACTTTATTCGTCTTCCTGAGTTTTATACATTTTCATGCATAAATCTGGCACGTGTCACTCAATAAAATTTGCATTCTTACCCTTATTTTTCTGCTGCACTTTTTCGTGCATGCATTCTCCCCTGGAAAGAATTCAGGATGTGTATCATAAATGATGTAACGCCACATACCTCTTTGTCAAGGATATACCTGTGATGATTTCCTACTCCAGACCAGGTCCATGTTATTCAAGAAAAATGGAATGGACATGAAGTTTATATTACACTACGGGACGCGTTGGCAAGATATTGCTGAGAAACGTGTTTTTCCTATTGAAGCTTCTTTATAGATGTCAGTAATTTCTAATTAAACCTATAATTCTGGAATGACTCACACCATGTTTGCATTCTTATCTCCACTTTATGGCGTTTCTTTATGTCTCCTCAAAGGAATGGGAATCTTTCTCTTTGACACAAATTACGAAATATGATATAAGCTTCTGCATATCAAAGTAGTTGAGCCTCTTTTCGCGTTGAGTCTTTTTTAGTAGTCAACATTCTTTTTTAATAAAATTCTGAAGTTGAAGCGTCTCTCGTATATTCCATGCTTTTCAGGTTTTAACACTCTTTCATCTATTGTGCGCAGCTATCATAAAGTATTCAAACGTAATATAAGAATACAGATATATAGGTATATATCAGTGCAGAAAATTATGTTGAGCTAAGAAACGTTTTGACGCTATCTATTTTACTACGATATCTTCATTTCTTTGGAAAATATAATATATTTTATTTACTGCCTATAGATTGAACGGTTGTCAAGTTTAATAAAGTTATGTGATAAAATTTGGAATTACTATTTGTGATGATGGAAAATCCTTACATAAATGATAATATAGCAATAGTATGGGAATTGTTTTCTTTTTCTTTTGTGTTAAAACGTCAAATGAATTACGCTGAGAAGAAAGGAATCGTTAAAATCATAAATATTGTTAAAGAAAAAAAAATAAACATGCTCCCATGTCGTAAATTAATGAAACAAACTAACAAAATAATAGTTTTTCACAGAAAGTGAATAATTAATCACAATTTTATAATGAGCATTTGCGCTTATTATTTTATATAAGCGCATTTTTGTTATTTTCTTAATAAATTTTTTAAATAATTTTTTTGGCATGTACTAAGGTGACAAAACTTGCTTTTTAAAACGATATTTGGGGTACGTATATTCTAAGGATTGATATTAAATTTATACAAATTTATAAAAAATCACGTCAGTTAATCAACTTCCATGTTTGTATTAGACATTTAATACAAAAAAACACGAAATTTCTTTAACTAATTTTTTTCATCACATTTATGATCTTATTTACAGTTTTTAACTGCAAATGGGCACTTTTCAGGCATACACAAATTTTAATACAGTAAATTTGACCTTGAAACTTATTATGTTAATTAAACAATCACTTTTCACGTATTTATTGACTAAAATTTCGAAAATTATGTTACGGAACTTTATAGTTGAATAAATAAATGAGGAAAAAATACGTCAACATTTGACGTACTTATAATTAATTATTTCCTTGTGTCAGAAATAATAGGTTAAATATTTTAATTGGCCGTTTCCCTTAAATCATGATTGAAGGGGTAAAAAGTTGTCCATCAAATTAAATCGATACGACTACTAGAAATTACGCCGAAAACAATCACTAATTAGGAAATTAATAAAATATGTTTTATTAATTTCCTAAACATTCATTTGGAAAAGGATCTATTGAGGTTCTTCGAATTACGGAATCCAACTTTCACCCCCCATCATTAAAAAAATAGTATTCGAATTGTTTAACCAGTTAATTTATGTTAAGCAATATTCCACAGTCCTTGTCATACTCTCTGAGTGATTTAACTTCCACGCTGTGTGGTGCCTTATGAGAATATCCTAATAGTCTTTTATGGTGAACGGAAGCGATAAGTGTGAACTTAAACTTAACCTTTGATTAAATTTCACCTGTACAAAGCGATAAGAAGTTTGCTAAGCAAACGCGAAATTCGCTTTCTATAATGAACCCGTAATAAGTTTGTGAAAAGTCGTAAGGATGCGAGACGTGTTTGCTTATCCGTCTCCCTGTACATCCATCACGGTTCATAAATCTAACACATGTTGCGGAAAGAAAAGAAAGATCGATAGAAGAAGATCCCTGAGCAATTAATTCAGCGTAATTGATTTGTTGAATGGTTTGCAACTTCTTCCACTTCTTCTTACAATAATCTTCATGGATGGGTTTATATCTCAATGAATACATGAAGTAAATTCACTTTGAGTTCTACATGTGCTGCGCATTGACTAGAACCATTAGTCATCAAGGACTGTCTCTTAAACTGGGTGGTCGATTGAGAGTAGCCTGGAGCAAAGGGAATTTGAATAAGATATTTATAGGTGTCTCTCTTCAAGTTCCTGAATCGAGACCACCTTTCCGCTTTGCTCAAAGGTCTTTCCCCTATTCAGTTTCCCAAGGCAGCGATATACCCACTTCTTTACTCTTATTTCTGAATGCCAGTACAGAGCAAACTGACACAAGAATAAAGAAATTATGTGAGCACTTGTGCGTGTCTGATCACAAGTTGTCAGCCTACGGTAACTGCAGTGCACGTGATTGCAGGTAGTCGTTTGCGTTTGGTAGACCATTGGAACAATGGCGAATAACATGGAATGAATATTCGTACAATTTCTATATTTCTGTGGGTACAGTTCGCCTCGGTTGAGCAAAACCCTAGCAAAAATCTCGTAACACTGCATTTTTAAGCAAAATTTGAGCAAAATCCTAATAAAACACTAACATAACCATAGCAAAACCTAGTAATGCTGAGATTTTAGCAAAACCCGACCAAATTCCCAGCGAAACCCTAGCAAGACCCAGTAACACTTAATTTTTTCGCAAAACTCGAGCAAAACCCTAGCGACACTCTAGCAAAACCTAGTAACACTGGGATTGTTAACCAAACCCTAATAAAACCCTATGAAAACCTTAGCAAAATTCAGTAACATTGGGTTTGTTTAGCAATACCCTCGCAAAACCCCAACAAAACCTTACCAAACCCAGTAACACTGGTTTTTTTAGCTAACCTTTAATAAAACCCTGGCAAGACCCTAGCGAAACTTAGTAACACTGAGTTGTTCAGCAAAACCCTATCAAAACCTTAGCAAAACCCAGTAACACTGGTTTTGTCTGGTTAGCTTTACATTCCCGCAAATGTTTACCTTTTGGTGGGAAAAAAAGGTTAGATTGACGAAGCAGATGAAGACAAAGATGCGACATGAGAAATTTTAACAATTAAGTCGTCGTCAAGAGCAAGGCTAATTAGGCGAAAGTACGTGAGATGTATGTGGACATACGTGACGTGCAAAGAGCAGCATATTGGCATACACCAACCGACGTACGTATCTCGGATATTTTCTCCCGCTCTGCTCCATTAGACTCATGTCAACATTGTATGACTACACATATCGTGGGCGTTCCATATTCACAGGCATACAAATCCAGCTTCACGTGTAGTATAGGAATTTGTACATGCATTGTTGTTTCGCAGTAATGCGATAATAATATATTGTTGCATTTCGAGGAAACCTTTTTCGTGATATACTTGGCGAACGCCTTTAGTGGTAAAATAAACGTACCTGGAGAGAACGGAATTCCGAGAAATAGTGGAAAATCGTAATTACAATGCAGTTGAGTTGATGGAATAAGTAGCAGCTAGTAACATAATTTGAAACTGCTTCATTTTCCAGGCTTATTATAGAGGCCATCATAGTGGAGGTAATCAAAGGCGTAAAACAAATCCGACAGGAGACAATTTTGTCGTAACCCTTGACATTCATTCTGGAGTCAAATTGAATCCAGTCAATTTTGGACACCAGTTAACTCTAATTTAAAACTTAAAAGTTCAACTTCTAACGCCATCTAGTATTGGTTGAAGGTACTCTATGCTCTGTCAAGGATGATACACTACTCGCCGAATATAATTCATAAAAAGCGGTTTTCCATAAAATTTAGCCCACCTATTGTCAATTTAAATACCTTTTTTGGAGCGTATACTATGGTACTAATTCTTTTTTCTTGAAGTGTAATATCTTGAGAGGATTTGTTTAAATTTTCAGCTAAACATTTTTAAACTTGCATAAATTATGATTTTTGTATGAAAATAGGCTTTTTTCACGATTCTTTGCCCTTGCGAATTTTCATTTCCTGAAGTTAGGTCGTCTGTGTGCGTCATATACATGTAAAATATACTTAGCGTGCCTAAAATATTTTTATCGTACGTAAAATATATTTAGCTTGCATAATATCAAATTTACGCACTCGTTCGGAAATATAGAACGCACAACTTGAGCCTGAAGCGATTATAGCACAATTGGCGGCCTCGCAGCACGGGCGACAAACCCGATACGCGCGTAATGAACTATATCATCGTCGTAAATAATTGTTTCTTAATTTCCTTATATGCGAGCGAATGTAAATGTCAATCTATCAGATCCGACTACCAATTTCTCAGCTCCCAACAGTACACTAACCATATTTTCCATCTGAATTACAACGTTATCTACCAACAGAGTTAATAAGCTAATTCCGATTTTTACTAATGACTCCGTGACTAGAGACAATGACCCGCTTATCCTGTCGTTTATCCTGCATAAGTGACATTGTCTCCGGGCTTGCGTCATTCTCTCTTTCCCATACAGCGAAAGTGGCTAATTAAGAGATCATAAATTGTTTTAAGCTGAATTCTTAAATATACGTATGTTTCAATTTTAAAGATTCGCACAAAAATCTGCAATGGTAAAAATCGGGGTAAAAATTTCAAGTACGAGGTTAGGCAATTGCGCTAGTGTATAGTGTATGCATGAGACGCTTCTTCTGGTTCAAAACATGTAATATTCTAAATTTCGATTTTTTCAACGTATAAGAGTAGCTAGAAAAATAAAATTGTGATCGTGATTTCTTGGCTGATTAGAATATCACTCTGGCGTAGGAAGCGGCTCAGGTTCTATTACTGGCTTTACTTTTCCGTGAAGTCATTGATTGGTCCACAGAATAACTCACCACAAACTAACGAATTTACTTTAAACAGAGAATCTATTTATTTTATTTAGATAAAATATCTTATCTACTTTTTATTTGGGTCTATTTTCGAGCTTCAGGGGACTTGTCCAAAAGCGTTAAATAAATAACTCTAACTTTAACTCTAACTCTAACTCTCACTTTTGGGTCATCAAGGTTTAAAACAATGAATGGTAACATTTTTTGCAAGTGCAATATAAATTCCAAAACCATGGATAAAACCGTAGTAAAGTTATATAAATGACAATTATTTACAATTATAACGAGCATATCTCTCTGGGAAAATTTGATTTATTGCATTCTACATAGAATTCCGAATGATTAAACTGAACCTCGTTGAATTGTCATGTGCAATGCATCAGAAAATACGGGACAGCATTTAACTAAACTTGCATAGAAACACGAACTATCGTGAGGGAAACTTTTAGCACACGATCATCATTTAAGTTGGCGTTTTCGTCAACAGAATGTCGTGTATGTAGTAAACAGTACCTTGTGGAGCGCTTGTCCCGAAATCACGGCATCTGCAGAAGTATTAAGTTATATTTATATGAGTCACGAAAGTTGCTTTCACAGAAATATGAACCACCAATTTCGGTTGAACCCATACTTTTTGAAAGACTTATGCTTTTCGATATAGGTACGGTTTGAACTCATTCAAATTTCACTACAGCTTTTGAGCCGCAGTGAATCTCCCAGAGACTTACATTCTACTGGTTTTGATGTCTTCTTACCAGTAGATAACCGATATTGCAGCTATAGAACGACAAGTGAGCTGTTGTCTTTAAAAGTGAAACAAGTCAAATTTGGGAAAAGAAATAGTTAAAGCAAATGTTCTTCCATCTTATTGTTAATACTTTTTGTGCTTTAAGTATGACTGCAGCCCTACATGCCGAATGCAAAGCACACTAAAACAATTTCTTTCGACCAACAAAGATTGCTTGCAAGTATGAGCAAAATCGACCCATAAATACAGAAGTTAGACTTCAGCGCCGCTTATCGGAATGAAACATATCTAAAAACCTTAGTCGCCATCTCAATAAAATAGGGTGTCAATATGCCTTCAGTAAGTCCAGTGGTTTGTTAGAGATGGTGCGTTTTACTCACGCACAATGAATTCTACAAGTATAGATTAACGTAAAGCTTGATTTTATGATTTTTTTATAGTTTCCTAAGACTCTGGGTAGTCTAAAATAATAATTCTTATTGGTAAATTCTTCATAGTTAAAGTGAATTTTATTTTAACTATTTTTTTTTCCACAAAATGGACTTGTCTCATTTTCAAAAGCAATGGCTCAATTGTCGCTCTACTATGTAAACACATTAGCTGCAATTTGGTGTGTAATGTTTAGATTGACGATATCAGAGTGGGCTAAAAGCTTTATCGTTTCTTTGTATAAAAGTAGTAGATATCAACGACAAGACTCGTGGATCACCTAAGTCTCACGAAGTTTGGAAATCATAAGTTTGAATTAACCTCAAAAACCTGTCGAACAGTTTCTAACGTTGTACATGTATTGTTTTCTGCCAGCATCATTGAAATGAAACTGTAAAGAAACCCTTCCTCCAAAAGTAACACACATAGACAATGTAACTAGTCGCAGGCGAATTAGTGTGAAATATATCTGCCGAGTAGAAGACAAGACACTTAAATGCCCTTTATTGACTCTAGGAGATGACAACTTCCTTGAGAATGTTTTGTCCCGTTCGAAGGAGGACAGCTACATCGTTTAGTTCGCGAGGTTCATGACAAAGTTTCAGATATGATGGGCGAGACTATAAATATCGATACTATGTATGAAACAAATAAAGGTCTACGTCTCACGAAGACATTTGCGTTGTGAGATGACGAGAGCTTTTACCTGTTTAGCATAACGGAGTAAAAAGAACGCTCATAGACACACCCACTATTCACTTGGGTGGCAGGTTGTTGGTAATAACCCCATAGAATAGACCACCACGAAAGCGCAATCTGCGCTTAATGGCGATAACCGACATGAGATATATCGCGATATACCAGTTCTCCTTGCATCCCTGGATAACTGCATGATACATATTCATACACATGTGCACGGGTTTATGTTCATTGGACTGCCTGTCTATGACGACTAGGTTTGTACAGCTGTGAATACTCTACGTTTGTCACGCGGAAAGATACTGTTGATTACAGACTGCATGCATACGTGCAGTTGTGATCGCATTCCCGTGAGCTGTTGCTTAAGATAAGTGCTACACGAGGGAATCTGTTTGTTCGCGTATACCCATGAACTGGCCTTCGAGTCTAACAATGGAGCAATCTGAACGAAGCAAATTATTGTAATTGTGCAAAATTCATTAGGAAATAAATTAATTGACGGACGATTAGTAGATTAATATCTCAACGTTTGGAAAAAAGCAAAAAAAACTTTCATATATACGTTACACTACATTTTCGTATGATGGCTCGAAAGATCACGTTTCTCGTTGACCTAGTCGAGCTATCATCCTGTTAGCTGTATCAGATGATCGCAAGTGAGACAGGTGCGAACCATTGAGCTCCTGGATAGTAAACGAGTGGCAGGTTGGACGTCGTTAACATTTCACGATGTACCAACGGAAGAATACGATCGTTTCTACTTGACGTTTTACAAATCGTTTTTCGACTCCGTGACGAGAAACTGGATACGTGCGCATTAGTAATGTGAATTTCAGTTCTACCCTCACTTTTCTGCAATGTTTCAAAGAAACTATGAACCTAACTGACAGGATTAAACTCCATGTACTGTGGGAGTGCAAGCGTCAGGACTTTGCAGCGGTCATCGAGATTGGTATTGTCCGCGCGCCGAATTGATATGGCGCGGATCGTTGACGCCCTTGTTGGATGAAGGAGATCTTCGATAAATTGAAATTAGGAATAGATAATTCTAACAACTTGTATTTATAAAAACAAAAAAAGAATGTTGATATAGTCTCATTTGTTGGTTTAATCTATTTTCTATTAGCGTTGGGTTATTGCCGGCTGGGAACTTCAAACCTGACTGACCACATCACACCTCTTAGCAAAAAATTGTTAACATTAAAAAATGCCAAGAGAAGGGTGAGATATATTTTCTTGACAGAGTTCAGATCGTTGCGATTGGTCAAGAAGGTGGAAGTACTGATTTGGAGTGAGGGAAGAAACGCAATGCATATCTGGAGAATCACATCGGAGTAAGAGTTAAACAATGTAGCAAGAAATATTCTTTGGAACTTTCAACAAG
Source organism: Gasteruption jaculator (assembly GCA_949825005.1). Taxonomy (NCBI): domain Eukaryota; kingdom Metazoa; phylum Arthropoda; class Insecta; order Hymenoptera; family Gasteruptiidae; genus Gasteruption; species Gasteruption jaculator. The sequence goes on along the minus strand of OX463763.1, from coordinate 2,137,223 downwards.
TTGAAAGAACTTCATTTCCAAATATGTCAGAAATCCTTTCTGCCAGAAGCACTCGTTTGCATGCGTAAAGTACCGGATTATAGCATTTATTCAATTAGCGTGCGTGAAATACATTTAGCGTGTCTAAAATACATGTAGCGTGTCAAAAATATTTTAGCGTGTCTAAAGTATATTTAGTGTGTCTAAAATATGTTTAGCGTGCGTAAAATCAAATTTACACACTTGTTGGGAAAAGAAGAAGACTCAACTGGAGTGGAGAGCAATTATGATACTCATTTCAATAGCAGCCCTCGTTTCGAACGGGCGATATACCCAAGGCGTACATTAATCGCCTATTTCACGCCCTCGTTACACTTTTTCATTAATATTGTTTTCGACTGCCTTAGTAAATGAATTTTTGATTCTTGTCAATAAGTAACAATGGTTTAATTTTTTTTTGTGTGACGTTAACAAATAAAGTTCCATTTACTTTGTAGTACTCAAGGTCAAAGTTGCTCTTTCAAGCTCTGTTTCTATATGTGTAGTAGCGAATAATTTCTTAAGTTAAATACTTCTCAATAAGCGAAATAACTGTTTGTATTCCAACGAGATAGTGGCAGTATTCTCTTGGTTATACGTAGAATAAAAATTATCCCGTTTATATGAACGTTAATACCCATCCCTTTTCTGCAGGGAAAGAGCACCGTTCTCCAGCACAAAAGAATGAAAATTGTCTGATGGCTAGTACAGTTACTTTACTATCGAGGTACTTCACTCGTAGTTCAAAGTTCGCACAAGAGGACAAACCTGACTGCGGAAGGCAATGAGGTGGTTGCAAACCTCTTACATATCCGCCATGATTACCTTTGTTACTTGTACATAACGTACATACATAAGTTGAGAATCGTGAAATACGGTTTAATTTGTTTAACATTCGCGTTAATTGACTCGAGCTTTTTACCGTGTGCAAGAAGATTTCCTCTTATCACGCAATTTGCTGGAACATTTTTAGAGCAGGTTTATCACATTTTCTTAAACCGAACGGTCTTTCACCTGCTACTTTTAAGTTTTTAGCGGTAACCTTTTACATATTGTGCAACCAGTCTTCACACTATGCTCTTAATGTACAATAAGGGTCGTATGCAACCTTGGTAGTGAAAAGTTTATTTTTATCAATACTCCATTTCATTTTGTAGCAATTTTTTAAAAATATTATTTAATTCTTCTCAAATTAAATTCTTCTAGAATAATATTTACAAAATTGGCCAAATAATTCATAGATGCTACTTGTAATCATGCAAATTATTTGAGTGTACTGTTTTGGCGCTTTTTTTTCAAACAAAGCAACTTGAGCACTCTTTGAAAATTGTGTTTTTCTATGTAAAAAAAAAGCTCAGCTTTGGATCTAAATCATTAAAAAAATATACTTTTCGTGATGCAAGATGTTTTATAGTTTTTGAAGGTGAAAATGGAAAATTTTTGAAAAACTGTTTTGAAAAACGCTGTTTAGATATTTGTTAGGAACATTTTAGTAGCGCAAAAATTAGTTAGAGACATCATGATTTGGTGCTTCCACGCCGCGCTGGGAGAGTTGACGCGAAATGTCTTATATTTAGGAAATTATTTAATTAATTGATCTAAATTAAAAACCAATTAATTAATCAGATAAAAACACCAATAATTAGGAAATCGTTTAAATAATTAATAAGATAGTGTCTTCGGTGACCGCATAATTTACTGGATCAAGTTCTTGGAGTCCGGTTCATAAATAAGAAAAATATAAAGAAATGGCCGAATTTGATTCGAAAGGGGCGAATTTAATTTACAAAAGCTTCACTTTCATTTCCAAAGGACAAATTTGATCGGCAGGATCTTGGATTTAGTGTGCAAAAATTACTTTCAAATATTTTTTTAAAATATGCGCAGCTAATAATTTATTATCATGCAAAGAAAATATCGAGGTACCGAGATTTTGACCCGGAGCCGTTTTTTCCGTTGGTGTCTTGGAGTCTTTGGCAATAACAAATAATATCTTTGCGAACGTGTATACCTATTTGTAAAATCGCTATGAATAATTGAGAAACTTCTTACTTAACGTATACATGATATACATGCAACAGGTGTTTGTTAACTCAATCGTTGCGCTACTTTGATGAGTACCGAGAATGATTGCGCTGTTGCGGATAAAAAACGATCGTGAGATATCAACGTGTACAACGCATAAGTTTGTAACTCCATGAATTGAGTGCACTTTGCTAATGGCTATGATAAATCTTTTGGATCCGAATCTCATTTTTAACCATTAATTATGTCCGTAGCGAAATTTTCTCTTAAAGATATGTACTTTCCCTTTGGCAAAATCTCATCTGCAGCCATTCATGATATATAGCAATGGTAAATAAGTAGCATTTATCTAATAATAAGACAGAATCTAATGAAACGCAATGGCCCCTTCCAAAAAAAAGAAATAATCCGTTCACTTTTCTTTTTATTTTTTTGAAGAATCTTTTTCGAAGAAACTCGTAGTTACAGGCTGATCTATTTTTTTTTCATGCGGGACTTTAATGCAAGTCTTGGTAATAGAAATGCGAAGGAGAAAAGAGGATGAAACCACGAAGGAGCCCGCCGTGAGATTAATCGGACAGATAATCGTGTGCGATGCACCGGGCTAAAGAAACTAATGAACAAACACATAACTACCGACGTGTGATTTATACAAACCTCTGGCACTATTATGCTGGACCCCCATAGATTGTATGAGAAGTGCGTGAGTGTCATAATGCTCACAAACGTCCTTTTATATGCCATTCTGTTTTCTTGAAAGAAAACTGCATTTTCTTGCGCATAAGTATCCCTTTACATTCAATTATTAGATCGTATATAAGCTTCATTCACAATTCTTTCAACCGGCAGTGAAGCACATATGTCACAGGATATCTGTGTTGCGTTAGAAAAGAGTCGCTATCTCTACGCAGATGCATTCAAAACAAGTGTTTTCATTATTCCGCACCGCTGAGTTAAATGTCATAGGAGACACGGAAAGCATTTTATTTTCGCGGGATAATAATGTCATCGTTTATGGACTTTTAGTAAACAAAATGAACGTTTCGTTAAAAATTGCGTTTCAACATATGTCGTGTGAATATCTACTATGTGCTACTGACACTACTGGGATGCTTCGAGGAACTGCATTTGCTTTTGAGAATGGATAGTTACCTTTTGAATTGCGGAAATGGAGTTATACAGGTACTTTTCAAATGTCAGGAGACTCCAAACTCGTTATTGCTCAAATTTATTTATTATGAATGAATAATTGCAGTTCAAGAATGGTTTTTGGTATATTTGAAAGCGTAGTTTGAAAGGTTTTACCGTTCACTTTATTAACAGCTAAACATATCTTGCTGTAACTACTCGTATTTCTCATGAAGAAAATAAGTACTTACATATGTAGGGATATGGTGAGTTCTTACGGAGTATAATTATTCAAAGTTTTATCGACGACGGATTATTTTTCTCCCAGTATAGGCAATTTTTGATCGTACATGATATGTAATCGACAGTTAGTTCGATGAATGAATTGTTTTGAAATTAAAAGGAACTAATATATTTTAAGGTCAATAAAAGTGCGACAGGAGACTTAAGGGGTTATACCTAGTCAGGATTTTGGAAAAATCGTTTTTTTTAATTATATTTTCTTAATGTACATCTATTCACAAGTGTACACATAAAATTTCAAGTCGATCCGACTAATACTTTCGGAGTTACGGGCATATTTGTAAGGACGCCTCGGTGCGTTCGTAAGTAGGTTTAAAATTTTGAACGCGTTTTTCTAAAAACTATGTTTTTAAAGTCGGTGTACACGCTATCTCAAAAACGGCTTCATCGATCGGTCTGAAATTTTTATACAATCTTTTTTAATATATTCTTTATAAATTAATCGAAGGATTTACTTTTTGGATTTTTTTTCACATTTTATAAATAAATAAAGGCCGAAATTTTGATGAAAAATAGAAAAATTTGTTTGAGATGCCGCCATTTTGTCAAAAATCAATATTTTTATTATTCCTTCGATTAATTACTAGATAATCTATTATATTAACGAAATCTGTTTGGTTTTTTGATTTAAGATAATCCAGTCTTAAGTTACAGTGTACACCGCAAAACATCTTTTTTTGGAGGAGGGCCCGAAGATCGCCTGCTACGGCCCTTATTATGAATATTTTTCTAAATAAAAAATTTTTTTATAATCTTCAATACTGACATTATAAGCACAAAAAACTTCAATTGAATATATTAAAAACTGTCTTCAAGAAAAATCTTTAAAAAAAGGGTTTTTTCGGCCTCCTGACTAGGTATAACCCCTTAATCTCCTAGGACCCCAGGTACAAAATTTTTTACATACACTACCGGTCAAAAGTTTGGGTCCACTTTACAATGTTAATGAAATATGCAAGTGGACCCAAACTTTTGACCAGTAGTGTAATAGACTTCACTCCTGAGGCCCCAACATAAAGAGAATTGCATAGTAATATTATTTATAATGTACTAAAAAAAAGGACAAGGGGTGTCTAGCTCACCTCTGAGGCCCCAACACAAAGAAAATTGCATAGTAATAATATTTATTATGTACAAAAAAATGTACAAGGGGTGTCTAGCACTTCGACGTCTGAAAAAACCTGGGTCTCCAGGAGGTTAAATGTAATAGGTTACGTATGAAGGACGTAAAATAGGCGGTTTTCGCACGAGTCGTGTTTGTCGCCCGTGCGAAGCGAGGGCGATAATTGAGACAAGTGCGATAGTCACCTTCCGGTCCAGTTGCGTATTCTAATTCTTCTAAAGAGTGCGTAAACAAAACTATTATTTCAATAACATACAAAGAATTAATTTTAAAAAAAGCCTAATTCATTAATAATTTCGAAATTGATCCCAAATATATCAGCAGAGATTATTGATTTTGTGATAATTGAATTGTCAAAAACGCTTTGGCCTTAAAAATAATATATTTTAGATGAAAATTCTATCACTAACTTATTATTTTAATTTGCAATAGTATCGAGGCCAGCCTTTTTTGCAAACAGCACATATTCGTATTACAGTACAATATACTTTGTTACAAAAAAGTTATCATGAAAGTGATCAAAAGTATAAATAAATGTTTTATAACCATTTGTATAAGAAAGGCCATAAAAGAAAACTGAGACGGAAGAAAGTTATAAAAAAAAACGTGTTTTATTCCTCAGCTGTTGTAGGATTGCTGTATTTTTATTCACTCCTTCACATATTTACCACTTCAGTAAACATAAAGTCTCATGAGATAACCTCAAAACTTCCCGTAAACCGCTTTATCCTAAAAAGACATCTAACACAAGCGGTCCATAAGAGCGCGTTTTCATGAACAAGATTACAGCTGTAATACTAACGTGTAATCAGAAGCGGATGCTTTCCATAAATTTAGTGATCAAAAGTTGGTATATATATCTCTCATCCGGTTAAAACTTTGTCGATACGGGAAAGATAAGGCGACGCATACGACGAAGGTTCAAGTCTGTTTACCTGCATTCCAGAATAAAAACGTGTTGAAATTTAAACGATTTGTCCACTGATTGTACATGCGACGCTTTCAAGGAAATTAAATCCATTGGGTATAAGTTACTTTTAAATTAAGTATCAATATTAATTAGTAAGAAATTAAATTGTATGAATCTGTTATAAATGTATTATTATTCAAGTTTGAAAGTTGAAGAGTAGGATCAGAAGAATTTTGAAGTGTATGAGTAGGCTTTTAATGATCAATCTGTTATTCCTTCAGAAATCTTTTTATTGATTTGAATAAAGTCCACACGGACTTTATTAGCTTGTAACGACAATTGACTTTATTCTCATATTTGTTCGAATATTCTGTTCTTTTTGTATTGACAGCATTATATACATTAACTATACATACTAATATTGAAAATATTTTTTATATTAACTATCGCGCGGTGTAGATGAGAAAAATGAAAAATCTTTGTACTATGCAGGGTGAAACACCTAAAACATTTATGATACGACACCTCTATCAGCATCTAATTGATTTTAACTAATGTTATTAATTTGAATTACAACGCCAATACAACGAATTTCTTAGAAACACAGAGAAATTTTAATAAAATAAATATAACAAAAGTATACAACAATTTTTCTACTGTCTTTTAAAATATTTGGCGAGTTGTAACAAATAAAATGTTAATACAATTAATTACATTTGTTCGACTATTAAAAGGTTAGGTTATGTATTAGGGGTAAAACCACTCTAGAATTTCCAAAAATTGATTTTTTTTTCGCTTAATTGATACTTTAGGGTCATAAAAACAATATGCCATTTGATTTATAGTGGAAAACAAATGTTAAAAGGTTCAATTATTTCAAAAGATTTCAAGGATGAAAGTGTATACAACTTTAAACGCGTTTTTCTCGAAACCACTTTTTCCAAACTGGGAGGACGGATTTCTCGGAGACTATTGCATGAATCGATTTGAAATTTTTACAGTAGCTTCACAACAATATTCTCTTTGGAAGTACGTAGCCGTTTTTTGATTGAATGAAAACTCTTTTTTTTTATAAACAACTTAATGCTCATTTTTAGGGCTAAAAATCGATTTATTTCTTAAAAAGTGCACCACTTCCACAAAATTTTATTAAAAAGAAACTCCTACATACTTCCAAAGCCAATTGTATATAGGTTATAAATTTTTTTATATTTTTTGTTCCATGATTCATATATGCCGAGAAATCCGTCATCCCGTGGCGGTGTTTTCAAAAAAGCTGTATTCGATGACGGGCTCTGTCGCCGCCATTTTATACGAAAATGACAATACAAGAATTGTTTTTCCTAATTCAATATGTGCTGCATAAACCCTCTGAGAATAAATTCTATTCAGTTTGTCATACTCTCAAAATAAATTGTCAAATTTAGGTCTTTTTTTCTGCCTCCAGAGTGGTTTTACTTCTTTGCTCATATAATTGTCTTGTCATTTCACTTTTCAGATTTTAATATATAAGCTAAAATCAAATTTTTAAACCATCGAACTACAAAAAATGGATAATAATACTTTCATCATATTTATTATATTTATAAAAACGACGGATTTCCTATACATATATCTACCTAATTGTCAACATTGAAGAGGGTCTACAATCAAGGAATGAAACGTTTGAAAAAAAAATATACATAGTCTAATTTACAACCAAATATTTATTATACTGTACGTATTATTGGAAAGACTAATTACTCACAATCAAATGAAATGTGATTCAATACAATAAATTCGATTACTGGGCCCTAACGCTACAATATAATTATTCCCTTTTCCTTTGACCAATCGGATCAAAGTAAAGCCAACCTAACAGTCCTGTCATTCGTGATTTCGTTCAGAGCACATGGAATACTTGCACTCTCATGTACTTGCAGTTTTACTTTCTGCATACTTCTTTCGAGGAGGATATTATACAGCTTTACCGTCTGAATCGTTAAAATTCACAGGCAGCCTGCATTCAAGACGGTCTTATGTAGATAGACAAGCAAAAAAACATTAGTTTTGTAAGCTGCTCTCATAGGAGATGATACGAACAATATGCCTGTATAAACTTTCAACGCGCAGCTGTGTTTGTAAATACTTTCGTTATTATACTAATTCTTTATCTCATTGATGGCGCTGAATACTTGTTTACTCCGTTATGAGTGTGGTATCTACACGGACTCGGCGCAATACAATCTCATAAAGAAAACTGCAGCATACGTTAAACGTTAGTTCTTGCTGATGTAGCACTATACAGGTAGCATGGTTTTTCTGCTTCTCTTGTTGGTAGTTTCTATGTACGTTAATTTAGAGACGAAAATGTTTTTATTGTTTATTTCTAATTCACAGAGAGTTTCGTAATACAAACTAGGTAAAAACTTACTAAATTTCGCGATCTTTATATAATCTAGTGAATCTTCGAAGCGATGAAATTTTGTATAAACACTCCAACAGAAATATTTGAAATCTTGCAATTTGATTAGAATAACGTTTCAAAATTTTTTATTTGCTATATATGTATTAAAATATTGTTAAAGACAAAACTCTAGCAATGTTCGTTACAAAGCACGTACAATCATTTCAACCTTTAAACCTTTTGCCTTCAAACCTTTTGATGCCTCAAATCTCTTGACACTTTGGCTTCGAGTCCTTTGGCATAGGCAACGACCACTTCCGGTTGACATTTTCCGCGCGATATTCAAATCTGACATACATCTAAATGATCATATGTTATATTTATAATATTTGTGATGTTTGTTATTCCGAATTTTGACAGGTTAGGTTAATATTTATATTATGAACTTGAAAACAAATCAAGTAAACCGGCATTTCACCGGATGTACTTACTCTTGGCGTCTTTAACACTATCATTCGCATTCATTTCGCACGTTTTTTTTTTATAATTACAATTTAATACGATAAAATATAATTAAACATGAAAATTACGTAATTAAAAGCATAATGGCGAATGTCGAGCACGCGTGCGCTAAAGGCGAACGTTCACTGCCCCGGCACCCAGCGCAGGGTGCTCGTGGGCGTGTTTTTTTTTGTCGAAAGATTCGAAGCTCCGGTTTCGATTTGTCAAAAGATTAGAGTTTCTAGTGTCTTCATGTAAGTAGTCTTTTCTCTACCAATTATTTATTCTATTTTCTTAAAATACCAAGGAAAATTAATAAACCTTGAGGGAAAAAAGTGTTGTTAAAATTCAACAATTGCTCCTTGAAAAATGTGATATCAGTAATATTTCAAATGGTTTACACTTTCAATAAATCCGAACGCAATGTTATCGAAATCTTTTCTCGTGAGCAACTCGTATGCCACTATAAATTTCAGTCTTTGAGTCTCACCATTAAGATCTTGGTCGTGGTTTTGTTTCCTGTCAAGGACATTCCCTGCAGACGATATGAGATGGTACTACAGTAGTCAGCAATAGCATTGCTAATCCAGATTATGAAAGTGCTGCATCAGGATCCACTTCGATATAGTACATTGCTGCATTCCAAGTCTCGAACATACACAAAAAGTCTGCGATAAAATAGCATTGCTTTTACTTTTTACAAGAGTCCTGCTCAATTCGTATTATACCAGCAGCCATTTGTGAAATCCAACAATATGCAATTTTGAAAATATTCGATTCAATTCACAAAATTTTTTGACTTTTTCTTTTGTAAAGGAAAAATCATAAATTATAAATATTTATTAAACTTCCGAGAACTTCTAACATTGGTCAGAAAGTTAAAAAAAAATACAATTCCTATAAGCATAAAATCTGCACTGATCTACATAGTTTGCTAATTAATTAATATTCTCTTCATACACCTACTTCTAAATGCCTTATTAAAAAATGCTGAATATAATTTATAAATGCTAAACGGTCGCGTATTCAAAGTTTTTAATAACCAATTCGAAAAATCAATTAATACATCTATGTATAGGTATATATTATATTTCTCCAAGAGCTAGTGTACTAATACAAAATTTATTGATTGGCTTGATTCTGGACCATGAGAAATTGGTTTTCATGCAACCTACGTCTTGGCCCGAAGCTACTAATCAAAGCTAGCACAATGAGGAAGTAATGGAATTGGCACTGAATTGGCGAAAACGTTCAAGGTACCCATTGCTTCCTTTGGTTCAATTACAATTGATTAATATAATTTTTCATCGGTCGGTCTGTTTATTGGCTGCAGTATAAAGACTGTATATGGAGAGGTTGTAGCGCTAATTTGATTTTTCAATAAGAATGACTATAATCGCTTACCACCAAACGATTCAATAGTACAAAGAAGACTCATAGTTGTTCGCCTTTGAGCAATTTCTAAATCGAAATGTTCATTTATTTTAACAAAATAATCCCATTTTTTCATTTTATGTATCAACAGAATAGATGTAGTTCAGTTCTATAAAACTGTTTTTGATATTGCGACTGTGTGGTGCTAGAATTATGTACATCTGTAGTGCGTTGGCTTGCCTTTTATATGGAACTAGCGACAGAGCTGAACACTTGCAAAAAGTCCTGTTAATGTATTTTTCCTAACAGCGTGCGTAAAATTCGACTTTATGCACTCGTTTGCATGCAAAGAGATACCAAATTATAACACTCATTTAGTTAGCGTGTAAAATACATTTAGCGTGCGTAAAATACAATTAGCCTATTCAAAATATATTTAACATGTCTAAAATATATTTAACGTGCGTAAAATACATGTAGTGTGTGCAAACTACAATTAGCGTGTCTAAAATACATTTAGCGTGTCTAAAATACATTTAGCGTGCGTAAAATACATTTAGCGTGTGCAAAATACAATTAGCGTGTCTAAAATACGTTTAGCGTGTGCAAAATACAATTAGCGTGTCTAAAAATAAATTTAGCGTGTCCAAAATACAATTAGCGTGCGCATTACACATTCAGCGTGCGTAAAATCAATATTATGCACTCGATAAGAAAACTAGAACGTGCAACTCGAGCGTAAGGCTTTTATTAGTCCTTGGTTCTGTGTCGTCGATTGTAACAGAAAACTGATACTTTCTTCATCATGTTCACACCAGACGGTGTGATACTCGCAAGTGCTTGAAAACATCCCACTTCTGGCAACAATTCATCCCAAGTGGGCCGTGTAAAAAATTAACGCTGAGTGAAAACTAGTAACAAAGTTTTTCATTAGAATGAATGCGTTTCCATTCAGGTGTGTCAATTCGAAATGTCAAGTCGTGGGGTGTATTGCACTTGCATCATTAGATGTAACGCAAAATGGTTATACACTTTGGGGTCAGTGCACGATAAATGCCTCGAACATGAAATTTCGGAATTTAGCAAGGGTGCAATGTGGGAACAAAACGGTGGCTTTGTATCTCAGCATCGCGTGAATTCGAACTAGGCCATTTCAGAGGAACCTGACCCGACGAGGAACCTAGAAAAATACAATTCGTCAAGAGCTTCATTGACTATTTTCACACCTGTAGTGGGTTATCTCCTTTTGTATGCATGTGCAAGATACAATCGTTGAGGAAATGAAAGTACACAGAGAGGAATTAATAATTTCGTTTTCTACCTGGAACTTGGTTAAACAATTAAAAAATGTATTTCGTTCAGGGGCGTCTGAAACGGGAATTTATTTTTTTGTATATTAATTAGCGTGCTTAGACTGATATAATTCTCTCCCATGTTGATTGTGCGTATAGATAAAATTAATTTCACTTTATACCATGCAAAATTTAATCAAAGTCATAATGAGGTGAGATTAATGATTTAATGCGGTATATTATGTACCTGCACAGTAACTTTCGGATCTTGTTATGAATGAGTTGTAGTCATCTATAGGCCACCTGGCACCACTTTGATTGGTAGACAGGTGATTAATACATCATATGAAACTATTCCATTGAATAACTGGTTTATCTAAATTCCATGTTGTTGTAATTGATATAATTAATATCGAAGGTTTTCGCAATTGGATGACCTTGAAATGTTATTTGGTTGAGAGATTTTGGCTCTGGCGTTGTTTAAAATTTCAAAAATGAACCGTAGAGCTGATTATTATTTGTTTAGACAGTTTTTTCATTGTTAAATTTGTCCCAATCTCGCACTGAGATCTATAAGAACTGATTTGTCAGTACAGCTAGCTTTTAAATTTCCCATGGAAACCCCTATTTCTTCTAGATGTGTATTCACTAACTTTGTCAAATGGCCCCTAGAGGTCAATCAGGGTTCAAAATTTCAGACTTAACCTTCAAATAACCTTGAAGGACAAGTCCAAGGTCACACTCAGGGTCACCATTAAGTGACAAGGGGGACCGATACTTTTCGAAGACCCTGTATATGCAAATGCTATAATTTGATATTGTTGGGTCAGGTGAAATTACATAGATGTGTCCTCGGTTATATTACTTCCATTATATCGTGTGTATATTTGAAAAGTTACCACCTGAACATTTAAAAAAATACCACTTTTTTGGAAAAAATGATTCGGACAAAAGTTGTTTGGTTTCCAAGAAAAAATAAAATGACCTAGTTATGTTGATATTTTATGGGGGCGTTTCAAAGGCCATGCAGAGGTAAACTTCGTTACTTTGTTACAAAACCCTATTTCCTTTTATGACAAGCAATTCCGCGTATAAAAAGAAGTAACTCAATTAGCAATTTTGATATAATTAAGAAATATATTTAATCAATTAAGAAAGTGTTATTTATATGTGCGTGTGTGTTAAAATTATTTGATCAAGTAACAAACTAATTGTAAGAATAACGATTAATTTGAAGCACAAGTACATCAACTCAAACGTTCTTTTTATAGGCAACTAGTAACTCTGCAACATTAAGAAAACAGTTCCACACAAATTATGACTATGAAATAGACTTGGGAATGCTTGTTCTGCTAACTTTGTGTGGATACTAAATAGACCATTGGATTTTACAACATTTCTCACCGGTGCAGTTAAGAATAAGATAGTGAATGAGTCTCGCCGTTGGAGTGCAAAGGGTTAACTTCGGAGAGCAGATAATAATTTTTCTGTAGCTTCAAAATTGATTTATGGACTTGAGAAAAAGTGTCTTATGAAATATGGGTTTTTCGGATGTGCTGACAATTTTCTACATAATATACAACAACAATTATAACAATCACACATATTTTATAATTTTGAGTAGGTACAGGGTTTGGACCTTTGCTATCGGGTTTTGTAAAATCATGTATGTTAAAAATTGAGGACAATGTCTGATGCCCCACGTTTGAAAATAGTCTCGAATTTCCCTGATTTCCAAAATAACTAGGATTAGAAAATGCAATGACAGCAGATGGCATCTCCGTCAAACAATTAGAACCATCACTAATTGCTCTTCTAATAACTGATTCCTCTTTAATTCTAAAAATAGCGCCGTCTATTTCAATTTCTTCGCCCCTCTAATCAATCCTCATTAGTCGACGTTTCTTTTATATTTGAAGGCTACTATTGTATTGTTCTCGCAATTAAATGCCGCCTTGAGTAACTTTGATCCATGTATATAATATGGTACGTACAAACATGTACACGCACCCGTATATCTTCATTCAATGTCTTTTTTATTGCACGTAATTCCACCCTCAATAAAAAAGGTAACGCAACAATGAAGAATTGCGAGCCGCAGCCAATTTCGTTCGATAAGCAACAATAACAAAGTTGTTTAGGGTATATTTCATCATTAATTTGCTGGAAAGGCGAAACAATTAAGAAATCGTTTCGGCCGTTCACCCTTAAGGTCACGGCATGATTCATTACATGGTTACGCCTCTTCCTCTGACTTATTTCTAACTATGAGACTCTTCTAATGTAATTCTAATAGTACAGTATTCATGTGAGAACGCGCATTGAATTACAGCTCGAGATAAGCTGTGTTACATTGATAAACATTTGCAATGATGATTTTTTAGAACTCGACCTCCTCAAGCAATATAATATAATAATTTATTAAAGCTGCATAAAAATTATTTAGATTTTCTCTACAATGATTGTGAGAAAAAAAGTGATAAATGGACCGAATGGGCAAAACTGAGCTCGTATAGGTTGCATCTTTAAAATGCCACATTATGGAACTCGTATAGTTAGCGTGCGTAAAATACAGTTAGTGTGTGTGAAATACATTTAGCGTGTGTAACATATATTTAGCATTTGTAACATAAATTTAGCGTGTGTAAAATATATTTAGCGTGCGTAAAATATATTTAGCGTGTAGAAAATATATTTAGCGTGTATAAAATAAAATTTATAAAATGAAATTTCCTCACTCGTTAAGAAAAGTAGAAGACGCAACACGAGCGTATGGCGATTATCGCACTTGTCTCATTTGTCGCCCTCCCTTTGCTTGGGCGACAAACCCGACTCGTGCGATAATCATCTATTTTTCGCCCCGGTTGCGTAATGTGTGCGCTATTACATTCGCTCTTTAGAGAACGTATCCCAAAGCGTTAAATCTCTAGTCTTGGCTCTAATTTGCAGCAGAATCTGATGGAAAACAATTTCTGATGTGGAAATCAATAAGGAAGGAGAGCGGTAATGACATGGCGTTGTAATATGAGCACGAAACATTAATAAAATTGTCACTTCAATGTAAACACATAGTTTCTGTAAGAGTCTGTTGAACTTTTGGACATGAAAAATTAAGGATTTATGGGTATTGTTAGTGCTTTTCCCCGCTGCGTCATTATAAGTACCTAGAACTTTCAATAAGGTAGTAAAGTTAAGAAATGTATACCTGTTTCTTGTCTCTGAATTGTTTCTGCTGACTTAACTTGGAACATTTGAGTGCGAATATACAGTAGTACGTTATAATGCACCTTACGGAAGGGTAATACTGTACCATAAGTCTTATGGCACGATTTACGACACTTTTGTTGACGGAAAATCGATTAGGTATTCCCTTCTAGGAAGTATTCAAATTAGATCCTCGGAGTCTAAGAGATTGTTCATCAGATGCGAGAGTAAAACTAGTTTTAATTGATTTAGTTCAGTTGTAATTAAACTTGGAAATTCTGGTTTCTTACTTCCGCACTCAATACAAGTGTAAACAAAGCGGTGTTTACAAAATCGGCTACTCTACTTTTGTCCGGGGAATGAGTAGTCTTTGTTACATTTTTAATTGTTCAGTGTTTCCTACTTATAAAAATTAGTAGAAAAAGATACACACACATCCAAAATTGGGTGTAAGTAAATACACAAGTGAAATTATAATTGTATAAATATAATTATAATTGTATAATTATAATTACGTTCAATAACAGTTTTTAGCGAAGTTCATGATTCTATAAGTGAGAGTTTATAAGCTACAAACCAATTAAACAATTGTTTAATAACAAATTTAAAAATCCAAAGAAACGCAATTTTCATATAGTCCTAGTCCGAATTAACGACTTCTTAAAGGAACCTCCACATGAGTTCTGCGTAATCATGTATGTAAAATGACTGCAGCAAAATTAACAAAAAAAAACTAAAAATTACAATAAAATATTGATAAAACAGTTAAAAGACATAGTTTACTTACTTACTTATATTATGGCATCTGGAACTCGAAAGTTCATTGCCGTATCGCTAACAATTCCTATCCTAAGCTAACTCTGTCTCTGATGCATATAAGGTGTGCAATTCCTCATTATGCAGCTTCTCCTATTACCTTGTTTCTTCATCGCATTAGCGACCAAATATTTTCCTGAGTTCCCTTTTTTGCAAACTGAATTTAAAACCACTGGTAAATTTATCGTTCTTTGTATTCTAATTTTATTATTATTATTATTACTATTATTATTATTATTGTTGTTGTTGTTGTTGTTGTTGTTGTTGTTGTTGTTGTTGTTGTTGGACAAATAGGTTAAATAAAACATTCCTGAGATAATTATCAGAAAGCCTAAATGAAAAAAAACCCATTAAGTTAATGAAGGTAAAGATAGACGGGAATTATTAAAATCGATCTAAGGGTAGTACAATATTGAAACAGACAATGGGTATATTTAGCTCCAGATAGGGATGAATAGAGAGCTTTCCTGGATTCGCCAATGAAATTACGAGTTTCAAATGCCACAGAGTAATTAAGTAAGTACGTACATCTGTGGTAATAGCAGGGGTAGTAATCCTCTAACAATAAGATAATACTGTCTCCTACAATCCTTAGCTTTAACAGTACAAATATTACAGCTACGTTAATGTTATTATAATCCACTTATTGATGCTGCAATAACTTTCAAAATTACTACTTTCGATTACTTAGTTGATCAAAATTTGAGATTTATGGTTTTTGCTCTTCTTCGTTCGTTGTATTGACCGATCATAACATTTACCCTTACTCGGTACACAGGGACCATATGCTCCCCACGACCATATTTCCGAAATTTTACTTTACTTGTTAGCTTAATTATTTGGCTATTTAAAAATTAATATTTAACTTAATTTTTTCGCTATACAGGATGGTCCACACAACGTGTGCACTTTTATAACTTCCAAAATATGCGTTGCACGTTATAAAGGTGCACACGTTGCGTGGACCACCCTGTATAAAAGTAATGTTTCCTATGGTACAGTAATTGTTGCTCCTAAATATTGTTACCTTACGTTTCAAGTTGTGAAATTTGCAACAGAATGATAAATCTACTATTTTTATTTTATTTTTTTTTTGTCGTACGAATGCTATGGCTTCAATCTATATTTATATTTACTTCACATGAATGAAAAAATGTGCGATTAGTAAAATAATTTCGGCATTGTTGCAGATACAAAGTAAAATTATGAAAATTGCCACTCTCAAATATCTGCTATCGCATAAGACATCATACATGCGCTACTCTAGCAAAACTCTGGCAAAACCCTAGTCATCTTGCAAAAATTATTTAAGCTGTTCTGAACCTACTAGGAGTGAAAAAAGAGTTCCTGATATTGGGTTCTATCAGATACCCTTTACAATTCTACTAGACACTTAAATCATACCACACTAGAAGAGAATCATTAAATTCTGATTAGGGGTACAAAGGTGTGCGTGATATATATGGAGAGTTGATTGCGCAAATATTCTCTATTATTAGTTTTGCAAGGCGCTTCGAAGAATTATATGAAAACGACACGTTTTATGTCACTTAACGATTTACCGCGTATATAGAACCATTGCTTTTATCATATTCATGTTACGTAATTTAATATGCACACAATAGCTTCTTTCAGTGAACCTCTCATGCAGAAATATTTGTAGAAACTCCATTCTATTGATCTGATTTGTGGTTACGTAGTATGTATTTGTAACATTTCTTTTTTTGGAATGTTGTGAAATTTATTAGTCAAGGTGTTGTGTTGTTTGCAAAAAAAATTGATACGTTGAAATTATGAATAGAAAAATTTAAGAACTTATATTCAGAAATAAAAATTAGCCTCTTCACGCCCTTGGCCACATATGTGGACGTTTAGTTTTTTATCATTATAGTTACTGTCAATAATAAATAAAACAAAAATTTGATAACAATTTATTCAGTACAGAATCCCTCAATCAGAGAAGTAAACATGTTCTCTAAATATCTCTTGTTTAAATCGCTCTTCTATGAATAGGCCACACAGAGCTAAATAAGAAAATTAAATATAGAAAGTAATAAATGTTAATTTTTGTTCCTGACGCCAAGCTTAGTCACATCATTCTGATAAATTTCTTACTATAAGGATGCTTAAATATGGAATTGAACTAGATTGGGTCGTCTCGAACCGAAGTAGGCCAGCAAAGGGATAATCCCTGCAGTAGCACTCGTGATACCATTAATTCCCAATTAAATAGTGCTAGGTAGCAGATTTTCTGAAACGCCTGTTTCACTTGGCGAAGACCTTACGTTTCGAAAGGTAAGGTAATCCGCATTCGTTGTCTGCGGGAGAATCATAGTTGTTACCGGAAATGGTTGTCGATGCATGAGAAAAAATATTTCCATTTCTAGCGTTGTTCTGCATATGCATGTAGAAGAGTTATTATATTTATTGCTCATTTATAGAAAGTGAAAAGTGAATATTGCTAATGCATTGTATGACCTTATTTCACCTTCCTGTAAAATGCACGTTGCATGATTATGATATTGCAGTACCAGGAACATTCTAGATAAGGCTAAAACCCGAAGAATAATTAAAGTATAAAATTCAGCAGTGAAAGATTATCAGGAGGAAACAAAGATTTTATGATGATGCTAATTAATATGGCGAAGAAATAATAGAAATTACGGTAATTTCGTGGGAGAGAGATTAGTGGCGCCGTAAAGCATGGAATTTAAGTAGAGGTTGGATGCAACTTTGTAAGACGAGAGAGTACTTAGCCGGGGTTAGCTTACGACGAAACCAGGGTCAGGCCGCGTGTGTCTCACACAGTGAGAAAATACGCGTGTAGAGGACATTCTTCCCGGTTGTGGCATGGTATTCAATTAGAAGCGTAATGCGCTTTCGTCCCACGTACGAATATGCATACCAAAAGAAAGGAGGCGAAGCAGTGGGTGAAGTTCGATGTATATTCTCGCGCACGCAAGACTATCATGTGTAATAAATTTACGCACGCTAACTCGCTCGCCGGTGGGTTTAGCCGCGTGGTCACTTGTTCGTGCGCTCAAAGTACACAGTTCGATGCGGGCAGATGCTCAATCGCGGAAGAAGACAACCGGCTCGGATACAAATCTTTGCGTTCCAACAGTCCAACGAGTTCTTTCCCTGATTCCCTCCATTTCTGGTCCGAGTACCTTCCGCTTAGTTCCTGTCGAGTTGTTCAGCTTCCATGCAACAAAAACTCTGTTCACGAGTTTGTGTTCATTCTGGAAAAATTCCATTTGATATTTGTTTCTGGCGAGTCTTTCTCATAAAGATCAATTTGTCAAAGAGGAGGAAGAAGAGCGTGAAAGATGGAGAGAGAGGAGAGAATTGATGGATTTTCATCTGAAGAGCCCGCCACTATATCCTCGTCGACGCCAAGAGAGCCAACGATCCTTTTCATCCTAAACGAGCGATTCAAAGCTTGGCGTAAAGTAAATCCTTGGAGTCACGGCTTGGCCGTTTACTATATAGCCTTGTCTCGAGCATCGTGTGTGGTCCTTTTTTCCCATAACATGATATGTCATCTTTTAAAATTCTTTATAGATAGAAGGAAAAGATAGTGGGTAATAAAAAGTTTTTGAAAATGGCTATTAAGTATTGAAT
Source organism: Gasteruption jaculator (assembly GCA_949825005.1). Lineage (NCBI taxonomy): Eukaryota > Metazoa > Arthropoda > Insecta > Hymenoptera > Gasteruptiidae > Gasteruption > Gasteruption jaculator. The sequence goes on along the minus strand of OX463763.1, from coordinate 2,118,519 downwards.
TGTTCAATCCTTATGTAACAATGTTTTGCCCTCAGAGCGCATATAGGGTCTGTCAGAGCCTGTATTACAAAAAAGTACAAAAATTACAAAAAAATTATTAAATATATGTTATATAAATATTATTTATAAAATTACAATTTTCCTTTCTTTTATATTGTGTGTCACGAATTTCAAAAATATTTCTAAAAAGGCATTGGGACCATATACTCTCGCAAAATTGGAATATTTGGTTTTTTTTTATAACTGGATTAAAGGAGATTTTTTTTAAAGCCATAAATATTCATCTTCCTGTAAGGCCATTGCTTAAATACATTTATAGTCGGCAACAAATTTTTTTGTAATCTACGTCATATTAACAAACATTGTGCAAAAGCAAAATTCTAGGGTTTCTTTCATTCCCTTGAAATTAATTACAAAAGAAGCTTAGTCTTCCAGCGATTTGACCGCCTAGTAGCTATTAGAGGTATTTATGTATACGCGTTACGTCGAGTGCTCCTTTTTCTTACGTCGATCAATGACATATTGCAGTATTTCACTGGGGAATAAACAACCAACGTTGTAAAACATTGTTGCAGTTTTCTCACCACGGTCACGTTGGATTAAGAAACGTTCCCGTGTGCGAATGTGCAGTTGAAGTCAGCGAATGACTCATGTTTTAAATATGCTGGGAATTTAGGAAACACGTGGAATATCTTACACGTACATGGGAATAATTGCTTTGTGAGACTTATTTACTAAGTATGTAAAATACTCGCTGAAAACATGGTTGGAATGAAGTTTTCCATAAGATTACCTTATACTTCCGGGTTCCGTGACATGCGGTTACATTATTTCCTTCAATACCACATACGTATATAAATCTAAGGAAATCGGTTTCCAGAACGTTGTCCTTTCGCATGAATGTAAATGGAAAAATCAAGTACTCGATTTAATGTAATTGGGTGTGTGTGTGTGTGTGTGCGCGGTAATAGTTACAATTATCATAGAAATTATTCTCAGTAATAGCTGCAATTCTTTTGCTAAATGTATTTTCACTTGGAAGAGCTCGTGTTCCCTGGATCTTGGATGATAGTTACTAGAAAAAGAATTATAGACTATATGTATATGAATTCCAGATATAAATCGCTTCAATTACAATTGTAATTATAACCAAAAGTTAATCTTCATTGATTCCAAACAAGTTTTGATATTTTGACAAATTTTTATAAATACTTTCGTGTTTTTTTTATATTTGCTTTTATTCGATCGAAATAGATATTATTTCCCTGGACCAAAGGTCTAAGGAATCACAGAAATGAAATTAACACGTTAAGCGCCACGTCGAAATTGCGTGACTCTCTATTCGCGCCGCGTGGGTCGTAATGGTATATAATATTACATTTGTCATAACCGGTGCGTCCTGAACAGAAGTGAATAGGTGCCAAAGGCATTATTTTGCGAAAATCATTGATTCAGGCAGGTAACAACAAATTTTGTTAAATTTCACTTAACTTTAAATTGCTTCCGACTGATCTAATTTGTAACAATAACTCAGAGAAGATAATATCTAAATATTTGGATGCAGCCTTATAATAATAAGTAAGCGCAGTGAAGCGAGTAATAGCTTGATTTCTGGATGGGCGAGCGACTGATTTATTTCCTCCGGAATTTATTCGTCGATATTCAGTAGTCTTCTTGTTAAACCACTCGGTAGACTTTCATCTATTAATTGATATACTAATGTGTATATATATACCATACGAGTCAACGATAATATATTTGATTATGATGAAAATCTTCAACAACTTTTTAAAGTGCTTTATGAGATGTTTAATGTAGATAGAGTAACACGTACGGTTATTGAGACAGGCGAGAAGTGTATGCATCATGCTGTAGTCGTTAAAGCCAGCAGAACTACGAGAAACACAATAATTAAGAGTGTAAGTCGGGGGTTAATAGAGTACAGTAACGACCCGCTGAAGATTGTATAAGTCAGGTTGTAAGGAAATATCTCTCTCTCTCATACATCTGCGGAAATTTATTACACGCACGTATCTTCCCACTCTTCCATTTGTCCAACACTTTTTTGTTTTTCAAACCGTTGCCGTGATTGGAATCTTACGGTATAGTTAATACGTACCCTGAAAGGACGGTCTAATGAACCCTAATTTGTAGCGATCCCTTAAATGCGGACTCATTATATTTTCAACTGCATTTTGCGAGCTGCTATTTGTCTCGACGGTATTCCTTTTTGCCTCGAATTTGAGGATAAATGGGTACTCGTTGATCGTTATAAACATCGGATGCATCAATATATGTATTTGCACATTATCTCTGCAATTCCGTTATTATCTTTTCTGCGGGACACGTAGGCTTGCATTACTTGGAACAAAAAGTGCCGTGACAAAAGTCATCACAGTTAAGAGAGTTTCCATTTCTACAGTCTTCAGAAGGGTATAATTTAAAAATATTCCTTCTTTGATGTTCAGTCTCTTGATATTTTTAATATTTGTTAAAGTTTTCCTGTTGATTTTTCGACAACTAATACATTGTCATCTTCAGAACAATAATACTTTTGTTAGTACATATTTGATCCGTCGTTAGTTGGAACGCGTACACGAGAACTTAATCTTGAGACGTTGATTTTGTAAATTAAAAACACGATGATTTAAAAATAATCATAGATATATTTTAACAAATAATTTACAACAGTTCGTTTGGAAAGTGTATATGTTGTTTGTTTTGAGTCTAATCTTGTTCTGTTCTGTTGTACAAAAATTGTAACTGTAAGTAGGGGTGGAACTGATGCTACCATTCGAGGTTACTGTTTTATTGCTATACCTGGATATGCATTTATTCCGAAATATGGCAAACATATGGAAGCCCGATGTCATCCTTTTCCCTTCGGAAGAATTGTAAAAAGTCTATTGGTTAGCAAAAGGAAAACGACTACAAAAAAGATGCAATGCAAGTGATGAATTTAGCTGAGAAATAAACATTTGGTAGTGCTTAAGTTGTAAAGGGTATTTTCCTTTGAATAATTTCTATGCATTTCCTAAAATTATCATATTTGGGTGTACTGTAAGGATTTTCTAAAAATTGTAGGTAGTAATGTAAAATCTGGTGTTGTATACCGATTGTCAAGTTTAAATTAGTGTCTATACATGTGTGAATGTGTTTCTTAAAACGTACTACGGACGCAACAATATTCTTGTTTTTATATAAAAATACTTTATATCATTTTTATTAAATTTGTTGAAATAAATTTTCCAATTCTGTATGTTTGATTTCACTGCACGACGATAAGTCCATGGGACCATAATATTTACAAAATAAAATATATACTGTTTTCAATAATATAATTTTCGAATATTCAATTTTTGTTTCGACTTTCAAGTAAATATTGAAATTGCAGCATAAATACAAAAAGGGACTATCCCGATAGAATGTAGTCCGGGACGAATTTTTTTACTTTTACAATTTTAAATGTAAAATTGTATTGACCTTGAGTTATCCGAAAATATAATTAACTCTTTGTTTTAGTTAACATAAATTAATTATTTTTATTGTTGCATTTAGTAACGTGAAATAGACTATGCAAAAAAAGTCCAATCAAAGAAAAAGAGAAACAAGCTCACTCTCTTATAATCTAAAACGCTGTATCCAACCTTTTATTGTCGGCTATACCACGCGATGTCTCTACAACCAGTGACCCTTCGTCCGTGAAACGTGAAAACTAAATTCTTCTAACCGACAAATTCGCACTTGCCAAATATAGGCAGGGCGCAACGCATGCGCCCGGCAACCAGGCACGTTGTTGCTAACGGCCGCTTGCTCATAAAATACTTTAGTCACTAGACGACGCTTGGGATTCACCACTTATAAATGTAAATAATATAATTCCCTGTTCAGGAACTGAGTAGTTGCCTACATAGCAGTGCTATATAAAATACTATTATTTTGCTTATACTAATTTAGGTATCACGATACTCAAGGAAGAGGTGAATTCGTTGTAATATTCTTACCATTTTTGACCTTCCTGTTTAACGTTAAGTCCAAGGAGCGATATAACTTATAAAGTAAATTATCGTTATTAATCACATTGTTTGTATTGTTACAATTTTACATACATATTTTATTTAACTAGCGTTATCCAAAAGTATAAATACATTTTTGTTTGAATTAACATAAATTAACAAATTTTGTTGTTGAATTAAGTAACAGCTTGAGTTTAAAAATAAAATAAAGAAGAAAAAATAAAAAACAATAAATAAATCAATAAAATAAAAGAGACAGATAAAAACAACAAACAGTGATCGCAGAAAGAAATTACATAATCTAAAAAATATTGTACAAAACTTAGTCGCTTATTAAAAACCAAACACCATTTAGGGCTCATAGAAGTATTAGTAATCAAAAGGAATCCAGGTTAACAGAGGACGCCACTGTATGTTTCCACTACAAATATTAAAAATAGAAGAAGGTGGTGATGACATGGTCATTGAGTGAAACCAATTACCTCGAAAAATGAAAAATGTTATAACAAAAAATAATTTATCTTAGGGATAACAGCGTAATTAGAGGGGAGGGGGTAAAAATGTTTTTTCCTACACGTGAAAAGCATCGCGATTGTCGACACATTAACAAGGTAATTTTTCGATTTTCACATTCTATAAAATATAATAGCGTCCATATATATGTCGTGAAATCGTGACATTGAGAAAAATAAAAAAGTAGTAAGTGTTGTCGTCGATCGCCGGGAAAGCCTTAGGCGTTTTATCTCTCATTGTGAGCATAGGCTTAGATGTACATGTAGGTATACTTGTTATCGGTGTACTTATCGAAGCCATTTCACCGCGCGCGCGGTCATTCCCAAAGCGGCGCGCGAGAGATCGTTCGCTTGCCTAACGATCAAGCAACCTCTTTAGATATACCATTCAATTTTGCACGAGGCCAAAGAGTGTGCAGGGCAGAAGTTCCCACGCGTCTGTCCCATCGATTGTAACCGATTTCTCGTCGTCACCCCAGTTAACAAATTTCACTGTGATATTGTAATAACCATTAGGTTACAAATATTCTTTTCTACCGGTTATTCAATTTGCCTTGGTTTCAGGGGAATTGCAAATCAACTTCGTGCGCCTGACTTTTATTTTTCTTCCCAAGTTGTATCTGTAAGTAGTAAAAATGCGATATAAAGTAGCGGTAAACAAAGTTGCCACGTTAGGAGAAACTAATTTTTCCCAGACGCAAAAGTATTATTTCCTTTGTATTCAAATAATGCACATACTTTCTATTCGAAGGTAATTCGGATAAAAGAAGACGTAGAAAAAGATAAAGAACGTTGTGAATTCAAGAGAAGAGTCTCGGGAAAAATTTAATATAGTGATCTCTGTCGAGAATTTACGACGGAAGTCACTACTTTCTAAAATTTTTGTGGATGAACGAAATCACAAAGAAGCGTATAAAAAATTACCGAAACTAATTATTCATTAGAGAATGTGCGCCTAAATCGAACCCGTCCTTGATTGAAGAAATAGTTAATATTAAAGCTGCATCTATGACGAATTCTCAAAATAAATGTAACAATGCAATTGGGAGGCAAAAGCTTGTAGCAATGTAGCCATTACGTGAACCACAATCTTGTTGATTTTGTAGCTTGGTTTTCGAATCTTTTGCTCTTTCCAGTTAAATTCAAATAAAATTAATTGTTATATCCTTAATTTACACATTTTTTAAAAATATTATATAGTGCATACTTGTAGAATTTTCTGGTTACAAAACGATTGTTGATGGACAATATTAAGTTTTAAAGAGTTTCGACTAGATTTCTAAGCCTTTTTCAAATTTAATTTTTTTTAAAACAGATAATAAATTGATTTAAGGTCATATAATTTTATAATTTGAGTCGACCTGATATAGAAATCGATAGTTTATAAATGTGAGATTCTTGTAAATTTTTCTATGCAGTGGTGCAAGTAGTAGATTGAATACTACGAGGAAAGAAATAAGAATTTAATTATTAACTAAAATAGTAAATCAATTAATTAGTATTATAATAAATATTATGGCTGATTCAATAGGATTAAGTTTGATGCAAGACATTATATAGTATTTATTTTAGTTTTCTTTGTTCGTATTGTACCAATAATATTTTTTATGACAGTGTCATTAATTTTCTTTATTTGTGGATGGTAATGGATGGAAAATACAGGAAATGATCTATGGAGATTTATTACACTTTGCAATTTTTCTTATTTTTGGCTTTTCAAGTTTAATCTTTGACTTTCCAATATTCCTCTTTTTATTTTTAAGTTTTTCTTATTTCTTTTTATTGAGAGGCACTTTTTTTTAGATAAAATCAGAGTTCTTTTATATTAAATGCTTAACACGTTCAGTGCCACGTCTAAATTACGTGACTCTCTATTCATGCCGCGTGGGACGCAATAGTATTCACTATTGCATTTGTCATAACCAGCTTGGCCCGAACGGAAAGTTCAGTGGGGAAATTTAAGCGTTCTACCTTGCTTCCGCCGGTTTTCGATAGATGGCTACAGTGGTAAATGGTGGGCGAAATATCTAGATCATGGGCGCTATAGGTAATTTTTAACCTAAGCCCTCTGGGGAGAAATCTCCAGGAAAACCTTTATATATTTCTAATAAAAAAAAAAAATATCTAGATCAAAAAAGTCACACGATGCACTTGGACATCTCTCGACATAACGGTATCACCATACTTGTGAAATTGTGTTTCATCATAAATTTGTTCTTGACCAAAGGTGTCAGTTTTCGAGACAAATTCTCCTTATTTGCGGGAAGTTTTGATTCTCTGCTTCCATTTGAAGAAGAAACAGCGGCTGAGGCTCATCCAACGCTCGCAAGCACTTACGGTGAGGCTGCTCTTAGCGAAAGAACGCGCCGTGAGTGGTTCTAACGCTTCGAGAGCGGTGATTTTGACGTCGAGCACCGGCATAGCGGTGGAAGAGAAAAAATTTTCGAAGATTCCGAATTGGAGGCATTGCTTTATGAAGACTCGTACCAAACGTAAAAAAAAATTGGCGGAATCATTGGTAGTGACTCAACAAGCCATGAAAAAATGCTTCAATTAAATTAGACCTCCAAGAATTTGAGAAGCACCTATATGCATTTCAAAACTGTGAAATAGGTTAGAAATGTGAACGAAAACTAAAATAAGAAGGTGGGGCGTATACGCCCCATTGCCCCCGAAAGGGTTACACTCCACGTTTTGCGAATAGTTAAAGCTACGTGGTTAATAACTTTAGTTGTTAATACAAAATTACATAAATAAGTAACAAAAATGGTCTAAAATAGTCTAATATTTTGTAAGCAATTGTTTGTTTATTTTTTTTTGTAATAGTAACATTCGATTGTCGAAATTAAAGACAGCATAACCCAATTGTCTTTAGAGAAATCTTAGCATTTATCCATTTATACCTTTCAATTAAGAAATAACATGTAATCAAGTTTCTATAAAGGAGAAAAATTTTCGGAAAGCAAGATCATCTCCTACAATTAAAGACATTACGGCAGGCGGCTTTATAATGAAAGTCCACCGTGAATGATATTGATGTGAAATAAATTGTGTCAACTAGTTACTTGGAGATAGCATCTAGGCGTTAAGAAACGGAAGCAGCCATATAAAGGGCGAAGTTATAATGAAACTCGACGGTAAATGACATTGATGTGAGGAAAATTACATGATATTATGGTCAAGCGGGGATTCAGCGGACTTTGCAAAAAGGAAAGCGGACTATATCTCAAAATCGAAGATCTTTTGAAGGAAAGTTGATGAACGAACTTGGAAAGTAATTACCAGTGTAATGATTTTTGAGCAGAAAATTAATTGTCTGGTCTTACTTTGGGCATGATTTTAAGTTTTTGGTATTAATTAAAGTAAAAAAACATGAAATAAAATTATATTTAAAACAAAACATGTTTTAACCAAGCTTGATTAAATTGTCCTAAAACAAAACAAAATAACAACCTGGATATTGATATTGTCTTAAACAAATCGCTGTCATATCTAACTTTTTACCTTCCTCGCTAAGCTATGTGCTAAATTTTTTTCTCTTTTTCAAAATGTCTGAATGACAACATTATCTCTGCGAGGTGTCAAGGTTGACATTAATTTTAATTTAATATTTTTATGTTGGCTTAAACGTTGTCTATTTACTCTCATTGCTATTCTTATCTTACTTTATTTTTTTATTATTATTATTATCATTATCATTATTATTGTTGTTGTTGTTGTTGTTATTATTTTAAAATCATATTATTTTATCACATTTTACTTCACTGTTAATTCAAATAATGGACTTTATTATTTGATTGAAAAATATGTGTTTTGTTCTTTATTGTATATTTTGATCTGAGCTTTAGGGGACTCATTTCAAAGCGTTAAATAAATAAATGATTCTAAATAATTCTAAAGTTCAAATATTGTAATAAGTTTTCTTGTTTTATACGAGAAATTAATCATTTGTTTACTCAATAAATCAAAGAAAGATACAGATTTGTTAAAAATTATATTTAAAAGCGGAAAATAATGAGGCTGCGCATCTTGAATGATCAATAACTAATTCAGTGACAATAGTATATTTTAATAAGGTTTGTTTTTAAACAAAATTCTTTTTTATAATTTTTGTTAAATATCCTAGTGATGTATTAGAAACAGAATTGACTTTCGGAAGAAGAACAACTTCTTACCTAGCTTATACATGATATATTGACAGAAAGTGACACGTGTCATCGGATCCTTTTTCACTATTATAGATAATAATGTCCTTTGAACTACCTAAGTGACTACACACTGTCCATAATGTCTATACATCTTGGCTTCCGGCACTCTAAAGGTTAAAACATGTACACGCATCTTGGAAAAATGTATAGATAATATTCGCAAAAAGAAAATAAGTAAATATTGTAATTATACGAAGCCCAATACACACGACATAATTAAAATATAATAGTAATCTATCGTCTTCCGGTTACTTAATTAACTTTACACTTTCAGTGTCATTAGAAAATTCACCTGCAGATTGGACTGGCAACTGATCGAAGATTATTCGATGAAGGAATAGACGATTTCTTTGATACAGCCTATAATTTGTCGATACACCGACAACCGCAATAGCTTTCTTTTACGACATATACGTTGACGGTCTAGGTCTTCCGTGTTGTTGGGTCAAAAGATCATTCTACTGTTTTCATTGTCGTTGTAATGGCAACAGACTGCAATCGAAAGCCAGTAATTACTGACAATGTGAAATATTTGCCACATCATTTATTTCTTATTGTTTACAAGAAAGTATACAGCCGGCAGAATGTGCATGAACTTCATTTCAAAGGATACATTTCAGGGTAAAAGGATCAAACGGAAAAATTAATTCTTCCGATTTACAAATCAGATACCATTTTTTTGTTCATAACTGAAAGAATTCGCGAAAACATGGAATAAAGGACCATTGTATTCCATGTTTCAGACGATTGAGATAAATGGAGGTGTCGAAGAAATTTGTAGAAATATTTATTCGAATACAAATCATTAACACAATTAAGAAAATCTCGAATATTAGTGCTGTTAGTGCATTCATATTTTGCCGCGTTCATCAGAGGGTGCTGTGCATACGTGCAGCGTGCAGCTAACATATATATATTTCTGTTGTTCGGGCCCCACTTTCAACAAGTGCAATTTTTTATATATCTGTAGTATATTTTAGTTATTTAAGGGGGGGAGTCTGGTGTAACTAAGGTATTTTTCCAATGCATATAATTTCAAGATATAATAGAATTTTTTTATTGAAACTTTTATTAGATTTAATTTGAACATATACATATATAGATATAGTAGTGACAAGGGAAGGATTCGGTCAAAACGGCGGGATACCTGGAGTCCTGAGAAAATATCGGAAACGTAAAATGAGGAAAAATTTTTCTTTAGTAGGTATATAAAATGCGGATGAACCTCAGTTAGAAAAAAAAATTGTCAATTGCAAAAATGTCGGAAGAAAACATGAAAATGAACGATACATGTCCGCTGTTATTTTGCAATACCTTTATGCTATAATAATAATTCATGAAAGGTCGAGGTTCACTAGCATATAAATTTAATTATCTCCAATTTAAACGTTGAATCAAGTGAATCGGATAAAAATTCGATGAGCTATGCGTCCCGCCAATTTGGAAAACATGGTTTTGAGAAAAACGCGTTTAAAGTTTTCGGCTAGTCCGTGTTTAGGTGTACCTACTTGGCGCTCTCACCGCTCCTAACTATATTTCAAGATCGAATTTGATGCTATAACTTTACAAAAGTATTCTTCACATGTTTAAGAAGATTTTTAAACAAAAAATAAAAAATCCATTTTTTAGACCTGTTACACCAGACTCCCCCCTTAAGTAGCATTCAACCCCTTGCCCTACGGTTGTTCTAATAATGGCTGGTTTACGCTTAGATCCTAACCCTAACTTAACCTTATTTTAATCCAAAAGTTCAATGTTTGAATCGTTACTGGATCATTTAAGGTAAGTTATGACTTATTGTCAGACTAAAGACAAATAAATGGTCCGGTGAATGATTCACACAATTAACTTTTAAGTTAAGACTAACAATAAGTTAAGGTTAAGTTAGGTTAGATCTTTAAGCATAATTGATTAAGAATTTCAAGTCAAAACTAAGTTAGGGTTAGGACCTAAACTTGAACCAGTCATTATAGTTTGGGCCAAAGTTGATAGTCAAATATGGGGACCACATATAAATGCCAAGAGTCATAGTGGTTGTTTTCACTCTAAGCTTGTAATCTGCTCAACGAGTCTGACCTATTATATTATTATATGCGAAGGATTTGGGTGATTTGCAAATGGTTAAGGGGCTATACCAGTGTGACGGCCTAAAATTTACATGTTTTTTTGAGAATTTTTTTAAAGAAAAGTATTTCATCGAATGTTTTTAAACTTTATGGATGTATTTACCTATAAATAAACTGTGTAAAATAATATTTTATCAGGAAGAAATCGAGACTTAAAAAATTCAAACGCGTTTTTCTCGAAACTATGTTTTTCAAATTTGCTGACATTGTAACTCAAAGACCACTTATCCGATTGACTTGAAATTTTAACTGAGTGTTCTGGGCATGTTTTATTATCCGATGACCCTCGATATTTTTGATCGGATGAAAACTGTAATTTTGGTAGCGAAAAAACGACGCTTTTTTTTTACGGAAAAATCGACAACTTTTTTAAAAACTCCGCCATTTTGTCAGATTTCAACATTTCTCGAATATCGTGGGTCATCGGATAGGGAATATCTTCTAGTTTAGGAGCGTCTTTTTTTTTATTTCAGGCATCCTAGCGACCTGTACGATGTCAGCAGTTGAAGCACTTTTTTTTGCGTTTTGCGAGATAGCGCGTAACTTGGACGCCTTTAATTATTTTTGTATGAAAAAAATATTTTACACAGTTTATTTATAGGCAAATGTATCCACAAAGTTTGAAAGCATTCCATGGAATACTTTTCTTTAAAAAAATTCCTAAAAAAACACGTAAATTTTCGGTCGTCACACTGGTATTCGCCCTTAAGGTGATAAGCAAAAAAAAAGGTGGAGCCAAACGTGAAGGGGATAATATTATACCTAGATCACAATGTACCTAGGAATGCTTTGAATGTCCTAGTTAACCGGTTGACTGGTAATGGATCATATATGTACAAAAAACAAAGGTGACAATCCTGGTAATGGATCATATATGTACATATTTGAATAACTCTCAAGAATTTGGATTGATTTAAACGAAAATTGGCATATAACCTTTTTTTGGTGTGCTCTATCCGAATAAATGGTCATATTTCAGAAATTTTCGGTCCTAACCTCAAAATTATAACAATTCGTGCATTAGAATCTTTTGTCTTCTGATGTAAATACTGTTTGAGCCATTAAACGGTTGTGAAAAGTGACACGTAGGGGTTTGCTTGGATCACTGTATGAATGAATAAGTGAATAAATAAATAAATTTATTTATGAAATGAAATCAGTAGTATAAAATACCTCCAGTTTTGATTTTCTTGAGAAAATGAAAATTATACCTTTAACCCTTATTTTTCACATCTTTAGGGATATGTAGAGTGGAAACTAGGTTCAGAAATGAAATCAGCAGTATAAAAAATCCTCAGATAGAAGTTTTTTGAAAAACTGAAAATTTCACCCCACACCCTTATTTTTCACCCCTTTAGGGGGTTGTAAGAAAAGAATTGAGCTCGACAATGACACTAGAAGCACAATAATCCCCTAGATATTGTTTTTCATGTATTCTCGTGAAGAACTGGTTCGTACCAGAATTGGCACGAAAACTGGAAAAAGCTCCACCAGTCAACCGGTTAATGCAGGCTGCTATCTAGGGGCTAGATTGATAGTTATTGATTCTGTTGTTTTTCAGAAAGCGCTTGAAATTCATAATATGCTTACTAAGGTAAGCGTATTCTCTTTGTGCCGCAAACAATTTCCGCAATATAGTTGAAATATATAGTAAATACATAGTAAATTCGTTTTGTATTTGAACATTCTTTAATAGGTCAATGCAGAATCATTCAAGATATCCTCAAAACCATCAAATGATTTCATGGACAAAATTGCTATCATAAACCCCTTCGTTTTGACAACTTGACAGAATAATAGAAGCAATTAATCTTCGTTGGCCTTAAAAAGAAGGGAAACCTATTTTCTCAGTGTAATTAAATAGCAATTATAAGTCAATTCTAATTTGTTGTTGCTAAAAGACAAAACGGTACACTCGCTACTCTCACGCGTTAGAAATATATGCTTTTCACTTTCAAAGTTCGATATTACTGTACTGAGGAATATATATATTTGGGAAAACTCAAAATTTACTTATACCGGATCGAAAAATAAAACAACGCCCACCCTTAGCTGGCCTGCTGGGGTCTGAGACGCTTTCAGGGACAGTGGGGCGTATACGTCCCACGTTCTTTTTTTTTTTTTTCACATGTCTGATTTGTTTGACAGTTTTCGGGGGATTACGAACACTTTTTAGATTCTTAGAGTTCTGATTTCTGTTTTTCTAACATTTTTTGTTAAAATTTGCATTACTTGATTCATCTCCAGGTATGTTATAATTATATTTCATGAGCAAACTCAAATTTTTTCTTAAAACAATGTGGCCTTCTAAGGGTTGAGCATCTTTACAGTAAGAAAACTCTACAATTTTATTATAGATTTGTTATAAATATTATATTTTCATAAATCAACCTATACTATATCTTAAAACAAAGTTCAACAAATATATATCATACAATTTTCTTAAAATTAATAGTCATTGGCTTTCAGGCCATACAAATTTTAATCGGTGGAGTCTGAAAAACTCCAACGTGTCAACTGGCAATGAGTACATTGTTCAGATGAAGCGGACCAGCCAAAGGGGTGAACAGTAAAATTCTTCCATTTTTTGAAATATTATTCACACTAATACATATACTCATCTAATTTTCTTTTACTTTTCTCCAAATATATTTTTTAATCACTATTAATTATTTTGAAATGTTTTCACATTATATGTACTTTTCTTTTAACTCTTTCAGGGGCAGTGGGACGTATACGCCCCATTTATTTATTACCAGTTTTGTTTCACATATCTGATCTATTTTATAGTTTTTAAGTGCTTATATTGCATATAAGCATTTTTTTAGATTCTTGGAGGCCCAAATTCTGCGAGTTGGATAAAAAATTGCAATAATTAATTTTCACCTTTCTATTGCATTTTTAATCTAAAAGAACTCGATATTTCTCTTTGAAAAAAGGGACCCCTCCAAGGGGTGAGTAGATATCTATTCAGTTTGGAACGTTTTCTCACTAGAATCGAGCTACGTCATCAACGTATTCAAATGTTAATACTCGATAATTCTAACGTTTTATTCGTAAATAAACAGTACGACTATATTTTGCCTAGTCACATTCATTCTGTTCCACGAGTAACATAATAATTATCGCCATTGTAATAATTGAAAACTCGTGGTCAATGGCCGTGCTCGACTCATATCGAAAATTTATTTATTATCGGTATTACTGTACTATTGTACATAAGTGATTGGTTAGTGCTTTGCACGGTTGACCGCAACCAATAAAGCACATTTATTACGCTACTATCGCTATTACATACGATACTATACATATAGGTATATCCCTGTACGCATATATGCCATAGTTTCCATTCTTGTGTTCACACCTCTGAAATATTATAGAGGAAAGGTGTTCTTAAAAAACAATCGCTTTTTAAACTGAAGTGTTCAAATAAACCTCAGTCGTTTTTTCATAGAGACGAAATTGGCGATACAGGTTAATACGGTAAAGTAAACAAATTTATAACGGAAATCGTATCGGACAGGTTTTAATCCTTCAAAGGGAAGCTTATCACCTGAATATTTTTTTTACTAAGATATTACTAGAAATTTGATTTCACCGCAAACACGTTCGCATTCTCGGTATAAGAATAGATACAGATATTTTGCAAGTGAAATTTTGTCCAATTCGTACGGTGAGACTTTCTCCTAGTTTCATTTGATACCGGCCAGCAGGGGTTAAATTGAACTCTTTGTCAAAATAACTTTTAACTTTAATAAGGGATTGTTGGAAAATCAGACTTGGATGAAATAACGATTCAAGTATGAATGGCAAAATAAATCAAGTGAAAGCTGCAGTAGTTTTCTTTATAAAACAAAAAATAATATGTATCTAAATAATATAGTATAACTATCGAACATAAAGTTATGAATAAATAAATAATAATTACCATATTATCGATAAATAACTAGTGCAAATGATTTTATATGAAATCTCCAAGAAAGTGGTATTCCATTTATAGAAAACACATACAATACACACGTGTGTGTATGCGTGTGTGCGTATGCATACATAACTATTTTATTGTTTATAAAATCCATTATCTGATTAATGGAATAAATACTATGATAATTTAATAAATTCGATAAAAAAATAAAATAGTTCTATAGAGGAAAAAATAAACAAATCCAATCGTAAATCTCATTATAATTCTCGTAATTCTTATGTACACTAAAAAGTTCAGCATTTTTTTCTTAATAAAAGTCAAGAAAAAGGAAAATAAACCCTGCGAATTTTTATAAATATGTATTTTTAAATTGCAAAATCGTGCAATTTTTTTTAATTACATTCAAACATACAAAATTTTACAAAGTTTGAAAATACGAAATTCGTTTATTTAAATTAATATTTAAAAATAAAAACAATTTCGAATCCGTTAAAATACTTAAAAAAAAGGTACTTTTCTAAAAAAAAATACATACGAACACAAATTCTATTGAAATCTTTTAAACACTTGAAAAATTTCATACAGTAATTATTCGTCTATCTAATTTTTGAAAGAAGTTTTGAAAGAACATTATTCTGAAACTTCGTGAGCAAGATAATAAATTCCATCCCTTTGATTTTGGCAGTATTTGTTGTCAACGCTCTTCCAAAATTCAAATAATAATCAATTTTCTATTTTCGTAAAATTTTTAGTAATCATTGATTAATATTTTAATTAAAATAAGTATTACACGAAGTATATTTTAAAACACTTTTAGTTGGAAAAGGTGTAAACGAAAGACACATAGAGATACACGTTGCTTGTTAAATATCAGAATTTAACGGGCTTTTATATCCTTTAATAATTATAGTACACGAATTTTTTCCAGCGACTTGCAATTATATATTAAATTTATTTACCTTTATAAAGAAGAACGTTTTCTCCTGCATAGTTCATTTCACTCGACCTATTTCGTTCACGTTATACAAAAGAAAAACTTTATAACACATTTTCTCAGGTATAAAGGTAAATAACTTATTATTTAAAATCTCGCGAATAAACTGCATCAAAGGAAGGTGTACCTTTCCTTTCATCGGTGCTTATGCAAAACGATTATCTTCTCCCGCTTATAAGGTATGCAATTATCAAGTGAGTTAAAAAGGTATGAAAGTTTGAAATATTTCGTCAGACCTTATCTTCTTTGTAAGACTCTTTTTTTGTAATTATTTCATTAATACACCTTTCGTTTACGAGTTGATGCTTTTATTCGTTATATTTCCAACTACAAGGGCAGTATTTAATCCTCTCGGCCTTGATTTAGGGGAAATAGTGGATAAATAAATAATTGAAGCCTTTTATTAGTCGTATATATCTCATATGAATTTTTGTTTTCATTAACAATTATTGGACTATAATATTTCTTTTCTTACATGACATTTTAGCTTGTGTTTTTAAAACCTTCTCCATAGATATCAAGTTCCAGATTTTTTTCGATTGCATTGCTACAATTTTTATATTTTACGATAAATTTTATAAAAAAATAATTAGAAACTAACCTTAATAGTAATTGAATTAATTTACAATTGTAATATGATTGAAATAGGGTAAACACACCAATAGATGGACAAATATTATTTCCAAAAGTAATTACATTAAATTTAAGAACAAAATCGTAAAGTCATAATTTTTTTATGGCTATATGTAGTCCTGATTGCAAAAAGTGATTTTTTTCATCTTTATATTTGTAATAATGATAAAAAGAAATATTTAAATTTGACATGACGAAGTTTTGCTTCAAGAGCACCACCACTAGTAAATATGTGACAGATGTCCGGTAAACGTTGTTTGTTGTTACTATTATAAATGAATAGAAAAATAAGGTATGTATACATTATTGTGCTCGTATTTCATTAAAAAAGCTATAAATATCGTAATAAAATAATAAAATTACAAAAATATAAGAAAATTTAGCGTCCATCTATTGGTATTGGCTGTCCATCTACTGGAGATTTTGTCCATCTACTGGGGTTTTGATCTTTTTCATAAATTTTTCATTTTGGTTAATTACTACGAAGTTTCACAAAGTTTTAGTAATTTTTTTTCTAGTTAATTGCATATTTTTACATTAATATAATTCATTTTATTATAACTTATTTGTATTTTAGTATATCATTTTGATAAAAAAGCATGAGAGTTTGCTTATCCGTCCATCTATTGGCGCATTTACCCTACCTGTAGGGGTTGTATGTTCAATTCTTGACGTTTTATTTATCAGAGAAATGTAGAATCTTTTTACGTTAAATATTTAATATTGTACAAACAGAAATAAATTAACTAATGCAATTTTTTATAAATAGCCAACAAATTATTTAATTTGTTGTTTATGACTAGTTGAAGACAATTAAAGCCCTGGCCCTTTTTTTTATTCGTTTACTTAATTAACCATAAATTACTATTTTAACTATAAATTGAAAAGCTTGTAATCAATAAACATGTGAAAAAATGTCGGTTTAAATGAACATAATAATTATAACTGTCACTAATTATACCGTATTATAATATTATATAAAAGAATGGTTATTATATTATATTTCATCATTTTTTTATATTAAATGCTTAATACGAACAGCGAAACAAATTATTTGATCTTTTATTTATGGCTTGAGGATAATTTCTAATAATTTAAACCCTGGTGTATTTTTTTCCTAATTTACTTATTTAACAAGAAATTACCGTAACATAACTTTAATCACTATAATTTATAAATAACTTGAATCACTAAATATTTGGAAAATGGTGGTTTAATTAACATAATAAAACCCAGAAATCAAGAAATGAATTGTAATATAATCATTATAAGTTTCACTTATTAATATAAAATAATATTTATTATATTATGTTATTATGTAATGTATAATAACATAATATAATACAATAAGTTTCAAGATCAAATTCCCTCATATATTTATTTTTTTCACTCCTTCGAATGAAGAAAGTATCCTCTTTATGGTAGAGAACATAGTGACCGAAGGGGTTAAAACATTTCAGAGTTTTCAAAATGATCCTTATCTTCAGCTATTTATACACATTCTCTTATTTTACCCGGCGGGTTGTTACATTAACTATTAAATTTATTAGCCTAATAAATATTCAAAGCAGGGTGAAGACGTATTATTATTTTTGCAATGATTATTATTATTACTCCGAGAAACTGTAAGGTATGGTTTTAAAGAAAGTCGTACATCTGTCTATACTTGTACCTCTGGAAATTCAGACAAAAGTTGGTGGCGAAATATCGACACTTTACAATAAGGAGGTGCAGGTGTATCATCTTGAACGAGATGTCCAGGAAGCTTTTAGCTCCATGCAAATTTATTGTCGTGTTCGGGGCATAAATAAGGTATCAAATGGAGAATCGCACCTGTGTGTGCGTCACTAATAATACCTTGCAATGGTACTTGGCTGTTGCCGTTGTTGTGTGAACATGTAGCAAGAAAAATACTACATAATGACGTTTATAGCCGAAGACCCGTTGTTTCAGGTGACGCAACTCGTATAGGCTTCAATCCTTCCTCGTAAATCGAAGATCTTACAGATTCTCGCGTAAATCAATTCCTAATCACGCCGATGAGAATGCTTCTACTTGGAACTCATAACTTCCCATCATTTCAACAATAACCTCTGCGGGTAGACGAGAATGGAGATTCCTTCGGCTCGGTTGTGAGATGGTATTTTTCGCGAGGATTTTGTCTTTAACCCTTTCCGGAGCAATGGGGCGTGTACGACCCACCTAGTTGTATTTTCAAAGATTTTCCCAGATGATAACTTAAAAAAAAAAATTTGTATTTAGAATTGTTACAAATTGCTATATTCTACAATCAATTTTATAAATGAATAAGTAATTAGGAACTAATTTTAATAGTAGTTGAAGTTACTTTACTTTTTTTTCCACATTTCTGATCTATTTTACAGTTTTCAAATGCATATAAGTTCGCAGTTTTTAAGTTCTTGTAAGTCTAACTTAAGCAAACTTTTATTGTAAATTCGTTACTCAATTTATTTCCATGTTTGCATTAAAAACATAATCTAAAGAAACTCGAATTATCTCTAACAAAAAAATGGAAACCTTTAAGGGAAGACTAAACTGAAAAATAGGAAAATTTTGAGGTTTTTATAAGAAAATTTTGTTTTTCTTGAAATAAGGTATAAATTGAAATTCTAATCTGGAGTTATTATTTTTTAGGGCTTTTTTAATTATTTTAGATGTCCAGCAGTCATATATACCTTCTCACTTTGCGCATGGGCTTATTCTCTCTGACACCTGTTTTACGTATAAAATTTAGGTTGTAGGCTATAAATCGTTGTGTTGGGGGCTGTCACTGGGTGGAATCTTTTAAAAACCTCATTTTACTCCTAGGGAACCATAAAAAAAAGGTTTAAAAACAACAGCAGCGAATTTTCATTTTTCAGTTTAGTCTTCCCTTAATAATTCAAAATTCAATCCCTACAGATGGTACATAATGAACCACTACACAATAAGTATCAGAAAGAATAATATATACAGAAGAATTTGATCAAATTACTCTTGACAACCTACCTAAAGTAAATGAGAAAAATGAGTCCAAATCTTAACATTGATGTAACTCCAGAATTAAATTTTACACCCACCAATGTCCTCAATCATCTAAAAATTTGAATACAAGTAGAAACATCAATAATTATAATTGCAGATGTAAAATATATTTATGCGTCCATACCTGTCCCTATACTAAATACAATACATGGTAAGCTCAAATAATAAAACCTAAAATTCCAACAAATGGTATCGCACAAATTGTCCCTAACTTTTCAAAAGGTTCCTTGCTTCCACTTTTTCTTATAATTATATGAGAAATTAAACTACATCCTGGTAAAATTACACGGTATCAATTACAATTAATGTACTTCCTTTAATTTTTTTTCACATTTCTGAATTATTTTACACTTTGTAAGTGCCCATGAGAACTTTTTCGAGTCCTGGTGCTCCAATTTATGAAACTTTTATAAAAAAATTGCATTGCATTGTAACAAAAGTTTTGAGCTTAAATATACAACTATGTGTGGGATTTGAGACACTTTGAGGTTAAAGTGAATTTAATTTATCAAAGATATATTCAGGTTTCTATATCTTTTCTGGAACTTCATATTGATTTGCATAAAATCTCAATGTCGAAGTTGAACATTCTAAACCATCTATCTGAATTTGGGAGATTCTAAATGTGTTATTTAAATTTTTATACTAATAAGATTACCACCTAATTCCTTGTCAATTTTTAATAATTTTTCTCAAATTTTAGTCACTTATCTTTTAGAAAATTTTAACACCAAATGTTAACTGTTAATTAAATGTTAATTGTTTCACGTACCTTTCTATGAAACTTCATACAAACATTTTTTACAGTCTTGTTAATTCATTTCCGTATTTGTATTAAAAGCTTCGTGCAATAAAAAACTCAAATTCTATCTAAGAAATATATTTATATTAATATAAACTCTCAAAGGATTATTATAGTTCATTTAGAAAATGAAAGTCAATATTGTAATTAAATTGAAAGTCAATTCTGTAATTCGACCGGGACAAAAACAAGTACTTTTGCTTGTAAAAATCTATCAACCTTATCTTGGAAAAGAGATTTCATAAAATACAGTAAATAAAAAAAGAAATAGTAGTTCCTCGGTATCCTGACTTATATGGTAAAAGTAGTACCATGCGATCAACTTGGCTTACACAACGAAAGGTCTGTAAGTCTATTTTCTGTGAGTCCATTTCCGGTACAGGATAATTTTGGAAAAATCGCTTTCTAGATTGAAACTCTCCCCCTCGAGCCATCATAATTTAATCCACTTCTAATCACACGAAAATATTTACAACCCTCTTTTCTTCTAAACCCGCTAATTGCATCTGGACAGAAATCTTAATTTCTTGCAGGTATGAGATCTCACCGTAGTGGGTGTCGACCGTAATTTGCTCTATAGTGGGGCGAAATGCAATGCGGTTATCAATAGGAAAGTGTAATGTCGATACGTGCGAAGGAGAAATAGTTCTAAACTGCTGTTTCAAATGCATTAAATAAAGTGATATTTACTTCATTGAAATATATAGTGTAAGGTTTGCATTACGCTCTTGCCTTCGTACGTATGCAGCGAGAGCGAATGAGGAAATTATTCCTATACGTAGCTATTCCTTTTTCAGATAAACATTGCGTTACACATTATTAGACAAGATAACATTACATATTTTAAATAACGCGCTAATCATATACCATTTTTTCCGCGTTTATGGTTTTTGAGATTGGATTTTCATGGTTGCTTATCTAAATAGATATTGATGGACACAGATAACATCCTTCAAGTGGATTGCATACAAATGTAATCTTGTATACAATCGCAATTTTTGTATACACTCTAACACTTGTTTCATAAATTACGCGGAGCCAATATAAGTGATATTTAATAACAGAGATGAAGTAAAAGAGTTCTCTGCCAAAACGCAATTTTCTTATCTTGTAAGATGCAAACTTTAATGCGATGCTTCACTTTCTCCCATTAGCTTGTGCAGAATTGTGCTCAGTTAGCGAATATTGTTTAGTGCTATTTCGAAATTGTTTCTAGAATATTTGCAATGTGGGTCTCATATATTTAGAAATAGTTATCTACGAATATTTTTCGAGTAGGTGGTAACTGCGTTTATATCAGCTATTGTTTTGCCACAGACGTAACAGAAAACAAGAAAAGCGGGAAAAAACCGTGCTTATTCAACAGCCTCGTTCTAAAAGTTACATGAAACGCCAATTGATATTGGAAATGGTTTTACGACTTAATTCCCTCACGTGGATTCAGATGGTTTGGGGTAATGCATATGTATTATGTTTCAACAGATGTTCTTTGGTTTCAAAGATATTATAGAATGTATGTGAATGTTCGTACATTTTTTAAATAGAGGTTATGTTTCATGTAGTTCAATAGCACAAAAGTTTTGATAATCCTTTTGGTTGTTATTTAAGAGAAATGGCGAAGTAAATAATTTTATCTGTTATTTATGACTTAGGGATCATCTAAAATCATCCCTAATCTTCTAATTGACAGTACGACCTCCCTATAAGAATGTTCTCGGGACTGAAAAACTCCTTATGACAATCTCTCCCTCAATCCCCACTCTGGGTCACTAGGTTGTATGCTTTATGCGCAGGAGTATGCGCAAAAGGAAAATTTTCTCTATACATTTATTTTTATTATACTATAGGTTTGTATAATTGGTATTAATTTCGCTACAATTGTGCATATTTGTTATATACTATTTATATATGCACATTTTCAACTTCAAAAGAGATTCAGTTTGACAACTGGAAGAGATATTTGAGGGGAAGTGAATTACAACTGACGTGCCTTATAGGTTCAATGTGATTGGTCGATAAACTGTCGAGGTGGGAGCTAGAAAGATTGTTATCAGGAGGTAATTTTACGCTTTATGGAGAGGGAATGTGGAATATTTATAGGGAGGCCTTTCTGTATATGTTTAACAATAAAATGTGATTTAAAAGTATTTTAAATTATATTGTAGTATTTTAAAGCGTTTTAAATTATAACATAATCAGTTTCAAGGTTAATTTCATTCGTATTAAAATTTTTGTAGGTTCTTGAACGAAGGAATTGTCCTCTTTAGAGGACACGGCGGTCAAAGGGTTAAATTTCAAATCAAATATAATAAAATGAATTGGTTTATTGTATTTCTACATTTTTTCCAAACCTTTACAGCAAATTATATTACATGCCTAGTAAAATAAATAACATGCTTCTCGTATTGATACAATATTGCTTCAATAATGAACACATTTAACGTCATAAACTTTTTACGTAATACTTATATATATAGATATACTATCATATTGTAATTAAATGCTTGGTTCAGATATATAATAATTAAATCTGTAGTTCATAACTCTCTAATTAATTAACTAATACCCAGCAACACTTTTGCTTTTATAATGACGCCACAGTATCCACAACTATAATCTCGTGTTACTTGCAATCTAACGACGAGCAGGAAGAAGTGTCGTGAATTCACTATCATAAGGTACATCGATTTACCTTAATCTAGATCACAGACTGCATAGGGTACATGAAAACCCGGAATTAATTATATGGATATTAGTATAGATAAGAAATTGCTACACCGTTAGATAGTTACAGTCTTCACTGTAAACTCTATTTTTTTTTTCAAAATCTCAACTTATTAGACTGGTATTACACGTGCTCTGGAATGCGTGGGCCACATTTTATCATTATTTGCACTTTTTTAACTGAAAATAACCTTTGATTAACCTTAAATTGTCGTACAAAAACGAAAATAAAAAAATTCGATAAATATTTGGTATATTTTCCAAAATAATACAAAACTGAAAGTTTATAATAGAAAGTCGTCTCCATGTGAAATTTGAGCCCCGTTGAAGATATTTTTGGATAAATATTTCAAGCACGGGACAATTTTTAATATTTTAGCCGCAGATAATGTGGAATTCACGTTCAGATATGTTATCGATGTTATGTGTAGAGTCGAAAATCCGTCCTCGGTTGGAATCGATTAATGGGCAATTACAGTTCCTGCACCGTCTGTATATTTTTTTGCGGAGTCGTTTTAAAGGTCACTCAGAAGTTAACTTAGGATTGTCAAATTAAAATCCCTATTTTATTTTATGGCATCTTATTTTGCTAAAAAAACCAAGCAATTTTTTTCGAAATATTTTTTTCCCTAACAGTGTTTGCGCGCGTACAAGAGCAGAATGTAAAACTCATTTAGTTAACGTGCGTGAAATACATTTAGCGTGCGCGAAATACAATTAACGTGCGTAAAATACAATTAATGTACGTAAAACACAATTAGCGTGTGCAAATTACATGTAGCGTGCGCAAAGTACAATTAGCGTGTGTAAAATACACTTAGCGTGCGCAAAATACGATTAGTGTGCCTAAAATACATTTAGCATGCGCAAAACACATTTGGTGTGCTTAAAATACATTTAGCGTGCGTAAAATCAAATTTACGTTCTCGTTCGGGAAAGTAGGACACTCAACTCGAGCGTGACGCACTCGTCTTATTTTTTCGCGGCATTACCTTTATTTTTCCATGCACTAAAAGTGCACTAAACAATATTTCTCTTAAAAAATCGTGCACTAATACTGTTTTAGTCACAGATACAATACATTTTCATTAAAAATGGCAGTAAAACCCCAGCAAAACCCTAGCATCGACATAATTTGTGTCTAAATGTTACTAAACTGTAGACTTTTTTTTACACGTTATACTCAAAGAGGTCGAAGATGAGAATTTATGCGCTGCATATTCGCCCATATAAGGTCGCACTCGCTTGTACCTGCAAGATTTGTTTCGGAATCTTCAATCACCTCATTTGCAAATTCTGACCATAACATCACACGCCAAGATAGCATTTTCCGTACACGTGATTATAAATATTCCTCCATTTAAATTTGCCTGAGATTGATTAATAAGTTCACACATACATGTAACAACATATAGTTAATAATCGCGGCGGTGTCCTTTTGAATCTCCTGGTGAATGGCGACGCCAGGGTCATTGATGGGTTGATCCACTCAATCATCATAAACGTATATAGTATAGACACGTCCGGATGCTGGTCATCTGTATCTACCTGTTACTTGTATACGAAAGCAGGAGAGGAACGGTTAAGAAAAGGGAGAGGATTAATCTCAAATGCCTGGCAGCCTCTCGGTCATTCCTCATTGCAAAATATCAAACATCACCGGCAAGTTCGAAGGCGTCGTGCAGCGCGTAGAGCAGCTGTGCGTGATTTCAATTAAGCGAGATCTCTCTCAATCGACCCATCGATCGATCGATCTATCGTTCGTTCGTTCGTTCGTTCGTTCGTTCCTTCGATCGATCGATCGATCGATTGATCGGCAGGTCATGCAAGATCGTTCACCAAATTGGACTTCTTTTCTTTCCATATATTATTAAGGCGTTTCTACAGCCGCGCCTCTAATTAACTGCCATCACGATTCCTTCCTTTTCTCCTCTTTAGCGTGTGTTCCTATTACTGTTATCATTAGTAACAATTTTACTCCTATGATTTTCATATCAACTTTCTTAATAAGTGAAGAAAATTAATTCCTTCACGAACTTCTCAACGGAGATTATAGAATGTTCTATTCTCAATGGATTTTATTTCTTAGCCATCTCAGTTGTGGGGTTTTTTTTTCTTCAAAGAAGTATGCTAAAGGTGGTGAGAGTCGAAAGTATGAGATATTGCGTGAAGTCACTGATTACGAACCCAAAAGAAGATTAGCAAGAGTGAAAATGACGTAGCCAATATGGGTTAATCATACCACATTAGTTTTTAACATCTGGGATCCACAATTTTGGCTTATGAATTTTGAAAATCTATCAACGACTTTATAAAAAGCGACCCAAAAACCTCCCTTACCGTATTTTTCATGATAATTAAGAATTTCAAAGTTTTGGTCTACCATTTCGGATTCCACTATTTGAATTTTGAAAATTTATCTATGAATTTATAATTAGCCAACCTAACAATCCCCGTGTATCAATTTTGATGAAGAACTGATGCACAAGAAAAAGACGTCCATATGTATGCTCAAAAATCAACGATATTGCTGACGTCATCTTGGGTCGGTCATTTTGAATTTTGGAATTTCACAAAGATTTAAGCGAACGATCTTGGAAAAGAATTATATTTCTTTCATTTTTTAATATTTTTCTTCACAGCTTGCGAAAAATTCGATTTGGCGCACTTGTTTGTGTGTATAAAATAGTCTAGCACCAGCACTAGCCTAGTACACCCTAGCATTCATTTAATTAGCGTGCGTAAAATATATATTTAGCGTGCGTAGAATAGATTTAGCGTGCGGAAAATACATTTATCATGCGTAAATTACATTTAGCGTGCGTAGAATATATTTTAGCGTTCGTAAAACAGATTTAGCGTGTATAGACATACATAAATACATTTAGCGTGCCCTAAATACATTTAGCGTGCCCAAAATATATTTAGCGTGCACAGCATGAAACTTATGCACTCGTTTGGGAAAATAAAATATGCAACTTGAGCGTAAGACAAACTGTCCTATTTGGCGCCCTTGATTCGCTGGGGCGACAAACCCGACTCGTGTGATACTCGCCTATTTTACGTCCTGATTGCGTAAAGGGTCATTCTCATTTTAAAAAAATGAATACTCTATAAATCTACTTTTTGTTAGTAATTTACATATTTTTATTAACACTCATTAATATGACGGAAAAAAATTCTTGAAAATCACGTTATATTTTCTCCATCCCAAGTAGGCCTAACCTTTTAGATTCTTGATAAACAGTATTTTCACCGCTACAGCTGGTCTTAGCATTTGATCTAAGTGGAAACCATTCATTCGATTCCATCAAAGTGACAGTTTTCGAGAATTGTCAATTGTTATTAGAGTTTCTGAGAATGATATATAGACTTAATACTTATAATACAATAAACTGAGCGTTTCGTACAGATGAAATGTGTTAAACAGCGTCTGGATTAAAAACGAAACATTTGTTGCGAACAGCTTGAACTTGCGGTAGTAGCTTCAAATGAGAGACAGGATGTAACTGTCTGTACGAGGGGAGACAAAGAAAGTTGATAACGAAATGATTGGCAGCATGCTAATTAATCGCTGTAGCTGATTAGTGGTAGCTATGGAGCGTCTAGACACGATGCGCGATTCATTCAGCGAACTTTTGTGCTCGCAGTTAGTCTAAACAAATATTTGACACACGTAAACATAAATTGATGTTTGACATTTCAGTTGGGAAATGTCAATTTCCCTATTTGTTGATAAAGGAAAAATTCATCATTAGGTAGCACAGCGTTGTGCAAACTTATCAAGTGCAAAGAACCGAAGAACCCTACATGACGACCTGTTTGGCCTTAGCATGGATAACAATCGCGATAATTACAGCGTGAGAACGATAATTACTGGCAACTAAGCGGCGGATAAAACTGCAGAGTGAAGTAACATACGACTACTCCCCGTCATATTTTCATGAAATGTCACATCAGATAATGGCAGGTTTTGCAAAGAAGGAGAAGGCGAGAGAGTTTGTCTTTCAAAAGGACTACATCGAGAGATAAATGACTGCCAGGACCGCCTCCTCTGATCTCGTATCTCGATCGTGAAATCGAAAGTGGCCCCTTCGATTGACACATTTATTTAGAGAAAAAATGCATACATCAAATTCCTCCTGGAGTGAAAACATATTTTTAATGAGTTTTTCGTGAGTTTTGGATTTTGTCATATTTTCAATAATTTATGTAACAATAGGGGTCAATTGAAACGTGGGATATTTGAAACAAATGAACCAATTCCGAGACGTATAAGAATTGGGTCCCAAGGGACTGGCTCTCGTGTCTCAATATGTGGCCCACAGCGTGTTGCTGCTAAAAACACTTGAAACGTTTTTACTTTAGTATATTGTTTTTTCAACACGTAAAGTTGTTTTTGAATTTTTCTTATATTGTGTATTCATCCAAAACTATTGTTTCTTCATCTGTGTAATTTAAATTATCATAACTATGAATATCCTACTTTTGTTTAGATCTTTAAATATCTATCTAAAAATAAAACTAATAATTTGAACGTAATTATCTTTAATTTACAGACGTTTCAACTAACCCCAAGCACTATTTCTATTGTCCCAAACTGGGGGTCATTTGAAACGTTCTCGAAATTTTCTAAAAAGCTTTCAACTATTTCGACAGTATTCATGAAGCTAAATCAATAATACTATTTTAAAGCTACACAATTAGACCAAAATTGTAGCTTATTACGAAACAGGTATAGTATAAGATGAAGTTACAAAGCTATTTGGTCAAAAACGTTTCAATTGACCCCAGTCTCCCCTACACAAAAAAATATATAGTAATTCTCCATACATTGTAGATACATTTGTGGTTACTCCAACTATTTTCATGATAGAGCCAACTAAAAATTATATAATTAGTGCGTTCATTTTTTTTCGATGTACCACGAAGTGTTAAATAGAAATCAAATCAAAGCATGAAAGTTCTTCTTCAAGAAACCTTGTGTCTCAATAAATTATTGAGCTTGACCATTATGATCACACTTTCGGAGTTTCAAGTTTCATTAAAATATTCCAAATAATTCTCAGGTCCATCTCAAATTATTTCCAATAAGAAAAGGCTATTTTTTCAGAAACGTTCCAATTGACCTCAGTCTCCCCTATGATAATGGTAATTTTTTATATTTCTACCTGAATCATTTGAAGTACAATCATTTTTGAAGAACAACATCATTTCTGTTGGAGGTTTTCTATTTCTGCAACAAACCACATTTTCATAATATTTCTCCTTGTATATAGTAGTCTCATCAGTCATATTTACATAGATGGACACGTTATATATGCAGATACATATGAATCGTGATTGTTTGATCGTCCATCTAAAGGTTTTCAACCTTTGATACACGTCACAAATGAAGAAGGTACGGCTTCACTCTACAAACAAGAGAATACTCAGAAATTCTCCTGTGGTTTGGTAGGTTAAGCGAAAAAGTACCAGTTCTGTAGACGAAAGGTCTAAGTCAAGATAAACCTCTTCTTCGATCGCTTCATATTTTACACGCTTCCTTACACATTTCACATTATAAATACTATGCAACGAAAAAAATCATTTTCAATATTTTACACTCGTATCACACTGAAATGCAGCATGCAAGGAGAAAGACCCTTTTTTTATCCAAAAACTCCCATATAGCATTCTTGCGTTAACTCAAAAATTTCAAAATTTTGGTCTGCCTTTTCGGGGTCGATCATATGAATTCTGAAAGTTTGTCAATAAATTTATTATCAGTCAATCAATTAAAAATTCCCTGTGTATCAGTTTTGATGAAAAATTGACGCATAGAATAATTCATGCTTTTAAAAGTTGAAGAGATGGGCGTAAAATAGATTTAGCGTGCATAAAATACATTTAGCATGCGTAGAACATATTTAGCGTGCGTGGAACATATTTAGCGTGCGTGGAACATATTTAGCGTACGTGGAACATATTTAGCGTGCGTGAATTATATGTAACGTGCGTAAAATATATTTAGTGCGTGTCAAAAATATTTAGCGTGCATAAAATATATTTAGCGTGTGAAAAATACATTTAGCGTGCGTAACATCAAAATTACGTACTCGTTTGGAAAAGTAGAATATGTAACCCGAGCGTAATTAGCAAAAAAACGTGCGAAATCAATGTAATTGATATTGTAAAAGGCGCCAAGAGCAAGTACATCCCGTGACATCCAGTTTTACTTCATCTGTTTTCGAAACATAATATAAACAGCAACCTAACCTCTCAAAATTCGTAATAGCAATCATCATAAGTATTATCAATATAACCTACTATTATTAGGTATGTCACATTTGAATTTCGCGCGGAAACTGTCAACCGACAGTGGGCGTTGCTTATGCCGAAGGACATAAAGAAAAAGTGTCAAAAGATTTGAGACATCCAAAGATTTAAAGACAAAAGATTCAAAGCTCGAGTGTAGTTCACAAGGTACGTGACCGTGTCCCACACATTGTATGCGATAGATACCGCAAATACTAGGCACATTGATGCTCTGAACTCTGCCTATAAAATAATAACATATCATGCGGAGCGTATGAAGCTAAATCATACACGCGTTCATCTTCATACTCGCTCCACATGCAGAAATAGGCCAAGTCTCGTAAAGCGGATGCCTATGAAAAGGTATAGAGAGAGAGTGAACCTGCAGAAAAATCGGCGTAATACCACGTCTAGGAAATTACCCACTCGAGAAAGTTTTGATAATTTGTATAATTTTTGTTGCTTCTGACATTAGATTGCAGTTAAACAATAACCTCAAGCCGTGGATAAAGCGCTGCCAGATACGCAATAAAAAAAATATGAACTTATCTCGTGATAAGAGCGAGGAAGTGCCGGTGACCTTAGAAGACGGTACACCTGACACCCACGCTTCTGTTTCTTGTGGCCGGCAAAGTTCTTATAAGCCGGTTCTACAAGCGTGGCCGATGCTTTCTATTGTCATTAGCCGCGGGCTTGGAGAAGAGTAACATAGCGTTTAAGTTGAGAGCATTGTACGATACGAACGACCCCGTAATTTCTTGACAAAGGTAAGACAGACTCCGCTAAAGGAGAGTCTCACGAAAGATCGCTAGGCAACAGCGTCTCCGTTTATGCACGGAAACGCATGTCGACATCTCGACACATTCGGTAGAACACACAAACGATCGATCCCATTATGAACGTGACGTTGTTTCTCGCTCCACGAGGTTCAGAATTCTTCGCTTGAGCCATTTTCGGGCCTCGAAAGACTACGTAAGCTTCGACCCGTCTTGAATCGGATTCTTCGGCGTTGTAGCGCTGGCTCCAACATTCTCCTGCCCAAGGTCTCCGGAGGAGCTTCAAACCTTTATGATCCAAGGCGAAATCGTTTGAAAATCGTTACTCTCTCGCATGTATGCAGGTTTACGCGTGTCTCTTTGCGGTAAAACCGAGAGGATATAAAAGACGACCTAAGGTCTAATCTGCATTTTAAACGAGCTGTACTTTGGCGGTCTCTCATAGGAATCGGACGCACGGGCTGCTCACGGCACGTTACCATCCAGGCGTAAAGACGCGCTGCATAGCTTTATGTGCCGCGTGCATGCACTCGTCTGTCTTGAGCGTACGCTCATTTCTAAGACCCGTAGACAAAGGATAAGATGCATCGATTTTTACCCTACAATGAATCTCCCCTTATTTGAATAACACAATAGCACCGCCTGTGCACGAACGGGAACGCGAGAGGGTGATATACTTGAAAATTGTTGGTGGAAACTAATATCGTATTTATCATATTTACATTATTGACTGCGTGTACACGATTCAATAAGTAGCCTGTCACCGCGGCTATCTCATTGGATTGTCGTGTTTTGCGATAGTACGATAGTACGGACTTGTTTCTCCAGCTCAGAGGAGAGACCCGAGAAATTACCGATGTCATGCCGATTAATTTGATCGGGAGTACATAAACTCCTGCATTCTTTTTCCTTTTCCCTCGGACAACAGTACAACACACTCTGTGAAACTAGTCGCTCTTTCTTCTTTATACATCCCGAGAGTAGTTGCGTTTATGGACTTTCATCAGATTGACACGTACGCTGATATGACTGTATGACGACGTGTCTCCTGTTTATGTCGTTTCCACTCGATTCCTTAATCGATTTCGCACTTACGGTCAAAGAAACGTATGTCATAGCTTCTCTGAGGGCAGTTGCAAGTATGTAACGGAACGAATGGAAACCAAGTGCATAGAAAAAGTGTGTAGAAAATTCTGATCAAAATACGTCCGTGGCTTTTTTTTATCTAGTAATAATAAGGTAGGTGTCAATTGTTGAGAGTCGAGAATTTGGCAGTCGGCTGTGATTGGTGTAGGTATTTACGGTTACTCGCACATATGGACGGCGCATGAATATTTTTCTTATCGCCCAAATTGACATACAGGGTGGGGAAAAAAGATGGAAACCCCCGAGTAACTTTGCAGGATCAACTTTTCGTGAAAAATGTTTTAGACAAAAGTTTCAGAATTTCAAATAGCGAATGTACTGGTAAAATTTCCTGCTCGTTTCATTGTCGATGTCAAAAAAACGGGGTTTTTGTTTTTAAAAAAAATCAAGTTGACCTTGAAATAACCTTCAAACAGGACCCCAAGGTTAAATTCAAGGCCACCGATAAATTCGTTGATCGAAACACTAAAACTCTTGTGTCAAGAATTTTTCACGAAACTTGATCCTACGAAAGTACTCGGGCTTCGGACACTTTTGGGTTATTTGACCTGTAGATGACCCTTCGGGTTCACTATGACCCCTAATCATAATACATATCCGAACGTGAAATTTCTTGCTCTTTCAAAATCTGGGGTCAGAAATAGGGGTTTCCATTTTAAAAAATCAAGTAGACCTTGAAATAACCCTTGAACATCACCTCGAGGTCATATCCAAGGTCACCAGTAAATTCGTTATTTGAAAT
The DNA here is from genome assembly GCA_949825005.1 of Gasteruption jaculator. Classification (NCBI taxonomy): domain Eukaryota; kingdom Metazoa; phylum Arthropoda; class Insecta; order Hymenoptera; family Gasteruptiidae; genus Gasteruption; species Gasteruption jaculator. The sequence continues at coordinate 2,086,573 of OX463763.1, read as the reverse complement.
TCTAAAACTTTTGTCTAAAACATTTTTCACGAAAACTTGATCCTGCAAAGTTACTCAGGGGATTCCATCTTTTTTCCCCACCCTGTATATAATATGCTTTGGCTTGCAGTTCCGAGTGCCAACTTTTCGACTCCCAACAGTACGAAAAATACAAATTACTAGCAAACTGTATGAGCAATTTGATGACAACAGCCTTGTCTCGCCTTGCCTCAACTCCATGAAAATACTTTTTACAATACTATTAGGAAAATTTGTAATTCTCGCTAATTACAAAAAATATCGTTTGCAATTTCTGCGGACGATTCCCGCCCTCGCACGTACAATAAAAAAAAAAGCATAATCACAACCCGTGCGGGAAATTGCATTTTCCGCGTTTGTTGCAAAATGTACTATTTTTTAGAAGTTCCGATGGTCCGTTTTGTCTCTATGGTCATAACATAAAAACGCACCAAACACAATGAACAAATAGGTGGGTTGTATGGGGTTCCTATTGAATTCTAGAATTTTCTTTAATGCATTTGAATTATTTATGTGCGCAAATCAGGGTCAAACAGCGAAGTGTCGTGCGGTGAAAGCAAGCTTATATACTAAACATTACACTAGCGCTAATGAGACAGCTGGTGACAGACGGGCGTTTCTTATCGTGCTCATCATAAACGTCTCCCCATGTTGTTGTCATATCAGGTTATCCGAGGGTGCGGACAGGACAAGCACAGGACTGTTATGTTGCACCGATGAAATTTCATGATTATTCAACCCCCTTCCTTATCTCCCTTTTCTGACACTAACATCAGAATCTAGGACAAGTCCTATTATGCTTAGCTCCGATGCTACTGTATTGCAACGATAAATGCTACTTTATTGGTAGACTCCCATCCTAATTAAGCTTCGTTGAGTCACGAAATTGCCATAATCGGCTCATAAGTAGATTTCAAATTACCCACATCTCTCCCTAACCTTCTCAAACTTCTGTATGCCTTTACGTAAGAAATCATTTGTCCTACTGATATTTTGCTTTATGCCGAAGAAATCGTAATGGCATTTGAAAATATGGCTCCTTTGGAAATACTTGTCACTATAATCTAGAGATAAATTGACGTACAAGTTTGTTTACTTCTCTAGTTACCTACCGAAGTTCAAACAGTTTCATGTTTAATTTTTATGGTGATACTGAAACTAAAAGATCTATTGAATGCAGATAATTTTCTTTTTACTAATTATAGCTATTCATCGTCAGGATACATTAGCTTATTGTCAATCCAACAGAGTTTTTTTTTACCTGAAAAGGGTAAGAGAATTGGTTACTAAAAATAACTAATTTTCGAGCGAATGATTAAAATTTGAATACTATTGAAGTTTCATAGTTACTCTTAGGGGGTCATATGCTACCATTGTTGCATACAATAATTTAAATTTCATCACAATTGTTTGATATTAACAAATTCTAACGAGATAATGGTTCAGAACCAATATTTTCACAATGTCTTCAAGAAATACCATCCATTGTCCTCAAAGTAGTCAATTCGCATATATAATACATATATTCAATGTAAGTGTGGGATGACATATAAAGGGGGGGGGGGGGATATGCCGTTTTTTTTACAAAAGAGACAACAATGTTCAACATATTTGTAACCATCTAAATTAGCAATAATAATGTAATCAAATGATTTTTTGAATTTAATATTGTAACCTCAAAGGAGAACCTTCGAAGGAAATATATTCATTTTTTATTTTAGATTTTTAAAAAATTTTCACACATTAAAAAAGCTCGCAGACCACATAACCCCGGACTAGAAAGTGAGGGTATTGAAAAGAAAAATTATTTACGGACTTGGGGTTAATTTTAAAAGAAAAGTGTTACCCTGTAAATTTCAAGATATTACACATTCTTTTTTCAACCCAATTTATGTAAGTCTCGTTTGAGACTTAAGGGGGGAAATACATGTAGGCGGTGAGAAAATAGTCAATTTTTATCATTTTTTGTTTTAAGGAACAAAAGGTTTTAAATTTTCTTTAAAACTTTAAAACTTTAGGTACACTTTATTACATAATTAAACTGTTTAAATAAATTTTTCCATTAAGGAATATTGTCAAATGGCGACGTTCCGTCGTGATCTTCCAGGAAGGTTTTGGCGGCAGTTACCCGTTTGTGGGAGTCCCAACGACTTTAACCCTTTGCACTCGAGCGGCGCCGCTGCGGCGCCAGTTTATACGCTAATATCTTATGTCTCTAGTGCAAAGGGTTAATATTCATCTTAAAAGTATGAATCAGAAATTTTTAGTATTTTAACATCCGGATGCTGAACTTATACCTAAGAAACATTAAAAAAATTAAAAATTACAAAAGTGGAATATTTCAGAAAAAAACTGCAATTTTACGTTAAATTTTTTTCTTTTTGGCAAAAAAAATCAGTTTCGAAAAGCAATTTTCATAAACAAGTAGGTATAAGTTCAAGGTAATATTGTTATTGAGTTTGGTGTACAATTTTAGCACGATCGGTGGATTCGTTTTAAAGTTATGTTTCCCACAATCTTAAAGAATGTAGTTTTCCGCAAAACGTTTTTAAAGTTCCGAATTACGAAAACTCAATCACTTAAGGAACTTACCGGCTAATTAGCGATTCCAGGGCCACACCGAATTTCAGTTAAAAACTTTACCATCTTATTCTTGAGATGTTTAACTAACATTTTGTGAAGAAAAAAAAATTGATTTTTTGTAGCTGCTACATGTATTTCCCCCCTTAATCTAATATTTACATTTAGATCTGTAAATATTACTTATACTCATTGTCAGTGATCATAAATAAAATAGTTTTATCAAGCTAAAACTTGAAAATACATATTTTGTACGAATAATTTGGAACTTGTGAAAATAATGTTCCAAAAATTTTTTTATGCAACATTTTATGGAGAGAAAAATGGATTTTTTGAAGCTGCTACATGTACTTCCCCCCTTAATTAGAAGTTTGCAGTAATACCCGTGCGTTTGTATTTGAGAATGTCAAGTGTCACTCGGTCTAAAAATCTCTAATTATTTTTATGATATCTTGAATTGACGCGTCGCAGCAAAACTGTGGAACTGCAACTTCAAATGAGCTTATAGTTCTACCCCAGTTCCAGGTTCTGAAGTTCGGAATGTTAACAATGCGAACCAGTCCATGGTGTTACATAGTCTAATTGCGTATGTGGGCGAGCGTGCTCGAAACAAATCTATTAACACTATCTATTCTCTATACTACTCCGTACGCAAGTCTAGAAACTTACCGAAGTGCAGGTAGACGCAGGAAGTTAAGTTATTTCCTTCCCTAGAGTGGATGTTTCGAGTTCTCCTTTGCATACGAAAGTTAAATTAGATTGTATTGAATTCCTTCGACATTCCTTCTCCTGCGTTATCGCAGCCAAAGTTTACTTAACTCGACTTTGATCAATCATAACTTTGTCCAAAGAGGAGATTTGTAAACATCATTGCCTCGATGCAAAACAAGTTCGTAAAATAGCAAGCACCACCAACGCAAAACTGCCAGAAACCAAAATTAACCTGAGAATTGGTGCTTTTTCAACTGGTCTGGCTTCAATAGAAACTTGAACCGTCATGCAACAAACTAATTTCGTATGACTATTTTATAAAGTTTGAAGAGTAAACGTAAACGTTTTGTTCATACGGTGACAAAGAGGAGAAAATATTTTTATTATTGCATGATACAATTTGCAATTTGAAATTACTTTTTCTCTTGTTTCTGAACTAACTAACAATAAGCTAAACTAAAATAATAACAATTTCAATTTAATTACAGATTTTTTAAAATTTGATAAAACGTATTTAAACATTTTATAAAATAATTCAGTATTTAAAATAGAAAAGTTTCTTATATACTGTAAGACTTTATCATATTTCAATTACATTTCAAAATAATAGCTTTATATAAATGTAAATAAATGCATAGAAAATTCATACCAACAAACAGAAACAGTCTTAATATGAAAATATTCAATATGTCGATTACCACACATATATTTTAACAATCACTAATACATAGTTTTGTCTGTACATATAAAGAATTTTAGATTGACTTCGAAACTATTAGCTGTAAACATAACCGTTACTACTTGTCTTTACAACAAAGTCGAAAACACCTTTACGATTTATCGTTAACATAATTATGTTATGAGTCAAGTTGTCTGAAGTGGGCCACCAAAAATCAGCATATCGAATTTTCTATTTTCTTTTGGCGATAATTATTTATACATATGTTAAATGCAATCTCCTAAAATTTTTTAAAAAAATTTTTATTTTTACAAAAGTTATAAACAAATTAGTTTTTAGGCTACTTTTTCTTTAAATAGCGATTTTTCAAAACTCGCTAAATAATCACTATTTAAAAGAAAGTAGCCTAAAAACTAATTTGTTTATAACTTTTGTAAAAATAAAATTTTTTTTTTTAAATTTTAGGAGATCACATTTAACATATGTATAAATAATTATCGTCAAAAGAAAATAGAAAATTCGATATACTGATTTTTGGTGGCCCACTTCAGAAAACTTGACTCTTATTGCATTTTTTAAGAAATTAAAATATGAAATTATAATAATAACTCAATTCAGTAGTGTAACGCGTGGGTCGAACGAGCGGGTCGAGCGCGGAAACGAGAGTGCCCAACGGCGGGACTCAGCGTCCGAAGTAGGCCCGCGAAGATGCTGATATCAGCGATAAGGGCCTCTTGCGACGCTAAGCAGATCCGTCACGTTGACGATCAACGTGACGGGATACTCGGATGGCCAGGAAGTATCGAGTATTCGATACTTCCGTCGCGGACGTGACACTCCCCCCCTACCGAAAATCGATGCTCCTGCATCGATTCTATCGCATGATACATAATTTCTCTCTTTTTTTTTTTTGCAAAAATATCGTCAATAACATAATGAGTCGCGAGCTTAATCTAATTCTTCGTTGTGTCGGTCCTAGGGTGGTCGGATGCAGGTGTAGTTATCAATGTCGGATGTAGCCGTGGTCCAATGCGGTTGGTCTTGTTGTCGATCGTAGCTCGTCTCAGGATTTTCTTTTTAGTAGTACCATGGATATAGCTGTGGCTCGATGCAGTTATTCTCTGTTCGTTCCATTTTGTGTGGTGTCCTTTGGTCATAATTCCTCTGATTTTTCATTTATATTTGCAAATACATATTATCTGTAACAGAATATCTGATTAGTAGTAGGGATGGTTAGTAGAGTGTCAACAGTTAGAAGGATTGTAGTGTAGGAGTATAAATTTGGTAATGATACGTTGTCTGCTATGTTTTCAGTGTATTCGTCTCAGTTTTGTCCGTAATGTCCTTGTTATCTATATAGGTTGTATTCCTTGGTTAATATTATATCCTTAATCGTCTTTATTTCCAAAAATTTCAATTCCAATCGTTCTTATTGTAAATGTATTCTGTATGCCTGAAACAATCTAAATCATTAGTGTTTTGGGGGGTGTTAGTAGAAGATTTGGTATGTTAATGTTGGATCGTCGGAAGGATCTTTTCTCTGTAGGAAGAATATCTTAATTTGTATATACTATCATAATAAAGTAACATGCTTGATATTTGTTGTAAGTATTTAATAGTTCGTGCGAGTTTTAGAGGCAGAAAAGCTTTGAATAGTGTCCTGAAAATATGATATTGCTTTACGTTTTTTGAATTCAATTTGGAGTTATATATTTAAATGATTAGAGATGCGCATTAATATTCACCTGATAGTGTTGACAATTCCCATAGTTCTATATTTTCAGTTATAAATTTCTTTTAATTCTTTGTCTTTCGACGAGTACGTCAATTTTTACACAGTGAAGATTGCTAAGCATTGCAAATTTGCGTGCTAAAGCCAAAATCAAGAGAATAGTTCCAATCAATATTATAGAAAACTGTAAAGTATTGTTCAGTCTATCAAAACGTTTTCCAATCCGTCATTCTTTTGCAAAGCTTTAGCTTTTATTTTATATTTTCTAGTATGGTAATGTTTTTTTTTGCTTTTTATCACGTGCTGAACATAATGTATTATTCTTATACTTTTAAATCTTATAGATGTAATGTAATCTCTAAATCGAAATTTTCCAAACATTTGTTTTGTAAATTTTAGACCACTCCATTCTTTTATAATCTCTTGATTGAATATTTTGCGTTTGAGCTTCAGAAAATTGTTGATCTGTTTTCGTAATTAAAATTTTCACTTCTTCCCAAATGGTGTGTTCAAATTGTATGTTCAGTGTACAATGTTGTACTAGATTTGTTGGTGAACTTGTTCACTTTTGGCGAATAACAGAATATCGATAAAATACTAGCATCGATTTCGTATTCTGATAAGTGAGATTCAATTATCGATACACATTGCAGTAATCCTTGTTAAATTTCAAGAAAACGAATGTGTTTTTTTTTGTATTGAGTTATAAAATTGTTTTCGTATTGTGTTTAATTTTCATTTTATAATTATATGTATTTGGTTTTGTACATATTCTACTCAACCGTATGGATGATTCGAAACACATTTAATTTATTCGTCAATTTTGTTGCTATTGTCTTTGTCCAATGTTCTGTCAAGTTTTTGATAGAATTTGCCAAGTCCGTAAAATAAAATTGGAAATACCTTGTGATATTTTGTAATATTATATCATCTGAAAAGTGTTGTTTACAGATTAGACCAAAATATATTTTTATTCTTCTGGTAGGAATCATTATTTTTGTTATTGCCACGTCATATTTCAATAATTTATCTTGTTCCATAATCACTTTTTCGGTTAAAACTTTCCCAAAATACATGTTAAGCGAACAATTAACTGATATAATGAATGATATGTTTGTTATTTTTGTAATTATATTTGACCGCTTCATTTTTATATTTTTTGTAATCGTAACGTCTTCGATATTCACGATTTTCTTTCTTGTTTCAGTCGCTTTTTGAAACAATTTGTTTATGTTTGTTTCTTCAGTAGTCGAAAATTGGTCGGTCGTCTTTAGTTGAATTAATTTCGCTGTATAATCGTCTGGAGAGCGAAAATTTGGAGTAACTTCTGGCGCTGGTATTTCCGAATTTTTGATTAATTTATCTGGAGATCTGAAGTTAGGAGGTGGTGAAGAACTGTAGTTTCGTTCTTTTGGAGTTTGATTTGTTAGCAACAATATTTCTTCAATCTTCTTTATTGGATCTTCAGCGCGAATTCTTGGCGGGCTAGCACCTATTCCGGCAAGTTTAAGTTCCAGGTCCTCTTCTTCATATATTTTTATTTTATTTAGGCTCTTTTTCTCGGCCATTTTATTATTATTTCTTTTTATATTTATATTTGGATAGACCCTTTTTCCTTTTGGTACCGGTTCATATACTTCTGCGTTTGTTTCAATTTTTGGCGCTTGATCATCCTGTGAAGATTCTTCTTCCCATTTTTTAATGTTTTCATTTCTTGTTGCTTCGTTTTCTCTGTTTGTCTCTAGTTTTCCTAACGGCTCCAAAAATTCTTCTTTAATCATTTTTCCTTTTATTTTCTCTGTCAATTCTTTAGTTTCTTCTTCATTATCTTCTTTCGTCTTTTTAATTTTCTTATTTTCTTCTATAATATGAATTCCTTCTTCCATATTTTCTTGTAATTTCTTTCTTTTTAATTTTAATTTTTTCAATGGTTTTTGGTTTCTTCTAATTCTTTCGATGTCTGTATTTTCGATTTCCCAAATTTCTTGGTCCATAGTATCACTAACGTTTTTCGTGGTGTCGGGGTTGGCAGCTAGTTTTAGCCTCTTTGTGTCTTCCTTTGAGTCCATAGAATTGTCCAAATGCAGTTGATAAAATTCTTCATTCTTATCCTTTTTTGTATTTGTATTTGTAATACTAACTGGACTTTGTTTAGAACTTCGTGGTGCTAAAATAACTTTATCAGATTCAACAAATGGAATTTTCAATTCGTTCATTTTGATGCACCGTTCAGCATATGATAACTCTATCACATTTTCCCAAAAGAATTCATTACCTAAAATACCATCTGCTGGAATTGGAAAATCATTCGGAACTATGTAAAAATCTGTTGGTATCGAATTTACTTCAATTATGCACTTGCCTAAAGTTTTAGTGCTGCCTTTAGTAATACCGTTTAATTCGTAAATCGGTGAGGGAAACGTTATGACGTCCGATTTAAGTTTTATTTCTTTTATTAAATTAATTTCAGTTCCACAATCTATCAGGAACTGTGCTTGTTCATTTATTAGATTTTTTGATTTTAATATTATCGATGGAGGCTTATGATCAATATTTATTTCATGTTTGATATTAAAACTTTGGATAGGCTTTATTTGTTCTATTGACTCTCGCTTCGCGTCACGCTTTTCCGCGAAGCCTATCTTTGGTTTTTCATGGATCATTATATCTTCTGTTTTAAAGTGTCTTTTATGCGAATCGGGTCTACTGTGTCTCGTATTGTCGTATTCGTTTCGAAAATTTTCATTTGGAAATATATTCCTATTGGTAGAATGAAATTCCGTCAAATTGTCTTTTTTATTCTGAAAATAATCCGAATGATGAAAATTGTTTACATTATCATTTGAATTGCTACATTCGTCTCGAAATCTGTCGTATCTGTCCCTAGAATAATCATGTTTGTTTCTGTAATAATTTCTTTCTCCACCACGGAAATGATTAAATTCTCCGCGAGGATTACCAGGATAATCATTAAATTTTCCACTAGAATAATTTTGTACGTCAAAGGAATTGTATCTATTTCTACTGTCTCGAGAGTTTTCCTGTCGTTTATATTTTTGTAATTCCAAACAGTTTTCTGTTCTATGTCCTATTTTGTCGCAAAAAGCACAAGTTTCTCTTTTATATGTGTCATTTAAGGAATGCGTTTCTAAAAATCTAACTTTGGATGTTTCTACTGCCGGATTGGTGTTAGACGATTTTAATTTTTGTATTTGTTGTAATTCTCGTTCTATTGCAAAAGCTATATCTGTTGCGATTTCAAATGTTTTGGGATTTAGAATAATAATTAGGTGGTGAATTCTGTTATCTAATCCGCGAATAAATGTTTTTCTTGCTAACTCCTTCATTTCTGCTATTTGTACAGCTAATAATTTTTCGTTGGTTTTCCTATTGTATGTATTTTCTATCATGTTCAAAATTCTTTTTAGTATTCTTTTGATTCTATGTGTATAATCTAATACCGATTCATTATATTGTTGCTTACATCTTTTTAATTCAATTTCAAGATCCGATATTTCTAAATTCTTGCTAAATACTTTTCTAAGGTCATTCAGTAATTCCGATAGAGTGTTATAAGTTTTGTTAAAAATTTGTTGTCTCGCGCTTCCTGTCAGTTTCAAGGGTAGTGCTTTAATAAATTTCGTTCTGTCCGATTTTGATAGAATTGTTTGTGCCGTCTCGCAAATTTCGCAAAAGTCTTCGATGGGCATATTGTATCCATCGAACGCGGGAATATATTCACTAATATCACTAAACTTTATTGAATTTTGAGTTTCATTTGCCATTTTATAAATATAATAAGAGAATTAAGTTGTAACTTTTTAATCAATTTCAAGATGTATAAATGATTTATGTCAATATGATTAATGTCAATATATCTATTTCGTCTTCGGGAATTTTGAAAAAAAAAGTCAGAATTCGGAATCAATTTGTTTGAATTATAATTTTCTATAATAATTTATCCAAAAATAATTCAAGGCTAATTTAGGTTTTGTCTTTATTATTATTATTATAAAATAGACTGTTTGAGCAATACCATTTTATCAGCATAAGTGTTGTATATTGAGATGCAAGGCAAAGCAGCATGCAACAGAATATATAAGTGTCAAATTTCTTTTTATCTTTTTTTTTTTATGCTTGATTCTACAAAAGTTAAGTTTAGTATTCAAATTTTGAGTAATTTTGTTAGAAATTAAATTGCAAAAATATTTCTTTTTTATTTTGTGAAGCTTGGATTAAGAAATTTGACTAATACAAAAGTTCAATTGAGATCGTGTAAAAGTATGTAAATTTCACTTACCAGAGTAGTGTATATTTAATGTATTTTCAATTTTGGGTTTTATTCCTTTTAAATGTTTGTCCTTCTGTATATTATATTTCCCTTGTCCTTAGTTTTGTCGTCCTAGTAATTAGTTACCATGAAATTTTCGTCCTTCCTTCTCGTTATATTTTCCGTCGTTATAGTTGCAATTGTCCTTTGATGGTAATCGTAGTCTTTTTTTTATGTCTTCTTCTTCTTATATAATTATTATCACACTGTCTTGTTTTGTCTTTATTCTTTCTGTAATAATATTTGTCTCGTCTATTTTTGTTTGTCTATTTTGCATTTGAAATATGTGATTTTAATTCATTATTTTTTGTACGTTTTTATTAATTTTTCTTTCTTTGTTTTTTTTTTATTGATTAATTGTCTGTATTATTATTTTGTTTTATTAACTTTTTTTTACTTGTTCGCGTTTTATTTATTTTATTCTATTCTTTTTTATTAATTTATATTTCTTCTTTTTTATACGACCACTTGAGACACTATGTATATACTTCATTTTTCTTCAAAACTATTTTTGACACCATGTATATACATAAAAAAATTTTCACATCCCACTTCTGACGCCATGTAACGCGTGGGTCGAACGAGCGGGTCGAGCGCGGAAACGAGAGTGCCCAACGGCGGGACTCAGCGTCCGAAGTAGGCCCGCGAAGATGCTGATATCAGCGATAAGGGCCTCTTGCGACGCTAAGCAGATCTCGATACTCGGATGGCCAGGAAGTATCGAGTATTCGATACTTCCGTCGCGGACGTGACAGTAGTGTATATAAAATTTTGAAAATCGGAAATGGTTTTTACTTAGAATATTGTTATACTAAATACATATTAATTTCTTGTATAGTTCTGAAGATGACAGCGTATTAGTTGTCGAACCGTCAACGACAATGTTGAAATAAAGAATGTTAAGACTAAAAGACTGAAGAAGGGATATTTTTAAAATAAACTAAATTAGTTAAAAGAATTAATTAGATTAACGTATTTTCATTGATTCGGTTATAGCATCACTTCACAATGAATTGGTAATAAAACATCGATACTTTCGTCAAAAGGGTATAAAAGTATAATAATATCAAAAGCATTCATTAATAAAAATATATTAATACTTTATAAACAATGATTTTATCTTATAACACCCAATAATTTTTTATGTATAATTACATATATGTATTGTTTAATTTAATTTCACTACGTCTGAAGAGACTGAAACGTCAAACGAACTTATAATGCTATTATTAATTACTGGTCTGCGATTAAGTTACGAGGAATATTGGTATATATACTAAACTGGTTACTTTTTTTACTGAAATTGATGGATTTTGTTGGAGTAATATTGTGATTTTAACACATCATTGAATCAATTTAAAAATATCCTATTTTCAATTATAGGTTGGAAATACAATTTACAAATTGTATTATATTAAATTTGTAAATTTACAAATTGTATTATATCAAAATAAAAAAAATCAGCAAATTTCAATTTGCTGATTTTTTTATTTTCTGAATCATTATTGCTCAAATAAATTTTTCTTTCATTTCGTGAATTTCTAATCGTTTTTCATTGAATAACATTTGTCAAGTGGAATTTGTATTTTTGAAAAAGAACGTGGCTTTGTCACAAAATGGTAGAAAAACGATTTGGAATAAAAAATCCTATTTTAAAAGTAAAGTCAGAAATAATATAATAAAAGTATAGAGATGCAGACAACAGAAAATATGTAAGACAATTGTAATCTTCAGGTAAACATATTGCAATTTTCAATCTTGGAAAGATTTTTAAAAAATTTGAAAAATTCTCTTCCTGGAAATAAGGAATAATATCGTTGCGTTACTTTAATATCGAAATACTATTTTACAGCGAAACGTGATGGAATGACATTCAGAAATTTGATAATGACGTTTAGTGGTGCCCAGGAAACAATTTTATTATCCAATTCTTTATTATCAACGTTGCAGTTATGGAAGCCAGAATTTTTAGTGGAATAATAATAATATTAACACGATATTAATATAATATTATATAAATATTACATAAATATAATATTCATCTAATATTAATGTTATATTATCATATTTAATATATAATATTATTATAACAAAATACTAGCACTATTTTTACCGCGCTAATTATACGTATTCAAAAATCCAAAACCAAAAATATACAATTATAATTAAAACAGGTTTTCTTAATTAATACCAAATTTTTTACAGACACATAATTGCTTTACTAAGCTCCTCCCGTTTTTGGATTTTAAAGAAAAGATTAAATTAAACCTCGAAAATAATTCGAAATTAAAATTCTACAAGGTGTCTTTTGACACTTTCGATAGAAATAGTGTTAATATAGTAGAATAATATTTTAATAACCACCTTTTCTTCCGGTTACTTCATCAAGTAAATCTTACATCCCTTTTAACACTTTACCATCCGGCGACACCACGTTGGTGTCTCGCAAAAACTGCCGACCAAACGCCGATAGCACCAAGTTGGTGTCGCGAACAAAGTTCTACCGGCGCCAAACAAAAGAATCCCGAGTAGACGTGCGGATGGCATACTGTTAACACTGACGGCCGCGCCAAATTTACATGACTCCCTATTCACGCCGCGTGGGTCGCAATGGTACACACTATTGCAGGTATAGTAAACAGCGCGGCGTGAACGGTTAGCTAAGAGAGTCACGCCAGCGTGACAACGGCCGGCATAGTGTTAATAATCGATTCCATCAAGGAACACTATTTTATTGTTCTCCTTATTTGTGTGATTACAGGGTAACGAGTCAGTGGTACCGCAGGGGTGGCCTTTAACGTTGGGGGACAGAGGTTTAGTTTTACAATTAGGTGAGCTGGAATCTTCAGCTCTACGTCTCGGGGAATGTTACCTCTGCGTACGTAGCGCTGCAGCTGCAACTGCAGCAGCTACTACTGGCGAATCCGTCCAGCGGAATACCGTTGAGGTGAGTCACTGCTCTTCCCTCCCTTTCTTTTTCCTCTGGAAAGTACTTACTACTAATATCTCAGGTGATACTTGTGTCCGCGAACGACACCTCAAGTGATCGACGAACAAATTCCACGAGAATGATTCAAAGGCTTTTAGCATTCCCTCCTTTTTAAATAAATCTTTGTTTGTCTCGTGAAAATATTAACGAGACGTTTTGTGCGAATAATTGCTGACTTATTTCCTGATGAATGTTATTGACCCTTGCTCTGTCGAACATTGCTGAAATAATTGTTCTCTTCGTCTGCATAGGCCCCTTCTATCGGGTGTAATTAACTTCGAATTTTTCAATGTTTCGCTGGCAATAAAATATTTGATTTTTATGCAACGTTTGTGCGGAAATTCCGACGATGAAGATATTTTTCTACAGAAATGCTATTTAATGAAGATTTCCGTAATTAATGTAACTTGCTTTCTCCGAGAAAGAATAATGAACTGTAGGAAATTTGTACATAAAGAAGAAAGTCGTGTTACGCGACTGAGACAGTGCACGGCACATGCCTGTATGCTAATTGCACATTTAGCAATTATCCTCACGTTGCTTCAAAATTTCCAATTATTTTTATTCTTCTAAATTTGGAAATGTCAATTTAATTGCAATATTTTTAAAAATTTCACGAGATCAACCTTAATAAAATTGAATACTTTCGTACGTTTTTGTTTGCGAGAAATTTAATTTATATCACCTGTTTTGCATTTTTATAAAAATAAAAGCTGATCCCGGCGAACGTTATATTTTTTCTTTATACATAAAATCCATAACGAATATGTATATAACGCAACCTGAATTCTATATTTTTAATATTTAATTCTCAAACCATTTTATTGAAGAAAGAAAATGCTGTTGTTGTGAACTGCACCCACTGTCACTGTACAATAATATTCATTCAAGTTAGTGTTAATCAATGCGATTTACTTAAAATGTGACTGTAGCGCAATTTACCGAGCGGAAAGCAACTCTAAAAAATTTATTTTGACCAAGAAACACTTTCTGCAAGTATAACCAAAATTGGCCCACAAATACGGAAATTATACTCCGAAACCATCTATCGGAACTAAACATAACTAAAAACCTTACTCGCCACCTTGATAACGTATGGTGACAGTATGGCATCAATAGATCCAATGGATTGTCAGTGATGATGCGGTTTACCCACGCGGAATGGATTTTATACATAGAGATCTTTAATTTAAAGAACCAAAACATGTCTAATCAATTCCTTCGTAAATTTTTGAAAATGAAATTTGAAATTTAACACTTTTTACCATACGGGGAGGAACAATTTGCAAAATTCGCTCAGAACAGGAATCAAATATTAATTCATGACGAAAAATAGAAATTGGCGCATAAGAACAATAATATTTTCTGTTGCATCCGAAAATAATGAAAATTACAAGTTAGTTTTTAGAATATATAAATTTCTGTGCAAAAAGTAATGCTCATAAAAAATAAACACGACCGTTTACTAGAAAACTGAAGTTACTTATTAATTTTTTCATAAATATCTACAACTTTATATCTACAGTTGATTCCAGTACTTTGCATAACAAATGTATGATTATTATTTTTGGTAACACTTTTAATTATGTTTGGTTAAATGCATGTAAATTTCATTTTTGCTTCTCCTGCAATGTCAGCATAACCATTTTGAAGAATTGATTAAAAAAAAACGAAATTTTAGAATAAAAAATATGAAAATAGAAATAAAAATAGTAGGGTAAACACACCAATAGATGGACACCCTCCAATAGATGGACAAATATTATTTCCAAAAGTAATTACATTACACTTAAGAACGAAATCGTAACGTCATAATATTTTTTTATGGTTATATGTAGCCCTGATTGCAAAAAGTGATTTTTTTCATCTTTATATTTGTAATAATGATAAAAAAAATATTTAAATTTGACTTGACGAAGTTTTGCTTCAAGAACGCCACCACTAGTAAATATGTGACAGATGTCCGGTAAACGTTGTTTGTTATTACTATTATAAATGAATAAAAAAAATAAGGTATGTATACATTATTGTGCTCGCATTTCACTAAAAAAGCTATAAATATCGTAATAAAATAATAAAATTACAAAAATATAAGAAAATTTAGCGTCCATCTATTGGTATTGGCTGTCCATCTATTGGAGATTTTGTCCATCTACTGGGGTTTTGGTCTTTTTCATAAATTTTTCTTTTTTGTTAATTACTACGAAGTTACACAAAGTTTTAGTAATTTTTTTCTAGTTAATTACATATTTTTACATTAATATAATTCATTTTATTATAACTTATTTGTATTTTAGTATATTATTTTGATAAAAAGCATGAGAGTTTGCTTAACCGTCCATCTATTGGTGCATTTACCCTATCTACTAATTTTTCGATTCTATAGAATTCTACTAAATTAATACCGTGAATTTGATTTAATAACTTCAGTAACTCCAAGTATTTTCACTGCAGATACATTTTTCATCTAAAAAATTATCAGCTTCAAATCAAATCTCTATTTATTGGTACACAACGATTATGCGGGTTCACTTCATTGGTAACGATGATGAGGGATTAGATTCGATTGCGCACACCCGTATGGGGTACATATACACATGATTTTACAAATAAAGAGTACGTCGAGTCATAATTACCACAATTATATCGCAAACGATAGCAAAGAGGAATATTCTTCTAACGATCTCTATTTGAAATTCTTCAACAGATAGCATTAGTCTGGCGAGCGACGTCGATGCGTTCGCCAGGACTTCTCGGTTGGGACCGCGAGGACGAATTCATGGACTGGCGGGACCATTTGCAAAAGCTGCAGGCCTCTGCGGCGTCTCAAACCTCTCGAACGAGACCTCGCAGGAGATCGAGGGAAGAGCCGAAGATGAAGAGCGACGAGGAGAAGAGTCGTCACGAAAGTCGATCGATCGAACGGATCGAGTCTCACGATACCCAACGAGTGGAGTCGCAACCTTCACATTCCGTGGTTAAATCCAGATCCGCGTCTAGCATGGAAACCTGGAAAAACAGTTTGAAGGACGACCAATCCTGCAGGTCCAGCAACAACTCTAGTCTACACTCTTGCGAGGGCACGCGGAAAATCCGAAGATGCGCCCGCGTCGTGTCGCCGGCGAGTATGGAAAAGTGGAAAGAATCGTCCCGAGCGGAAGCTCGCAGCAAGTCTCTGGAAGCTAATGATTTAAAGTCTCCTCTTGATCTTGATGAGGCCGTCTGTAGAACGGAAGCGACTAGTGCTGAGGTTAATGAAAGGCTACAAAACGTTTCACATCCCGATGAAGTCGCTGATGACGAACTTCCGGCTTACATCGGCACTTTGCTCGTTACGGTTGAACGTAAAATCGAAAGGGTTTCTCTGGACGACCTGACATTCCCTTGTCCGGCGTGTAGGAATATCGACGTCGACGATCCTTTGCTAGGATGCAAATGCGGCGACGAAGATATCGCTTGTGATTGCGACGAAGGAAGCTGCGAGTGCGTCTCTTTCATGAAGATGGAGGGTTGTACGTTCGAGGTGGCCGGGATCAAGCACATCGACAGCGACGACGAGGAGGAGGTTCGAATAGGATTCGGTGAGTTTTTTTTTTTCCTGCGTTTGCTCCTTTATTTATTCTAGAATTATTGGCGTTGCCGTGCACAACTGCTGGAATTCGCTGAAGGCATTGGCCAGCGATACATTAAAGGGAGGGTGTTCGCGCCGGTTGTCGTGTTTCATTAGCACGTGGATCTCATTGACGCTCTCGTAAGATATGTCAGGCTCATTCACAGAGTCGCCACAGCCCACTCTTGTTGTTCGTCGGCAAACATATTCTTCGCGGAACATAAAGAGCTACCCACACGAACAACTATAAAAGCGAAACCAGCGGAGATGAATTATGTTGCAGCAGCTTGCAGCTCACTCGTGGAACGACTTTGTAAAATTGCGTTCAATGGATCAAATGTAGCGTAAAAAGTTGACTGCTAGATTAACGCCTTGACGAATACGGACATTCATTACATCGCAGAAATGTCAAGTCGAATCGTCGAATGCTACTTATTCGAAACTCCGAACTTTTTTTTTGGATAGGAAACGAAGCCTGTCGAATTTTAAATGAATGGGTGGTTATTTCCAAGAGAAATTAGCAACGATTCTTTATCGTTGTTGCGATTTCTCTAACGTTAGTGTTCGAATGAAACGATAGTGTGAACGCATACTAGGGTATCGATTCGGAGGAAATCTATTGGAACCTTCGTTCTCGATGAATACTGGTTATTTTGTTTCAAAATTACGAGAAAACTGTTAATAGTTTTCTCATACCAAGGGTTTCGTGAAATCTTAATAACGCTGCTGACCGGTGACTTAAGTGTTTAAAGACGGTATCGGTAGTATCGATTTGGTGAAAATCGATTTTCACTGTTATTAAAACCTTCATCTTTGACGAGCACTGGCTATTTTGTATGAAAATTTTAAAAAATAATTAAACCAACAGTTTCGTAAGACCTTGATGACTCACTTGGTGCTCACTGATACCTCGAGTACCTCATGACGGTATCGGTAGTATCGATTTGGCGGAAATCGATATACACTGTTATCAAAACCATCGTTTTCGGTGAAAGTTGATTGTTTTGTACTAAAATTGCGAAAAACAATCAAACCATAATAGATTCGTAAAACGTGGTTGCTGCAATTCTCAATGATAATATCGAGAATATCGGTTTGGTGAAAATCGAAATGCACTACTATCGGAACCTTCGAAATTTTAGATGTTTTACCACAAGGACAGCAACAATTTACAAAATTCGCTAGGAACAAGAAAAGAAGATTCATTCACGACAATAAATAGTAATTTGGATATAAAAATAATAAAATTTTTAAATAATGGATTGAAGTGGTTCGTTCGTCAGATTTTGATGAATGTTAATTTTATTTTTGTTCGCTGTTATCGTTGACAAAATAAGGTGAGATCTTCAAACGCCACATGATTTACAACCGTTTAATCTAATATTTACATTTAGATATGTAAATATTACGTATACTCAGTGATCATAAATAAAATAGTGTTTTAAGGTACTAGTACCGGTTAGAAGGCTATAAAGTGACCCATTTCAAAAATTTTTTTTCTTTTTTTTTTTTTGATTGAGCATTAATTGCTACATGACGTCAAAATCAAGTCCTCGAAAATGAGAGCCTCGCACTGTCCGGGGATAATCTCAAAATTGGCAAGTCTGAAACAGAAATTTCAAGAAGCATTTTATAGAGGAAGGTGGTTTACATCGTAATTCACCACCTTTTTATGAAAAATTGAAAAAACAAACAAAATGGCGGCTTTGTAAAAAAAATGAAAAAATCACGTTTTTTTCACCTTTTTTCACTTGCCAATTTTTTTTAAATAAATTTTTCTGAAATTTTCTGGTGAATTACGGTAGAGGAGATAAAAAGTAAACAAATGCATCAAAAATGAAAAAATCTGCACCATTTGAAAAAATGCTATTTTGAGTAAAACGCGTTTAAAGTTTTGTTAAGAAAAATTTTAGGAATATTTTAAGAATAATCTAATTTTAATCCTTACAATTGGTCAGTCCGCGATTCCTGCTCCATATAAAAGTATGCCAGAGTCTATAAAACCCTGCTCTTGTTCTTGTTGAGCAGATTTTCTCGAGGGGAGAAGAGCAGCTGCCTAACTGGGTGAACTGCCGGTAGAGCGCCGAAAACGCGCGCGCATTCAAATCGCTATAACTTTCTCATTTTTTTAAATATCACTACAAAATTTTAGGAGGTGATTTTTCAAGATATAAGGATTCATAAAATGTAAAAAATATTGATTTTTTGAAAATTCTAACCGGTACTAGTACCTTAAAATGACATTGCAGAAGACCCGGAACGAGAGATCGAGACGTCAATAATAAATTGTAAATTGTCATTACTGGTCAACGATAACAAGGAAGAAAGATAAAATTCGTATTTAATAATAATTTTAATTGCTTTCGAAAGTAATAAAAATCTTATTATTTTTTATTAAATGATAAATGAGAAAAGTTAGTTTCTAGAATATATAAGTTTCTTTCCAAAACAATACCCAAAGAAAAGAAACACAAACGTTTACCTTAACCCTTTGACTGCGGCTTACTCTTGCACGAAACTATCAATATATGCGGCAATATTCAGATGTCAGTCATTAAAGGCGCATATATGCGCCTTTCGTATATATCGATGAACTTGTCACAGCGTATATATACGCCTTTAGCAGTCAAAGGGTTAAAACTAGAAAATGAAGATGGATCCTTTTTTATTTTCTAATGGTTATGTGGTATCAAAACTACGAAAAACGTTGAAACCAATAGATTCGCAAAACCTTGTTACAACATTTCGCGATGAAAATATACAAACTGTCGGTTTCGCAAAATCGATGCCTCCTGCTATTGGAACCTTCGTTTTCGATGAAAAACCAATACTTTCGCAAAACCTCAATACACTCGTTTTCTATCACAAATCTCAGAACTTTAGTTTAGAGAGACAATTGATATACAGGGTTATTCGAAGCACTCCTACCAAGCGGCTAGAGCCTGGTACGTGTGCTCTGAATTACCCTGTATAATAACATGAAGAATACAACGAAAACCTGAGGAAATCTTTTAAAATTAAGACATGAATATCGACTGTCGGCGAATATTTCCAAGGAGTAGAGTAAAGAGTCGATTATCTCTATGCATTTTATGACATCGATAACTATCGCAAAAATCTTGAGAAAGTCTGTAAAATTAGAAATAGGGATCGCAACTAGGCAAAATAGTGTTGGTTTCAGTGCAACGAATGGCACCTACGAGGAATACAGATTCCTATGCATCATGAGACCGACAATTGAATGGTAACAGCCGTAACGGTGAAAACCTTAGAATGCTACAGCGAATTGGCATAATCTGTTTTATCGAGCATTGATGCAGCAAGAACAGTATGCAGAAAATATTGCTGTTATTGCTACATAGCTTACACGTGGGATGCAGGAACAGCGTTTATAGAAAATTTTTGTAGGTTGCTAAATTATTTGTTCTAAGCTTATTATCTTTTTTATTTAAGGGGGTAAGGTCACCTATAAAAAGAAAAAGTATATTAATTTT
Source organism: Gasteruption jaculator (assembly GCA_949825005.1). Classification (NCBI taxonomy): domain Eukaryota; kingdom Metazoa; phylum Arthropoda; class Insecta; order Hymenoptera; family Gasteruptiidae; genus Gasteruption; species Gasteruption jaculator. The sequence continues at coordinate 2,066,430 of OX463763.1, read as the reverse complement.
TTTTACAACTTTTATTATAAAAATACGTTTTTAAAATATACATTGAAAATTGTACTACTAAATACTTACTAAATTATTTTTTCGAAATCCCTAGTATGTAGTATAAACATACTAAAGATTTGTTTAAAATTTCCATTTGGCGCAAGGTTCAAGAAGCACCGATTGACCGATTTGACTCCGCAATGGCTCATTTTCTCTGGAAGACCATCCTTTATGGAATGAATGTGGGAATTTGGAAAGAAAAAAAAATTACAAAAGTTCTGAATTTTTTAAACCCAAAAACAAAACAAAAACCAAAATTATGTATATATCTGATAAAAAGTGTTGTAACTTTTTGTTTACTTACTTCTTCAAAAATTCCCACATTCATGCCGTAAGGGGTCTTCCTCCGAATGAAATGAGACCTTGTCGAGGCAAATCGATCAATCGGTGCTCTTCGAACCTTGCGCCAAATGGAAATTTTTAACAAATCTCTACTATGTTTATACTACATACTAGGGATTTCGAAAAAATAATTTAGTAAGTATTTAGTAGTACAATTTTCAATGTATATTTGAAAAATGTATTTTTATAATAAAAGTTGTAAAAAAAAATTGATATACTTTTTCTTTTTACAGGTGACCTTACCCCCTTAAGTAACTAAATTTGTGTCATTCGCGCTTTTTACAATACATTAATGCCTATTACTTACCTATCAACCAATGAAATAATGCCCTAGTAAGTTAAAAAATTTAAGGGGTAAAACCACTCTAGGATTTTCAAAAAATCGATGTTTTTTTCGATTAACCCTTTGACTGCTAAAGGCGTATATATACGCTTTGACAAGTTCATCAATAGATACTAAAGGCGCATATATGCGCCCTTAATGACTGACATCTGAATATTGCCGCATATATTGATAGTTGCGTGCAAGAGTAAGTCGCAGTCAAAGGGTAAAATGATACTTTAGGGTCATAAAAACAATATGCCATTTGATTTGTAGTGGAAAACAAATATTAAAAGGTTAAATTATTTCAAAAAATGACTAGGATTAAAGTGATCATAAAACTTTAAACGCGTTTTTCTCGAAACCACTTTTTCCAAACTGGGAGGACGGATTTCTCGGAGACTATTGCATGAATCGATTTGAAATTTTTACAGTAGCTTCACAACAATATTCTCTTTGGAAGTACCTAGCCGTTTTTTAATTGAATGTAAACTTTTTTTATAAACAATTTAATGCTCATTTTTGGGCAAAAAATGGATTCATTTCTTAAAAAGTGCACCACTTCCAGAAAATTTAATTTAAAAAAATCCCTACGTACTTTCGAAGCCAATTGTATATAGATTATAAATTTTTTTTATTTTTTATTCCATGGCTCATATATGCCGAGAAATTCGTCCTCCCGTGGCGGTGTTTTCAAAAAAGCTGTTTTCGACGACGGGCTCTGTCGCCACCATTTTATACGAAAATGACAATACAAAAATTGTTTTTCCTAATTCAATGCGTGCTAAATGAACCCTCTGAAAATAAATTCTATTCAGTTTGTCATACTCCCAAAATAAATTGTCAAATTTAAGTCTTTTTTTCTGCCTTTAGTGGTTTTACCCCTTAAGAAATCACGCTTTTAAGGAGGTTATAACGGTAATAGATCTAAAATTACGAATTTGACGAAAATTTACAGAGTTATAAATAAAAGCCTAATAAAGCTGTAGTTAAATTTTTGTGGGGCTTCATGGGTTTTGAAGCGAGAAAAAGATATTTCAATTTTTCCAATTTTAACATAGTGTCTTATGGAGAATCACTTATTTATCGTAATATAAAACGAACTAAAATTACGATTCGTTTGTAAAATTTTGTAGAGGTTGAAAAATAAATAACGAATGGATTGCAACTTTAAAAATGATCATTCATGGGATATAAGAATCACAAAAAATTAATAATCTTGTAAAAATATTCATTATATTTTCTCCGGCGGACATATGGCAACGTCGTACTCAACCAACCGCTTCTCTCTCTGTCTCTGTCTCACACTGTCTCCCGTACGTCGTCCGCTATTATTCTGTCATCAATCGTGTGTACAGTGAGGTTAGGAATCGCATAAAAAGTGAAAAAATGAAGATATTTTTAATATTGTAACATTCTTGTGAATTAATAAAAAAGGCTTATAATTGAGGAATTGTTTGAAGGAAGTGTTTGAACGTGAATTATCCTGCGGCCTTCAATAGGATTGACGATTTTGCAATTCGAGTTATTTTTAAGGTTATCAGGTCCCCTTTTTTCTTTCCATAACCTTTGGATGTTTTTTCCAATTCGCTGCAGTTCACGCCGCCTTTTAAAGACTCTAGCTGACACTAGTTTATCTTTTCAATAAAATCTTGGTTGCTTTCCGCTCATTTTTTAATCGTATTCTATTCAGTTAAAAGGTAAACAAGACTATGCAAGAAGCGACGTTGACAGATCTACCACGGAGATCTACAAAAGACACTACGCTAATCAAGCGCAAGCTGTAACTTACACTGTTTTGACTACTTGTGTACCGGTAGAACCTCCTTAAATAAATTTTCTGGATATATGTGTAACTATAATTTACAACAATATATATTAATATATTGATAATTAACAATAATATATAATATTGGAGGTTGCATTGAAAGCCGCTGTTTTTTCGTGTTTTTTCAGCATTTATTTCAATAGTTAAATATGCAAAAGTATCAGTCGAAATATTTTCCCCTCAAAAGCTACTACTTTTTCCTACTTTTCTGGCAAAAATTGAATTCCGCGACGAAAGAACGGTTTATCTTTCGAGCTTATCCATTCGACAACCCAATTTTCAACTTCTTCGTAATTACGGAAATGTGTGTCTTCCAAATCGTGCTGCATCGATCTGAAAAAATGATAATCGCTTGGGGCCAGGTCTGGAGAGTAGGCTGGGTGAGGGAGAATCTCCCATTCGAACTCCATCAGTGTTTCTTTTACGATTCTAGCAACGTGAGGCCGAGCATTGTCGTGGAGAAGGATCACTTTTCGGCGATTTGATGCAATTGATGGTCGTATTTGTATCAAATTATCGTGTAAACGCTTCAATTGTTGGCAATTGAGGTTCGGCGGTGACTGTTTCATGTGGTTTTAACAATTCATAATATGCGACACCTTCCATGTCCCACCAAACCCTAGCAATATCCTAGCTATGGAAAAGATCTTGCATAGTCAAACAAAGGCGTCTGATGACTGAAACTTAGGGGGAAATGTTTAAATTTTGAAGTGAGATAAGAACCGGCTCTCACTGTCTACAGTATGCGCAGTTAGATCCACGTATACGTAAACAGCGGCTTTCAATGCAACCTCCTATACCGAATAATTTAACACGATGAGGACCAAGTGTACCACGGTGGCTCACACACGAATGGTTTAAAAAGTGCGTCGTCCTCAACGTGTTAAGCTGAACGCTTATTGGTTGATTTGTAATTTGCATTACCTTTTAGATTCATGCAGTCTCTGACTCTTTGTTACTAGAACTAAATCACTGTTCTTTTCAATAAAAGGCATTTCGCAAATGGATAAATCGTGTATTGAAAATTCTCATTCTTTGTTGCGGTTTTGATTACGTGCTTGAACTCCCTTTAACATGGTTAGTAGCAAGTGTTTTGCGCATTGTTCCCCAAGTAGCGCAACCTTGGTTCTGGAATAGATTTTACCTTTTACAACCTCATTACACGTACGTTCAACTTACATATTCCATTCTTCCTTGAACTTTTACCATTTTTTGGTCATGCCTTATCGTCCTAACCGGGTGCATAATTCATTAATAATATATTTCCTTCTGTTATTTCTTAGGAGAAATTCAGGTTTTTTTCTAAAGAGCAGAATACCGCTAGAAAGGTAGATAATCTAATTACAGCCAATTTAGAATTTTTTCTGGTTACTCTTACTTACTTTTACTCCTATAGTTAAAGTAAATAATTATTTTTCGAATTAAAAATATTAATGCATCAAATAAAAATTGATTTTCCGCTAAAGATTAAGATTCAACAGATTGCAGTTTTTATTCTTCAGTGAATATTCCAGTCTACATTTTTTTATATATATATATTAATTTTATTTATAACTTACGATTGAAGAAAGCATATTTTTAAATTATACCATTGGATTGTCGCAGAAAAGTGAACGAAGAAAAATATGGAAAAGCGGGGGAAAAATATCCGATTGCAAAAAAAGATAAGTTTTTGACGAATTTATTGGTCAACAATTGAGATTTTAAACCAAATCAATCTAGAAAAACTTTAAACATAATAGTCAGGAAACTAATAATTCTCAAAGAACAACTAACGTTTTTAGTTGAATGTAAAAATAATATAGTAACTCCAAAACATTCAAATTTTAAGATGAAAACTAGTTTGAAAGTTCCGTTGAAATATAAATTTGAACAAGAAAATTTATTTTATAAATGAAAAACGATTAGAAATTAGTGAAATACAAAAAGTAATTTATTTTTCTAATATCAATTTCGAATAAAAAAAAATATCGACAGGCTGAAATAATAAATACATTTTATTTAATTTAGAAATTAATTTAATACGAATATACATTTGTGTGAGTACGTTTTGTTCCGTACATGCAACCCGTCATACATGATTAGTAAGTCTAAATCAGGATGTAGAAAAAAAGTCAGGTGATCCATCCGAAATAATCAGTTCTTAGTGAACGGATAATCTTAAATTTTGAATATTTTATTACTGAGCCCTATACGTTGGGCTGGCAACCGATTGTTAATCTCTCAAATGAATTTTTTTATAATTAAATTTCCTTTATTAATTAACGGACCCCCCAAAATATAAACAATATGGCAGACGCACGGATGTGTCAAATTAAATATCTTCAAAAAGAATAAAAATGTCATTTGAACAAATTCGAACTCATCCAACAGCCAATGTGCTAAGCTGATGGAATTTAAGGGGGGAGTCTGGTGTAACAGGTCTAAAAAATCGATTTTTTTTGTTGCTTAAAAATCTTCTTAAACATGTGAAGAATGCTTTTGTAAAGTTATAGCATCAAATTTGATCTTGAAATATAGTTAGGAGCGGTGAGAGCGCCAAGTAGGTACACCTAAACACGGACTAGCCGAAAACTTTAAACGCGTTTTTCTCAAAACCACGTTTTCCAAATTGGCGGGACGCGTAGCTCATTGAATTTTCATCCGATTCACTCGATTCAACGTTTAAATTGAATATAATTAAATTTATATGCTAATGAACCTCGACTTTACATGAATTATTATTATAGCATAAAGTTATTGCAAAATAACAGCGGACACGTACCGTTCATTTTTATGTTTTCTTCCGCCATTTTTGCAATTAACAATTTTTTTTTCAAACTGAGGTTCATCCGCATTTGATATACCTACTAAAGAAAAATTTTTCCTCATTTTACGTTTCCGATATTTTCTCAGGACTCCAGGTATCCCGCCGTTTTGACCGAATCCTTCCCTTGCCACTACTATATCTATGTATGTATATATTCAAATTAAATCTACAATGGCAAATTTTCTTCTTTGAACTTCCCTTTATATGTAAAAAAAGTTTCAATAAAAAAATTATATTAAATCTTGAAATTATATGCAGTGGAAAAATACTTCAGTTACAACAGACTCCCCCCTTAACAGCACCTTACTTATTATAAAAATGCAAAATACGCGAAAAATGTATCGATCAGATACGATGTGGAGGCGAGATTTTTTTTTTTTTCATGACAGATAAACAACATTCGAAATCTGCATTATTCATAAAGATTTGTTTCAACAGGCATGAAATTTCAGGCATGATGGATTACGTAAATAAAATGCCCATCACGAAGAACACCCACTTTCCTTATCAAGTACATTCGACATTAAAGCTAGAATATCCGAAGGTTTCTTTCTTGAAACGTCATCTTCGAAGGCTCTTGATCGCCTTGTTGAAAGTTTAAACAATAGCAAAGAAAGTAAAATTTAATACAATGAGTACGTTCTTCCCTATGTAAAAAATGTGTGAGAGTAAGTAAGGGGTTAATAAATTCTATTAAACGTCTATTTAACCTGTCCTCTTCTCATTCATGACATTTCTTTTTATTCATGCGAATGAATGTAAAGGCGACTCATAGAAACCACTAGAAATAGCTCAAATCATTTTCGATGATTGGTCCCTCGACAATACCTATTGATTGATTCATAAATCAAGTTCTAAATGTAATTAACACCATGATTTCTAATTCTCCATACAAAATGATTTTTCTTCGAAATCATACCGATTTGCATACGAAAATATGTCAGTTAAAATGATATTGTTGTACGCATCCTTTCTAAAATATCAATGAATTAAAGTATATACTTCCACCTTCAGTGAACCAAATAAATACCTGTAAATTATACGGGTCATTAAACTCAGCTGGTTTGTGTATAAAAATGCATTAAAGTTTAATGAAATTCGAGGAAACTTAAGGGGAACGGGAGGCTATTACCTATTTCCTTGGATTATATAGAGTGTTAGGAACATCGAGGCTAATCCTGAAAAGGTTGATACGAAAATTTTAAGAAATACATTTTTTTTATAACATTGGGAGTAAATTTCGGTTTTACGCATTCGTTTGTGTGCGTAAAATCTAGTTTATGCACTCGTTAGGAAAAGTAGAATACGCAACTCGAGCGTAAGGCGATTATCGCACTCGTCTCATTTGTCGCCCTTGCTTCGCTTGGGCGACAAACCCGACTCGTGCGATAATCGTCTATTTTACGCTCTCGTCGCGTAATCTAATATTTTTTGATTGAGAGGAATACCGTAGTTGAGAAGAAAAAACGGGAGTCATTATTAACTTAATTGACAACTAGTATGCTTTCAAAATTTTACAATTTGAACTTCTTTACTGTTCAAATATTTTTTATGAATGACTTCTAAGGTCATTTGTTCATGAATCAAGAAACAACTTTCGCAGATATCGTGTATTTAATTTATTCGTAATTCTACTATTTTAAGACTTTGTTTTATCACGTTAATAATAAATTACTTACGTTTCGAAGTTCGTGATAATGTATAACCAAAAAGGAGCAATTAACACTATTTTTATTGCGCTCATCATACATAATCGGAAAACCAAAATCAAAAATATAAAATTATAATTAAAATAAATTTTCTTAATTAAGGAGGTTCTACCGGTACATAACTAGTTAAAACAGTGTAGCTGTCTGCTAGCTGTCAGCTTTTGCTTGACTTCCGTATTCTGACTCATGGATCTGGCAACGCGGCACTATTTTATCACATTTTATTTTTGTTTATTTTCCATGTGAAATTTGGTTATAACAAAATGAGTCAAAAACAGCAAAACTTTTTTTGGAAAGGAAAAAGAGTTACTTATAAAGTTTATAAAAAGCGGTGTCAGCAGCAACAAATTGGGAAAAATATACAAAATATATTTAAAGAAAAGCTTGACGTGAATAACCTCAAAAATGCAACAAACTTTAAAGTTATTAAAGGCCGCAAAATAGTTCATATCCAAACACTTGCGAAGCAACCAATTTGCAAAAACTGCAATTCTATTCTTTCCCTTGAGGACATTGTAAAAGAAACGAAAATTGGCCTGGCTTCAATATTATAGCTGTGATTATCAAATTAAGGAAAATAAAAGACGTTAGTTTTATAACTTAAAATAGTATGTTTTTGTAAGTTTGTGATTATAGATGATCATTAAAGGAAATAAAAGTTATGATTTAAGACGGTCTTGATTTAAAATGTTTTTATTTAAAATAAACGTAAATATTTTGGCACCTGTAAAACATAAACATTATAGCAGACGAAGGACAATGACTACTGAGTGAGAGAGATAGCGCATGTGCGCGCATGTATATCGAATGCAACGTTGTCAAATCTTCTAAGCTCTGATCGTCGATGAAAATCATACGTAGTTATTTATTTTGAATAACTTTTACAAGCTGTGAATTATACTTTTTCAAGGTGCAATGTTTTCTTTATTTATTCTTCTATCACTACAAATTTTGTCAAAATAATTTCAATTTTTGTTTATTTGATATCCCGACAATAACGGGAGTTTCCATAAGATTCAATTTGATTAAAAGTGAGCAAGTCAATTCTTATTTTTATTGTAAATTGATTAAAAATATAAACTTAATTTTTAATATAACATAAATGTTAATTTGTAATAAGATTTATATTCAACTAATTTTTTTTACGCAAAATGGATTCATTCCACTTTCAAAAAGTCACAGCTTAATTACAATTTTAAAAATTCGTAACCCCGCCAACCCTCGCTATTAAGTAAAATATTGAAATTTCGAAAATCGTAATACTTTTCATAATAGTACATCGTATTAAATTTCTTCTATTTGAACTCTGCTGTCATCCTTCTCAGAATTAATATCAATATTTCCAACCATTGGTGGTCCTTTATGGAATAAGTGAGTAAGTAGGTTTGTAAATTTAAGAAAATTTTCTTTTACATAGATTTGTAAATGGTAACCATTAAAATATATGTACAACTTTTACTCCACCGAAGTAACAAGTTTTCAAAATTCATAAAGGTAACGATTGATAATGTTGTTTCAAAAGGGGATACGATACAGAAACAGGAACACGGATTTGCGGAAACCGGACAGCAAAGCCACTGCTGTAGCTAAACATACGTATATTAATTATATAGAAACATACATGTATTTCTCGTACTGCTGTCTCAGATCGATCTTAAATATTTAAAATAGCTGATTTGTTGAAAAGCTGTTTTATTGATGCACAATCATCCATCTCCCTGTCCGTTTCGCTTTCTACTTGTTAGTTGTTAGCACGTATTTTGTCATTTCTGCGTAAACTTTTAAATCCACTTCCTTACGCTTAATTAACATTATATCCACATCCAGGTATACTATTAATTGTCACGTGGTATTTAATGTTAGGACTTTTTGTACTTTCCCAATCTTTTTTAGCCGTGTACTAAAATACGAAATTGAGAAAACAAAGTGTAAACTCATAATCTCGGTTTAATCGGCAATTTAGATATTTAACATTATTTCTACCGCGCTAATTATAAATAAATAATAATAATAATAAAAATCAATAATCCAAAAACAAAAATATAGAATTACAATTAAGGAATTTGTTTCCCAACTACGTAGGTCAAGTGATAACAGTCGCTTGGTTGTTTTACGTAGTCTTGAGATTTGGCAGTGCTGTTTAACGATCAATTCGATATCAGTGTCAATATTCACATCAATGTTTCGATTTCTCATTCGTGACATTTACTATTGATTTAATTAACGAAAATGAAAACGAGAAATCAAAAATGTCATCACAAACTCGATATAAAGGTCGATTTATCAGAAATAAGGTATTGGTGCAGAAGAAAAAGTGTAGTGAGGATTTGACAAAGAAACGCGAAGAACAACGTAACTTACCTTTCGACAGCGAACCAGTTATAAATTTTTTGTAATTTAACAATATTATAATATATTAGCTTCTCTTAAAAATATATCTATACATATTATATACACTCATGTACAAATCTTACAATGTTGCCAAATCTCACACTGTACTTTCAACGATTACAAATTCTGAGTATAACTCCAACTTTCGACAAGTATAACTTTGGTTACAAACGGTAAATCGATCCTCAATTAAAATATGTAATTGGTCAATGTAAATACTTTGTACATACAAAATTTTGAACCTCTCTAGAATCGCGTTTTCTGATAAAAGTTGTGTTAACGAATTGTTTCATAAGAGTGCATACGAAAAAAGTAATAAAATTGTGTAAAAAATTTATAAAACAAAAACTGTAAAATTATAACTTTGTTAACAATACGTCTAATTCATAGGATTTAACGAAAAAAGATAAATTTACTCATTTTTGTTGTTATTTCCTTGATTGGAGTCATATCGAAAAATCACGAATTCAATTACGCATATCTCGGAAACTAAACGGTAAATCTTCCAGAAATTTAACATGAGTGTTTATTTATAACAATACTATATTCACGCAAAGTTTAAGAATTTTGTCGAATCAATTGATTTTGGGAAACAAATACCTTAAAATAGATTTTCTTAATTATTACGAAATTTTTTACAGATGCACAATTACTCTACTAATTGTAAGCACTTCCCGTTTGTGGATTTCAATAAAAGATTGAATCAAACCTCGAAAATAATTCGAAATCAAAATTCTAAAAGGTGTCTTCTGACACCTTTGGTAGAAATAGTGTTAAAATATCTAACAACTAATACCCGTTTTGCTTTTCTATCTCTTGAATCTAAGTAAGAAAGGCTGCAATAGTTTCATCAATTTATGAAATAAAGAATTCCAATTTTCTAACATTTCACAGTTTTTCTTCGATTAAAATTAACGAATAGCCCTTGCATCACTTAATTGAATTATTCTTTTTTTTCTGAAAGAAGCGTAAGGCGATTATCGAGCTTATCGTCTTATTTAATAATTCGATTTCGTAGAAAATAAGTGAATTCAGACACGGAGCGTCTGATTGCGAGTAGTCTCTTTTATCGCCCTAACGAAGCTAGGGCGACAAACCCGACTCGTGCGATAATCGCCTATTTTACACTCTCCTTGCGTAATTCATTATTTCTTTGTTGAAGAAGAAGAAAAAATAACACGACTTTATAATAATCACCCTATCTAATTGCGAAATTTGTATATGCCTAAATTCCACTGGATTTTACACAACGCGGGTTAAAGATTCCTGAAATATGCCGCAGGATAGAAAGTTTCTTATATACTTTGCATATTTTACTGAATTTTCGGTGTATATTAAACACATGCAAAACCACGACATGGAACGTCGTAGGGGTCTTCCGAAAGGACAGCCGAAATTGCTCATTGCAGGCGAAGCGCTTCTTTCCCTTTGACACGTTGTATGAATATGTAATTTTTAATTAACACTGTGATATTGCTTTCTCCGCCCTCATGTGAAGAAAATTTAACACATCATTATAATTTCTACCTTACAACAATATCCTAAATACGGGTTATTAAATAAATTGTGGGACAAAAATTCGTTGAACTCTCGGAATTCGTGGAGGAATCAGAAGCATCTAAAAAAAAAAGCAATTTTTCAACATTTTTTTTCTCAATGACTATTGCATTTAATTGGACAATCTTTCAAGAATAGCAAGAGTATTAAAATAACATGTTTTTTGCGCCCTAAATAAGACAAAATTATAGCTTAGAATCTCCGGTTTATTTATCCTGCTTATATTCATTTTTATGAAACACACAAGCAAATTGCCCATGTTAATTGCAAAATTTATTGTTAACGCTAAACCTACCATGAGCGGACAGATGACCTTTTTTTACACGTATTTTAAATGGCTTGGTGACGTCACGGTAGGTTTAGTGTTGAGGGGGTATTCTAATGGAAACACTTAAAAAAAAGGCAAATTTTGCAAAATTTTTTGTTCAAAAACTATTGCATTCGATTGGACAATCTTTTTTTCTTGAAAAGGTATGACTTAGGACAGTAGAAAACAAATTTTGTTTTGATTGAAAAATATTTATTTATTTAATTATTAAGGGGGGTAAGGTCACCTATAAAAAGAAAAAGTATATTAATTTTTTTTTACAACTTTTATTATAAAAATACATTTTTTAAATATACATTGAAAATTGTACTACTAAATACTTACTAAATCATTTTTTCGAAATCCCTAGTATGTAATATAAACATACCAGAGATTTGATAAAAATTTCCATTTGGCGCAAGGTTCAAGGAGCACCGATTGACCGATTTGACTCCGCAATGGCTCATTTTCTCTGGAAGACCATCCTTTATGGAATGAATGTGTTAATCTGTGTCATCGTTGTTATCGCGTGAAGCTCAGTTTTTAAATTTCATCAAAAATTAACAAAATGGCGGCGTTTCATGCAAAAGTATAAAAATGACACTTTTTTGTGCCATAAATAAGACAAAATTATAGGTTAGAACCAAAATTTTCACATGGTTGAGGTTCATACGGTAACCACAAGTATGCTGAATATCGTGTTAAAATTTCAAATTACTCGATAAAATCGTTTTTGAGCAATCTTTTGCGCCAGGTGCAAAAATGTCGTTTTGGAAAAAACGCATTTAAATTTTTTTTTAACACGTTAACTGCCATGTCGGTCATCATTGACCGACACAAAACTTTTCGTTCAGGCCACGCAGGTTGTAACAAATGGAATAGCATATACCATTGCGATCCCCGTGGCGCGAATAGGAAGTCACGTAAATTTGGCGTGGCGCTTAACGTGTTAAAGAAACAATCATAAAAAAAGCACACTCTTACAATTAGTGTTAATCAGCAATGCTAGGACCATACGTTATTCCTATTGGATGTTAATTCTATGACCATCAACTATCAAAAAATGCAAAATAGAAAATCAATTTTTTCGACTCGTCACATTAGAATACCCCCTTAAGGGGTTAGGCCAGTCTAGAGGCTGAAAAATCGCGATCGCGTACAAAGTGAATGTGACAAAAATGAAGATTTTTCAGGTTTTAATTAGTATTAATTAATATTTTACAGTTTATAACATCATGTTTTAGGTCATATATATTACTATTTATATGTCCTTATCCTTTTCTTTCTTCAATTTCTCGTTTTTTGCGCTGTGAACTACTGTAAATGTAACATTTCTAGTGAACAAAATGCTTCCAACTATTTATTTTCTTCCATTTCTCAATTAAAAAACACTTGAAAAAGATAAACCTTATCTATTAAATCTTGTTTCTCAAATTATTCCAATATCGTTAATTAACATTTTTTTTATACTAGTTTATTATGCCCGGGGATCCATGGGACAATTTAGAAATACATTAATATTCACATTAATACATAAACACCTATTCACAAATATACACAAGTACAATAATATGTACGTAGAGAAAAACAGAGCGAGAACCAATTTTAAGGGGTTAGGCCACTCTAGAGGCCGAAAAAATAGGCCTTTTTGGGGAATTTTTTTTAGACAAACTATAAAATAAATCGCAATAACGAAAAAGGGTGTTCATTATACATATCGTCGACTGTATACACTAATTTTTTTGAAGCGATTACGTTAAAAATGGCGGCTGTGCAGCGTTTTTGCGAAGACGCTTCCGTTTTTCCAGGCCAAATTGCCGGAAACGTATCGCCTGTAATTTTTTAATTATAATAAGTCAGTTACTTTTTTTCGATTACATATTAGAGCAGCCATAAAAGTACATATCACTTTTTCGATATATTGATTTTTGACAAAATGGCGTACTTCTGAAAAAAATTGCCAAAAAAATCGTCAGAAAATTATTAATAACAAATGAACTATGCAATATAAAAAAAAGTGATATGTACTTTTATGGGTAATGTAATTGTATAAATATATTTAAAATTTCAAGTCAATCGGTTGAAAATTGTCTGAGTTCTGTTTCCGGCAATTTTGAAAAATGTAATTTCGAGATAAACGCGTTTGAAGTTTTGAGTAGTAGCTCGCTGCGGACCGGGCGGCCGTGTACTAAAATTCGAAAACGGAGTACTTTGAGATTTGTCCCGGCCATAATCTTTTGGGACATCATTTTTGAGATACCAAGGGACCATTTAAGACCACAAAAATAAAATCGATTTTTCGAAAATCCTAGAGTGGCCTAACCCCTTAATTGCTTCCGTTAAACGTCGTAATGCACTATTTGGTTACAAGTTTCACGCTGGATTCCACAAATGCAACGAGATATAAAGAATGGGTAATAAATAGTTACAAGATTCTCCCAGAGACACATCAATGCATTAACATGTTGCATAGTTTGTAATACAAACCTTCTATAGTATATGGGGTCAAGGAAATCAGGTAAGAAGTTAACAGGTCATGGAAGAGTCTTCTCCTCGTGTGATTTTTTTTCCCTGCGTCAATTAACATTCGTTGATTAATATCACACCAATTTAAGTCATCAGTGATGCGAGAGCTTAGCAGTGATACAATAAGAATAAAATTCGCCAGGCGCGTAATTAAGTTTGCATGAAAGCTCTTTGGAAATGAAATTCCATCTGAATTCCAAGAAGCCTGGTGTCCAGTGTGTCGTGCGAGGGAAGACCACCCAGAAGTTACCGTGCGTCTCGGAACTCAGACGTCAGTTATTACAATTCCCTGCATTTAGGTAGCACATAAGTATCACATATTCACGATTGTGGTAGAAATTTCTTTTGATTATTTGCATACGGCTCGGTTAGAGGTCCTGGCAGACAATACTTGGAGAATATGTGGAGCCTGGAACAATAGCCAAATAGAAATATGAAACGGGTAATAAATATTTAGTAGCAATGAATATTTTACTATCGAGTATTTGTGTCACATGTGACGCGAAGGAAGCTCATGAATAGTTTAGATGATACTTTACCGATCAGTAATACTCGGGAGTCATGATAGTACAGAGAAATAGGAATAGAATCTCTGTGCGGAAATAGCGTACGTGTAAGTACCGCGTGTATCACTATTCAAAATTGAGGTACATGCTTTGGTTACCGTAAAATCATATTTCATTATATCGTTGAGCAATTGCGCGGGTCAACTGAAAGGCTATGAAGCTTGATCCAGTGTTACCTAGGAATGAGGATAATGTAATTAACATTTCGTTTTCGTTTGGCGCCGGTATAAATCTTTATGTACGACACCACCGTGGTGCCACCGGCGCTCGCCCGATAGTTTTCGCATGGCACCAGTGTGGCGCCACCGGACGGCATAGTGTTAAGAACGATTCGGTTGCCTCAACTATTCTTTTTCTTCTAATATAATTTTCAATGTAACTATAAATCTGCATATGTAACTGTGTAAAATAGTAAAATAGGCGATTAACTGACGAGTCGGGTTGCAGGGTGGCCGATTAGTCTATCGTGATTTTTGTATGTTCAAAAATTTTCAACCTCTACACTGTAAAAAATGTTTTAAATTTTAATACACCTACAAGCAATTTCGAAATTCAAGAAACTTAGGAGTTGAAACGAATTTAGTATAAAAAAATATGAAATTCCTATTTCTATTTCAGTAGATGAAGATACATTTAAGGACGTTCGCCAGAGTCTTAGAGGGGTGAGCGGTGCAGGGAGGTTTCCTATGCTTATACATTGTGGCGATTGAGTACTGCCAACCTCAATTATCTAAAATATTAATTATTTAAAATTATTGTAAACATAAATAAATAATATAAGTAGGTAATAAAATATTAAAAATCGATTTTTTTATTAAATGTAATTTAGTAATTACGAATTTGCTAATAATATTCATATTCAAGTCCATAAAAATTCTAGCGAAACTTGGCAACAGCGCAATATAAGTGTTTAACGGATGGTAATAGTTCGGCTCAGTTTGACTGCCAACGTAACTACAGAGCTCAATAGAGCATATCTTAACCTCAAAACGTCGGCTGAATCACAAAATTTACAAGTGAGGAGGTTAAAAGGAAAATTCTCGTGCAAGAAGCAATTAAAACGTTTTCGGCAATGCTCAGAAATGGGGAAAAAGAATAGAAAGATACAATCTATAAACAAGAAACAGGATAACACATTCCCTATGTTTTTGTTACATATTCAGTTACACACAGCAGTTCAAATTTACCGCGTAATTGAAAAGCGGTGTTGCCAAGTCTAACGTTCAGCTGATGTAAAATCTGTATATTACGATTTAATCAATTAATTTAGACTATAAATAAACGGTAAATCTCGTCTATCTTTCTCTGAAATAATTAGCAAGCTTTGATTTATCCGATAAGAAATTTTATTTCGTTTTTGAACATTCTAAAAGTAATCATTTTTCATATCAAACTTTACTCGCCATAAGAGCACATGTTAAATTACCTTTTATTTTTATTCGATTTTGTCAATAACAAAGCGGTAAAAAGTTCTGAAAAAATTCATAGAATATTTTTTTTATATTAACAATTTTTTCAGAATTTTTTGACATATTAAAACTTTCTGGCAAACGTCCTTAAATATCAATTCCTTTTCTGGAATTTCATATTTGTTTGTAAATAATTTCCATGTCAAATTGAAAGTTCTTAGTTAGGCTATTTGTATTGTTATTAAAAATTCAGCGAAAATTTGAAAATTTTACATGAACAAAATAAAAATTATCATCTTATTATTACTTGTCGATTCTTAAAACTGTTTCTTAAATTTCAATCAACAATTTCAATACTAAATGTATTTGTTAATTACTTTACATAATTTTCTATGAAGTTTCATATAAACATTTTTTACAGTGTATAGCGACCCTGTCTTTTGACAACTTTGGTAGAAATAGCGTTAATAAATATATCACGATTTTGTATATACGCCTTATCTACGTATACCAACTCTAATTCACCATCTGGGTGTATCTATACAGGGTGTTTTCCAATATTTAGGAGATATTCGACGGAACATCTTTGATCACCCCTATTTTAGGAGCATGTTTCGCCCTTTAAGGGGGGAAATACATGTAGACGGTGAGAAAATAGTCGATTTTTATCATTTTTTTAAGGAACAAAACGTTTAAAATTTTTGAAATTTTAGGTACACTGTATTACATAATTGAACTATTTAAATAAATTTTTCCATCAAGGAATATTGTCAAATGACGACGTTCTGTCGTGATCTTCCAGGAAGGTTTTGGCGGTGGTTACTCGTTTGCGGGAGTCCCAACGGCTTTAACATTCACCTTAAAAGTATGAATCAGAAATTTTGAGTACTTTAACATCCAGATGCTGAACTTATACCTAAGAAACATTTTAAAAATTGAAAATTACAAAAGTGGAACACTTCAGAAAAAAAACTGCAATTTTATGTACATTTTTTTTCTTTTTGGCAATAAAAAAGCAGTTTCGAAAAGCAATTTTCATAAACAAGTAGGTATAAGTTCAAGGTAATATTGTTATTGAGTTGTGTGTACAATTTTAGCGCGATCGGTGGATTCGTTTTAAAGTTATGTTTCCCACGATCTTAACCGGTTGACTGGTAATCGATCATATATGTACAAAAAACAAAGATGACAATCCTGGTAATGGATCATATATGTACATATTTGAATAACTCTCAAGAATTTGGATTGATTTAAACGAAAATTGGCATATAACCGTTTTTTAGTGTGATCTATCCGAATAAATGGTCATATTTCAGAAATTTTCGGTCCTAACCTCAAAATTATAACAATTCGTGCATTAGAATCTTTTGTCTTCTGATGTAAATACTGTTTGAGCCATCAGATGGTTGTGAAAAGTGACACGTAGGGGTTTGCTTGGATCACTGTATGAATGAATAAATGAATAAATAAATAAATTTATAAATAAATGAATGAATAAATTAATTAAAAATCCATTGTAAATTCTTTTTAAAGCTGAGAAGTGAAAACTAAGTTATGAAATGAAATCAGTAGTATAAATTACCTCCAGTTTTGATTTTCTTGAGAAAATGAAAATTTTACCCTCAACCCTTATTTTTCACATCTTTAGGGATATGTAGAGTGGAAACTAGGTTCGGAAATGAAATCAGCAGTATAAAAAACCCTCAAATAGAAGTTTTTTGAAAAACTGAAAATTTCACCCCACACCCTTATTTTTCACCCCTTTAGGGGGTTGTAAAAAGAAAATTAAGCTCGTCAATGACACTAGAAGCACAATAATCCCCTAGATATTGTTTTTCATGTATTCTCGTGAAGAACTGGTTCGTACCAGAATTGGCACGAAAACTGGAAAAAGCTCCACCAGTCACCCGGTTAAAGAATGTAGTTTTCCGTAAAACGTTTTTAAAGTTCCGAACTACGAAAACTCAATCACTTTAGTAACTTACCGGCTAATTAGCGATTCCAGGGCCACACCGAATTTCAGTTCAAAACTTTACCACCTTATTCTTGAGATGTTTAACTAACATTTTATGAAAAAAAAATTGAATTTTCGAAGCTTCTACACGTATTTCCCCCCATAATATGAACCATGACCGAAAAAATTATGAGTCGAATATTTTACATCACTCTACTATCGTACCAAATCTCATGGAAATTGACAATTAATACTTACGGATGGTCCCTTGCCAGAGGTTTATCGGAGATTTTCGAAATTGCCTCTAATTAACTCGTTGTAAAAATTACAAAAAAAGTTCGTCAATAAATAACTGTTACCTAAAAAGAAACCAAACTGAAATCATTACAAATTCTGCGAATGTTAGAACTTTTCAAGAATTGATAAATAATTTCATTGCTATTTGGAGCAATTATTATTTATGAATGACTAATTTACTGCAACGAAAGTTCTTCGATGGTTTACGTAATTATTAAAATTTCATATATGGCAAAAGTTTCTTTTCCAACAAAAGTATACAGAAATCAAATGTTCGATGTTTGTCGGAACTCGTTTGGAGCAAATTCGCGCAGTGTAAATCTGACGGTGTTGTGAAAAACGGCTTGCAGCCGTTATATTTCAAACTGACATAGTACCATGTATCAGAAAGCCGTTTTCGGTGTATCGCCCTCGAAGTTAATAAATTTAAAAACATAGTTTGCTATATTCGACGTTTTTAAGAGTGTTAACAGCATTCTCGCACGTAACATATTTTGGCATAGTTCTTATCCTTTTATTTCTTATAAATTATTGATGACACGTAGCGCATTAGCGGACGCTGTCATAGTTTTTGAGTTATTTTTATTTCCATATCAAGAATCGTATATTTGTATTTGATGAACACGAAGTGTCTTCGGCTTTTTAATTTCCATGTGTAATAATTCATTTCCTAGTGAGACACAGAAAAACAAATTGACTTTAGCAAAACTCGATTATTCTTATCTTTGCATGCGACAACGATTGTTTCTTCAATTTTCAGGATTATAAACACCCTCCTATCTTTTTACCTGCAATTTGAAATGAAAATCAGAGGATTGGAATAACTTCATTGCTGAACCGCCAATCACTAATTATTTTGGAATTTGAGCTTTTCCAAATTTGTTTCTGAACCCAATCCTTAACGATTTTTCTGATAAGAGTTCATTTGGAAAATGATCGATCGGTCAATGGTGATTTTTGTATGGAAAATTAGACGGTGGGACATATACGGCCCATTTACTTATTTTCATTTTTTGGTGCTATTTTACAGTTTTTAAATGCATGTGAGCACTTTTTCGATTCTTGGAGATCTAATTTATGCAACTTTTACAAAATAAAATGCATTCCACTGTAAAAAAAGTTTTAAATTTGAATATACAATTAATTGTGGGAATTGAGAAACTTAGAAATTGAAACGAATTTAATATAAAAAAATATGAAATATCTATATTTCTATATTTAAAAAGTATACTTAAATTTCAAGATATTTTCTGAAATTTTATTTTTATTTGATCAAGAGACACGGCAGTGTCTCGAGACAAGTTCATTTATGAATTGGGCGAGAGCGCTACCGTGTCTCTTTTCTCGACCGAACTAGGTCCGCACACATAACAAATAGCCGAAGCGTTCTGTGTACATACACAGCTGGAGAGCCTTTACACACTCACACGCTGTCTGTAACATCAGTAGCGGCTCAACGGTGGGCTAGGCCCTAGGCATTCAGTGATCTGTGTTTTGTTTTCCCGAATATCCAAAAGACAAAAAATTTACCCTACCGACACACGTTATGTATTATTTTATATTATCTCGAGATATAAAGCTGATAATAATAATAATATTTGCAAAAAGGAGACAAATCCCCCTAAGAAACACCTCTGGTGCAAAAAAATCGAGACAAGTTCATCTATGAAAAGGGATCTCTACAAAAATTGTGAAATCCAATAACATTAGACAAGCTCGTTTTTTCTATTATGTCAATTCGAAGTAATTACAAAATGGAAAGAATTGTTTCTGTTTACGTGATTAGAACCGGTATTGAACTTGTCGGGCCCCGAACCCAAACGATAAGCAATAAATATCTTACAATTTAATTTATTTTTACCGCATTATGAATTAGTAAAGATCAGATTACATAATAATAATATGAATAATTATATATCATACTCAAACATCTGAATTGTTCGGGGGCCAACAAGTTCAATACCGGTTCTAATCACGTAAACAGAAAAAATTCTTTCCATTTTCTAATTACTTCGTATTGACATAACAGAAAAAACGAGCTTGTCTAATGTTATCGGATTTCACAATTTTTGTAGAGAGATCCCTTTTCATAGATGAACTTGTCTCGATTTTTTTGCACCAGAGGTGTTTTTTAGGGGTTGAAATTTCTCCGTTGAAGTTAAAATGTCAAATCGTCAATATAAATTTTTGGGGGATTTAAATTATATTATTTGAATTGTTATTAAAAATTGAGGCAAGATTTTGAAATTTTATAACAATTAGATTCGAAGTTATCATCTCATTGTTTGTCGATTTTCAAAACTGTTTCTTAACATTCAATTAATTATTCGTCTCAAAATTCAACCCTAAGTGTTTGTTTAGGGTTGAGTTCACGTCGTTCTTTTTGACATTTCTTACAAACATTCCCTTCCTTTTTTTGAAGTGTACTTTAACTGAAGGAAAACTACACTGTAGCGTAGTTTAACCGGGGTTCGAAGCTCTGTGTTCCGAGACTAGCCCACTTCGTGAGAAACTTTCCTCGATAGAAAGTGGGGTAACATAACATTGCATCGATTCGCAAATTTGGCCCAATTGATTCATTAACCCTTTAGCTACGAAGTGCTTGTGACAAAATGTGATCGCTGTGAACGGGAGTGCATTACTGACAATGAGTAGTTGACACTGAAGTACAGAAAACTACGAAGTAATTAGAAGTCCTTCCTTGTTCTCTAAATTTGCGCCCACTTTTCCAGAGCGTATATATACGCTCTTCGTATATGAATGGTCATTCTTCGAGGGCGTATATATACGCTCGGCGGAGCGAAAGGGTTAATTTCAGGTATTACACTTATTGCAACGCGTAGCGCGGAAGACTGCAGAATAGCTTTCCATCATTATTCATTTACGTATTCCCTCTTCCTTAACGTCATTACCCCAAATGGTGTCGCTTGTGTCGTTCTTAGCTGATCATCGTGAGAGTGGTATAAACTTCAAGTGTGACTTTTCACCCCGACCGGAGTTCGAGGTGCCTAGTTATCTGTGGTAATTAGGCATTGGTCAAAGATTCAAAATGAGAGTCTGTGTACTCTAACGGGGTATCTTAAAACTTTCCGAAGGTGCATCTGTAAAATTCATTCTTCAAGCAGGTTGGTTTTATAAGTTTATTATTATTATTATTATTTCCCAGAGCTACAGTTGAAGGTTTGTCTCTAAACGGGGGTTCTGGGTTTATGTTTCTGCTGAAAAGTTTGGAATGTTTTCTCCAAATCTAGGGATTTCTTAATTTGTAGGTTTAACTGGGAATATTTTAATCCCTAGGGAGGTCTAACAAAATTAACTTTAAGCAGGAAACTTAGGCATCTCCAAATATTTTTCATTAATATTATAGCAAACATTTGGCAAAAATTCCGATTGACCAAAACATTGCAATTGATGATTTGGTAATTATTCCGAATTTCGAAATATCGTACATAATTTTTTATTCTGGAATTTTCACTCTCTGCCACCACCTTTTGAAGCCGAAAGTGAATATCAAGCCTCTGGGTTTAAATAATTCTTACAAAGTTTAAGATGTTCTCTCCAAATCTAGGGATTTTTTAATTTGTAGATCTAGCTGGGGATATTTTGATCCCTAGGGCAGTCCAATAAAAATTAATTTTAAAAAGGGAACCTAGGCAGCCCCAAAATTTGTTTTATTATTATAATAGCAAAAGTTTGGCAAAAATTCTAATTTGGTCCCTAGGGTGGTCCAAAAAAAATTGATTTTAAGCAGGAAACCTAAGCACCCTCAAATATTGTTTTATCATTATAGTAGCAAAAATTCTGACCGGGCAAAATATTTTAATTAGTCACTTTCTCATTATTCCAAATTTTTAAAAATGGTACATAACTTGTTTCTCAAATTTTTGTCCCCTACTTTTGGGCTTCGAACTCTTATATCGCACACCCTGTATAGAAATAAAGATCCTGAAGGATAATATACCCTCGCTTGCTTATCAGATAAAGGAAAATATCACTAAACGTCAGCGATAGGTTTGGCAGATGTAGCGATGGCGTTCGACAATGAAAATTGGAATGTGTTGTTTGACATTCTATAGAGAGTCTGAGGGACGTACAGAGATAGAAGATTTATGTGCAACATGACAAAGACAAGCAAAAATAACGAAAGAAATCAGATAGGGATACTCGCTATCACCTTTCATCTTTAACTTATATATAGAAGAAGTAATAAATAAATTAAAAGAGTCAGTACAACGGGATACACTCATTCAGGGACAAAGCATTGACATGATGCTTAACTTCGCGAGTGATATAACGATATTGTCAAGTTTGTAACAAGTGGTTAAGAGGAGAACCTTGGAGGAGTTGAAATATATTTAAAAATAACCGAGACGCGTTTGTCAAGAGGAAAAACTTCAATTTGTAGTCGAAGCTAGAAAATTATTGTAATTAATGAGCAAGATACTTCTTAATGGCATTTAAAAAAAATAGCTCAACGACAATGATGTTAACCCTTTGTGGGGTTAACATTATTTTTGTTAAATAAATCACGTAAAAATGATTAATTACGAAAGAAAAGCCTGAGATGTTCACAACAAATTTTGAAAAATGAATTTTTTGTTAAAGAATTGCCATTTTTTCAGAAAAACTATTGCACATATGACGCCACAAAATATCGTTTACTGAAAAGTATACTCTAACAAAGTAGAAAACAATTCGTTGTTCAGCGTGAAAAAAGTTTATTTAATTTTAATAATAGGCTGAAAAAATAATTATATTGCAGACGTGCAACAACAAATTCAAAAAGATTCTTAATTTGTATGAGCGTGGCTACCGTTGAAATGTCGATTATGACACAATTTTTATGTTAACCTGCTTTTTTTCCCAATTGTCGGACAAGAAAAATGTATCTTTTAATCTTTTACAAAAAACGCTACTATTTTCTTGATGTTTAATTAAAATTAATACTAAGAATCTTCGAATTTTTTGTTTCAAATTACCTCGGGGTCTCGAAACATCAACGCCATCAACGACTATTTTTATCACTTGTCTACGTTTATTATTATAAATAAAAAAGTACATTTTTTTGATACCATTTTTTTTATCCTACTAGAGTATACCTTTCATTGAACAAAAATTGTACTACACCCGTCCGATAATAACAGTAGCAGTTTGAATATTTACCTGCTACTGTTATTATGGGACAGAGGTTTTGCTGAAGCACTTTGTCGTTATATGCAACATTTACCCCCTTAAACATTATAAAATAGATCAGTAATATGGAAAAGTAAAAGAACCTAAAAATAAATCGGTGCCCCTAAATTTATTAACCTTTTCAATATTAACCCGGAATCGTTTGGGTGTCAAATGATATTTGAAATTCTGAAGGATGTAAATATTTGTATGAAAATGTTATATGATTGCTGTTAAATAAATCTACCCAGAAATGATTAATTACGAAAGAAAAGTCTGACATGTTCGCATCAAATTTAGAAAAATGCAAATTGAAACAACTATGCGGAAATGACAAGATTATGTGGCGATCTATCGAAAGTTCTATCTATGATGATGCCACTTTCTCCTTCCTTCAAATGCTTCAAAACTTATTCGAGAGAAATGGTCCGCACTACAATTGTAGATATCAAACTTTTCAGCAATTTAACCCTTTGACTGTTAAAGGCGTATACTGCTAAAGGTGTAAGAAAAAAAAATTTTTTAAATATAACATGAACCGGGGCTCGATCCCTCGTCAAAAAGTGCGCAGCTATTCAAAGCCCAAGCGCTTTACCACTGCGCTACCAAAGCTATTGGAAATTTATGTACAAGTTTCGGATATAAAGTGTACCGCGTCGTTCTGGAAATAGGTACAAGTAAGAATTTGATGGTTTTCAATTTCGCCATTTTGTTTCTTATGTATTATTACTACTACAACTTTATTGTACAACGAAAACACATACAATCATAGTAGTGAGGTAGTGGTAGTAATAGAAGAAATACCAGGCGTAAGATTTTCAATGTTTGGTGTTACCATATGATTTCTTAAGTATTACCACTACTACTACTACTACTCTGTTGCCGAAGGACAACACACCATAGTGTAGGTATTGTGGTAGTGGTAACAGTAGAAGCAATGTGTTGATGTTACCCTTATCTTAGTTTTTCTAAACTTCAAGTGTAGGGCTGACTCTAATGGTACTAAATTATTTTCTACGCCTACCAAAGCCGTTTCGTCGTTCTGATTGACCGGAACAATTTAATTAATAACTCGGTAATTAATCCGAATTTCCAAAAATGGTACACGACTTTTCGTCTTCATTTTTCACCATCTTTCTGGGGTTTTCGGGTGTAACACTTTATACGGGACACCCTGTATATACGCTTTGACAAGTTCATCAATGTAAACGAAAGGCGCATATATGCACCCTTAATGATTGACATCTGAATATTGCCGCACATATTGATAGTTTCGTACAAAAGCAAGCCGCAGTCAAAGGGTTAAGGGGAAGAAACAAATTTCGTTTAACAAAAAGTTTTCCAATTGAATTGACATGAACACTTTGCTTCCGGGTTGCATCAAAATAGAAATAATCGGGGTAAATAAAACGAAGGTTCCAAACTATAATTTTCATTATAACCCATAATTTTGCATTATTTGTGACGCAAAAAACGTATTATTTTTATACTTTAGCAAAAAACGCCGCCATTTTGTTAATTTTCGATGAAATTTAAGAACTAAGCTTCACTCGATAACAACGATGACACAGATGAAGAATCTCTTTTGATTTTCCTTTATTAAATATTCAGGACGGCCAGAATCACATGCGCCAACGGATCGAATTTATTTTGATCGGTGCAAATGCACCTTTATAAAATAAATGAACAAACATTTTTTGATGAAAACAAAATTCTTTTTCTACTGCCCTAAGTCATATTTCATCAAGGAAAAAAATATTGCCCAATTATGTGCAATAGTTTTTAACAAAATAATGTTGAAAATTTGCTTTTTGTTTTTAAGTGTTGACATTAGAATACCCCCTTAACGAAAAGTTTTGCAATTGACATGAACACTTTGCTTGTGTGTTCCATAAGAATGGAAATAAGCGGGATAAATAAAACGGAGAAAGCTATTTACGAAATAGAATATGAAAGCGTTTGAATTGCAAAGCCACAGCCACGTCGTAAAAGCAGCGATCCAATCAACCCAGGTACGAGTCAATCGTGCCGAGGACAGTGACACGATTTAATTTATGCTAATACTATTTGTGTTGCATACGGACATACACGGAAACATAACATAACAAAGGGGTAATGAAAGCAGATTTCATAAGAAAAACTTGTGTATATGATTATCAGGGATATAGCACGGTAGCGGTGGTTAAAGAGGCGCGCATCCAGACAGCTAATAAATCATTGATAATTGTATTATCATAAAAGTGTACTGTTATCCAATGTATCGCGGCACTATCCATGTACATGACGTACAGGTACTCGGTTCCGTATTATTACCTTGACTCACGATAGTGTCATTAGTTCGTAATTAACACTTCTAATCTACCTGACGTTTGGAATCTGGATATCTATATTTGTACAATGAATAATGGGTCTAGGAGAGAACACGAGAGAAGTAAATTAGTTGATTAGTACAAAATAAATCAAAATCAAAGTTTTTTTTTGTGAAATTTACATTTCAGAGCGAGAGAGAAGGGGTTTTGCTCGATTTATTAATTATTAACACTTTTACCTATTTTTCTTGTATTTCAAATTTGCAGTCATTGCAATTCATAGGTACAACCTAACCTTAACAAGATCGACTTTAGGGAAACCTAATTTTTTTTAATGATAGAAATTTTCTTCGAAATTCGATAGTTTTACATAAAAATATGTACACTTCTTCCGGTAGCTATTTTTTTCTATGAAATAATTCGTCACGTCACGTGACATACGTCACTTTCAATTATTATTAATAATATAAATTAAAAATCGCCGATTGAGAAAATAAAAATTTATTTTTGGCAAATTAGGGGTTACTCGAAGAGCTACGTTGTCAAAGACACTTCTTCCTATAGCCATCTTTTTCTGTGAAATAATTTGTCACGTTACGTGACATACGCCACTTTCAATGACTATCAATAATATAAATTAAAAATTGCCTTTTTAAAAACAAAAATATATTTTTAGAAAACCAAGGATCGCCCGAAGGGCTACTTTGCCAAACTAGGATTTTACTCGACTTTCGGTTGTTGTGCGGGATAATTATATTAATTTGCAACTGAGTAAACAAATAGAACGAGAAATAAATAAATAATGAACAAATCAACACAAGTTATTACAAATAAGTTCGATTTATCGAACCTGGTATTAATTTGACAGTGTGTGTGTGTCAGTAAACGATGAAAAAAAACTTCAAAAAATTGAACGAAGCATTAACGCGTTAACCATCGAACCAAATTAACGTGACTCCCCATTCACGCCACGTGGGTCGCAATGGTATATAACATTGCATTTGCCATACCTGGCGCGGCCTGAACGGAAAGTTCAGTGTCGGTCACCAGTGACTCACGTGGTAGTCAAAGTGTTGAAACGACCGATAAAAGAACGAGGGTACACGTGAACCAAATAATGAAAATGTGGGAGAAAAAAATAGAGAATCGAGTAAGCGAGTGAAGGGATGAATCAGGGGACGGAGGAATCGACGTGTGATAGAAAAATCAGAGAAATTAATGAACAAACCGGTGGTAGGAGGAAAAAATGAAAAACGGAACAAAGGAAGCAATGGAGAATTTAATTCGCGAAGGACCGAACTAACAAGCGAATGAAAGACGATCCGACAGATCGAATGAACCAAGGAACAAAAGATCGGACAAATGAGGGAGGAGGTCAAGGAACGGAAGAACTGGGCATACGACGACGGGAGAAAAAGACAGAACTAAGGAATAACGAACCGAGGAAACGGAGAAACAAATGAGCAAATGGACCAAGAAGTATGTTAACGGATGATTGAACAAATTAACAAACGAGCGAAAAAATAAGGGAACGGATCAAAAAACAGGTGACAAAAATCGAGGAATAGGTTTCTTGTGTACTGAGCTTTGGTTACTTCCTTCATCCGGTTCTTAATTTGTTCTTCAACTTCAGTGTTTGTTTCTGCGGTCTTTCATTCGTTTTATCGTTGCTTCACTCTTTCGGGGACTCCTGTGTTCCTGATTCTGGTTTGTGATTGTCCCGATACTCGTCCTTTCTTCCTTTATGACACATCCCACTCCTCTGATCAGTTCCCAATCGCTTTCATCTGGTTAACCCTCAAGCGACCAGGTAAACTGTAGAAACATATGTCGCCAGGTGGGGTCCGCGCGGACCCCACCAATTTTTTAACAGAAATCGAACAATTTGATGTCAAGAATTCCATTTTTCGATGAATTTCAGGGAAAGTAAAGTCTTTTTTATTGAAAAAGAGCGATTTGCCTGTTTTTTGAAGCATTTATCTGAAAATTATTGGCGGGCTTGACCTGGTGCGATTAATCGAAAAATGGTATTAAACGTGATCTGGGGTCCGGTTGGACCCCACCTGGTCGCTTTAGGGTTAATCATCATTAACACTTTGACTGCCATGACGCTCACCGGTGACCAACACTAAACTTTACGTTCACGCCACGTTGGTTATGACAAATGCAATAGTGTATACCATTGCGACCCACGCGGCGTGAACGACGAGTCATGTAAATTTGACGTGGCGTTCAACGCGCTAAAAAAGGGAACTTTTATCAATTACCACAAAACAGAAGCTGATTCTTTGAAGGATCTGGAATCGTTGCATTAGATTCACCTCTGAACTTCGCAGGGATGAGCAGACTAATTGTAAGCCTTACTTAAAAAAAGTTGGCTTGAAATTAAAGAAAGGAGTTTATTTTTTTTGGGCACTTTTTGACATTTTTTCGGAAATATGAGATTAAAGCAACAAATTGTTGTTCTTTTTTTAAATCATACCAATAGTAATTAATACCAACAGACTTATTAAAATTAAACTTTTGTTTCTCTACGAACTTGGCAACTTACAATCTCTGCATAGCAGACGATCGCGTACAAAGTGAATGTGACAGAAGTGAAGATTTTTCAGGTTTTACTTAGTATTAATTAATGTTTTACAGTTTATAACATCATGTTTTTTTTTGCGCTGTGAACTACTGTGAATATAACATTTCTAGTGAACAATTTGCTTCCAACTATTTGTTTCCTTCCATTTCTTAATAAAAAAAAACACTTGAAAAAGATAAACCTTATCTATTAAATCTTGTTTCTTAAATTATTCCAATATCGCTAATTAACATTTTTTTTAATACTAGTTTATTATGCCCGGGGATTCATGGGACAATTTAGAAATACATTAATATTCACATTAATACATAAACACCTATTCACAAATATACACAAGTACAATAATATGTGCGTAGAGAAAAACAGAGCGAGAACCAATTTTAAGGGGTTAGGCCACTCTAGAGGCCGAAAAAATAGGCCTTTTTGGGAATTTTTTTAGACAAACTATAAAATAAATCGCAATTACGAAAAAGGGTGTTTTTTATACATATCATCGACTGTATACACTAATTTTTTTGAAGCGATTATGTTCAAAATGGCGGCTGTGCAGTGTTTTTGCGAAGACGCCTCCGATTTTCCAGGCCAAACTGTCGGAAACGCACCGCCTGTCATTTTTTAATTATAATAAATCAGTTACTTTTTTTCGATTATATATTACAGCAGCCATAAAAGTACATGTCACTTTTTCGATATAATGATTTTTGACAAAATGGCGCACTTCTGAAAAAAATTGTCAAAAAAATCGTCCGAAAATTATCAATAACAAATGAACTATGCAATATAAAAAAAATGATACGTAATTTTATGGGTAATGTAATTTTATAAATATATTTCAAATTTCAAGTTAATAGGTTGAAAATTGTCTGAGTTCTGTTTCCGGCGATTTTGAAAAATGTAGTTTCGAGATAAACGCGTTTGAAGTTTTGAGTAGCAGCTCGCTGCGGACCGGGCGGCCGTGTACTAAAATTCGAAAATCGAGTTCTTTGAGATTTGTCCCGGCCATAATCTTTTGGGACATCATTTTTGAGATACCAAGGGACCATTTAAGACCCAAAAAAAATCGATTTTTCGAAAATCCTAGAGTGGCCTAACCCCTTGATACAAAAATTTCACAGTGTATATTTCTAAAAGATAATAATAATGACAGAAGCACGTTATAGAAATGTATAAGCAATGAAAGCGTTATAAAACCAAAAACTGCTATTTTCTTGCTATTTCGCGATTAATTCGGACTCAAAATCAAATTTGGGTCACAGAGGATTAATTGTATTCTGAACAATAACAGCAGTGTTCAAAATGATTTTCAAACTAAAAAATAAATTTTTCAAATTAATATGTCCTAAAGATGATCGCTTCTTCATACCTACTCGTTTGTTGGCAATTTTGCCATACCCCAGATGCTAAACTTTCGATTCTAACCTAATTTTTTATTCACCTTCAGTTTCCTTTAATAATATACATAAGGAATGAAGAACCCTTCCAGGAATTACCTAAAATTACTCCATTTAAATTCTTGCGATACTTCCACGCGTTTACTGGAAATAAATTAATACGTGTTTCCCCGCTGTATGCTAATATATATGGTTTAGACTACTTTCAGTGAAACTTGCTAAAGAGAGTTTTGAATTTCGCATGAAACGAATGTATTAAATAAAATAGGATATCTTATTTCGTTTATTCTATTTGCATAAGTATGCACTCGCGCGGAATACGACGCAGCGCGCTTTGAAATATAAATTCGAGGAGGACACCCGAAGCTGTCATTGACTAAGGGTAAAGAGATATATAAAATATTTAAATGAATGCCTTACACTCTATAGTTAAAATAATGATAAATTATATAGTTGCATAAATATGCAACTCTGTGCACCACGCATGCACTTACTGGAGATATAAATCAGGGAAATATGAAGTTGGCTTGTGTAGCGGGAAGAACAGAAGTAAAAAATTTTCGAAGGTATAGATGTATCAGTGTGCGATACAGCAGGTTGTATATTAAGTACAGTAATCGATCAATCCTTCTAGCAAGGTGGCAATTAATCGAGAAGAGGTCGAACTTCTCTCCCTCTATTATCTCGCATGACACGTGAAAAGGAAGAGACCTCGAGTCAGACGAAATTTCATTTACTTAATTGAATCTTCGGAAGCTTCAAATTAGGAAAACCAGTTATTCCTAAGATGTAAGGGCTCACTTTCTTTTCGTTAGCATTATCTGACATTTATGTAAGATATCAGTAATATTGTTTAATCTACCGATGACGTCAGGCCGTCTTTTAATTTATTCAAGCCTTTTCAAAATAATTTGTATAACAAAAGGAGAAGTTACCTAAGGGGTTAGGCCACTCTAGAATTTTCGAAAAATCGATTTTTTTTGGGGGCCTTAAATGGTCCCTCGGTATCTCAAAAATGATGTCCCAAAAGATTATGGCCGGGACAAATCTCAAAGTACTCGATTTTTGAATTTTAGTACACGGCCGCCCGTTCCGCAGAGAGCTACTACTCAAAACTTCAAACGCGTTTATCTCGAAACTACGTTTTTCAAAATTGCCGGAAACAGAACTCAGACAATTTTCAACCGATTAACTTGAAATTTTAAATATATTTATAAAATTACATTACCCATAAAAGTACATATCACTTTTTTTTATATTGCATAGTTCGTTTGTTATTAATAATTTTTTGACGATTTTTTTGGCAATTTGTTTCAGAAGTGCGCCATTTTGTCAAAAATCAATATATCGAAACAGTGATGTGTACTTTTATGGCTGCTCAAATATATAATCGAAAAAAAGTAACTGACTTATTATAATTAAAAAATTACAGGCGGTGCGTTTCCGGCAGTTTGGCCTGGAAAAACGGAGGCGTCTTCGCAAAAACGCTGCACAGCCGCCATTTTGAACATAATCGCTTCAAAAAAATTAGTGTATACAGTCGATGATATGTATAATAAACACCCTTTTTCGTAATTGCGATTTATCTTATAGTTTGTCTAAAAAAATTCCCCAAAAAGGCCTATTTTTTCGGCCTCTAGAGTAGCCTAACCCCTTAAAATTGGTTCTCGCTCTGTTTTTCTCTACGCACATGTTATTGTACTTGTGTATATTTGTGAATAGGTGTTTATGTATTAATGTGAATATTAATGTATTTCTAAATTGTCCCATGGATCCCCGGGCATAATTGCAGTTTTACATTGGAAATTTAAATTGGAGCGTTCTGAAATACATACTGCTATTTCCTTTTGTCCACAAATTGGGCGATAGATTCTTTTGATTGGTACCTGTAGCCTATATCCGTTTGCTTAATTTTTAAGTGAACGAAATAATCTGTATCAGAAAATCTACAAAATGCATAATGGGCGTGCAAATAAACGATACAAAAATTTTTCCCTTAATGTTCGAGAAAGCACAGTCAATACTGAGTCAATATAATCTTTATCCCTATTTATTATGTAAATCTCTCGATCTCTTTAAAATAAGAAAATCAAGAGGGATGTTGCCTTTTTTCTATATTTATAAAAAAAGACTAAGTAAACATCCTATGATTATTCTTTTTTTATTAAGTAACAAAGCATTTTACGACTATTTTAAATTATTGCTTATATTAACTACTTAATTAATAATTTCTTTTTTTTACAATAGACTTTCCTCAGTTCCTTTTGCTGTAAATTGCCCCATTAACCTTGTTAGATTCTGTGGGACGCATACGCCCCACCAACTTATTTTCAGCATTTTTCACGTTTACAGTTTTCGAATGCATGGAAACACTTTTCAGATTGTGTGTGGTCTAACAATAAGTCATGCATGGTTTATAAAAGATTGCATTATATAATTCATTTCCATGTTTTCTATTAAATATTTGATGCAAAAAAACTCGAATTTTTCCAAAAAAATGGGATCAATGAGAGTCATGGGGTTAATGAGACTCTTTCCTTGGCACAGCCTGAACCCCTACGTAGTACACAAGACTACCTTTTCCTTCAGAAGGAAGTTTGCCTAGTATTGTAGAACGTATCCTTAATTAGACGGACATTTTATTATTTCACAATTGAATTACATTTATTATTACATTACAATATAATTGTAACAATAAACAAAACAGAATGAAATTTACTTAACACTAAACCTACCATGGAGCGGTCAAATGACCTTTTTCACATGTATTTTAAATGGCTTGGTGACGTCACGGTAGGTTGAGTGTTAAATTGTAATAATAACTACAAAAATTCCAAATTATAATGAAAGCTTAAAAAATTCCCTTTGGATTCAATATTACTCCCATAAAAACTTTTCCAACAGTGAAAATAATTGTCAGATTATAAAATTGGATTCACTCCAACTCACTCACCCCCTTTCCTCCCTCTTTTATAAATCAACGCGGTAACTTCGTACACGGTATTCCCTATCTCGCATGAACGTACGTCATTTCAGTTATTCATAACTCTCGGAATTCCTGGTATCACTCCTAATTTCTGAAATTTAATATCAGTCTTGTTATTATTAATTCTTCACTCATTTAAATAAAACTGATGGAATTCTATCAGCTTCCAACGTTTATAACAGCACATGCTGCACGTTATATCAATGCATATAACCTGGATACCAAACGTCTCACTTTTACCTTCATTTAAATCACCACTTTGCCTCTAACTCCTTCAGATCGTGCCAACGCAATGGTTGGATTCGAGGTAGAAGTAACTAATTATTAAAATTTATTTTAATGTCGGGAAATGAAAGGATTTGAATTTTTTGAAAGTATTAAACTTTAAAATACGGTTTCGATTCAGAAACCAGCGTGGAACTAGGTTCTTGGTTCTCTCGGTTCACACAAATGTACATACGGTGCAGACAGATTCAGGATTTACGCTAGTGTAATGACCGACTTCGATTCAAATTATGATGTATATGGGAATCGAAATTCTTCGAGAGATACACTTTTCAGTCCCATTTATGTACTTTCTTATCTAACGCATCGAGGGTAATATGTGTGACTAGATTTTTGAATTCCGAGTGGTATAAAACTATAATTTGCCTTTTAGAGCGTTTCCCACGATCCAATATGGAAAAAGCAAACTGCTAATAGTGTAAACATACCTTTACGAGGTAAAAGCATAAGTTTATGGAATATTGTAAAATTTAGTGCCTTTAAGGCTTTGTGCAACCATGTGATTTTTGTTTCTTTTAAAGACCAAGTTCGAATTTTGGATTTTATTCTTTAACAGTTGCTGGAAAATCAAATGTTCAATCAATTTGAATAATCACTGACTAGCATCTTGAGCAAAAGAAATTTCAAGAAAAATTATAATCAAAAGAAGTTTAAACTTTTGTTTCCAAATATTAGTAGCTTTCCTGTATAATTTCACTTTCATGTAATTTTTAGCTTAAGGTATTCCGCTGTGAAGGTTCTAATAAAATTACCTAATTGGGTCCTAACTCAATTAATAAATTCTTCTCATCTCTTTAATCAATTTCTTAGCTTCCTTGTGTGAAGTTTGGTGACGTCGAAGGGAAGACGATCCAATCGGCAACAAAAATAAAGTACCACTGACAATCGCGAAATAATTTTCAATTACATCCTCCACTATTTTATTTTATTTTAGTTTACCAGATTTATTAGTTTTGTTCATCTTTTACTTATTAAATAATTCCATTTCAGTCCGTCAGATTTATTAGATTTATTCATATTATTCCATTTTAGTTGATTAGGTTTATAAGATTTATTTACTTTTATTTATTCCAACACTCTATTTGAGTTTATTAGATTTTATGCTTCAACAAAGAGCCACCCATCGGGGAAATCGTAAACTGAGACCAGAATCGTGTAAACCAACATAGACGATAACTCGATAGTGAATTTGTACACGCTAATGTACGGCGTAGCAAGGAAATTGGATATTCGTTTCCCTTCTGGACGTAAAATGGCACAACGCCTGCACATTAATTGGATTAAAATTGCAAAGAAAGTCGCTATCGTCAGACCAGCGTATCGGCCCACGAAAAAACTCTTCCGCAAAATCCATATCTTTCCTTACAAGTCCATTAATTTCAGGATAGGTGAGACTCGAGTTCAACGGATGACGGTACTTTCGCCTAAATCCACATTAAAGATACGCTTTTCTTTTCGTCGCGGTCGATTAAGTCGTTGATTGCATTAACGTGCAAAAAACGGCTGGCTCGTAGAAAGTGCAACGCATTATAACAGCGCAGCGATATGCAAATTTCCTGTGCGTGCGCGTATTTCGCCATTCACCTTCGTACGTTGAAGGTTACGAGGGTTAAAAGGTGGAATTAGAGAGGCCTTGCTGACCACGAGGTCATTCTACCAGACCTCCGTGCTCGGGAGTTTTGCAGATCGGAGCACGCACGTGCGTTTTTCCATCTTACGGCTCACGTTTGTATGATAAACTGTCAAAGATTTCCAAGATTGATTAAATCGATCTTTGACCCTGGAATAGAATGATACAGTAGCTAATGTGTTCTAATCATAAAGCTACGCTGACATGAAAAATGAAGTTTTATAAGCCTCGGGAAAGGTTACCAGTGAGAGAA
This sequence comes from Gasteruption jaculator, assembly GCA_949825005.1. Classification (NCBI taxonomy): domain Eukaryota; kingdom Metazoa; phylum Arthropoda; class Insecta; order Hymenoptera; family Gasteruptiidae; genus Gasteruption; species Gasteruption jaculator. The sequence continues at coordinate 2,031,755 of OX463763.1, read as the reverse complement.
TGATAGAGTGCGGGTAAATTATTGCGAAATATACATTTGTACGGACTGGAGTAATGTTAAGCTCGGAATTACATGGATCCGACCGTGCCGCGGTATTTCTAGTGTTGACCCGGAAACGGGAACGAGAGATGACAGGGTCAGTTGTACGAGTTGCTGCCATGATACGTAAAAGATTATTTTTTGACCGAGTAAAAAAAGGTGTAAAAAGCTCTTTTTTAAGGGGGAAATACCCTTACAAAACTTAAAAAATTTTTTAAAATATTTTTTTTGCTAAATTGTTAGTACAATATGTTGGAAATATTATTCCAAAGTTTGAAAACGAAATCCGAAGTCCTTCTAGAATCGCTAATTATGTGGCTAGTAAGTCTTTGCATCCATTGAATTCTCGCTTTTGAAAAAACGCGTTCAAACGCGTTTTTCTAAAAACTGCAGTTTTTAGGAAAAAAATCGGCGTAAGCGATAACACAAAAACTATGTGACCTATCGTGTTGAAATTTGGCACACATCGAAACAACAATATTACCTTATATTTGAACCTATAGGTTTTTCAAAAATCATTCTGTGAAATACTTTTTTTTTATCAGAAAATATTATCAAAATTACGTGAAAAATTCAAACTTTCTTTAACCCTTCAAGAACACACCTCTTTTTTCAAGCATGGAGAACACTCTGGGTCAATCTGACCCGACGCTAACTATAAGAGTCCGCCATTTTAAAACGACAAGTTTTATTAGCTTGACAAAATTCCTAGGTATACTTGAAACACAGATAAATCATGTCATATAATTTTAAAGTGTCATTAATATTATTTATATATCGAAAAAAATTCTCGAAAAACAATTTTTTTTTTAAAATTGAAATTTACAAAAATAAATGTGCAATTTTTTTATTGAATATTAATAATTTTCAAAATTCCTTTAGGTTATTCTTAATCGAAATTGAGGTACGGATCAAATTGACCCAGAGTGTTCTCGAAGGGATAAAAAACGAGCCATTATGACACATTTTGAGAAAATAAAAATACGTTCTTATTACTAAAAGTAACTATAGGTGACACTCAACTATTTAAAAGTGTTTAACGAATTATTTCCGGTAAAAAAAAACCATAAAAATTACCTCATCATCAATTGTTTAAAGGTATTTCCCCCCTTAAAGGAGATCGATATCTGAAGTAGTAGAGGAAAGTGGAGTATCTCGCGTTAGCGTAGAAAAAGGTTTTTCTACAGAAAGAGGATTTAATTCTTTAATCTCGTTTCTGAGGCGCATTTGTTCCGTCTTAAATTGGAAGAAAAAAAAACGTAAAATGGTGAATTAATTGAGAAAAGATACATTTTAGAAACGAAGAAAATGTAATAAAAGAAAAACACTAGAAACATAACATGAAAAAGTTACATAAAAATAACAATTATGATTACTAAAATAGCGTAATTATTATAGTTGGTTATAAAGAAATAGATAAATTATTTTCAATAATTTTGTAAACTTGAATAGGAAGTGAAGAAAAATTAAATTTGAAATCACCTAAATATCATATCATACATTTTCATATTTTTATACAGTAAGACCTCCCCACAACAATTTTACTTTAAAACGATTCCTTTTTGAAATTCAGTTGTTTTTTTCTTGAAAAAATTCGTATTTATTTTACATATTATAACGATCTTAATTATTGACATAAAATTATTTATTCATTGTTTACAGGTTGACAACTTATCAATTATAAAAGACATGGTTTGCTAATTTTTTAGAAAATTGTTTCTTTTCAAAAATATTTTATATTTTCGATCAAAAATCTGTACCAATTCATGACACTTTTTTTAATCAAATTTAAGAACACAGAAATTTTTTTATCTATTATCCACAAATTATATTGTTTTTAATATATTTATACTAATATATATTTAGAGATAATTAGACAATGTATTATAATTATAGTATAAAAAATTGGCCTGGAGAATAGTACAGATTGGAATTAAATGTTGCCCAAAAAATATATAATAAAGATTTACATGAACGCAAAACAAAACTAAAGGAAATATAGTAATTTTATTAATTACACGAGCAACAGAAATACCAAAAATAGAAAATTTATAATTTGAACATTTAAAAAATTTGCTTTGCTTTTGATACCAAGTACTCTCCTTTATCCTTAGTTACAAATTAAAAAAAAAAGAATGTTTGAAAAAGGTTTAAAATTAAATCGGCAAGTTTAGACCAAAAGAAAATAAAGAAAAATTGCTGTTCTGCAAATAAAGGATTTACGGTTAAAATTTGGAAACTTGCACCATTTAGTGCAAAATGGTAGGGAAAATTCAGCGTGTTCTTATGTAAGTTGTATACGATGTTCACCCGATATGCTGCACTTAATGGTGTGCGCCAAGTTTACACGAACAGTATTGCGAGGTCTACATGAAGATTTATTGCAGTACACAATCGAATAGCCACTGAGATCTTCCGATTTAACACTGTTAGATTTCTCTTATGGGGGTATTTAAGGCCTTTAGTATTCGAAAAATAGAATAATAAGGGAATGCAATAGATTTATAAAAGAAACTCTGAGAAAACTGAAAAGCTTCTTTAAAACAGAATGTATAATTTCTTAAGACAAAATGAAGGCCATTCGAAAAAATCGGCATGAATTTCAGAAAAATATTAGGTTGGTGCGCAATTAACGACGATTATTTTGGCGCGTATAAATATAGTGGAAGACAAAATTTAACTTTTGTTTTTGCATTAACAGAGGCAAAGAGGGGAAAAAATTATTTTGAAAGTCAAAAGGCAATGTAAAAAAGCGAAATTGATATCGGTGTTATATTATCATTTATTAATCAGCAAAATATTCAATAAATTTACAAGTAACGGAATTGAAAACATTTTTTATTGTATTAAATATTCTCTTAAGGTAAAGTTTGATGAACAAATGATCAACACAAAAGTTTCCTACTTTTTCTCGCAAATAAAAATTGATTAGAAAAGAATATGGTTTTCTATTTGAATAAGGGACCCTAACCTTCAAAGGTCCAACAAATAAAAAATACCTACACGTCATAGCTGTGTTTAACTTTTGAAATAATGAAACTTTCAAGTATTTTTTTAATTATTGAATTTTAAAAAAAATTTTAATTTTCTTCAATTAGAAATTTATTTTTTGAAAATACGTTGTTTTTGAATTACCGAGGCTAGAGGCTTTCGAATAAACACCCGTTATACGATGAAGCAAATATCAAGGATTTGCTCTATGTATTGGAACGTCGATTAACATATCGAGTAACCATATTTAATAAAACTAAATTAATAAACGTTCACTCCCTGCTATATTTATTTATTAGTATCTTCACTCGTTATAATAGTATATCGAGTAAAGGCAACCGTTAATAGTGGATCCGCGTGTGAAAGAAACCGTGATGATGCTTTAAAACCTTTTGGCTACCGTGACCTGACTTCACAACAGGGGAAAACGTGCTAAGAAAACGTGAAAATAAGGATCCAAGAGGAAATGAGGTTTCAGAGATTCTGAGACTCACGATCGAACAAATTATATGGATAACGATGCACGTGGTGAGAATGTGTGAATTGCTCATAGCCCACACAGTTTCCTCTCTCGATCGCTTTTAAACCTCCAAGGCGTGAATCCATGTTAGAAATTAATATTATTAACTGTTAATTACATTCGGGTTGCAATCGCATACTCGGAGGTGCGACCTCTCTATAGTTTTATGTAATGTCGAGAGCAGAGAAATTGGCAGTCATCTCTGGTTACAATCCCATACTCGGAGGTACAATCTCTCATTAGTTTTACGTACTGTCGAGATCAGAGAAATTGGCAGCCGGCTCTGATGGGCTCTGATTGGTTACAATTCGACGCCCGGAGGTGAAACGTATCAATAGTTTTGTGTACTTTTAGGAGCCAAGGAATTGGCAGTCCATTCCGAGTTGCTTTGATTGGTTACAATCGCACACTTGGAGGTGCAACCTCTCAGTAAATTTGTGTACTGTTGGGAGCTGAGGAATTGGCAGCCGCCTCTGATTAGCTCCGAGTGGCTACAATCCTGTACTAGGAGGTACAACCTCTCAATAGTTTCCAGTACTGTTGGTAGCAGAGGAATTGGCAATCTACTGTGATTGGCTATAGGTTCGCATTCACGATTGCTCACACACGAAGTCGTCGGACAAGCATTTTTCTGATTAGCCAAAAGTCACATGTATATGCAATTTTGACTTGTACTTTCAAATGCCATATTTGCAACTCCCATCAGTACCTTCATTTCCATAAAGTGTTTTTTTTTTTCAGAAATTAGTTCCCGGAGCAAATACCTATTTTTTCAAGCGCGGAGCACTTTGTGGGTTTCTGATACCCTTCAAGGGCTACTATTTTAAATCAACTCATCCAATATATTTTTTGAAAACCTCAAATATTCTTTAAAAACTTTAGAATCAATTACAATAATTCTAATGCCTCTTTTGAAATATTGAAATGTAACAAAAATTCCTGAAAAACAAATTTTTTTTCAAGGAAAAGAACTTTTGCAAGATAAATTGTAATTTCCTTGGTAACATTTATATAATATCGTTATAATAGTTTCATCTTCATTTTCGTAAATTTTTTAGGGGGGGGGGGGGGGGGTGGTATAACCACTTTGAAAAATTCGTTTTTTTTTAAATTTTTTATATTCAAGTACAACTTCTTAGAAATATTTTCACAAAACCTCAGATCATTTGGAGCAAAAATCAATGAGATAAGTTGCGCGCTGCGCCCCTTTTGAACCGGCCGAGAGCGGAAGGCAGGTAACTTTAAACGCGTTTTTTTCGAAACGACCTTCTTGAAGCCGGTGAGCATGATATCTCAAAAACTTCTGCACCGATCCGATTCAAATTGAATAATAGTTTTACATCACATATTTTACCAGGTCGCGACAAAGCCCTTTTATTCTTTTTTGCTTCAGACTGATTTTACAGCTACAAAATGGCGCCATTTTTTGTGTAAATATCGTGGTTTTGACTTCAACCAACCGCCAAAAATTGAAAAAACAATTTTTTAAATAAAAGGAACAAGTTCAGACCTAGGTTTACTTCTAAATTAATCATTTTTTCCAACTATTTGTGTTTCGGATGATTTTGTGACGAGTTAGCGTGCCCACCGCAGAAGGACTTTTTTGAAAATGGCCTCCGTCAATTCGCTGTTACTGGCCTGCTAATGCATATTTTTTCACGAAAAAATTACCAAATGTTCTTTAAATGTTAAACAACAATATGCATTAAACTGTAACAAAATAACTCCAATAGTCTCTTCAAAAAAAAAATCGTAAAAAAGTGCCCTTTTTAGACCCGTTATACCATAAACCCCCCCCCCCCCCCCCCCCCACCTTTAATACAGTATTTATGTGCTCCAAGGGTTAGGTGCAAGGAAACAATCAGCTTACTTGCACAACCGCAGTAAATATTTATATGCGGTCGTTATGCGAATCACGTTTGTGTCGTATACCAGACTTCAGAATCAAATTAATTCCTTGTAACTTAAACGTAATATAACAAGCTCGTAATTTCATGTTCCAGGAATGAAGAAGAGGGTTGATGAAGTTATACCTCCGAGAACCATACTCGACTTACCGGAGCATGTGCTTACATGTGGTCTGATGCTTCCAGGTGAGTAACTGAATACCACCTCTTAACTTCTACTTTTACTGTTTCTACCCCGTATACTAATGCCACGTTCCGAACGGTTGATCCGATTTCGAATATTAATTGGAATTTTAATAAAGTAACATTATGGAAATTGCATAAGGCAGCGCCATACGAGTCATGAACGTGCTATACGCCGAGCCATGAAAAATTCGGAGCGTCGTTATATTACGAATGGTAAATTAAGTGTGAAAGCCAGGCAATATATACCTTATCCCGCGTTCGCAGTCGTACCTATGCGTGCATTAAGATGATGGTGGTTACGCTAAAAGGTACATATCAAAGGTAACGGCTAACAACGTAAATGCGTAAAGAAGGTACGTGCGACTTGGTAGCGGCTCTTCGGATACATAATACAGTGACCGCTAAAGAGTATGCGGAAGCTAGGACACACCCAACATGTAGGGTTCTTTAAGCACGGTTCACACGCCCTCGCATCCTCACTAAGCATTGCATCTATTTACGTACTTGGACTTTGTACGCGCTTCAGTGTCCCATTCTTTTCAACCTTTTAGTCGCACGTTCTCTTCTTGACTTCTTCTTCGTCTTCTTTGTAAGTTTCCTCGGCCAGCTGGTGAGCTAATGCATTTAGCAACGGAATACAGAGGAGTTCAAGAGACAAGCCACACAACCTGTTACGTCCAAGGCAGATCCTTCGAAGAATGCTTCATTCAGTTTTTGATGAAGCGCTTTGGAAGAAAAGTCTCTGTTTTTGTCTGGTGTTCAGTCTAGGTTAGGGTTCTCACCACCCGCCGAATTAATATTGAGTTGTGTTATACTAAAAATAAATGAATACTAGCATTTTCATAAAATATATAGATTGAGCTCGGGCTGCCACAAGCATAATATGATACTTATTCTATGTTCTTTTGTTACCGAAGCAATGTAAAATTCCTTAAGGGGTTAGGCCAGTTTAGGATTTTCGAAAAATCGATTTTTTTTTGGTCTTAAGGGAGAACACCACTGTGAAATTTTGAAAAAATCGATTTTTTTTTTCACTTAAAAAAATCCTATAAACCCTCAAAAATATGATGCAAATTCGTTTATAGCCAAAAAAAATTTTTTAGGTGGGTTTTAAGCATTTTTTTAAGAAGATTTTATTGAGAAGTTATTGATACCGAAAACTTTAAACGCGATTATCTCAAAATGGTATTTTGTAAATCTGCAAGCAGTAGAACTCAATCAATTTTTGTTGAATCGACTTGAAATTTTAACTGTAGCTTCTTAGATAGATTTCAAAGAGAAGTACCTGAGTTTTTTTCGATTTATTGAAAATTTAAAAAGTTATTCAACTTTTTATACGAAAATTTTTGTTAAAAAATGAAACTTTTTTTTCAAACTTGTCTCTACTTTTTATTTTTTAAAATTTTTTAATTTCCCCAGGTACTTCCACGCTAAAACTAATATATTTCATGAAAATATTAAATTTTTTTTCCACGAACAAATTTTAGACACTTCTAGTGCTTGCAGTGGAGCAACTCTAGTAAAAATCACTTATATTCAAGTTACTGTCACGCCGCCATTTTGTATTTTTTTTAAATAAGAAAATTGTTTTTTATACCTTAATATGTGTCCAATATAGCCTAAAAGTTTTTTTTCCCTTGACCAAACCAATTCCTCAAAAAAAAAACCGAATAAAGCACTTGAAAACGTTACGTCACAGTGGTGTTCTCCCTTAAATGGTTCCTTGGTATCTCAAAAATGATGTCCCAAAAGATTATGGCCGGGACAAATCTCAAAGTACTCGATTTTCGAATTTTAGTATACGGCCGCCCGGTCCGCAGCGAGCTACTACTCAAAACTTCAAATGCGTTTATCTCGAAACTACATTTTTCAGAATTTCCGGAAACAGAACTCAGGCAATTTTCAACCGATTAACTTGAAATTTTAAATATATTTATTAAATTACATTACACATAAAAGTACATATCACTTTTTTTTGTATTGCATAGTTCATTTGTTATTAATAATTTTCTGACATTTTTTTTGGCAATTTTTTTTCAGAAGTGCGCCATTTTGTCAAAAATCAATATATCAAAAAAGTGATATGTACTTTTATGGCTGCTCTAATATATAATCGAAAAAAGGTAACCGACTTATTATAATTAAAAAATTACAGGCGGTGCGTTTCCGGCAATTTGGCCTGGAAAAACGGAGGCGTCTTCGCAAAAACGCTGCACAGCCGCCATTTTGAACATAATCGCTTCAAAAAAATTAGTGTATACAGTCGATGATATGTATAATAAACACCCTTTTTCGTAATTGCGATTTATTTTATAGTTTGTCTTAAACAAATTCCCAAAAAAGGCCTATTTTTTCGGCCTCTAGAGTGGCCTAACCCCTTAACACTTTGACTGCCATGTTGGTTACCGGTGACCGACACTAACCTTTCCGTAACGGTCGCGCTGGTTATGACAATTGCAATAGCGTATACTATTACGACCCACGTGGCGTGAATAGGGAGTCACGTAAATTTTACGTGGCAGTCAACGTGTTAATCACATCTGCCGGATACTTGACGCATCGTTGTTGCTATTGTATCAATTTGATTTTTTGCAATTAAACTACTACAGGAACGTCAAAACAATATTTAAATAAAGAAAAAGACCGATAAACTGAAGAAAGAATACATATTTATTTAAACTAATGTAATTGAAATCGAGTGCATTTTTTTCAGTCTGTGGAACTATCTGCTTGAGAGTTTCTGGTAATACTAATAATTACATTCTAAAAAGCTAAAAATGTCCGAAAATAAGAACGCCTTTAGGAAGGGAGAAAAATGGCTAGAAGGATTATGATTGATTTAACCCTTTGACTGCGGCTTACTCTTGCACGAAACTATCAATATATGCGGCAATACTGAGATGTCAGTCATTAAGGGCGCATATATGCGCCTTTCGTATATATTGATGAACTTGTCAAAGCGTGTATATGCGCCTTCAGCAGTCCAAGGGTTAAGGAATTATTCTAAAGCAGTGATTCCGAAACTGGCCACAGGTGCATTTAAGGGGCCATGAATAACTTTAAGGACAAAAAAGTTTGGGAACCACTGTTCTAATGTGACGGATCGAAAAGATTTATTTTTTTTGCATTTTGTGATAGTTTATGGGTATAGAATTAATATCCCATAAGAATAATGTATACTCCTGGTATTGTTGATTAACCGTAAAGATATTATTTTTGTGATTTCTCCTTTAAATGCGTTTTGTTTAAAACAACATTCTTGCACCTCACGAAAACGATTACTCAAAAACAGCTTTATAGATCGGCTTGAAATTTGAACACAATATTCAGGATATTTATGGCCATCGCATGAACCTCAACCGTGTCAAAATTTTGATTCTAGCCTATAATTTGGCCTTATTTTTATGGCGAAATAAACGTGTTATTTTTATACTTTTGCGAGAAACGCCAGCATTTTGTTAATTTATGGCCCATGGAGGGCACAAGATAATTTTTAAAAGAATTATAAAATAACAGAGGTATAGGATTATAGTTCTTTCAGGTAAGCGGGTAACGAACATTTTCGTAGCTTAAAATTATAAATTAAAATTGGACCGTTTATTGTGAAAATGGTGTAAGTCCATTTTCACTTGTTTCGAGAAAATTAAAAGTTAGCATTTCGGTCAGTGAAAAAAATATCAATTAATTATATCAAATTTGGCAATATTCAATTCTGGCAGATTCAGGTTTTACGCTAATGTAATGACCTACTTCAATTCAAATTATAATGTATATGGAAATCGAAATTTTTCGAGAGATTATATAAATTTGTTTCAACTAACATCATGTATATTTACGAGCTGCAAATATATTTACACCATTTTAAAAAATAATGGTTCCCTAATTTCTTTGGCCGGCAAATTTTAAATTGAACAAAACATTGGCATTTTGTAGGAAATTAAGGGGTTAGGCCACTCTAGAGGCCGAAAAAATAGGCCTTTTTTGGGAATTTTTTCTAGACAAACTATAAAATAAATGGTAATTACGAAAAAGGGTATTTATTATACATATCATCGACTGTATACACTAATTTTTTTGAAACGATTATGTTCAAAATGGCGGCTGTGCAGCGTTTTTGCGAAGACGCCTCCGTTTTTCCAGGCCAAACTGCCGGAAACGCACCGCCTGTAATTTTTTAATTACAATAAGTCAGTTACTTTTTTTCGATTATATATTAGAGCAGCCATAAAAGTACATATTACTTTTTCGATATATTGATTTTTGACAAAATGGCGCACTTCTGAAAAAAATTGCTAAAAAAATCGTCAGAAAATTATTAATAACAAACGAACTATGCAATATAAAAAAAAAGTGATATGTACTTTTATGGGTAATGTAATATTATAAATATATTTAAAATTTCAAGTTAATCGGTTGAAAATTGTCTGAGTTCTGTTTCCGGCAATTTTGAAAAATGTAGTTTCGAGATAAACGCGTTTGAAGTTTTGAGTAGTAGCTCGCTGCGGACCGGGCGGCCGTGTACTAAAATACGAAAATCGAGTACTTTGAGATTTGTCCCGGCCATAATCTTTTGGGACATCAGTTTTGAGATACCAAGAGTCCATTTAAAACAAAAAAAATCGTTTTTTCGAAAATCCTAGAGTGGCCTAAGCCCTTAAATACTAACTAATTATAAATAAGAGACAAAACACGTCAAGTGAGCACCCCCAAAAACCAATAGGTCGTCGATTTTTACGAAACATGAATCAAATGAATGCTTATACCATTACTAAACATACCCTCAAAGGATTTTGCAAAATTTCAATTTTTATTATTGATACGTAAGTTAAAATATTTTAATCACTTTTAATTAAAAAATTAATTACTCGGACAATTTTTAACGAAACGTTATGAAAATTTGATGAGAGGTTCATTAAAGTTCATATTTTTAAATAAAATAAACAGTATTTATAAATTTATTTATTTACCTATTTATTTATAACAAGTTAATAAACAATTGAATTTTTAATAATGTTCTCATGCTTTGATTTGTTTGATTTTGGGCGCCAAATATTCCTCCGACCTTCAGTTTTAAGAAACCGCAAAAAAATTTGACTCCCTGATATATTCTGTAACTCAGCATCAATTTTCTTCGATTCAAGTTTACTCTACGCTCGAACGCCTGAGCGTAACTTCTTCTTTGGGGGATTGTTAGTCATTTGGGTAATTGTGACTGTTCAGTTGCAATTGCCCAAATGACTAAAAAAATAAATAGGTAAATAAATAAATTTATAAATACTGCTTATTTAATTTAAAAATATGAACTTTAATGAACCTCTCATAAAATTTCCATAACGTTTCGTTAAAAATTGTCCGAGTAATTAATTTTTTAATTAAAAGTAATTAAAATATTTTAACTTACGTATCAATAATAAAAATTGAAATTTTTCAAAATCCTTTGAGGGTATGTTTAGTAATGGTATAAGCATTCATTTGATTCATGTTTCGTAAAAATCGACGACCTAGTGGTTTTTGGGGGTGCTCACTTGGCGTGTTTTGTCTCAAAGAGTTTACCCAAAATTAAACATAAATTACGTAATATCTCATTTTTTTAAGAATGGACTTACACGACTTTCAAAATAAGCGGTCCAATTGTTCTACCCACAAGATCTGGACAAGGTATTGCGGCAATAAGTTCACCAGGTTTTTACGTGGGGTAGAGAAAAAGCAATCAAGTCTCGGCACACACGTCATTCCGATCAATAAGGACGTAAAAAAGAGATGGTAGGCTGAAAAAGTAGGAAACAGTAACAGATCGGAATATCTAAAAGGCAAAAGAGGTCGATGAAGCGAACAAGGAGAGGCTCTCGACACCGTAAATTTCCGAAGGGATCTGATTTACGATTTATCCAGAGCGCTTAGAGCCGAGAGAGCATGATTCGTTTTTCCGTCGTATTATCCAAGAGGGGTTTGCATGAAGCTAATATACACAGTTTCTTCAGAGCCGAGTAAAGCTGGTTCGCGTAACTTATTGTTAGCCCAAGGAGCTCTCGTAGAAAGCGGTGAGGACGACGGGCGCTTTACGAGCATTTGCTATGCGATAAAGTCGTCCCGCCGGCGACTTCGTCTTCTTCCACGAAATTCTGCGAAAGCGATCGCTATCTCCGCAAGTAACCGACTAGTTTCTAGCTAAGGAAGCCCCTTCGAATCTCTGGCGAGGATGCCGACTAACATTAATTGCGCGTAAATTGCTTAGATTCTTACTTTGATTTAACCTTAATTAACACCTCGTTATTTCTAGTATTATATCAACTCACTTTTTCAACGTTGATTCATATAATCTTCCTTCTTTCTACGACTTAACGTTTTCTTTCTCGGTAAAGTTCAGTATCGACATCGGATGTTACTATTATTTCAAGCTAAAACATCGTTAAATATCAACCGATAGTTGGTATTATCGAAACTGTGCACGATCAAAGAAATATGGCCGTGAATGGATATCGTAATTATCAATACGATTTCTGCTTCGCAGCTTAGGAACGCTGTAATTAGTGTAGCTTGTGAGATAAGGTATAGGTACTCTAACTGGTAAAGCGGTAACGACAGACTTATTATTTTTGTTACGGGGACTAGGGAGTGAAAAAATCGATTTTTTTTTTGCATTACATTTTTCGAAATTAGCGTCTTTTGAAAGTAAGCAGCCTATTGATATTTAAATAAAAATTGCAAAATTAAGAATTTGGTAGCTGGAAATTGCTGAAACTTTGGTAAACGGAAATTACAAAATTAAGGAATTAGTAGCTGAAATCATTCAATAGAGAGTCAAGTTCGATAAAGAATTGCTAAACAGGAACAGGCTGATGCAGTTGCAACACTTTACTGCGCTAGTGAAAGGTTTTAAACGTGTTTTTATTCAAATTATCTTTCCCTTTTTTTTCTTCTGTATTGATTCCGAAAAACCTGCGGTACGGATCGACTCGAAATTTTCACACTTTGGTGAAAATTTGTTATTTTGGGAACTGAACTTCCATAGAAGGGTTCCAATAATTTAATTTGATAAAAAACGAACGGAATATCTCTGTGCCTTTAAATTACATTCAATTCAACTGAAACAATCGAGAAGACTTGTGATTTCTGCCACAATTTAAGTAATTTTGTGAAGATTTTATTTTTCATAGGTTTTATATTAAACTGAGGACGTTAGGAGTTTGATTAAACTTTTGAAAAATTCGTTTTTTATAACTATTAACTTTTATAATTATTAAAATTTGTATTTTATAACTATTCTATAGCTATTATTTTCAACATGGCCCGTGATACTTTTTTGGAAACCACAAACATTCATTTTCATGTAACGGCTTTATTTAAATATATTTATGCCCTTAAAAAATCTTTTTTTTTACATACGTATTTGAATTTGCTCCCATTACCTTGAAATTACTGACAAAAAATCTTATTTTGCGAGAAATTTAATTGTTTACTCCCCTCAACAAAATTGAATAATTCACTGTTCTATTCGTATTTCTATTACACGTTGCTCAATTAGCAACAATATTTTTATAGTTTGTTGCTTAATCTTTTTTCGTCATAATATGGCCTTTGAATAACTCTGGGACACTTATTTTGAAACGATTATCAAACGAATCATATCTGTACAATTCAGTAAGAATTAATTAGAAAACACACTTTTTTCATACACAGAAAAAAAATATTATTGATTCAAGAATAAAATTATCACGTGCTGTTACAAACATTACATAGTTGTTCTATCTAATTGTGCCACTGATGCAATGACAAAGTTCCTTAAGGTGGTAAGGTCACCTATAAAAAGAAAAAGTATATTAATTTTTTTTTATCAACTTTTATTATGAAAATACATTTTTTAAATATACATTGTAAATTGTACTACTAAATACTTACTAAATTATCTTTTCGAAATCCCTAGTATGTAGTATAAACATACTAGAGATTTGTTAAAAATTTCCAGTTGGCGCAAGGTTCAAGGAGCACCGATTGACCGATTTGACTCCGCAATGGTTCATTTTTTCTGGAAGACCATCCTTTATGGAATAAATATGGGAATTTGGAAAAAAAAAATTTTACAAAAGTTCTGAATTTTTTAGACCCAAAAACAAAACAAAAACCAAAATTATGTATATATATCTGATAAAAAGTGTTGTAACTTCTTGTTTACTCACTTTTTCCAAAATTCCCACATTCATGCCGTAAAGGGTCTTCCTCCGAATGAAATGAGACCTTGTCGAGGCAAATCGATCAATCGGTGCTCGTCGAACCTTGCGCCAAATGGAATTTTTTAACAAATCTCCAGTATGTTTATACTACATACTAGGGATTTCGAAAAAATAATTTAGTAAGTATTTAGTAGTACAATTTTCAATGGATATTTGAAAAATGTATTTTTATAATAAAAGTTGTAAAAAAAAATTGATATACTTTTTCTTTTTACAGGTGACCTTACCCCCTTAAGGGGGGAGTCTGGTGTAACAGGTCTAAAAAATCGATTTTTTTTGTTGCTTAAAAATATTCTTAAACATGTGAAGAATGCTTTTGTAAAGTTATAGCATCAAATTCGATCTTGAAATATAGTTAGGAGCGGTGAGAGCGCCAAGTAGGTGCACATAAACACGGACTAGCTCAAAACTTTAAACGTGTTTTTCTCAAAACCACGTTTTCCAAATTGGCGGGATGCATAGCTCATTGAATTTTTATCCGATTCACTTGATTCAACGTTTAAATTGAAGATAATTAAATTTATATGCTAATGAACCTCGACTTTTCATGAATTATTATTATAGCATAAAGTTATTGCAAAATAACAGCGGACATGTATCGTTCATTTTCATGTTTTCTTCCGCCACTTTTGCAATTAACAATTTTGTTTTTTCAAACTGAGGTTCATCCGCATTTGATATACTTACTAAAGAAAAATTTTTCCTCATTTTACGTTTCCGATATTTTCTCAGGACTCCAGGTATCCCGCCGTTTTGACCGAATCCTTCCCTTGCCACTACTATATCTATATATGTATATATTCAAATTAAATCTACAATGGCAAATTTTCTTCTTTGAACTTCGCTTCATATGTAAAAAAAGTTTCAATAAAAAAATTCTATTATATCTTGAAATTATATGCATTGGAAAAATACCTTAGTTACACCAGAATCCCCCCGTAACCCATTCGAGACGGCGATTTTTTTCGAACACGGTCCACAAGAGCGAAATTTATTTTTCTTTACTACTATTGCACACCTGGTGTGCAACCGGTCTTATAGCCTCGGAAATCAATTACACACACGGTGTGCAATCGGTCTCGAATGGGTTAAGCAAATGTATCGAGTACTCGACACATTGTTATTGCTATTGCATCAATTTTATCGTTTTCAATTAAAATGAGCTGCTTTGCAACAAAATAGTCGTAACTTGTTCATTTTTTAAAATTTGTTCGTTTTGCAATCCAAAAACCGGTGTTTTGTAAGAGGCAACTTCAGACCTGCGGCAAAGGTCTAGGTCAAACCCCATTGTAAGACAGAAAAGTTGCAGGCACTCAAGTCCAAAGTTGATACACGAGACAGTTTGACCCACGGTAACCAGCAAGGGTTATGTCTTAAAAGCGTTCTTGCATAAGGATTCGTTTGGAATTGCATGGTCAACACATATCCTGCTTTTTAACCAAAAAACACAAAGAAATATGGGTAAACCTCGTTTCCGGAATGAAATGTATAATAACTCAATTCACACACAAATGCAAATTTTCGGTAACCTGTTATTTGATATCAAACCAATAAACCATTGGCTAGCATGGGGCTGTCACTGGGTGCAGAGGTAATGCGGTGAAAGAGATATTACCGTGCTTTTATCTGGTTTGGAACCGCGCCGCACTTCCTTTTCGTTTCAAAGCATTTCGCCTTTCTTCTTGCGACATTTATTGCATTTTATATTATGTTTCCCACTGACGTCACCATGGAAGTCCGGAAAGTAAACACCATGAAATGAAACTGCAGGAACGTGAACACATAGTATGCAATCGTGCTTTAGGCAACAGCATATTACACAACAACTGTCAGCTAATAATTGAACTGCGTGAAATTAAATTTTCTAACAATGGAACAGCAGATACTTAATTTTTGCGTATTGTAGGTTTAAGTGTAGTAATGTAGTTTCATGTAATTAAATTATTTACAGAAATCTTATGATAAACTAACGCAGTGACTAATCGGGCCCCGAGGTAGTGGTCTGACACGGTTTAGGTCAATTTACCAGGTCATGGAAATTAAATGAGAATGGAAAAAAATGATTTATTTTTATCCGAAAAGTGCAGTTCTTTAATATGTTAATTAATTTATTATTATTATACAAATATTAATTAAATTTGAATGTGAATTTTATTTTTCATCTTTCAAGATTATAACGAAGAGATTAACAATTTTAACGAAGAAAGGTAATTTCAGTGTTTATAAAAATTTGACCACCGAAGTACCTCAAGTCGTTAAATTTCAATGTTTATATAATATATGTATTTTTTAATACGTATTATTATTTAATAAAAAAACATTGTAGATTCGTGGGGGTTTAATTTACAAAACTTTTATAAACAATTGAATGAGTTACTTCATGTCCATGTTTGAATTAAAAGTATAATTTAAAAATCTCGAATTTTCTCTAAAAAATATTGCCCTGAAAGGGTTAAGCGACTTTAACAAGAATTGCATAGTCGTTTGGAAAAAATTGCCCAAGAAAAATTGGCAAAAGATCAGTTTTTTGTTCTGGAACAGATTAGGAAATATCAAGAAATGATTGTTTTTTTTTTTTTTTTTTTATATAAGTTTATTATTCCCTGGAATCCACGGGGCAACAGAAATAAGTAAAGTACAAAATTATTGGTTGAGAATTGACAAATAGTATATAACGCAGCAATAAGTATATGGAGCGAAGTAATATAGTGAAGAACCAAATACATAATTAGATACAACGGCATGAGAACAGATGAGAGATGAAAGTGTGAGTGATGCAACAAGAAATATAAGATGAGAGAAGCCAGAAATGTGGAGAAGTAACAAGCGGTTTTTCTTACACTTGCAACGAAATGGAAAATAAAAGAGCATAAACGTATTCTTCATACACGAAATCCATTGCGCGTGAGTAAACCGCATCATCCCCGATGAACCACTGGACCTATCGAGGCTATATTCACCCCATACGCGTTACTGCGGTTGCGAGTAAGGTTTTTAGTTACATTTCATTCCGATAGATAACGCTGGAGTCTAACTACCATATTTATTGACCGTTTTTGCTTATATTTGCAGGATATGTTTCCTATTGTTAGTCGAAAACAAATTGTTTTGCAAATCCTAGTATACATATTCATTATGAATTTTATATACATGGTGTCCCAGCTAACTTGACCACCTTGAATATCTCGCTTAGCGTTGGTAGATATATTCAAGGTGGTCAAGTTAGCTAGAACACCCTATATAACGCATCCACGTATAAGGGAATAAGGGATGCATATTCGATTCATATGAAAATTAAGAAGCACATCAGCTGGTTAACCCTTAAAGGTCCGGGATTACGTCATATAGGTGGTCACGGGCTGACTCGCCAACATTTCACTTTAGTTGCATCTTAATTTGGGGAACTTACATTATTTTTCAATAGAAATAAGGATCTTTTGAAATTTTTGTTGGAATCGGCCCTGTAAGGGTCAATGACAATAAAGCAACAACGCGAACAGACTGAAGGGGAGAGATGAGACTCAACAAAATTGTTCCTTCGGTCAGGAATCGATCACATGCATGGTTCCAAAAAATATAGTGGTCTTCTTCGGTGTAATCTTTCCATCCCTAGACCATTGCGAACGTACACGAGACTTAATTACAGGGGAAGCACGTTTTATAACCGTGACGTTAAACTGCGAGTCCTTACTGAATCACCTCTCTGTTTACTACAGTAACACGCCTTTTCGCATTATACTGTTACCGGAGCCCCTGTGGCCTGTGCGTAGGTGGAATGGGTTGCAGTCCCACGCCGTAGACAAACTTTAGTTAACTATAGGATTTATTATGCGTCGAAATACGACACGCCGCCTGGCGTATGTGTTTCAACAACCCAAGGCGATCATGAAACATTTTAGAAAGACATATGTGTATTAGAAACTGTTTCGAATGCTACACGTAGAATTCCATTAGATACAGAATTGTTCACTTTTTAATCTCTCAATTATATCGACGCTCATTTATAGCTTTCACTATCGAGCTAGGAGTGTCTTATTATTATTGGGGATAGATTAATTTATTCAAAAAGGCGAACAAAAACCAAATACTTTACGAGCGAGTTAGAATTTTGTCTCGTGACTTAAGGAAATGTACAGGGTGTTGGAAAATTACGTATTGGCCCGAAATTTTGGGATTTTAGTGTCTACCCTAACGGATTTCGATTCAGGATGTGCCCAAAAATCTTCAAGTCTCGAGTGTAATTTTATTTAAATGTAATTAAAATGTGATTATAGATTGATTAAATAGTTTATAATTAAAATTTTAATTCGTGGTATTGAGAATATAAAATATTTTATTAATTTTGTTTTAAGCAATAAAATGTTTATATACTGTAACGTGGAAAATTTCCCTCGTTACTATAAAGTTCTTTAGTCTTAATTATAGTTATTCATTTTAAATTTCTTTCGCGCCCGTTATCAAAAACGGAGAAAAAAGGCTCAGGAACCTCTCCGAGAACGCCCGAAAGAAAATTGGTAACGATTTATGTTTGTTATTTTTTTGGTTGCATATTATTCGATATAATTCATCATATTATTACTTATTCTGTATTTTGTTATTATAGCTAAAATTTCTATTATTGTATCCGCATCTCTGTTGAATACTTCCGTTTATTTCCTCTCCTATCCCTCTCGCCAATTCCGCATCACCACGATCAAGCAAGGAGGACCGAAAAGAAGATGACGAGGACCTCATCATCCAATACTCCGGACGAGAGAGAAGGAAGGAAGACTCCCGAATTAAGGATGGTAGATGATCTCGGCTACTACTCTCGCAGGACAAGGAAGGATGCCATCAAACTATCACCTATTATGCCATCTAGCGATCTAAGGGAGACGGGTCGATAACGGGTCGATGCCCTAATTATCACCCGAGCATCGCAATTCCCGAATCCTACGACAGCTAGGATGGCGCTACCGATAAGAGATTGAGGGAACCGAAATCGGCTTCCGTCAGAGTTTCCTGAGCTGCCGCCTAAGTAAGACCGCTGAGGAGAGAGATCTAGTTCGAGATAATTTGGAGATCTTCCGACGAATTTTTGGAGACGTTTGGTGACCGATTTTTGGGAATTTTGGAGACGGACGATCTGGAAACGCATCCTCGTCCGCTTGGAGTCATTTCCGGAGGTTCAGGAGCCGCTTCGATCCAGGTGATTCGGAAAATTGGCATCCTAATTCTCCCATCCCTACCTTCTTTTGAACAAACTCCCGAAATCTTCCTTTCTTTTTGTTATTTCGCTTCCGCGATCCCTTCTTCCCGCTATTAGCACGATTCTTGTGCATCATCTTTTGTTCTAGTATTTTTCTTCTTTTCTTGATCTACTCAGTTGCAACTATCTTTTGTGAATTCGCGTGTTCTCGTTCTAATTCTAAGTTTGTCGATATTTCCGGTTTTCTCTTCTAGAAAACCCTCGAATCTTGCTTAGTAAAATTATTCATTGTGCTCGTGATCAACTAAGCTTAATTAAGAATAAACTGTTTTGGAATTTCTAGTAACGTAAAAAGTCGTCTGAATTCTAATAATTTATTGCCGAATTCAGACAACGGATCTCCTCTGGGAGGGTAGCATAGCTCCTTCTGAGCTAGACCGGGCCCCCTCAGGGAAAATCCGCGTCCGAATTTTCGGACTGGCGCCCAATTTCCCGACTTCCCTTCTTTCGACCTCCCTTTTTGTGTAGCAATTTCCCTGAGCGTGGAAATTTGTTGAGCAACTCCCCTTTCGTTTTAAGAGTCGCAAGCGACCGGGAGTTGCGCTACAATACATTTTATGTTTTTAGTTAGTTAAAAAAGGGTGTTATTAAAAGTGTTAAGGAATCATCTCCTAGTGACTGAAAATACAATTTTCAATGACTTATAGAACATTATCTACCTCATATCTGATTATTTTTTCAAAAAAAATCCTAATTATGATATATTTGCTTTTGTTCAAATTTACATTTCTGTCAACAAAGGGCAGCATCGACTGTATTATTTATAAAAAAAATTGAAATTTATCCCTTTGCAGTCGAAGCACTCCTCAAAGACACTGCCAAAGCACTGCCGAAAGCTTTATACGAGAAAAAGCCCCAGTGCAATGAATTGATGAAGTCAATGTGTGGTAGATTAGAATGTGCACCAGGTCTGAAGGAGTTAAGGTAGGTGTCTAGTCTAGAGAGCGAAAGACAAGCTTATTTTCGAAAACGTTTTTCTCAGCTTCTTTATTAGACATTACAATTACAATATTTTCTAGGACATAATGCTATCCTTATCGAATGGAAAAAAAAGGTTTACATCGTCCAGCGTTTTTTTTCCAATTTTCAAAAGGCGCCAATGTCGAGTCCTCAATAAAAAGGTGTTCCCATGGCGGATAAACAATCTTCGGATTGGAACGTTTGAAACAAAAATAGGAAAAAACTTTTTCAAGAGGAAGGTTTGGCACATGGTAATTCACCACCGTTTGCCAAAAATCGATAACAGACAAAAAATGGCGGCTATTTGAAAAACACTGTACGAAAATCGACATAGTTTTGCACCGTTTGCGTCCTGTAAATTTTTATATTATAAATTTTTTTCCAAAAATCTGGTGAATTACCATACAAAACACATTAACCCTAGAACAGCACATGGGGTCAATATGTCCCCACGCAATTTTCGAACTCCATTGTCCATAATCGAAAATTGTCCGAACTCCAAATCTGTAATTATGTGCGATATTACGAAAATTAGTAATTCTCTAAAAATCACACCCTTCATTTTTCAAAATAAATACCTTTTTTGGAAAATCGATTATTGGGACCAGTTGATTCTTACATAATACTATCTCTTACGTATGTCTACAAAATTTCAATTAAAAATATTGAAAATTGAAAAACTTACGAGCAAAAATGTAATAAAAGTCAATTTAACTGTTTTTTTCAGATTTTTTTTTCCGAATTTTTTGTCAATACCTTAGAAAATTTATTTTGATTTCCCAATGATGAAACATTATTCAAGGAATGTCAAAATATATCTCTAAAAATTGTCAGCCTTAAATATTGAAAATTCGCGGAGAAATTGATATTTTTTCACGTGGGGTCACTGAGCCCCTAGTGTGCTCTTTACATTCGAGTTTGGAGGTGTGCTGTTCTAGGGTTAATAAAAAATCGTACAAAGTTTCATCAAAATCGATGTAGTGGTTGCGGAGATTATTTGTCCGCCATGGGAACACCTTTTTATTGAGGACTCGACATTGGCGCCTTCTGAAAATTGAAAAAAAAAGTGCTGGACGATGTAAACCATTTTTTTCCATTCGATAAGGATAGCATTATGTCCTAGAAAATGTTGTAAGTGTAATATCTAATAAAGAAGCTGAGAAAAACGTTTTCGAAAATAAGCTTGTTTTTTCGCTCTCTAGATATAGACACCTACCTTAAGGGAGAACACCACTGTGACGTAGCGTTTTCAAGTGCTTTATTCGGTATTTTTTTTTTAGGAATTGGTTTGGTCAAGGGAAAAAAAACATTTAGGCTATATTGGACACATATTAAGGTATATTTTTTTATTTAAAAAAAAACGAAATGGCGGCGTAACAGTAACTTGAATATAAGTGATTTTTACTAGAGTTGCTCCACTGCAAGCACTAGAAGTGTCTAAAATTCGTTCGTGGAACAAAAAATGTAATATTTCCATGAAATATATTAGTTTTAGCGTGGAAGTACCTGGGGAAATTCAAAAATTAAAAAGAATAAAAAATAGAGACAAGTTTGAAAAAAAGTTTCATTTTTTAACAAAAATTTTCGTATAAAAAGTTGAATAACTTTTTAAATTGTCAATAAATCGAAAAAAACTCAGGTACTTCTCTTTGAAATCTATCTAAGAAGCTACAGTTTAAATTTCAAGTCGATTCAACAAAAATTGATTGAGTTCTACTGCTTGCAGATTTCCAAAATACCATTTTGAGATAATCGCGTTTAAAGTTTTCGGTATCAATAACTTCTCAATAAAAACTTCTTTAAAAAATGCTTAAAACACACCTAAAAAAATGTTTTTCGGCTATAAACGAATTTGCATCATATTTTTGAAGGTTTATAGGATTTTTTTAAGTAAAAAAAAAATCGATATTTTCAAAATTTCACACTGGTGATCTCCCTTAATGCACAAAAGCACTAAGTTTTGTAATTTATTTTGCTTTATACTTGTTATTTATTCTAATTAAAAATGTTTTTTAATGTATTCTCCCCTAAGAAGCGATATATTCATATGTCTAGGTACATATTTAAACGGAAAATGTGTGAAAATTGAAAAAATAAGAAAAAAATAAATAACAAGATATTCAGTACCTTTTTAAAACTTTGATAAATGACTGAAACATTACCCAGACATTTCTTTTGATAAGCGTCACCAAATAAAAGGATACCCTGCTTTGTGGATCTAACTAGAATTTTTCGCATGTATCCACGGCTCACTCTATTGTATATTTCTCCTACGTAACAGTTACTTTGTAAAGTCCCTTGGCGATGTGAAAAGCATTTTTGCACTGTAAAAAGAAGTAATACGAGTAACTCAGCGTGAGTTTAAGTAGAGCAGTTCATACCACATTGAGAAGAAAAATTGCTTTTGCGATGAAAGTATGTTCTCATCCTAAATCGTGGATAAAAGAAATATCTTTGAATAAAGATTCCTTTTTTTTAGAGAAACAATTATTTTCGTAGTTAAAATCGATATTATTTTGCTCTAAAACATTTTTACGTTTTTATATCTTTACGTTTAATATTTTTCACGAATTTTCATATTTTTTTACAAATAATTTCACAGTTTTTGATCGTTGAACGCCCTGTCATGGATTAACGCGTTAAATTCACTGAACTTTCCATTCAGGCGGCGCCGATAATGACAAATGCAATAGTGTATACCATTGCGACCCACGCGGCACGAATAGGGAGTCAGGTAAATTAGACGTGTCGTTCAATGTGTCAATATTTGTACAATCCTTGAATCAATCAAATGTCATTAAATCAAAAAGCCTGTGTTGGTTTCTTTACCAAAAAATAAACGCTTTTTTGTTCTTTGATTTTAAGGCACAATTAAGAATTCCCTCAATGCGAATAAATAGCGAATAAACTTGTTGCAAAAATGATTTTGGTTCTTGGCCAAAAGTGATAATTTTTCGAGATCCCTGATAAACATCTGATTTATGTGAAGATTTTGAAGAAGGCTTAACTATAGCGAGAGTTAAAATTACTATACATTTTTTTCAGTTTACTCTAGAGTTTTTCAAAATGTCGCTGAAAGCTCTTTAGCGCAGAGTTTTGGTGGATGCGCATCATTTCACGAGCAGATAGCACAGAAATTGTGAAATTCTTTCGCACAAATGAAAAAAAAAAGAAAGTGATTTAGAAGATCTGACACAACATAAGAAGCATACTTGAGAAATGTACCAAGCGCTCGGAAGAAATACTTCACCGTAAAGTTATGATTAACGCGCGGCAAGTCTCGTACGACTTACTACACATCTAGCATGATGAAAACGACTGAAAGATACGATCAAGCTGTACAAGAAGTGGTATAAGTAATGTCCAACATTGGCAAGAAACGGGCCAGGGTTTAGGGGTCTTCGACGTACCAATCGCGTTGTCGTAAAAAGCCTAATTTATTGTTAAAAAAGACATGGACACACAGAGCAAGGGTACAAGCGCCCAGAAAGGGTATGCACATTATGCAGCCGGTGCGAGAAATATATTAAAATTATAAACAGCAGTAAATTTATTTAGAAGACCACATATATCAATTTATTTATTTTATTTTTTCATAAATCTATTGATATATTTTGTAGTATAGGTATTACAATATTTATTCATATATTAATATATCAATGTGTTAAAATGAGAAATATTAGTAAATCTTTTTGCAAGACCATATATGTCATTTTTATCTTTTTTCATTTCTGTTAATAAATATTAATTATTGTTAAATGTTTGTTTGTTTTTTTACACATAAAATCCAAAATGGGTCTTTATATTGCTAACGATACCAAAAACGCGATTCTGTAGCACCACCTAAGAAATGCACAGCACTCTAAAATAATTTTTTTTCGATCAACATATGCTTCCTAACAATACAAATAAAATTAGTCCGTAAATATAAACGTTAAATTCCAAATTTACCTATCGAAATGAAACACAACTAAAAACCTTACTCGTCACCTCAGTAACATGTGGCATAAACATAACCTCAATAGGTGCTGCAGTTTGTCAGTGACGATGCGGCTTACTCACGCACTATGGATTTCATATATAATGAACATGTTAAAATTAGAAACACTAGTAAGTTTATTTAAAAGACCACATATAGGAAATCATTTTTCTGAATTGTTTCGTAAATATATTAATATGCATATATTATACAGGGTGTCCCAGCTAACTTGACCACCTTGAATATATATTACCAACACTAAGCGAGATATTCAAGGTGGTCAAATTAGCTGGGACACCCTATATATTGATATATTAAAATTTGGTAACATTATTTACTGCTCGGTTGAAATATACTTTGTATATTTTTTTGTTAGGAAACGGGAATGTATTTAAAAAATATTCATTCTTTTTTGGAAATGTCTGTCAGGTGTAATTACTTCTCGCATGCTTTTCAAGGAGTGCATAAATCGGTTACTTTTCGCACGCTATCCTGGTACGTGAAGTCGAACTTCTCGCATAGTGTTTCAAAAAACAATTTTTGCAGAAGACCACACCCGATCATTTTTTTTCGCAAATGCATCGAAAGAGACGAAGATCTGCAGGCTTGCATGCGCGAGTGCATATCATCTACATGAATAGTCCACAGGGTGGGGAATAAAGATGGAAACAACTCAAGATTTTTTTGGGGAAGATTAATTTTGTGAACCTTAATGATTTTTGTTTTGTAATTTTTTTCGTTCTTTCGAATGAACTACTTAGTTCTTGGGCCCAATGCCAAAAGCAGGCCCAAGTCGGATCCAACTTGGAAATTTCAATAGAAGCTCCTATTTTTTATGGTACATATGAAATATACGGGAAACGTTACGTCCGAATATGATATTTCGTAAAATTGAAATAATTATCAGCTGACTCACATATTAATGACTCTTGGGCATTGATAGATCTTATCAAAAACAAACAAATCAACAACAATGAAATACTAGTTTACTGCGTTATTCACTAACATTCCAATAGATTCAACTTTAGACATTGTTGAAGATATTGAACGTTTAACATCCTAAGACCCAGGTTTTTTCAGACGTCGAAGTGGTAGACACCCCTTGTACATTTTTTTGTACATAATAAATATATTTAAACAATTTAAATATATTTATAACAAATTTAAATAATAAATGTAATTATATGGCGTTTATTACTATGCATTTTTCTTTATGTTGGGGCCTCAGGGGTGAACTTTATTATGTACAAAATTTTGTACCGGGGGTCCTAGGAGGTTAATATTGGGTTGGCAAATAAGTTCGTTCGGTTTTTAACAGTGGAATAAATGGGTGCCTCACTTGCCAAATCGATTAACTCCATAAAACAAGAAGTTGAGAAAAATGATAAAATAGCTTCTGAAATACATTATTTATTATGCAATTTCTAACAAAATTTTTTCATTTAGTGGTGTTACTACTTATTATTAAAGAAACTTGTTTTGAATATATACAGTTAGGACCTTCTTAAGTGCTTTGATATTAAAATTTAATAAAATTCAGAAAATGGAGTTAATCGATTTGGCAAGTGAAACATCCAAATCACAAAAGCCGAACGAACTTATTTGCCAACCCAATATATAGACTTTAAAATAAATTACTGAGATTTAATCAAAGCCATCGATACAATATTCGATCATTCATATTTTTCATTCAATAATGAACAATATAAATAAATATTATAAGTGGTCTTCCAATGGGATCACCATTATCACCAGTATTAGCTAATTTAGTCATGGAAAAAATTGAATAAAGGGCTCTCAATTTATTAACATTTCAACCAACAATATATTACAGCTATGTTGGTGAGACAATAATTGTTTTACCAAAAATCGAATTGGATAATACATTAACAAATTTCAATAGCACACATAATAAACTACAATTTATTTTCGAAATAGAAAATAATAAAAAAATGTCCTTTTTAGATGTAGAAACAATAAACAAAAATAATACACTAGAAACTAATTAGTTTCGTAAAAATTGGTGGCCAGGAAAATATTTAAACCTTTTTGCTCCAACTTGTTGGGATCAGCATTCTTGATCGAAACGTTTAATTGTATAATTAAATCTGACCGAACTAGTTAACCAAGGATAATAAAGAATTATTAGAAATCGACCGACTGAGAATTGAACAAATCAATAATTAGTTTTTTGGGCCCGAAAATTACCCCGGAAAATTAAAAAAGTTCAGGAATTGTTTATGTTTTGTAACACAGTCACGAGTTCAGTTTATGTGTAAATAGAATCACGAAGGTAGAAGGTTAGAATATACGTCCACCACGTGATTTCCATATGGGTCATTCTTTTACAAACCGTACAAAATTGAACAAAAAATGACCGACCCATTTTTGATTTGGCTGCAACTTTTTTTACGGCTTCTATATCGAAAAAAAAGAGACACCTATTCGAGGAATTTTTTTTTTTTAAATAGAGATGTTTGAAAATTTGAGATTTTGGTGATTTTTGCTTGAAGACTCATTTTCAAAAATCTATAACTCCGGTTCATTTCAAGCTAGAGAAAACTTTTTTTTTCATTTTGAAGGTAAAAGAGTGAATTTTAAGAAATAAATAAATCCAAAAAATGTATAAGAAATTTCATATTGTTATAAACAATTTAAATGTTTGAATCAATTTTTAACAACGAAACCCACCACTTAGCGCGTTTTAAGTATGACCATCGTATTCTACGTTCAATTTTCCATCGAAAATGCTTTTTTTATAAATGGAGAAACGATTATTACTATTGCAAAAAATCAAATAAACTAGCGCGGTACTTGACGTCAGCGCCCCAAGTTGCAAAGTACACGTTTTTCTCTGGATTATAGTATAATATATATTATGTAGTGTGTAGAAATGGTGTATAATGTAATTATTATTTAATTATTATTTAATTAGATAATATCATTTATTAATAGAAATTTAAAAAATTTGAAAAAATAGTGACCATACAATATCTATATTGTATGATCACTATTTTTATAAATTTTTTAAATTTAAATGAAATTTAATTGAAAATGAGTCTTCAAGCAAAAATCACGAAAATCTCAAATTTTCAACCATCTCTATTTAAAAAACAAATAAAAAAAATTCCTCGAATAGCTGTCTCTTTTTTTCGATATAGAACCCGTAAAAAAAGTTTCAGCCAAATCAAAAATGGGTCGGTCAGGGTGGTGTTCGGTTTGTAAAAGAATTACCCATATACGAGCCAAAGCGTAGGTACTTGAACTGCAAAACTTCTGTAGGACAATCTGATAAGGAATAGGGCAAGGGAGGATTGCATGCGATAAAATTTCACACATAATGAGAGATTTTGCACCTTTATTTGGAACGTGGCCTTGTTTCTTTTGGGTCTCGAGGTACCGAGGTAATTACATGGAAAACGGTATACGCACATCGATTTCAGGATATGACCCAGATCCCAAGACACCGCGGTCAAGTTTCGCTGGGGTAATCGGTATCGGTAATTCCCGATCGATCAAGATCAATGTTCGTTTGGGTTTGACGTGAAAATTGTCCGTGAGCGTACGTTAAAAATGTCATTATCTTAACTGGCGC
Organism: Gasteruption jaculator; assembly: GCA_949825005.1. Taxonomy (NCBI): domain Eukaryota; kingdom Metazoa; phylum Arthropoda; class Insecta; order Hymenoptera; family Gasteruptiidae; genus Gasteruption; species Gasteruption jaculator. Next base: position 2,004,099 of record OX463763.1, on the reverse strand, counting down.
ATTAAGCAAATGAAATTATTGAAATGATCAATTAAAATCAGGATCTATTAGAAATGAATGATTTTAGAGTTAGGAAAATAAATTGCACCCCGCGGCTTGAATAATGCACTATTTATTTTTGCGAGAATGTAAGAGCGGAATGAAGAAGCTTTAGCGCGTTCTGAATACGTGATTAATAAACGGACCGGTCGGTACATCGACTAGGTCGGTGTTTCTACTCGTAAATAGTAATGGGCATCTGTTAGCGCGGGGGCGTGAGACTCACCACGGGGGCTCGTATACGTACTTCTTGGAGCGTATAATATCCGAGAGTATATTTACTAGCGTAAGAGAGTAAAAGGAGAGAACTTATCGACGCATCGCTGTATTATTGCATTCTTGTACACGTACGAGCGCACGCACACAGCACGCGTAATCGTATCTTACGCGCACTTCACGTACGGTACCTGCGCTACGTGATTATGGTTATCACCCGGCAATTGGATGAAGCGCATTAGCCACGCACGAACTCGCTGCGTTACACTCGTTCTGGAGGATCGTCCAGCTCCATGCACCACGTAGTACGTCTCATGCCGTCGGCTAATCCTGGAGAAACAAGACTCAAGAAATAGAACAAAGCGTGTGCGTATCGAAGAGGTCTGCGAATCGATAAAAAGATCATTTACTTTTTTCCTCGAACAAACATCATAGGGATAATTAAATTAAATGTTGTATTCGTATCGTACCAAATCTTATCGTACCAGCATCGCCTGCCATCTGGATTGTAATTAAGTAACATTGATTACCCTTTCGTCAAAGTAGGAGTTATACGTCAAATGCTTTATTAATTGTTTCTTATAATTTATAATCCTTATCAATCAGACCGATCTGATTTTAATAATAGAATTACGGTCAGTCGTAAAGTAAGTCTCGCTAAAAAGGCAATTTCGCATTTGAGATTTCGGGTGTTTTCTTCAATTAAGGGGGTACATCAGAGTGAGCGCGCGGTACGAGGGTGTATTTTTAATAATTTTTTTCGAGCAAACTATTTTTTGTTTTTTTTTTCTATTGTTACTTGCATTCAATATATATATAAACAAGACTCTACACAAATTTTTGGATCCCAATCTGCGTAATAGTTTGCGATGTACGCCGCTTTCAAAAAGACACTCCGATTTGGTGGTTGACAGCAAATAAGCCATACGGTTCATCCGAAAAAAATACCCTTATAAACTAGACATATAAATTTATAACTCTACGGGACGAAATTTCGATATCTAAAAAAAAATGGCGGACCAGCGAATTTTATCACAGAATATTTTCATCGTTTATGAAAAAAAAAAAAAATAGAAGGGGGCCCTTTATCAAAAAAATCTCTCCGTGGCGACCTAGAGACTGGGTTTTCAAACATTTTAAGATTTTGTACATGCAAATCGAATGAATGGTTTTTTAAATATGCTGTGAACGAGGTTGAAAAACATAGTTTCGAGAAAAACGCGATCAAAGTTTTGCTAAGGATAATAATACGACTTAGAAACTAAATTTTATACTGTATCTCCGTCAATTTTACGAATTTCTTTACAAAATTTGGTAGGAGTATTTTTAACAAATGCAGTTTTCAGAAAATGAAAGAAAAAAAAATGAAAAAAAGTTTTTTTACTGTGATGTACCCCCTTAACACTATTTCTACCAAACGTGCCAAAAGGCACCTTTTAGAATTTTAATTTAGAATTATTTACAAAGTTCAATTTAATCCTTTTTTTGAAATCCGCAAACGGGAGGTGCTCGATAGAGCAATTATGCGTCTGTAAAAAAGGTTGGTATTAATTAAGAAAATCTATTTCAATTAAAATTCTGTATTTTTGGTTCCAGATTATTAGTTACGTACAATTAGCGCGGTAGAAATAATGTTAACCATAATTATATTTTTTATACTTAAACGTTAAAAAAATTATTTACATTCAAATTTAATTAAATTAAAATATCATTATTTATCTTCAGTATAATTATTTTAATTTATATTTCTTTGTGTTTCTTGTATAGCTTTTATACGAAATCGAACTAATAATAGTGTTAACTATAATTATTACATTTTTATATTAACTACAAGCCACTTTTATCCTATAGTCGTTTGGTAATTGTAGGTTTATAATAAAAAAAATCATGGTGTTTAGGATTATTCCTATTGCTGTGACTAACTATAAGAATATTCAGTGAACGGATGTGGAACTTTGGCTTGCCCTCGTGCAGTATAACACGACATCGTACAGTGAAAGTGTTAGGAGAGACCGCGAGTTTAAGTTTGACCAGGATGCCACATTACTTTTAAACTAGGACCTACTTTGATATTAACGTGGAGGATGTGAAAAATAATTATCGCGGATGTCCTGTTATATTCCATCAATGATCGAGTTTGATTTTAACATTTTTGCTAACGCGCGTGATCAAAAATCCAAAACCAAAAATATAGGATTATAATTAAAATTCATTTTCTTAATTCATACAAAATTTTCTACAGACGTATGATTGCTCTATCAAGCACCTCCCGTCTGTGGATTTCAAAAAAACATTAAATTAAACCTCGAAAAAGAATTCTAAAAGGTGTCTTTTGACACCCTTGGTAGAAATAGTGTCAAAAGGGTCCGGGGGCTCAATTATGATCAGTATGTCAAATTAGTCCGACGCTATAGGGTTTATTTTGACATTAACGTTGAGGATATAAAATATAATTATCGCAGATGGCACGTTAGACTTGTTGTTAGAGTTATTTATTTAACGCTATGGGACGAGACCCCTGAAGCGGGAGATTAGAATATACAATACAGAAAATATTATAAATCAGAATTTAACAGAAAAATACACCAAAATATACCAGTTACTCGAACAACAACAAGATTAACTGCAAACTATTAGAATGATCGATTATTGACGTCGCTTTGAAGGAAGTTTTCATTGGCCATAATTACACAAGAACTTTTTCAATTATTTACGTGTGAGAGGTAATTTACCTAATTTGACGATATTTATTCGCAAAAGGTTATTAGTCCGAAGTAACGACACATGTCATTAAAGAAAAATAAAAAATATGAATTTTTTAATTAAGGTATTAATTATTGTTTCGAGTCAATACACTGATCCGGTCCAGATATTGTCCAGACCGTTCTTCCAGGACTTTCCCAAACTTGTGAAAAAGTTTTTTCCAACAACTTACCACTTTTTGACATTAAAAAACCGTTAAAACCTAAAGATTAAACGTTATCGAGTATTTAGAAATGTCAAATTTCGACAGTATTGTCTATTTGTAAGCGATAGTAGGAGAAATGACGAGGAGAGAGGGGGTTCCTAGAACTAAAATATTCTAGAAATATGTATTCAAGACAATAGGTTCGACAACCTATAAATAGAGCCCTGATCATCAGGAACTGGAGAGTTGGAATTGCTGTACCATTGAAGCCACAAGAAATTATACTTCTCGCGACATAAATTTCAAGAAACCAGGTGATAAGAGTTCGTTTTATGTCAAATACGGAATTAAAACAGGAAATCCCTATTTCCAGTGAGAAAACCGTTTCTGAATAAGATTGTGAAAAAGACATCAGTAGAAAGGAGAGTAGAATGGGCAATATGACAACATTTCACAATTATAGATAATTGCAAGAAACACTTACCAACAGGTGTGTCCACTCCGCGTAAAGCGAATAAATAAATATTTTATCCCAATTACGGACCTGGTGTACCTAAAACAGAAAAATATATATAGAATGTTTTATCGGGATCTAGATAATATGTTAAAGACGTTTATTATTAAAAATCGTTTCAACACACTCGTATTGAGGTAGTTCGTTTGCATAAAAAAATAGTAATTAAGTCATTAAAATTGTTATACATAAACTGGTGATGTGAAAGACTGTGATAAGATATTGGCCTTACTTGTAGGATATTTCTTCCGCACCAACAAGATAATTCGGTAAGCCGATGTTAATATGGAGGTTTTTAATAACGCTGACATCCGGTGATAATCATATAGTATTCGTTACAAATTATTTTGCGCTATCGTAGTAAATATTATTGCAGAGTACATAATTTGAGACATGACTTTCTTTTAGAGATCGTAAGTCGCCGAATAATGCAAATTTAAGTTTTTATCCACATACTAGCTAGGAATTTCTTTACATATATATTTTTAAAGCAACAAATTGTTGTTCCTTTTTTAAATCGTACAAATAGTAGTTAATAACAATAATAATCAATCATTTTGCGTCGTAAAATAATACATTACGCAACAATAGCGTGAAATAGGCGATTATCGCACGAGTCGGGTTTGTCGCCCCTGCGGGACGAAGTCATTCTCAGAGGTCAACTTTATTCTTTCAAATGGAAACTTTTAATTTCTCTTATGACATTTTTTTAGGAACAAAAACCAAGCAACTTTTGCTTGAAATATTTATTTATACGAGGTCGACTTTTTTTTGGGACATTGCGGAAAAATAAATATATCGTTGTTTAGAAGCAAATGGAAATAATTTCAACAATTTAATTCTAATCTTGACCTTTATTTTAATATTTTTCCCAAAAGTGTTCGAGAAATTCAATTTTACGCATTCATTCGAAAAAGTAGAAAACGCAACTCGTGCGTAAGACGACTATCGCGCGAGTCGACTTTGTCGCTCACGCTTCATCCGGGCGACAAACCCGACTCGTGCGGTAATCGCCTATTTCACGGCTTAGTTGGGCAATGAACTATTGTGTATCAAGCCTCTTATCCTTTCATTTCAAGGATTTGTAGTTTTTGAGTAAGAATACAAGAAAATTCTGTTAGTTTAAAATTTAAATCGTGCTAATTTTTACTTTCCCGCATAATGTCAGCCTCGTAAAAAAATGTTACTTGATAGGTATATATGGGGCATTCCACGCCAAATCGGACGGTTCGTAAAATTTTGATTTTTGATATCCTCAATTTTCTGATATTTTTTAGTACCTACCGAAAAACCCTTCCTGGTAAATTTTGAGATTTTTTTGATTACCCGTTTAAAAGATATCAAATTTTCAAAAAAATCGCTTTTTTTTAGTTTTTTGCTGATAACTTCTTCAATAATAGTCCAAATTTAAACTTTTTTTTTCAAAATTTTTGTTTTTTCATGTACTCTTTAGAAAAAAATATTAAAAAAATTGATGAAGCATTTTTGAATGAGATTTTTGAGTTAAAAATTTTAAATCTCATTTTCCAAAGTGATTGCATATTTTGATTTTCGTCAAAATTTTTTATAGCAAACTACTACTCATTCCACAACTTTTCAGGCTGGTCCGATCGTGGGACCTCCAAAGCTATTATTTTTTTTCGATTTTTGAAAAATTTTTTCTTTCTATTAATCATTATGAATATCAATTTCCGTTACTGTATATTGTTTTTCTAATTATTTTTTAATAATTTCTACAGTTTATAATGGTAAAAAGGTGATTAAAATCAATTAATAGTCGTTAAATCAATTTATAATCAATAAAACAAAAATATTTATTTATTTTCGTAATTTTTTGAAAATTTTACATATGCGGGCATCATTTGAACCAGAATAATGTTTAACTCGTACATTTCCGCTATCCATTGGAACAACTGAATGAATTTTGTGCGTTCCTGCAATTATCTTATTGTTAGCTGTTTTGTATCTCAAATCTAAATTTTTCCGTTGCATTTAAATAATTCTGTTCAGGTGAAATATTACGGCAATATTTGGCAAATTTATAACAAATACTTTATAACAAAAAGTAACATTGAAAATTCAACCCCAATCAGATTTTTCAAAAAATTACCGAAAATAAATAGATTTTTTTTATTGATTATAAATTGATTTAACGACTATTGATTGATTTTAAACACCTTTTTACCATTATAAATTGTGAAAATTATTAAAAAATAATTAGAAAAATATTATACAGTAACGGAAATTGATATTCATAATGATTAATAGAAAGAAAATTTTTTTCAAAAATCGAAAAAAATAATAGCTTTGGAGGTCCCACGATCGGACCGGCCTGAAAAGTTGTGGAATGAGTAGTAGTTTGCTATAAAAAATTTTGACGAAAATCAAAATATGCAATCACTTTGGAAAATGAGATTTAAAATTTTTAACTCAAAAATCTCATTCAAAAATGCTTCAACAATTTTTTTAATATTTTTTTCTAAAGAGTACATGAAAAAACAAAAATTTAAAAAAAAAAGTTTAACTTTGGACCATTATTGAAGAAGTTATCAGCAAAAAACTAAAAAAAAAAAGCGATTTTTTTGAAAATTTGATATCTTTTAAACGGGTAATCAAAAAAATCTCAAAATTTAGCAGGAAGGGTTTTTCGGTAGGTACTAAAAAATATCAGAAAATTGAGGAACTCAAAAATCAAAATTTTACGAACCGTCCGATTTGGCGTGGAATGCCCCATATACATAGTGTATAAATATGTTTAAAATTTGAAATTTTAGATAAATATGCCGAAAAAGTTTCAAAAGAAGTAATTAAGGTTAATTTATCAAATTTTCACGAATTTCTAATAAAACTAAGTCCCCCGAAACTTTTTTTTCAGATTTTGTTCTAAAAACAAATCCATACATACCAGCATTTAATAATAGCACGTGGAAAAGGAAATACCCAAATTTTAAAACAGTTGTATTTCTATCGAAGGTAACTTTTACTCAGAAGTCTATGTCCCCATTGGTTTATATAAGAGAAATCTGAGATTTCTTATCATGTGATTAGATATCTCTATTTTATCCCGCAGCAACCAATTTCCCTCTTGCAGCAAATTGACGCGCGTCACTTGGCTGCGATACCATCGCTGTCGTTATTCAATGATTGCAGGAGTTATTCGAATACTATTTTTCATTGCGCCTTCACTGTTTAAGTAAAAATTAGGTTGTTTTGATATTTATGCATTTGATGATACTTGTATTTCAAGCATTCACCTCGAGTACATTACACTTTAATGTCACTTCATTATTCTATCAAAGTTGTGTTTGGATAATCTGCAAATCGTAATTCAAAGCGATACTCGACATTAATTTAGAAGTTGCAGTGTCTTAATTGGAAGTTCGTAAATTGAATATAAATAAAATTTATAAAAGAATAAGAGTTTGATGACCAAAGGTGGTGGGGGGTGAAAATTTGAGAAAAAAAGTTAAATACCATTTTTCGGAATAATTACCGAATAATTACATAAAATGTTTTAGCCAATCAAAAGTTGTCTCAGGCACTTCTACCTGTCAAAGTATAGTCGTGATTGCTAGGAAATTTAAAGGCTAAATTTTTTGACAGCCCCACTGAGCCTCTGCGATATTTTGATTGGCCAAAACATTTTCATCAATTTTTCCCTCAAATTTTCACCCTCTACCACCACCTTTCGGCTTCGAATTCTTGTATGGCGCACCCTGTATATTATTTTTAGAAAATTCGATACTGCCTGGTATAAATTATAATTCCCAGAAATATTATATTTCCGTGTCAAGATTTTGTCCTAGTCCTTTGCGGGTCATTTATGGAGGCCCTAAAAAATTCGTTCATTGAGTCCAGTACTAGAAAGCGATTATGGCTCAGAGCCTGCAGCCGAAGCCGTTCTCGCAAAGGTCGTGACTTAGATCTTCGATATCAATGCTAATGGAAATTTTAGTTTCAACATATCTTTCCGATCAGTTCTATCGTAATCGTAATCCTAGCAGTCAAAATTATTAACGATGCAAAAATCATTAATGATGTATAAAGGTGGCAGCGTATCTCGTGTCAATTTAGAGACAAGCACGAAAAACAAGACAACGGGAAGTAACCGCATAATTAATTCCAAGTAAATGCAAGTCCGACTGACAAAGTTGCATGTGCATCAAAGCCCTCTTCGGATTGACAACAATATAATGACGCTTCTATTGATGAAGTCAGGGGCTATGGGATGCATGCTCACGGGGATTTCACATTGATGATCTCAAGATCCTCACTTCTTTATACTGTAATTGCTTCGAAATAACACCATAAAAGAATACAGTTGTATTCCGAGTAGTGTTTCAACATTGAACTTTTTTTATAAGCCATACGTGGCAGGATCCATAATTGCAACGGCTTCTTGAGCGTGCACTTAAGATCTCCCATTAGGTTGCTTTGTGGGATCAAGGGAAGGCCTGAAAGAAACACTTCGTTTGAGCCTGGCAACAATTTAATTGACCAATAAACGACGTATGTATATAGGCTGGATTGAAGGATGAAATACGGCATTTGGTGCTTTCGTCTAACGATTGTTAACTTCTGACTAATTGTTGGAGGTCGGTAACCGCGGTGCTCGAAGTTCAATCACGCCGCCAACTGCTAATTGGGTGCACGATCTCTCTCCTGGAGGATTCTCGGTAACGGTCACGATGCGAAGATAACGCCGGGCGTGGTGAACGTCATTTTAACGTCGCAATATGAGCGCTCAATGTGGGACTCGCAGGTCAAGGGGCATCGTACATTCTCCAGGAGAGTCTTCCTGGTGAATCGACACCTGATACCACTAAGTCAACTCTCCCAAGACAAATGAAAATCTATGAAGAAACCGCTAGATATCGCTATATCATCGCGTGTATCCGTACAGATAAGGATTTTTTTTTTTTCAAGCCGGCAAAGATACTCGCTAATGAACTTACGTGGATGCATTTTCCCAAACGAAGAGCTGATTATACCGCAGACGTTTTCATTTTAGAAATCGGGTTCGAATTATTATACATATTCTGCGTAAGTAATGCAAAATACCGCACTGAAGCGTGTAATTAGAAATCACAGATTTACTGCGGCATTCGCCCGCGCAAGGGAATGGTAATAAATCTCGTAGAAGCACGGCTAATGGCACGCATCATTTGACGTGTCTATTCTACCTATCGCTCATATCTTTTCTCACGGAGAATTCTAAACGCATGAAACAGATGCTTCGGGCACGTATAGTATTTCTCTCCTGGAAAGAAGGATTCAGAGATAAAATAATACAACATATTCTCCTTTTTCACATGTCACTGTGTGAACATTTTATCAGGACGTGCCAACATTGGAGAAAACGGTGATATTCCAGCGGAAATTTATATGAACGCGTTATTATTGACAATCAGTGTTTCGAAGGTGACTGACATATTTCCATCTCTAGTATCCGTTTCAACCGGTTGACCGGTAATGGATCATATATGTACAAAAAACAAAGGTGACAATCGTGGGAATGGATCATATATGTACATATTTGAATAACTCTCAATAATTTGGATTGATTTAAGGGGTTACACCACTGTAACAGCCTAGAAAAAAGCGCTTTTTTGTCAATTTTTTTTTGGATGGAAGGAATAGTAATGGACTAATAAAATTTGATGAGGTGATTAAGCATATATTTAAGTATTAAACAAAAAATTATGATCGACAAACATTACAAAATGGCGGAATCCGAGCCATTCTTGCGAGGCTTATTGAATTTGAAGCACTCTGCGGCACGCAGTGTAGCTGGTGCAAATTTGCACATAGAAAAAAGAATAAAAAATCACTTATTCTACATGTTCATAGCTAGAGAAATACGTAGGGGATTTTAAAAATATTGAAATTTGTGTGATTGGCGAGTATTTGAATGAAAACATTACATTTTCCACAATAAAAGAGGTAATCTTTTGTTAATAACTAATGTTTAAATTAACATGTCGAAAATCCCCTACGTATTTCTCTTCAGAATGTTGTTTTAAAGATATTGCAAAGATTTAGAATCAAAGGAATGAAAATTGTTGAAGTTATGCTGCGTGCCGTTTTGAAAAATCGTGTTCCGAGAAAAACAGGTTGAAAATTTTGAAATCTGTTATAGACATTAAAAAATGCTTGGAGAAGGCTTGAAATTTTTGCTACATATTCTAGAAGGTTCTTAAGCAACTTCTAAGTCAACAAACGACAAATCGATTTTTTGAAAAATGTACAGTGGTGTAATCCCTTAAACGAAAATTGGCATATAACCGTTTCTTGGTGTGCTATATCCGAATAAATGGTCATATTTCAGAAATTTTCGGTCCCAACCTCAAAATTATAACAATTCGTGCATTAGAATCTTTTGTGTTCTGATGTAAATACTGTTTGAGCCATCCAATGGTTGTGAAAAGTGACACGTAGGGGTTTGCTTGGATCACTGTATGAATGAATAAATGAATAAATAAATAAATTTATAAATAAATGAATGAATAAATGAATAAATAAATAAATTTATAAATAAATGAATGAATAAATGAATGAGTTATGAAATGAAATCAGTAGTATAAAATACCTCCAGTTTTGATTTTCTTGAGAAAATGGAAATTTTACCCTCAACCTTCATTTTTCACACCTTTAGGGATACGTAGAGTGGAAACTAGGTTCGGAAATGAAATCAGCAGTATAAAAAACCCCCAGATAGAAGTTTTTTGAAAAACTGAAAATTTCACCCCACACCCTTATTTTTCACCCCTTTAGGGGGTTGTAAAAAGAGAATTGAGCTCGTCAATGACACTAGAACCACAATAATCCCCTAGATATTGTTTTTCATGTATTCTCGTGAAGAACTGGTTCGTACCAGAATTGGCACGAAAACTGGAAAAAGCTCCACCAGTCAACCGGTTGAGGTACTTTTACGCCACGTCTTTACGTTGCCCCCTATTCATGCCGCGTGGGTCGCGGTGGTATACACTATTGTATTTGTCGTAATCGGCGCGGCCTAAACGGAAAGTTCAGTGCCGGTCACTGGAGACCGTTATGGCTTTTCTCGTGTCAAAAAACCTTATTGGATTCATTATTTACGCAACTATCAACAATTATACAAAAATGCGTATGTCCTTTACAAGAGCCAATACAATGTTAATAATGTTTCTAAACATTCAGGTACAAAGGAGCTTTTATCAATCAATTAATCTATTAATTTAGACTACGTCTGAAAAGGGTTGAGCAATATTAGTCAAGTTAATAATTAATAGTCAATATTAGGCAGTGAATTGCTCGTAAATTGTTCACTTCTCATTAAAAATTTGTTTATTGCAACAATAAAAACAATCTATTAAATATTTGAATTACTGAGAATGGAGTCTGCAATATTTCTCCTCGTACAAAGTCCAAGAAAAAGTTAGTTTATGCCAAATATTTTGAGGTTAGAAACGGGCCTGTTACAATATAACAATGTTGCAGTGATGTGTTTAAATTATTTACCTAAACCAACTTTACAAGAGCATTGAACGGATGAAATATCGCCAATTAATGTTACTTTGCTCTTCAATTTCGTCGTTTTTAAGTAATATGTCGTAAAGCTGATTAATTTTTTAGCGCTCATTTTCCCACATTTTATAATATCTCCGACTTTCAGAATCCGTTCTCCTTCGACAAAATTCCTTTATTTAGGATTCGTACCGGCCCAATCACAGATTGCACTTCCATATTTATAATTTCTTATCACTTTGGAAATTACAAGATTATGCGCGAAACCCTACCATGTATTTAAAGTTGTCCCTTATCTCTTCCATGTTTTTTAGGCCCTTCCATCTCACAGATCTCGATACAACCAATCTGTATGTATAAAGATGGATGTTTGTATATGATTAATAGACTTCGAAACTATTTGACCGGTCAACATGAAACTTGACACATATATGTATTTTTTCATGGAAAAGGTTTTTACGCCATTTGATTTGTTGTAACTCGTCTTTGTAGATGGCGCTGTATCACATCTACTTCTATACCATTGGACCGGTCGCTATGAAAATCGGTATACACAGGTATTTGAGCACGAGGAATATTTTCGCGCTATCCACTTTGATGTAACTCGCCATCATATTGACGACAAAAGAGAATAATTTACGATTTTCAAGGTCCTCAATAATGAATACTGTTACCGACTATATGTTGCTTGCTCTACATCAAATAAAAGAACCAAAAATATTGTTTATCCACTCGTCTTACGCTAAATGTTAGCATTAGTTGAAATTATTTGAAGATCAAAATCTAAATTCTTCATACTCGTGGCATGGGCGAAGCCGTGCCGGGGGCTGCTACTAGAATATAAAATCTATGAAAAGCTTGGTGGTTTTTAATGTCTAGCCATAATTAGTTGTATTTTTATTTCATATTGTTTGTGTTCGTAAGCAGACAAGAAATCGGTAATTATCTACTGGCTACTTTTGTCATTCATAGAAGGTCAATGCCAGATCACACTGTCCCTTATTCTTTTCTTAGTCACTGTCATTGGGCATTGGTCATTGCTTCTCAACTCATCAGCGAGCAGTTACTAGTCATTGACATTGACGATTGCCATCTAGACTGACCTTTATTTTTCAACGCCCGTGCTCAAGCCCTAGCCAATCAGATTTACCAGTTTCAACCACATTGACTCAATGTTGATGTCCCTACCAGGCGAAGTAGTACCGTTTACGCGTAGTTGCTCTTCTTTTGATTAAGTATATGTTAAGGGGGGAGTCTGGTGTAACTAAGGTATTTTTCCAATGCATATAATTTCAAGATATAATAGAATTTTTTTATTGAAACTTTTTTTACATGTGAAGGGAAGTTCAAAGAACAAAATTTGCCATTATAGATTTAATTTGAATATATATAGTACATATATGGATATAGTAGTGGCAAGGGAAGGATTCGGTCAAAACGGCGGGATACCTGGAGTCCTGAGAAAATATCGGAAACGTAAAATGAGGAAAAATTTTTCTTCAGTAGGTATATAAAATGCGGATGAACCTCAGTTTGAAAAAAAAAATTGTTAATTGCAAAAGTGGCGGAAGAAAACATGAAAATGAACGATACATGTCCGCTATTTTGCAATAACTTTATGCTATAATAATAATTCATGAAAAGTCGAGGTTCATTAGCTTATAAATTTAATTATCTTCAATTTAAACGTTGAATCAAGTGAATCGGATAAAAATTCAATGAGCTATGCGTCCCGCCAATTTGGAAAACGTGGTTTTGAGAAAAACACGTTTAAAGTTTTGAGCTAGTCCGTGTTTATGTGCACCTACTTGGCGCTCTCACCGCTCCTAACTATATTTCAAGATCGAATTTGATGCTATAACTTTACAAAAGCATTCTTCACATGTTTAAGAAGATTTTTAAGCAACAAAAAAAAAATCGATTTTTTCGACCTGTTACACCAGACTCCCCCCTTAGAAGTGTATCCCAAAAAAGACCAATTTAATATTGTAGCAGTATCAGGGTCGTGATCCGTGATGAATTCAATCGCATTGTCGCCACATTTCACTTTGTCCGACTGTCGGATCTGTCGCTTCGAAAATGTAAATAATGTGCTTTTCTGCAACCCACGGTAGAACGTTCTAGAGTCCAGACTGTCGAAATACACATACACAAAGCCTTGATCTCCAAATGCAGTGACCGGATGCAACGACCAGTGTGATTGGGTAATTCTCGATCCTCAGTCTCCGATGTCCAATGACAATAAGCGTAATGTGACCTTTACATTAGGGGATACGTTATCCCCTCTGCTGTTATGTTTCTTAGATACGTAAGTAAAGAGGTACGGAACAAAACAGAAGATAGAAGGGACGGCATGATTGTTACTGTACGCAGACGACATTGACTTACAAGAGGACAATAACAAGCGGTAAGAAAAGAATACGGAAATATTATTGACCAAGGTCAAAGAAGTGGGCTTAAAGGTCAATGTGGTAAAGAAAACTCCGCGCGCTAACTTTGGCACATGCCTAATTCCTTCAGAGTGGGTGGGGCGTATACGCCCCACTTACGTATTTTCCGTTTTTTCACATTTCTGATCTATTTATCAGTTTTTAAGTGCATGTAAGAAGAAGTTGCATAATTTTTAGGTTCTCAGAGGTTTAAATTGTGCAATTGTTTTTTGAAAATTGCAAAAATTGCAAAACTTGCAAAATTTAATGTAAAATTCGACTTGTCTCTAAAACAATGTGCCCTTCAAGCCAAGTGAATAAAACTCACACCCTGGACCATATAAGATTTAATTTACCCCAAAAATTGTTCATTTAGAAATATATCAGCCAAATGCAAAGCATCTTAAAATGATGTATCATTTTTTTTTGTAACCAGAGCATATCCAAGAAAAATTAACATTTATATTTGCAACATGAACGATTTTTTATAAAATGACAAACATAAAATGTATTTTGTGAAAAGATTAACGCAGTTTTTAGAGCGTTGGGGTTCGCTTTAACTCCATACGACCTACGGAGGGTTAAGCAGTGAAAATGAAAATTGAGATAAATTCAGAAAACATCTTATTTATTATCAAAAAATGTTTTAATTGAAATATACAAAACAATATTTTCACTATTATTGAAAATGACGTGCTAAGGAAATCATATTCAACCCAAAGGGGATGGAGAAACACGGAAGTAGAGGAAGCGGCATAATTACATAGATTGCACACATTTTCCGATATAATTTACATTATTAAATAGAAAAGAAAATTGCAATGAGAAGGGAGACAAATGATCGAAACTTTTAGAGAATATGAAACTTCTAATTCCAATTTCCATTCTAGATCGGTTCTTTTTTAGAGAACCTATAATTTCCAAATCCAATTTTCAATTTAAATCGGTTCTCTTTTAGAAAATCTATAATTTCCAGTTACAATTCGGTTCTCTTTTTAAAGAACCTAAAGTTTCCAATTACAATTTCCTTCCCAATTCCGTTCTTTTTCAGAGAACCTAAAATTCTAATTCCAATTTAAATTCCAAATCCTTTCGACACTTTCTCAATTGAGGAATTTCACATTTTTTCCAAATCCATTTCGAAACTTTGTTAGTAGAAGAATTTTGAATTCTTTCCATTTCTTTTATAACTAACTCGAAACTGGTAACCTAATATAATTTCGCACCCTAGATTTGTAAATCTGAATTTTTATTATATACTGTGATTTCTTCTACATTACTTAAAAAATTACGTGTATTGTAAAAAAAAATATTGTCTGTATTCCAACAAATTACTATCCCTGAAACGGGTTTCTAGATCGATTCAATAATGGAAAGTAAGTCTTGAATTGCTCTTGAATCACCCCAACTCTAGGCGTAAGAAGGATAACAAAATCTAAAATACTAAAATATCCACAAGTTTATCTAAATCCGTGACCCGAAGATAATGCACTCTCCTTGTCAGTATAGAAAAATCTACAAGACATAAAATCGGTTGTGTTCACATCACAAGAATTTTCCAATTTAAAAAAATTCTAATTTTAAACAAATAATTCAAATTTTATTTTTTAATTTAAAAACTAAATTTAATTTTCTGTCGAACTGGGCTGCTATAGTCGTACCTAGAACACCTTAATTTGTAAATTTGTAACCTTACCGATGTTCCTTCGGCTGCCATATAGCGGAAGTCGATTGCATTGTTGTAACTTCGTAATTCTCCTGCACAAAGTGCTATTTTATATAGTCAGCGAATGACGAGTCGTGCTTTAACGTAAATAAAAAGAAAGTTGAATGCTGAATAGGTATGAAACATAAAGAAAAGACGGAAGGCGTGTGGGTAGATTCTCCACGTGACGAGAGCTTGGATTAATGTCTTCATCTGGAAGGAGCTTCTACGCGTAACAGGTAATCGATCGGTTATGGTAATCCGAGCATCGAGTCACTCATTAAAAAAGTACCATTCTCGGTGATGTGCATAAACCACAGTGAGCTTTACCCCTTACCACAGCAAGTGCAATTCGATTAACGTATATAGGAACGTCTAGTTTATGAGTTAAACATTAGTTTGTAAAATTAGCGTGCGAGAAAAAAATTAAAGCCCTTCATCAGTTTCGCTTCTTCTCGTTTCATTTTTAGCTGATCCATCTACTGGCAAATAATTCATGCTGATGGAAATTAGTATTAAAAAATCATATTTTTTATCAATTCTTTGTGTGTAATTACCAAACGAGCTTATTATAAAATTTTCAAATGAGCTTTTCCTTCCATTATAAAAAATGAGTACAAATCGAAAGTATCGTTTTTTTTCATTACCCCTTTTAGCCACAGTGGGTCTCTCAGAGACTCACCTGCATTTCACTAGTTTTTGAAGTCTTACAAACAGTAGATGACTGATGTTGCAACAATTGTTTATTCTATGTTGTAACTTTCCAAGACTCGAGTTAGTATAAAATAATAATTATTATTGGGAAAAAAGTGAAAAAAAAAAATTCCGTGTGTATTTTTTATGGCAAACTCTGTATTAATCTCTAGTTAGGTATAACGCTCTGGTTATAATTTTAAATATAACTAATTTTAAATATTTAATTTCTACATACTCAACAATTTTAAGTTTCTACAGAAATTGCACTATAGGTTTTCATAATTAATCAAAACCATGAATTTTGAAGACACTTGATTTACAATAATTCCAAAAGTATTGTACAAGTACCTCCATTCAGGATTAGTGTGTCCTCGTCGGTCCTTATACGAGTCGTTTGTTTTGAAAGTGGCCTAAGTCCATTTGTGACTTATTTGTTGTTAACTATACTAATATATACCACTTGAAGTTAGCTGTCATTAAAAGCAATTTACGAAATTTAAATATTAATAGACCCAGGCCATTTTCAAAATTTACAGCTTTTACCTTCGGATAATGAGTGGGACCATTGTAATGAAAGAAGGAATCAACAATATTATACAAATATTGTCCATTTATTATTGCACCAAAAAACAAAATAGCATCCAAGATTTTTTTTATCTGACTTCCGCTTCAGACTACGATCTACGATTGGCAATTGTTTACCGCCCATTTCCGTTTCACATTTTGCCAGATACCTCCTGTTAATCATTACAATGATAAAATAAGCGGCTCACACTTTTCTTGATATATAGAATAACTAAATTAAAATCTACACTAGTGTGTAACAATTTTACAAGGTGTAGCAAAATTTAAATAATGGTAAAAAAACGGCAAGCTCCATTGATAAGAATTTTTCAAATTTATAACTTAATTTACTATTGACAATTTTACACATTTTTTTAAATGTCGGCCATCATTCTTATCTTTTAGTCACATAATTATCAATATAATCATGAAAATAAACAAAATTTAATGACAAATATGGTTTGGGTTGGTTCCTTTAGTCGTGATATTTAATATATTAAGTATTTAGGTATTTTCTTTTGGATCGACTTTATTTTTTTTATTACTAATAAAGTAAATTAATTAATTGAGACTATTCCGATGGAATATAGTGTGGGTCGAGATTTTTAGATTTAAAACTTAATCTAAATTAACTAATTCGTATTTTTTAAGCGAAAAGTCACACATGGAAAAATAACCCGCGACCTGGGATTGAACCAGGGACCTTCACTTCTCCGTAGTGAAGCTCTTGTGCAACTGATTGTGAGCTATCGCGATCACGGTTTACTCCTACATGCGTCACTTATAATGCTTATTCATGAGTACCCGATAACTAGCGAGAAACTTAAGTTTATATTTGAGCTATCCATTATTAATTAATTTACTTCATGAGTAATAAAAAAAAAGTCGATGCAAAAATCAACACCTAAATATTTAATATATCAACATTTAATGACTTTAAGGAACTTCAATAATTATAATAATAGCATTATCAATATTTTCACTAAAACTATTTGCGAATACGCTCCGATGATATTCTAAGAATATTCCGTCACGTCACCGAAAACCTTTGAAAGGTCATCGACGAGGAAACCAATGAAGTAACCGCGGCATCCGCCCAGTGGGGCAAGAAATCACCGCTTGAGCCAGTAATTTCCTGGATAATGTACTACTGCTATGAATTATCTGTTAGTACCTAAGGTGTGGACCCCGAAGGGGTATTCAGCGCTATCACAGATATTTATAGGCCGATGGGATTAATCTAACGGCACGTGGCAAACTAATTCCTTTGTTTTAACACTCCATAACTTTCCTTCCTTTTCCTCCCCTAAACACTCGAGATATTCTAATGAAGGATCCTTCATTAATTATTTCATTATTATGTGTTTCAGGTTACACGGACGTAGCAGGACGACCGGTCCTAGAATACCAAGAAGATTCCTCCGTAAAGGAAGTACCCTTTGCTAGAGAAATGGCATCGTTCATGCTTTATCTTGCACGTTTACTCAGGTACTTAATTCCTAAATACCTTTTATGCACTACGCGTTGTCGTATATATAAGTCTAGTGTCATTGTCCGATCCTTGTATCCACGTACATAAAAGACACCCTTTTGTTGGACCATTAATTTAGTTACATTGCTTGTTTTACGTTCTTTTTTTAATTCTTTTATTGTCCATTTGAGCGACAGGAATTTCAAACATTTTGTTAATTATTTAACACTATTTCTACTAAAGATGTCAAAAGACACCTTTTAGATTCTGAATTTAGAATTATTTTCGAAATTTAATTTAATATTTTTTTGATATCCACAAACGCGAGGTGCTCAGTAAAGCAATTATGCATTAGTAAAAAATTTAGTATTAATTATGAAAATTTATTTTAACTATAATTCTATATTTTTGGTTTTGGGTGTTTGATTACTTATAATTAGCGCGATTGAAATAGTATTAAGGGGTTATACGCACTTAGAAGGCCGAAAAAAAGGCGATTTTTGAAGAATTTTTCCTGGAGAGACATTTCGATTTATTAATTTCAAACTTTGTGTACATATTGTGGTAGTCTTTGACTACTTTCTCAATTTCTTTGGTATAAAAATAATCATTCTGACAGCCGCTGCAGCCAATCTCCGGGAGCACCTCGAAGAAAAAAACACGTTTTGCGTTGAGCAAGATTTCTCAAAAACGGCTAAACCGATCGGTCTTCAATTTTTACACAAGTTTAATAGATATATTATTTAGTAATTGATCGTTGATTTTGACTCTACGACAAATATTTTTCATTTTATGAACAATTTTGCGGGCAAAATCCTCATGAAAAATTGATATTTTCGCTTTACGAAGCCGCCATTTTGTTAAAAATTGGTATTTTTCAAAACCCAACGATCAAACACGAGATAATACATTATATTAACGAAAAATTTTTGGTTTTTTATTTCCGATAACCCAGTCCCGAGATATCGTGCTCACCGCAAAACGTGTTTTCTTCGAGATGCTCCCGGAGATTGGCTGCAGCGGCTGTCACAATGATTATTATTATACCAACAAAATTGAGAAAGTAGTCAAAGACTACTACAATATATACACAAAGTTTGAAATTAATAAATTAAAATGTCTCTCTAGAAAAAATTCTTGAAAAATCGCCTTTTTTCAGCCTTCTAAGTGCGTATAACCCCTTAAGGGGGTAAGGTCACCTATAAAAAGAAATAATATATTAATTTTTTTTTTACAACTTTTATTATAAAAATACATTTTTTAAATATACATTGTAAATTGTACTACTAAATACTTACTAAATTATTTTTTCGAAATCCCTAATATCTAGTATAAACATACTAGAGATTTGTTAAAAATTTCCATTTGGCAAAAACAAAACAAAAACCAAAATTATGTATATATATCTGATAAAAAGTGTTGTAACTTTTTGTTTACTTACTTCTTCCAAAATTCCCACATTCATGCCGTAAAGGGTCTTCCTTCGAATGAAATGAGACCTTGTCGAGGCAAATCGATCAATCGGTGCTCCTCGAACCTTGCGCCAAATGGAAATTTTTAACAAATTTCTAGTATGTTTATACTACATACTAGAGATTTTGAAAAAATAATTTAGTAAGTATTTAGTAGTACAATTTTCAATGTATGTTTGAAAAATGTATTTTTATAATAAAAGTTGGAAAAAAAAATTGATATACTTTTTCTTTTTACAGGTGACCTTACCCCCTTAAGGGGGGAAATACATGTAGCAGCTTCAAAACATAAATTTTTGTTTTCCCATAAAATGTTAGTTAAACATCTCAAGAATAAGGTGGTAAAGTTTTAAACTGAAATTCGGTGTGGCCCTGGAATCGCTAATTAGCCGCTAAGTTACTAAAGTGATTGATTTTTCGTAGTTCGGAACTTTAAAAACGTTTTGCGGAAAACTACATTCTTTAACCCTTTGACTGCGGCTTACTCTTGCACGAAACTATCAATATATGTGGCAATATTCAGATGTCAGTCACTAAAGGCGCATATATGCGCCTTTCGTATATATTGATGAACTTGTGAAAGCGTATATATACGCTTTTTGCAGTCAAAGGGTTAAGATTGTGGGAAACATAACTTTAAAACGAATCCACCGATCGTGCTAAAATTGTACACACAACTCAATAACAATATTACCTTGAACTTATACCTACTTGTTTATGAAAATCGCTTTTCGAAAGTGCTTGTTTCTTGCCAAAAAGAAAAAAAATTTTACGTAAAATTGAAGCTTTTTTTCTGATATATTCCACTTTTGTAATTTTTAATTTTTCAAATGTTTCTTAGGTATAAGTTCAGCATCTGGATGTTGAAATACTAAAAATTTCTGATTCACACTTTTAAGATGAATATTAAAGTCGTTGGGACTCCCACAAACGGGTAACTGCCGCCAAAACCTTCCTAGAAGATCACGACAGAACGTTTCCATTTGTTTGACAATATTCCTTAATCGAAAAATTTATTTAAACACTTTAATTATGTAATAAAGTTTACCTAAAGTTTCAAAAATTTTAAACGTTTTGTTCCTTAACAAAAAAATGATAAAAATTGACTATTTTCTCAACCTCTACATGTATTTCCCCCCTTATTGTTAGTAACAAAATAGCGAAAAATAACACGAACTGAAATTCACTTGGAATCGAGGTTTTAAGAATGAATGCTTTTATAAGATAATTTGGTTGAACGTGCAAAGCAATTTATCATTATAATCATTTTATAATGTATGTAATATTCATTTTGGTACATAAATTACTTTGTTATATACATCATTTATCTTCAGAACGGAAAGAATTTTTATACGAAAAAAGGGCACTTGGGTGACATATTTCTTAATATTTGATCATTCTTAAATAGGTTTTTTTTTAATTTTCTTGCAAAAACTGTTACAATTTTGACCAGATTTTGGTACGTTTGATTTTTTTTTATAAATCATTGAGCAATTGCTTTACGAAATTAACCTCCTTTTTGGTGAAATTTCTTCCAAATTACAAAAAATAATTGTGCTTTGCTTGACATAAATTTCATTGACATTGACAAACTGTCATAAAGATAGTCAACTGTAAGTCGCAGTGTTGAGATTGGCAAAACTCAAGTAGAAATTGAAGACCGGATCCTTCAAGATTTTAACCAGTTTCTCTGCTGTCCAGTTAGACGAAGGCAAACCAAATTAATACTTGCAAGCCAGTTTTATCTGCAGGTATTATAAATACCTGCGATACTCATGTAAATTTACCGCGAGGTTCAGGTGCAACTAACCAGGCCAAAGTGCGTATGTGAAACGCACTTTCGTGTTAGATATTTTTACATATTACGTTGTTGAATAATACGTACAATTACAACCCTAACAAACTGAGACCAACTTGATCAGGATGAACTCGTATCTTTTTCGCAGATCCAGTTGCTAATTTATTCACGTAGGGGCGTGAGGGGTCAACCGAAACACGGGGCAATTGAATCAGTCGATTTAAAAAATATCACAAAAATGAAAAATTTAAGTATTCTTTTAAAATCATGTTTTAGTATATATACCCTTCATTTGGCAAAAATTTGGAATCATTGATTTTTAAAATTATATTTATTAGCAACTTATCGATTTATTGGAAATTGTAAAGTGAATATCAAGGTCTTATTTTCTAAAAAAAAAACTGCTTGTAGAACAACGTATTCGAAAACATCTTTACAATGTATTTTTAATATAATTATATTATTACATATTTAAGAAATTAAAATATGAAATTATAATAATAATTTAATTCAGTGTTTCGAAGATGACGACTCATTAGTTGCCTAAACGTTAACAAAATATTGAAATAAATATTTTAAAGATTGACAGACTGAAGAAAAAATATAGAAAGTTATTTATTTTCGATAATTCTATCTAAAAAAATTATCAACAAATTGTTGGTTTAATTGACCCCCCTCTCCCTCATTATATTTTCTGGGACAGATTTATTTTTAATAATATTTTCAATATCTTAATTTAATAATAATCTTATTTAATAATAATATTTTAACAATATTTTAATAATATTTTCAATATATCATTCTTATATTTCATTTTACTTCCGATGCCTCTTGGAACCCCTAACGTCGAACAAAGAAGTGGTCCCGAGAATCAAAGAAATCATAAACAAAGTTCTTTTCTTCCCTCGTTGTTTAAACATATACTCTTCTATCCATGAAATTTATCGCATATCGTCGAAACGATAGTCACGGTCTATTATGAGTGTCTATCGTCAATCGTATCATTTTATGACAGCCTTTCAACGTGAAACGTGTGAGTTTTCTCTACAGTTTCTCCACTTTGTCAAAGAATCGTTATATCATAGCTGGGAAAGAGTGTCAAGATATTCCGCAGCGTCTATACGGTCAGAATAGAAGTGATAGATGTCAGCGCTTCGTAATATCGCGGTATATCATAGCCATAATTGCGTGAGTTATCGCTACTCGGGTCTCGTGAAAGCCAGTATAAATCTAAAGCAAGGTTAAATTATACCAAACAATCCGATGCCCAAAGCTTGCACTTTCATCGAAAACACGTCGGACGTGTTCAATGTCCTAGGCTTGGCATAGTCATAGATTCAAATAAACGTCAGTTGAGCCATCATTATGGCTATTTTAGTAAAGTGCTTCATGGGAAATGCATGTACCAAACAATATGTAGAGAAAATGGGTTTGTCTAGAGACATGTTACATTTCTGTCATAATTTTACACACATGTAAATAGGGGAGACTGGGGACAGTTGAAACGCGGGGCATTTGGAACAAATGAACTAATTCCAAGACGGTTTTGTCTTTTGTATATAGGGATTGGGTCCCAAGGGTAAAAGAGACTGACTTTCGTGTTCCAATACGTCGCTCACTGCGTGTTGCCGTTGAGGGCACTTGAAACGTTTTTATTTTAGTGTATTGTTTTTTCAACACGTAAAGTATGTTTTTTAACTGTTCTCACATTGCGTATTAATCCAAAACTATTGTTCCTTATTCTGTGTAATTTAAATTATCATAAATATGAATATCCTAGTTTTCTTCAGTTTTTTTAAATATCTACTTACAACTAAAACTAGTAATTTGAACATAATTATCTTTTATTTATAGACGTTCCAACTAACCCCAAGCATTGTTCCTATTGACCCAAGCTCGGGGTCATTTGAAACCTTTTTAGAAATTTTAGAAATTTGTAGACATTCCTGATGTAATATCAATAATACTATTTCAAAAGCTACATAATCAGGCTACAATTGCAACTTGTTACGAAACAGGTATGGGTATAAAATGGGGTCATAGAAGGCTATTTTGTCAAAGACGTTTCAATTGACCCCAGTCTCTTCTACATGTGTAAGAAATGTATGGTGTTTCTTCAGCAGAAACCATTTTTTATGTTAGTTTAAAATTTGAAATTGACTTTAACCTAGACCTTTATATATAAGACTTATATACTTATATACTAGACTTTATATATAAACTGCATTGTACGTGAGTAAACCGCGTCATCACTGATAAACCACTGGACATATCGAGGCCATATTCACACCATATGTTATTAAGGTAACGAGTAAGGTTTTCAGTTATGTTTCATTTCGATGGACGGCGCTAAAATCTAACTCCTACATTTATGGAATGCACCGATTTTGCTCTTAGATACTTGCAGGAAATGTTTGCTGGTCGAAAAGAAATAGTTCTAGTGTGTTAGAGTTTTTGAGGTGAAGAGTAAGGGGTTTAGTTATGTTTCATACCGATAGGTGACACTCTACCCTTCTTGTGTTCAACGGATTCTCAGAAAAAAGAGGAAGACACCTAAAATTCGCATTTTACGGCTATGATAAAAAAAATTATAAAAATAATTATAAAATTATTTAAAAATGATTAATTCTTAAATTTAATCGCATTGACTTCTGATGGAGGAAAGTGAACTTTAAAATGTGCATGCATTCAATTTTAATAATAAATTAAAGCAAGAATTCCTAGAACGTCATTTTGTTAGTTAACATCGATATTATTTTCATAAACTATTGTCAAAAAAATTAAGTTTTTACTTTAAGAGAGTTTTATTTAAAAAAGGTGTTAAAAAAATATCGCAATTCACTCTCAAATTAACCACCGTATTTAAATTGTTGTCTGACGAAAACTCAAGAATGCAAACAATTTTTTTTTACATTTATAAATTTACAATTTTTACATGGCTTATTTATATAAGACATTTTGTTATTTTTTTTCTCGCATGTAATGTATGATTCGTAATTTTACAATACTTCGTGGGAAAAAGCACAGTTTTCGTCCAAAATTCATGTCTCTGGTGTCGTAACCAATTTTACGCTAGAACTTTCTCCAGGTTTGCTCAATTTAAAAAAAATATCTATGCATGTCCCTCCGAGGAAATCAGCCTTCCTGTACTACTTGCAAATTCTTTGAGAAACTTGAGAATTTTTCCCTACAGAGATATTCTGAACAGGAAGACACTTGTCTTATTAATCCAAGTTTTAATGATTTTAGTGAAGATAATATTCATATATTCTTGAGGCTCTAGAGAATGCAAAAAATTGGCATAACCTCATTATCCTCTGGTGTATCATTATTCGATTGTGAGAAAATATAATCCCTATTCAACGAGACTTTTGAGAAAATCATTCTCAAATTATTCTTCTTCAAGTTCAAGGGTAACGTAGAAATTTAAAGGTACATCCCCATATTATTACGAAAGTAAAAAAAAACCCTAGGTAAATAGGTACTGTTGGGAGTCGAGATATTGACAGCCGATTTTGACTGGCTGTAAGTTCACATTTACGGTTACTCACACACAAAGATGGTACGTGAGCATTTTTCTTTTACATGTACTGCTTGGGGTTACGTATTGAATTGCCAACTTTTCAGCGCCGAACAGTATATAAACTGCGGTACCTTAGAATGACCGAGAATTTTTTATATTCAATACATAAGGTATTCCATCCCGTTTCGCACGGTAAAAAAGTTCACTGCTCCGAAAAAACTTACAATTTTGACGTACTTCATAATCGCCTCCTTAGAATACATGAGATTTTTTTCAAAATTTTTGATCCGTAATTTTTTGAGTTATTTGAAAAATTACTTTTTTCCAAAAATCGTCTGTATCTTTAAAACATGCGATTGCACAGAAAATTCTTTAAGACAAAAAAGTTTGAGTTTGTAATGAACTACAATAAACATTTTTTTCTTCGATTTTTCGAAATGAAGAAAACCTTATTTTTGGAAAAAGTATACAAAAATATTTTTATTTCGTCATTACGTCACGATCGATTTTCCTGAAAAAATTACAGGACATGCTGTTATGTGTAATGAGCGACCACATATTTTTTTTAAAGTGGTTGGTGATCTCATATGCATGGTTCAATCGTGTTTCTAAAAAATTAGAAAAAAAACTGATTCGAATACTGAGTAACAACGTAGTACATTGTACTACATACAATGTAGGGTTTACTACATAGGTTTATACATACATGTAGGGTTACTACATACATGTAGTACAATGTACTACATTGTTATTCAGTATTCGAATCAGTTTTTTTTTCAGAAACACGATTGAACCATGCATATGAGATCGCCAACCACTTTAAAAAAAATATGTGGTCGCTCATTACACATAACAGCATGTCCTGTAATTTTTTCAGGAAAATCGATCGTGACGTAATGACGAAATAAAAATATTTTTGTATATTTTTTCCAAGGGCCTTCATCTTCTGTTTCGTCGCTTTTTTTTATTAGTTTGAGCTAAGTTGGGTCTTATTTATTTTGTTACAAATATATACAACATATATATAAACAAAAACATACAGTTTATGTAAAAAAAGAAAATGTTACGTAATTGCGAAGAAATTAAAAAACGCGATTGAATGCGTAAAGAAAAAAAGGGTATTTTGTTTCTTACAAATAATAAAAAGGCTTAGGCTTTGCTGATCCAATCAATAAATAAATCCCATTAAAAAGGCTGTTGTTAAAATTTTAAAATACAAACACTCAAATTATTACAAACATTATTATTGTATCAATACCTCATATTCTATTTTTTAACCATTATTACAGTAACAAATTTTGCCTTGTGGACCCACATCCTTTGAAGGTTTGGGAGATAGTAGGTACAAAATTGCTTTTTGATTAAATAAAAAACAAGAGGAATGTTTTTTTTTACGTCAAAGGGTGGAAAAGATCCCTGAATGCACTTTCTACCAACAATAAGTAAACTGAAGTTCTCGTGCATGTTGGTAATAATTATAATCCCGTACTTGCTATGCAAATCGTTTTCACATTCACATCTCAATTCGTTCTTCCTACTCTACGGCTTTTACACGCCTACCCTAATCATCGACAACGGGCAAAATTATAGCAGCCGTTGCTCCTATGACGACGTATTTCCGACTGATTCTTTCACGTGAGAGTTTTAACCCTACAGCTAATAGAGAAAAGGAAAACGCTCTAACAAGTGCTGTACCTGACGGCATGTTCATGTTCATGCTCATATTCATATTTATATTCATATTCTTTCAACCTGCATTTAAGTTATCAACAGATTGTTGGAACCGTCTTAAGTATTAGTTGTGTCAATGATTAAGCGACGAGAGTGTGTACTTGTTGCTTTATTTATGACTTTTGACCTGCATATATATTCCTAGTTTTTTTTTTGCAACTAAAGAAAGAACCAGATGTGTTGGATCGTCAAGGTGTAAATAAGATACCGAGTAACTGATAATTAGGAAATTTTCTTTGCGCTGGAAAGGAAAGTCGTAATGAATTAAGTTCGAAAATTTATGTTATTTGTTTGCAGTAGCTGCAGTTGTTAACATTCAATTACTTCTTCGAAGGTAAAGCTACGAATCAGAAGCAAACTTGTCTCTATTTTTATTTTGAAAAATGTGTAATTATCTGATCATTCATATTCAAGTATCGTCGGTCATTCGAAGGTATGATAATATACGTACCTATTTGCAGTGGGACCTCCGTATAACAATCTCTTCGAGATCGAGGAAACTCCGCATAACAATTTTTCCCTTAATACCCACTTTGCGTGACTATGTGTGACTAGGTTATAAACTTAATGCGCAGAAGATACATTTTCTTTGTACGTTTTTGTTTATTGTTTGCTCAGTCCTGAAGAGATTTTTATAACGAGGTTCTACTGTGTCCGTCTTTTTATAATTCTTATTTAATTAAATAGGGATGCAATTTCTAATCTTTATGTTAACCTTTTTTTGACATTTACATTTTTGCTAGTTACTAAAATTGTAGGTTTCTGGAAAAAAGCTCTTACATAAGTTTTACAGATTACTAGGGGAAAGATTCAGTCAACATCCGAGTCACTAAATTGGCCTAGGGACAGTCTAGGGATTAATTTAGAAAATATTAAAGAAATTAACATTTTTTTTTCTTCTTGAACCTCTTCAGTGGAGGAACCGTACTGTAAAATGAATAAGTGATTATTTTCTACTAACCATAAAGATATTGGTTTGTATATATGTCATTTAATTTAAAAAATCAAATTTTTAAATGAGTTTATTAATTTTAATATATCAGAAATTAATAGATAAAGATATTTTTTCTTATGTTAGATTAGTATATTAATTTCAAGAATTAAAAAAGAAACATTAAAATTGTTTTTATGATATTTCATGAAAATGTAGTGTCACCAAATTAATGTTAATTACAAATTAATAGATCGATTTTAATTATTTTATAAATAAATATAATAACTACTTTTTTTACGAGCTTGATTCCATTACATAGAAAAACCCTTTCGGTGTTTTATTTTTTTAGAAAAATAATAAAATAAAATATTTGATATATTACTTATGACTTATTGATAGATATACTCTGAAATAATTTAAGCTTTTGTACATTTTTTCCTGGGAACTACGTTTTAGAATTACCATATATTAGTAAAATACAATACAATAGTTTTTTTTAATAACCGAAAATTTGCTTTAACAATTACCCTTTGGATTATAATTTAAGGAAAGTGACAAAAAAAATATTTGATATATTATTTACTACTTGTAAATAATAATTTAAGGCTTAATCGATTTTGCCACTGAATTGTTCATTTAATTATGAAATATAATTAGTAACTTTGTGATTAATGAGGGAACAAAATTCGAAGTAACAAACGTACACATCTACACATACGTAATATCTAAAGACCTGTAACAGGTCAGGATATAAAAGTGAATCGGAATAAATGACTTCTGAGATAGCTAAATTAATTGTATGATACAAATACAAGTCGTTTGATATAAATTTGTCGAAAATTAATGGCTACAGAGATAGTTCGAATATGATATTAGTCTAAATATCATGATCAAATATTACATGAATTCTCTCTACAAAATACATTCAGTAAAGGAACATAATGTATCAATTAAGTTGTACAAAGTTGTACTCGTAATATACTGCAGTTAGTTTATAATGTAACAGTGTGATTTGGCATATAAACAAGTTTTTGGACATATCCAGGATTTTACTACCGCAAATTCTGATTGTTATATATAGACGTAACAATTGTTATGGGGCGGATGCCAGTACATATCTCCAGCTTTTGAAAACATACTCGATTTTGAGTAATTTTTTTTTGAAAGCGACAATTTGATGAATAAACATGTGAAGTCTTAGCGGAATTAAATGAATTTTGAAAAATTCTAATTATGTTATTTGAATTTTTATTGAAATGTACAACTAATTATGAAATTTAAGAAATTCAGAAGTTAAAACGATATTTAATATAAAAAAAATTAATATTAGGTTGGGGAAAAAGAAAGCCATTATTTTTTCAGTAGATGGCTGTAGTAAAAATAATGGATTTCTTTTTCCCCAACCTAATATGTAAATTTATATTAATTTAATATAAACTGATTTAATATAAAAAATATAAAATATCATACTTTTATTTGTATGGTTAGAGATATATTTAATGTCCAATATCTTTTCAGGGTTGTCGTGTTGATTTTGTATAAAATTTCCATGTCGAAGTTGAAGCTTCTCTTGTGCTATTTTCATTTTTATTGAAAATTTAGCGAAAATTTCCATATTTTATATCAAAAAGATTGAAAATTACCATCTCATTGCTTGTAAATTTTCAAAACCGTTTCTGTATTTTCAATCAACTATTCGTATCAAATTTCAACACTAAATGTATGTTTTAATTGCTTCGCATATTTTTCTGTGACATTTTATACAAACATTTTTTATAATGTGTACTAGTTGTCTCATAAAAAGTAGTACCATCGTCCACTACATTTTTGTAGTTAAGACCATTTAATTGTGAACTTCATATAAATTGTTTTTTTCAATGTGTGGATATTGTTGTTCACTTTAGAGATATTTATTCATATTCGAGTTACTGATTTAAAAAACATTAGAGGCGAAAAACCTTATTTGTTAAGTAAAGTCATATTTAACACTAAACCTACTATGGAGCGGTCAAATGACCTTTTTACACGTATTTTAAATGGCTTGGTGACGTCACGGTAGGTTTAGTGTTAAAGTCTACACAAAATTGCAACTTTTTCCGGGTTAACCCTAGCAAAACCGTTTGAGTGCAACGGGTATTTGTTATTTCAAAATCAAAATGGCTAAGTTCTTTTAATTCCGTGTTTCAAAAATTGCGATACGATTTTTGGACACAAGACAAAAACGCGCAATTACATCGTTTGGCACTCAAACAGTTAAGGGGCACATTTCTTAGAGAATACTCCAGTTTTTTTTACATTTAACGTTTAAGGGGGTAAGGTCACCTGTAAAAAGAAAAAGTATATCAATTTTTTTTACAACTTTTATTATAAAAATACATTTTTCAAATATACATTGAAAATTGTACTACTAAATACTTACTAAATTATTTTTTCGAAATCCCTAGTATGTAGTATAAACATACTAGAGATTTGTTAAAAATTTCCATTTGGCGCAAGGTTCGAGGAGCACCGATTGATCGATTTGCCTCGACAAGGTCTCATTTCATTCGGAGGAAGACCCTTTATGGCGTGAATGTGGGAATTTTGGAAGGAGTAAGTAAACAAAAAGTTACAACACTTTTTATCAAATATATATACATAATTTTGGTTTTTGTTTTGTTTTTGGGTTTAAAAAATTCAGAACTTTTGCAATTTTATTTTCTTTCCAAATTCCCGCATTCATTCCATAAAGGATGGTTTTCCAGAGAAAATGAGCCATTGCAGAGTCAAATCGGTCAATCGGTGCTCCTTGAACCTTGCACCAAATGGAAATTTTTAACAAATCTTTAGTATGTTTATATAGTACTACATACTAGGGATTTCGAAAAAATAATTTAGTAAGTATTTAGTAGTACAATTTTCAATGTATATTTAAAAAATGTATTTTTATAATAAAAGTTGTAAAAAAAATTAATAGACTTTTTCTTTTTTTTGGTGACCTTACCCCCTTAATAAAAACATGGAAATGAATTGACGGCCATTTTTTCTATAAAAGCTCCATCCATTAGACCTCCAAGAACCTAAAAGGCGCTTATGTACACTCAAAAATGACAAAACGGATCAGATATGAGTAAAAACAGAAATGAAGTAGTCCTGAAAGGGGTAAAAGCATAAATCACGAAATTAATGGATGGTAAATACATCTGTATTTTCCGCATGTATGGTAATGAATTTGCCTTCCCTACGAGAGGTTATGCTAACTGACGAGCTTGGCTGAGACAAGTAGAACATTTCCTTATCGTAAATACAGACTAATTTATTCTGAATAAACAGTACGTTTACTTCAAGTAGACTCTCGTCATCACAAATAAACCTCACATTTCATTCATAAACAAGTGAAAGTTTACTTATTTGAAAGCATTACCTTTAGGTAGGGTACGAATATTCATATTTATTACTTTATCTAGAAAACTTTGTGTAACATTTTCAAATAAAATGTTTTTAAAACTACACCTTTTACTCAATATCGAAAACTATTATTATTATTATTATTATTATTATTATTATTATTATTATTATTTGTTTCTATACGCTACGAATTCTATGACTTAGGTAAATTTTTGAACCATTTTTAATATCGAATAATAGTATTTCTATTGTAATTTCCTAAAAATTTGGTGTCCTGAATTTTAAAGCTGTAAAATGGTTCATTGAATTTATTAATTAATTTTTGTTTCTTTATAAATTTCTTATGCATTAATTTTAATTTTAAAGTTTTAATTAAATCATTAAAAATATTTCGTTGTTACATGTAATACAGTTTGTTATTATTATTGTTTATTATTATTATTATATATAGTTTTTGATATTATTACAGTTACATAAATATTATTAGTAGTGGGACTAGAATAATTGTTAAGATGGTTATTGTTCGTTAACAATGGTAACTACACATCAGGTGCGATATACCATTATTATTAAATTGCATGGCTTTACTGTAGCTGAACAATGTTATACTAGTATCTACAGTAATAGTTAATTCTCCGCTACCAATATAAAGTATTGTAACACTATATTTAATACTATTCTCAATTCTTAATTGTTGCAATATATTCTCATAAGTACTTATTACAAGCAAGTATTTTTCATATTTTACCCTTAACACCCAACATGGGGTCTTTTGTGCTTTGAAAAAAAAAATTGATTTTTTATTGGCTTTGCTACGAATTTGTGAGGAAAAAGTGGATACAATTTTTATTTTCAAAAAACCTTTTGAATTTTCTGGTAGAAATATCTTTTGTACGTGTCAACTAGTCCAAAGATATTTTATTATGTAGCCTATGCTCCAGTTCGACATCTTGGGCGCAGTTTTATTGTTTTTCAAGGGCCTTACTTGAAAACCATGAATATTCATAGCGCGATCCGTATTTATTTGGGTTGCATATCTTTCGAAAAAAAAATGTTGCCGGAATTTACTTCGTCAAATAACGTAGACTTAACATTGTTAAAGTTGCAGTTTATAGAGTCCTAGGTTGCTAAAGTCACACAAATTAGTGTTAAAGTAACACACAAACAAGACGTTGGTTAAAAATTCTACACCACGCCTTCTATGGTGTATTAATATTGGCAAAGTACATGCAAAACTTAACAACCGGCACCTCATCACCATACATTGTTTATATAGTATATCACAGTATCTAGAAGAAGGGTTTCGAGATGGTCAAACGATATAATGGCGAGGATTTCATGGTGATCTACTTGTGCACCTCACCGTATTTCCTCATAGTTAGAAACTACAGGAATGTTTTCGCAAATTATTTTCTTTTGTCTGTAAATTCATTTAATAAATTTAAAGGGAAAGACTAAATTGAAAAATGAAAATTCGCTGCTGTTGTCTTTAAACCTTTTTTTTAATGGTTCCCTAGGAGTAAAATGAGGTTTTTAAGAGATTCCACCTAGTGACAGCCCCCAAAACAAAGATTTATAGCCTACAACCTAAATTTTATACGTAAAACAGGTGTCAGAGAGAATAAGCCCATGCGCAAAGTGAGAAGGTATACGAGCCGTTCAATACACAAATCGATTAACTCCATTTTTTCCATTTTTTAAATTTGTTATTTAAAAAGCAATATATGCTATTTTATCATTTTTGTCAACTTCATTTTTTATGGAGTTAATCGGTTTGTGCACTGAGCGGCTCATATATGACTGCTGGACATCTAAAATAATTTTAAAAGCCTTAAAAAATAATAACTCCAGATTAGAATTTCAATTTATACCTTATTTCAAGAAGAAAAAAAATTTTCTTATATTTACTTGTCAAAAAACCTCAAAATTTTCCGATTTTTTAGTTTAGTCTTCCCTTGATTCGAGCATAAAGTAAATCACTAGAGAAAATTTTATTATTTCTTTGTGTAAAAAGGGGCCACATGAGAATTTTTGTAATTTTTCGTTATAATATTTTTAAATCTTATAATACTACAATTATTTCTTTGAAGCTAAATAGCGAAAATTGCTAATATTATTGAGATTTACTATGATTTTAGGAGCTGCTACTCAATAATTGAATGGGTCACCTCGAAAAAGTTGTAAGGTACAAACTGCAAATTGTTCAAAAACCCCCGAAAATGAAAAAAATAACCTGATGATAGAATAATAAAATGGGTTGCCTCACAAACGTTGTAAGGTGCAAATATTTTTAAGGGGGGCAATACATGTAGACGGTAAGAAAATAGTCAATTTTTATCATTTTTTTTCTTACAGAACAAAACGTTTTAAATTTTTGAAACTTTAGGTACACTTTACTACATAATTAAACTGTTTAAATAAATTTTTCCATTAAGGAATATTGTCAAATGGCGAAGTTCTGTCGTGATCTTTCAGGAAGATTTTGGTGGCAGTTACCCGTTTGTGGGAGTCCTAACGACTTTAATATTCATCTTAAAAATATGAATCAAACATTTTTAGTATTTTAACATCCAGATGCTGAACTTATACCTAAGAAACATTTAAAAAACTGAAAATTACAAAAGTGAAATACTTCAGGCAAAAAACTGCAATTTTACGTAAATTTTTTTTTCTTTTTGGCAATAAAAAAATCATTTTCGAAAAGCGATATTCATAAACAAGTAGGTATAAGTTCAAGGTAATATTGTTATTGAGTTGTGTGTACAATTTTAGCACGATCGGTGGATTCGTTTTAAAGTTGTGTTTCCCACAATCTTAAAGAATGTAGTTTTCCGCAAAACGTTTTTGAAGTTCGAAACAACGAAAACTCAATCACTTTAGTAACTTACCGGCTAATTAGCGATTCCAGGGACACACCGAATTTCAGTTTAAAACTTTACCACCTTATTCTTGAGATGTTTAACTAACATTTTATGAAGAAAACAAAAATTAGATTTTTTGAAGCTGCTACATGTATTGCCCCTCTTAAACAATTATAATCGCACCATCAGGTTATTTTTTTCATTTTCGGGGATTTTTGAACTATTTGCAATTTGTACCTTACAACGTTTTTAAGGTAACCCATTCAAGTGTTATTGTGTTGGTGATTAAAGATGTATTATTGTATTAAAATAACGTTAAAATTAACGTAATTGTATTTTGAAATTACGATTTATTTCAACATTTTTCATTTTCCAAAAAATTCCATGAAAAAAAATTGAAATTTTGTAGGCACTAGATTTATTGTTTAAATTATTAACCTTTTAAAATTACTTTCAATTTCACAGACATCTTAATTTATACTTCTAAAATATTTCACTTCTACTATTTTCAATTCTACTAATTGTAAATCAAGAGGTTTCAATTAAATGAAGGGCAAACATCTTTGAGTAGAATAAATTTGAAAATTCCAATAAAATTCAATTTTCACTTTGAAACTTATAAAATCGGCCGTTTGGAATGTATTCATTGATTACAAATCTTTTAAATTCATTATTATATTTTACAATTATATAAAAAATTCAGGAAAAATCTACCAAGGCTTAAATTATTATTTACAAATTGTTAACAATATGGTAAATATTTTATTTTCTCATTTTTCATAACCCACGACCGAAGGGATTAAAGCAAACCTCAGATTATCCCCAGAAAACGATTGTATTGTATTTTACTATGCATAGTAACTATAAAATGCAATTTTCTCCCGGGGGCCCGAACTGTACCGGATAGTTGTAATGGAAAGTTGAATGTGTCATAAATTATACGATAATGTGAAACAAGAATAACCGTATCTGATCGATATCACTGATTTTACTATCGGTACTCTTAAAAACGTCACTTTTTAGTAACTGAAAAGTCATTATAACTACTTATTATTTGTTACCACATCACAATGAGGCCTAATAAATGTCGTAGTACCATGAGAGAAACAAAGTAATCTCGCGCTATTGGTTCAAGCAATGTATCGCAATCTTACAAGAAATGAAACTGTATAATTAAGATGCAACAATAACAAATCATAAATAATAAAAATGCATAAGATATTGGGTTACAAATATAATTTGTCCCTCTCAGTAAATAGAAATTGTTGAGAAAAAAATTCGTAAAAATCCTATATTATGCTAAATGTTACTATTTCTTAGTATAAAAAGGAAGCCAAACAAAAATAGATAATAAAAAATAAATCTGTAAATTCATTTAATAAATGTAATTTGGAAATAACATGAAATAAATCAGTGGAGTAAATTTTACTATGGCTTAGTGTGAAAAGAAGGCCACATAAAAATTTTTGAAATTTTTTCTTTCATATTTGGGAATCTTTTATCGCCACCACTATTCCTCAGTATGAAATTCATTTAATATAATTGATTAGTTGATTATAATCACAATTTTACAACCGTTACAATAAAATTTTCCCAAAATTTGTAAAAGAAACTATAAAATGTTAATTAGGATAACCAGCCCGAAATTTCTAACGATTCCTTAAACTTTTCTTTTGAAACGCAATTTTAAACAGCAAAAAATATTAACTTTATATTTAGTCTTGATTATAATTACAATCGAAATCGTCGTCCCTATTTCTATGCTCCTTCAATGTTCATTGAATACATTAATGTTCCCCCAGTTTGTGGGCCTGTACATTTTAATTGCTGCAAATCGTATTAATTTTACATATTTATAAACCATTACAATTTCTTAACATTTTGGAAAGAAAAGTTCGATAAGTCTGTCAAAATCATGATTATGAATTCGAAAAAAAAAAATTAATTTAACTATAACAATTCAAAAATGTAAAATACTTTGTACAAAAATAGTCTTTTTATTATTATAATTCCTTCTTCTCCTTGGTTGGTCGTTTCTTCTGTAATAATAATTCTCCATGTTTTCTTTTATTCCTTACGGCCTTTTTATTTTTAATTTTTTCTTCACAAACGTTTCAGACCTGGTTTTGGTCCATCTTCAGTGTGGATTACAATTCATTAATATTTCATTGGGTACAACTAAAAATTGGTTTCTACATTAGTAAGTTATTTTTAAAAAAAATTTTTGTTTATAAATATATTCTATTGAATTTTTACTCACTAAATTGAAATAAATTGAATTAAGTTAACTTCCACATTAATGTATACATTCATGGATCGACGTTACAGTATGATGTTCTGATTTAAAATGAAGTGAAATAAATACATTAATTTCAAATTATCCTATTAAGGTTCTCACGCTTTGAAATCTAAATATTGTTAATCTAAATATTGTCTTTTTATTATTTTTACTCGATTCTCTCTATGTCTCAACTTAAATATAGAGACACATTAATTGGGACAGGCACACACACATAGGGACCGTTACCCTAATATTAAATCAATCTTCGAAATGACCCTTGTTTAACCCATTTTGAAATGATGCAAAATTAATAACGCCATTAGATCGCTATTAGGAGAAACAGATTTTGATGAATGTTACTACTTGTTCGCATGTCTTCTTCCAGCTTCACACACGCCTGCTCAACTTTCTAGTACAAGCGTGTTTATCTGCTCGCGCTACCAAAAATTTATTAGTTCGTGTGCCTCCGGGTATTTGAACGATATGTCATAAGTTACGTTTCTTCACAACTTTATCCCGGCTGTGGAGGATATATATAAACCCATGGCATACAATACCGTTAATGCGTGAATATTATCGCAAATTACTAATAGAGTAATAAAGAATAATATATTCTTTTGTCGACAATTCCGTGTATTTCATTTCGATGTTAACAATAAACCTGTTAGAGAATATCACTAACTCTTTGAGTGCATTGCGGATATTTCCACTTTTTATTAAAATCTTAGATCAATTGTATTAACGATCTATTGTGTATCTCGGAATAAATTTCTAAGGCACCGGATCGGAGAGGTACGGCTGCAGCTTTTTCCAGAAAGATATTGAGGGATGAATGCAACGGAGGAACGGTGCTACGGGAGCCGCGTGAGAAACGGTGCACACTTATACGAACCACCGACATATCGTAACTTAACGTCAGTTATTATGATACATAAAGTATACGTTTACTCAGCAACCAAAACTTCAAATGAATCTTTGCACATATTTCTCGTATATCAAAAGGGAGAAATCGTTAGAAATGAATTGAATGGAAAAACATGGTATGGAAGTCAGTTGTATGTCACGCGGCATTTACAGCTGTGTCAATATTTGTCCCGGTGCACACGAGTTGCTCGTGTTTTTTGTACTGCAAATGTAATTCCGAACAAAAACAGTGCAAACACGCACTTGCATTGAAACTTCAGAGCTACGGTTTATGAATAAAGAAACGATTGGATTAATTTGCGTTATTTTTACAATACAAAAGGCATTTAATTGTGACTGTGTGAATAGGATCCAAATATTGAAAATATTGTCTATTAAAGGTTCTTGAATTTTACATATTTGTGACATATAGGTTTTTGCAGAACAATTAATTTTTGTGAGTCAATACAAGACTGAATCAATACAGCCTCGGTGCATATAAATAATCTTTGTCACGTGTGCAGTAAAAATAATTTATATAATAATTTATATAAATAACATTGGCGTACCCAGCTAAAAATAATAACCAGGTCCTGATCAAGTCTTTGTAAGGTAAAGAATCTGACCAAGACCTGATATGTTGTGTAACAGTTTTCATGACAGGACGTTATTATGAAATTGTTTAAATTATGTTTAAGGTAGGTGTCTAGTCTAGAGAGCGAAAAAATAAACTTATTTTCGAAAACGTTTTTCTCCGCTTCTTTATTAGACATTACAATTACAATATTTTCTAGGACATCATGCTATCCTTATCGAATGGAAAAAAAATGGTTTACATCGTCCAGCGTTTTTTTTTCCAATTTTCAGAAGGCGCCAAAGTCGAGTCCTCGATAAAAAGGTGCTCCCATGGCGGACGAACAATCTCCGGATTGGAACGTTTGAAACAAAAATAGGAAAAATCTTTTTAAAGAGGAAGGTTTGCCATATGGTAATTCACCACCGTTTGCCAAAAATCGATAATAGAAAAAAAAAGGCGGTTATTTGAAAAACACTGTACGAAAATCGACACATTTTTGCACCGTTTGCGTCCTTTAATTTTCACATTATAAATTTTTTTCCAAAAATCTGGTGAATTACCATACAAAGCACCTCAATAAAGAATCGTACAAAGTTTCATCAAAATCGATGTAGTGGTTGCGGAGATTGTTTGTCCGCCATGGGAACACCGTTTTACTGAGGACTCGACTTTGACGCCTTCTGAAAATTGAAAAAAAAACGCTGGACGATATAAACCGTTTTTCCCCATTCGATAAGGATAGCATTATGTCCTAGAAAATGTTGTAATTGTAATATCTAATAAAGAAGCTGAGAAAAACCTTTTCGAAAATAAGCTTGTTTTTTCGCTCTCTAGACTAGACACCTACCTTAATTATTATTTTTCTTAAAATTTTTCTCGTTACAGATATGCGTAGTTTGAATTCAATTTCATAAAAGAAAAAACATTTTTGTAAATAATTTTCCTTTTAAGAATCCCGTTACCATCATTGTATGTGAGGTATTGCATCCCGTTTTGCACGGTAAAAAAGTTCACTGCTCCGAAAAAACTTTTAATTTTGGCGTACTTCATATTCGCCTCCTTAGAATACATGACATTTTTTTCAAAATTTTTGATCCGTAACTTTTTGAGTTACTTGAAAAATTACTTTTTTCCAAAAATCGTCTGTATCTTTAAAAGATGCGATTGCACAGAAAATTCTTTAAGACAAAAAAGTTTGAGTTTGTAATGAACTACAATAAAAATTTTTTTCTTCGATTTTTCGAAATGAAGAAAACCTTATTTTTGGAAAAAATATACAAAAATATTTTTATTTCGTCATTACGTCACGATCGATTTTCCTGAAAAAATTACAGGACATGCTGTTATGTGTAATGAGCGACCACATATTTTTTTTAAAGTGGTTGGCGATCTCATATGCATGGTTCAATCGTGTTTCTGAAAAAAAAACAGATTCGAATACTGAATAACAACGTAGTACATTGTACTACATGTATGTAGTAACCCTACATGTATGTATAAACCTATGTAGTAAACCCTACATGTATGTAGTACAATGTACTACGTTGTTATTCAGTATTCGAATCAGTTTTTTTTTCTAATTTTTTAGAAACACGATTGAACCATGCATATGAGATCGCCAACCACTTTTAAAAAAATATGTCGTCGCTCATTACACATAACAGCATGTCTTGTAATTTTTTCAGGAAAATCGATCGTGACGTAATGACGAAATAAAAATATTTTTGTATATTTTTTCCAAAAATAAGGTTTTCTTCATTTCGAAAAATCGCAGAAAAAACTTTTTATTGTAGTTCATTACAAACTCAAACTTTTTTGTCTTGAAGAATTTTCGGTGCAATCGCATGTTTTAAAGATACAGACGATTTTTGGAAAAAACTAATTTTTCAAATAACTCAAAAAATTACGGATCAAAAATTTTGAAAAAAAATCTCATGTATTCTAAGGAGGCGATTATGAAGTACGTCAAAATTGTAAGTTTTTTCGGAGCAATGAACTTTTTTACCGTGCAAAACGGGATGGAATACCTCATGTACATATGAATCAGAACGCCTCATTTCTATACCTCAGAATTTCAACCCTGTTCAACAAAAGATTGAACCATATTTATCAAGGGAGATCGGAATAAGCTTGCCCATTACCCATGAAATAATTACACCACGCGAGAATTCTAGAGAAATGAATTAATTAAATTACGCCAACTGTGACTGCATTTACCGCAACAACTAGATTTACTAGCACAGAGCCTCTATCTTGAAAACTTTTTTTGAATAAATACTTGAATCCCCTTGTTTTCTTTTTTTTTTTACAGTCCTGACCATACAAGAAATGGTTTCACGGTGCTCGTAAGCGGCGAAGCAAACTTCATACTACTACACCAAGCCCTGGCCCTTGTTCAGACCAAGATCGAAATACATCAAGTCCTTATCCTTAGAAATAATACAATGGAAAAAACGGGCGACCCCCTGCCGCCACTTCGTCGTGTGAAGGTACGTAAACTATTAATATAAGTGCAGTATAATACTGTTAATTATCAAACTATAGGTTTGCCAAACAACAGGTTTGCATTTCATACTCCGTACGGCAAAACATTAGCTCTTAATGCTTCACCTTTATGGGATTTGTTTCGGTTACATGCGATACCACTATTACTAAAGTCGAGGTATCGTTACGTTATTCTCAGGAATATCGCCGTGTACATATACATGTGTGTATTCTGGTATAGTATTATAATTTTAATAATAAAAAAAGAGACGTCTGTCTACTCCTTCTCGATTTTAATCAAGTGTACTTGAAATTACACAACGAGAAAGCTCTTAAACGAGTAGTTGATTTAAGAATTAAATACAAGGACAACCAGAAGTTGCTTTAAGAAGCGGCTACTCGTGATTATAGTATAATCCTTCTTATTTGTAGGGGAGACCGGGGTAAATCGAACCACGAAAAGTTCAAAGTAATGAAACAATTTTTTATATTTATTGTGCCTATAATTATGAAAGTGGTCTAAGTCAAGATTTGAAAAAGATGAGATTTCGAGTTATCTCGCATCATTTTATCTTGCAATAGATTTTTTTTCTTCGTTAATCAAGACCAATAAAACTCCAACTTTCAATATTGCAGAATGTAAAAACATTTTTTATTTTATTTAAAACAAATCCTTTAAGGGGGTATACCAGTGTAACGGCCGAGAATTTAGGTGTTTTTTAGGAATTTTTTGCAAGAAAAGTATTCCATGGAATGTTTTCAAACTTTATGGATGTATTTGTCAATATGTAAAGTGTGTTAAATAATTTTTTGATACAGAAATTAGTGACGGTGACCAAGTTAGGCGCAATTCCGCGAGACGCCAAAAAAAAGTGCCCCAACTGCTGCCATTTCACAGGTCGCTAGGGTGCCTGAATTCAAAAAAGAAAAATACGCTCTTAAACTAGAAGAAATTCCCCATACGACACACTAAAATATCCGAGAAACTTTGAAAATTGACAAAATGACGGAGTTTTTAAAAAATTTCTCGATTTTTCCTTTAAAAAAATCGTCGTTTTTTCGCTGCCAAAATTACAATTTTCATCCGATCAAAAATGTCCTAGTGCATCGTATAATAAAACATGTTCAGAACACTCGGATAAAATTTAAAATCAATCGGATAAGTAGTCTTTGAGTTACAGTGGCAGCAAATTTGAAAAACACAGTTTCGAGAAAAACGCGTTTAAAAGTTTTAAGTCTCGATTTCTTCAGGATAAAATATTATTTTAAACAGTTTATTAATAGGTAAATATATCCATAAAGTTTAAAAACATTCCATGAAATACTTTTCTTTAAAAAAATTCCCAAAAAAACATGTAAATTTTCGGCTGTCACATTGGTATACCCTCTTAAATTTATCAACACAAAAAAAATATGGCTTAGACCACTTTCATAATTATGGACACAATTAATTCTTTCCTCAATAATTTTGGGATGATCTTAATTGCTCAGTGAACATTAATGGATTACACAAATTAAACATTCTAACAATAAGTAGAAATTGTTATAATAAACAATCATAATGAAGGAGTCAAGAAAGGTCAAACTGCCCCAGGACATATTGGGCAAATCGGGGTAAATTGAATCTCTGCAAAAGCATTAGAGAATTACTATAATGCCAAATACTCGATCATCCACTTTGATAAGATTTTTCAAAAATCACATTCTTCTGTTTTCTTATCAGATTCCAGAAAAATTTTAATAAACTAAATTTGGAATTTACTAGATAGTTTTCTGATAATAAATTTAACTTTGCTGTCACTGTACTGCAAAGTAAAATCTACAATAACATAGTTACTTCGCTCTACACTGTTAAACTTGTAGGGGAGACCGGGGTAAATTGAACCACGAAAAGTTGAAAGTAATAAAACAATTTTTTTGTCAACTAATTTTTTTCTAACTAATTTTGAGATGACCGTTAATGTTCAGTGAACATTATTCGATTACAATAATTAATCATTTTAAGTAAAAATTATTATTATATATATAATACAACCATAATGAAGGAGCCAAAAAGGTCAATTTGCCCCAAGACTGGAACATGGAAGTACTTAGGAACACAAAAATTGCTTAAATCATCGACTTCTTTTTATGATATAGGATTTTGTTAATTTTATTTTAATGTCTTTTCATGTACACGTATTAGAATAATTACAAAAATTCAATTTGTCCCCGATCTCTCCTACTGATATTATTATTTTTATTAAAAACTTCCTTCATGCATTTTTTATTCCTTTTTTTAACAACATACTTATTATTCTGTGTGTCCAGACTGTTACAGTGGACGACACAACTCTCCTGAAATTCATCACCAATCGAGTTCGCCACAACCATAACGAATGGCTTGCATTCTATAAGGTACGTTATAATTAATTGTATTTTTATTTATATTATATTTATATTCTATTTAGAACATTATATTTCTATTTATACTATTTTATATTATTTGTATGAAATTGTTTAGATATTATATTTTATAGTTATATTCAGATATTTTTTTTACATAAAAGCAATAATTGAAATAAACCCAAAAAGAAAGTCTATAAAATCCCTGTGGAAAAGGGAAAGAATTCGCGATACTTTCATTTGTCTGATGACTGGCTCTCGCGCCACGTTGTCTGGCACATTTGGTAGGTAAATTTACGCAAAATATGTGGGCCAGTTCTGGAAGTTTGAGATTTCACACGCGATTCACTAGAATGTGGCAGCATCCTGTTGATTCCAGCATCAAGAAAGATTAAATTAATTATATTTTTTCTGTACAAGTTATTCAGTGTAACAACATCAATCATTTCTTGAAAATGAAAAAGATATAAAATTGCTATAATAAAAACAAATTAAAGGTACGATTTCAATCTAGCATTCGCAGGAAGCTACTTTTGGTGTCGAAGAATTTCACGAAAGAATTTATGCACCCACTTCTGTAATTTTTGGTGAAAGATAACTTCGGGAATACGGAAAGTGCCTTCTTTCTTTTTTATCTTACTGAAATGCAAGATTTTATCATGAACGGAGTGAAATATGAACGTTTTAATCCACATATTTGATAATTATATGTATATTATTTTGAATTAAACCAGTTACTTCTGAAGTTAACCGAGAAATCAAATTTTTTAAATCTTTTGTGATACAATTCAATAAAAATTATAGGAACGTGTATAAAATTATTAGTTTTCGAAAATAAATATTCGAAATGGGAGTTAATGCAATTCTATTTGCGGATTATTTAAAACCTACTAGAGTCAAATTGAAAAAAAAAATTTATCAATAATTTAATGTTTAACTTAACTGTTAATTTTAAGCACAGTGTAACACTAAAAAAATGTTGCATTTTAATATACAAGTAATTGTCAAATTTAAGAAACTTGAAAGTTGCATCGAATTTAATATACCTATCTAAAAATATGAAATTTCATATTTCTGTTTCAATAGTTGAAGGCACATTTAAATTTCAGTATCGTTTCTGGAATTTCAATAAGTATTTGATTGAAATTTCAACACCAAATGTATGTGATAATTGCTTCACTTATTTTTTTCTATGAATTTTCATACAAATATTTTTTACAGTGTAATGTGACGGAAATAACAGTTTAGAAAATACAATATTACAGCAATAGCTTACATAGTTACATCATTGGGAAAATTTAGACCCAAAATTCACACTTTGAGAAACTAACAATATCAAACTTAACTGTATTATCAAATTTCATATACTTACATTTAATTATTCTACGCATCACGCTTATCCCAGTAACATGGTATTCCTGAACTCAATGTAAAACGAAAAGTCCTTTACTACTTTTTTCTCCGATGTACCATTGATTTTGTATGAATTTTTGAAGATCAGCCAATCAGCGGCCACGCGCCTATCAATGAGCTCGCGGATTGGGTGTACCGACCGCAAAGACGATCCTACTGCCGGCTCATTTAGAGTCACGCGGCCGCTGATTGGTCAATCTTTAAAAATGAATATAAAATCAACGCTGCATCGGGGGAAAAAATGGTAAAGGACTTTTCGACTCAATTCAACCTCAGGAATACGGAGTTACCAATAAGACACCCTGTATACATAATATATGTATAGTTGTGT
Organism: Gasteruption jaculator; assembly: GCA_949825005.1. NCBI lineage: Eukaryota > Metazoa > Arthropoda > Insecta > Hymenoptera > Gasteruptiidae > Gasteruption > Gasteruption jaculator. Next base: position 1,959,971 of record OX463763.1, on the reverse strand, counting down.
ACTTCCATGACTCATTGGTACAGATATCGTTTAAACGGAGATGTTAGAATTATCCTTCACAATTAGTTCCACAGAGAGAACATCTCTGTCTACCGTTGAAAATAATGATGAGTCAAAATGCTAGAGGCAATGATTGATCTTGATTTAATTATGACATGACCGACTCTCTCGATGAGTGAAGATATCTTTTAATTTCGAAATGAACTTGCTCAGCTATTTTTGAAATTTTGCGTTTTCCTTTTTCAATTGTGATAAACGTGAATCGATAGTTCGTATACACGGTGTGTTGTATCGGAGTTCGAAGCCAACAGGTGGTAGCAGAGGACGAAAATTTGAAATAAAAGTTACGTACCATTTTTCGAAACTTGGAATAATTACCGAGTAATTAATTAAAATCTTTTGGCTAATCAAAGGTGGTATTACTCTCCGGAGGCGAGGGGGGCACCTCTAGCTGTCAAAGTATGATCGTCATTGTTCGGCGATTCGAAGTCTCAGTTTTTTGACACGCCCACCAAACCTTTTGGATATTCTGATTGGCCAAAATTTTTTAAATAATTGCTCGGTGATTATTCCGAATTTTGAAAAATGGTACATAATCGTTTTTTCTCACATTTCACCTTTCGCCTTCCAACTCGTACCGTGCACCCTGTATAACTAATCTACCGAGCTCAAGATCGAAATACGTCAGGTGCCTGAGCAGGTGCTTCGATAACCAAAAAACACTTGCCTCAGGCCAATCCGGCTCGATTTAACGCTATATCTTCCATGTACAAATGCTTGGCTTGACTCGACTCATCACTAGCATTCAATGGTAACAAAGTCACGTCATTTCTCTGTAAAAGTGGAAGTTTGTGGCCGACGGTGATAACTTTAAAATATTTGTCGACGGACGTGTCCGTAAGCAGACGAAGAAGGGAATTATAATGTGTTTTTATTTTACAGGAGTATGACAGTCTGATGACAGAATGGCAAGCTGCCGGTCGAAGATTAGCACTAGAGATGTCTGAACTGAGAGAATGTACAAGTCTTTCCGGTACCTTGACACCTCTGAGCCGACTGCTCACAGACCCCACACTGAGACGCACGTCGAGGGATGCTGAAGAAGCTATTGCAACTCTCGAAGAACGTGCCGCTCCGTTTCTTCATCAGGAACACGTGAGGTAATGATTCCTTAGATCTAGGTATTATCCTCTTAAATAAAAAAAATTACTTTTAAAGCTATACTCCTTCAGCATTTCTGTGAAAGGCTCATGCATAATTTCCTTCTTGTTGATAAATCACGTTTTTATACTCACAAGGTGAATTCCAGCGATAAATTCAACGCGCTACTACGGCTCATTTACGGATGTTTTAATTTTTTTATACGCGACAAGGAAACTTATGTCTAATTATTACAGAAACTTATCTTCCAATCTTAATCTTTCTTGTTATAATTTTGCATGTTCACTTAAGCGCAAGCTAAAGAAGTTGCAACTGATGAAATAGTGTTTAGTAAACGGCTTTGGATAATAAATTTGGAACCTCTGACGGTAGGTAATTTATTTCCCTACGTAAAATCTCAATCGCAATTTACTTTCATGAGATTACAGTAAAACCTCCCTATAACAATCTCTTCTAGACCGAAAAAACTCCTCATAACAATCTCTCCCTCAATACCCACTCTGCACGGCTATGCGTGATTAGGTCTGAAGCTTAATGCGCAGGAGTATGCGCAGAAGAAATATTTTCTCGATACGTTTATGTTTATTGTGAATTCTCATATGTGATTTTGAAATATTTTTACATGTGCATTAAATTGTTATAATTGTTACTAATTTCGCTACAATTTTACATATTTTTTATATCATTTTGGATCCACGCATAATATATATAAATTTGATATATATATTACATATGCACATTTGCAACTTCAAGAAAGATAAAGTTTGAAAGCTGGAGGTTATGTTATGATATGTTCAAGAGGAAGTAAATTTCAACTGGCACGCCTTTATAGGTTCAATATGATTGGTAGACAAACTGTCGAGATGGGAGCTAGAAAGATTGTTATCGGGTGGTAATTTTGCGCTTTATAAAGAGGGATTGTTATAAAGTGAAATTGTTTTGATTGTCAACCTTTTTGCTGGTCAAATTTACTTTGACATGATCTTTGCGTACAAAAGAGCATCTAACAATAGAGTGCAAGGTCTTTGGGTCACCGATTCAGTTGAAATTGAGCATTCTGGTCAATTTTGTCATCCTGTTTAGGAAATGTACTATTACATGGGCTAATGCTCAATAGTTTTTAAGGTATTTACGATTAAAGATTTGGCATCATTAAATATAAAAATGCATATATACATTTTTGAGATTAGACCATAGAATTAACAGTTTTCCAAATTATTTTTCTTCTTTCCATATTCTAAGGTCCTACATTCCAGATCTTTTTTGAGGTCATTTTTTTCGTAGTTCATTCTTGTTTATAACAATTAATTCATCTTCTTATCTCACAAATTACTATTATTGTTGATGAAAGTTTCCGAATTTTCTTGAAATTTCCAAAGTTGTTACAATTTCCAAATTTACTCGTGATTACATTCTCTACATAAAATATGAGTTATATATTTACCTTCTTAACATTTTGAGCCTTTGACCAGGTGCATTAACACGTTGACTGCCATGTCGGTCACCGGTGACGGACACAAAACTTTCCGTTCAGGCCGCGCTGATTATAACGAATGCAATAGCGTATACCATTACGACCCACGCGGCGTGAATAGGGAGTCACGTAAATTGTTCGTGGCAGTGAACGTGTTAAGAAAGGCTGACCATAAGAAATTTTCCTACTCATGTAGAAGTAGCTTTGCTTATTCGAAAACTGTGCTTTTTGAAAATGAAAAATCAACATCCAACTACCATAAAACATTGATAATAATTATTCCAAGACATACATTTTTAAAAATATGTATAAATAATAATCGAGTCACCATACTACCGATCTCTCTGCTCTGTACAATATTACCTTTGAATCTGAAATTATCTAGGGTTAACTACCCGGTAATTGACCGCATGCCAGTGGATGACCATGGTACGAACAAACGTAAATTATAAACTTTGAAATGAGTAATTGTTCGAAATTTAATTTATATGAAGCTTCAATCTTTCATATTTTTGTATAAGTCTGATAAACCAGTAGTAACAAATATTGTTCTAATTGAAAATATTCCACAAGTATTCCGTCATCTATTTGGCCTTTACACGCGTTGTACATTACCATTAATTTAAAAGCAATTAGGGTAACGACAAGTAACTATTTTTACAAATATGTAAACAAAAATAATAAAACTCTATCCATTTTCAATAGTTGTTTCATTATTATAAATCAAATAATTAAAATATAACCTCAAACGTACGTAAACTCAACAATTCGGCCATTCACTGGTTAGTTTACCCTATCTATGTTGTGTTAAACAAATTTCGCTTTATCTCTTCAGTTAATGATCTGGGCACACATATGTGCCCATATTTATGAAAGTGGTCTAAGTCAAAATTTGAAAAAGATGAGGTTTTCAGTTGTCTCGCATCATTTTATCTTGCAATATATTTTTTGTTTTCTTCATTAAGGGGGGATCCTGGTCCAGCGCACAAAAAAAACATGGTTCTTTACAATATTTGTGTATAAAATATATAAGTGTAATCAGCTTCAAGCATTTTTAGCGTATTAGTATTACTCTAAAAGATTACAAAAAAAATTTGTTTACATGAAAAAATGAATTAAAATAAAAGTTATAGGTTATCTTGTGAAGCACCTTCAGTCCAAAGCCTCTGATTGGCGTACACTGTCAAGATCGCAAAAGCGGTTTAATCTGAAAAAATTAAGTTGATTTTTAATCTACATACTCATAGTTTTTATATGAATAGACGCAAAAATTTAAAAAATTAAGAATCGGCATTTTTATTGCAAATTTAAAAATAAAGTGCAATTTTTCACACTAAAAATCGGAAAGAAAGACTAATAAAAACTTTTTGGACGATCTTCTTTAAATAATTTGACATTCATATAGAAGATAATCATATATCTTAAAAGTACGTTCAGTTTCAAGTCGAACCGTTGGTTTTGAGAAAAGCGCGTTTAAAGTTTCCGGTAAAAAAAAAGTAGAGAAAAAACGATGAATAAAATTTTTGTACTGGATCTTACTGCTATACATAATGCCTTCAGTTTCTTCAAACCATTGCGTTTGTTCTAATTTTTTTTGGACCAGGATCCCTTGTTAATCAAAACCAATGAAACTCCAACTTTCAATCTTGCAGAAGGTAAAAACATTTTTTATTTTATTTAAAACAAATCCTTTAAATTTATCAACACAAAAAAATATGACTTGGACCACTTTCATAATTATAGGCACATATAGTCCTCTTCTAAAATGATCGTTACTCTGTTCTTTTTTTTACTTTTCTGAAAATTGTAAATCGTGTCAAGGAAAATGGAGTAGAGTACCCTTTGTTTTGTCCCTCGATCGATAAGCATTTTGCGGATATCTGCATACATGGCTAATCGTACGATTCCCTCAGTTAAGGTTCGATCTGTAGATTGCGATAAGGACAGATTCCTAACGGTCCAGCTATTCTTTCTTTCAGATTGGCCGTGAAACGAGCACGAAGATTGGTGGAGGAGGTCGGTAACGCCGCTACAAGATTAGAGTCCTCGTTCGAATCTCGTCGTGCGACCATTCGCAATCTCGCTGTCCTTCGAAGTATCGAGGATCAAGCTCATGAGGTGAGTACACAATAATGAGATGCATTTTACGATGAAACTCCATAGCATGACTAACAATTTGAGAAAAAAAAATTGAACCTTAAGCAAATTTTAATGGGGCATACGTACCCTCGATATACAAGATGTAATTTCATAGCTTATTAGCGGATAAATCTTCAATTTCAAGAAGCTTGTTAAAATATGAAACGCGCGTAATTCACACCTACGGAAGAATTATCGCCCAAGACCAGGTAGGTACCTGCATTACGATTCCCTTGGTTGTGTGAGAACACTGAAATGGTCTTTAGAGCAAAGTATAGTCGAAAATCGCGTAAAATAGCGCTAATGTACTTCTCGATATTAGAGGTACATACTGTATATATGTAGCTTGACATCAGCTGCAATTGTAAACCCCCGTGCATTATTGTAGCAATTTCTTCAGTGGTTTACGAATCGTCTGTGTCTCGTTGTGCCAAGTATTGTCCATAATTCTGACAGTGTAAACGTAAACCGACGTGGAACCATTGATTTCCTCGTTTTTCGTAGTTTTGATACAAACAATAATTGATTTCATCGTTTATGGTGACTTTGATAAAAATAACAGTTTTTACTAAAACCTGACATTTCGATAACAGTGGATACTAACTTTTACGAAATAAATACATTGGATATCGTTTTTCACCGGGAATTGTTGCCAATTGGAAACCATTGATTTCGTAGTTTTACGTAGTTCTGATACAAAACTGTCATTGATTTTATCGTTTTTCGTAGTTTTGATAAAAAAAAATTTCATCGTTATTCGTAGTTTTGATACAAAACAATCATTGGTTTCATCGTTTTTCACAGTTTTGATACACAACAACCATTGGTTTTATCGGCTTTGGTAATTCTAATACAAAAACAACCGTTGATCCTACTGATTGTGGTAATTTTAATACAAAACAACCATTGATTTTATCGTTTTTGGTAACTTTGATACAAAGCAATCATTGATTTTCGTTTTTCGTGGTTTTGACACAAAAAAAATATTGACTTTATCGTTTTTCGTAGTTTTGATACAAAACAACCATTGATTTCATCGTTTTTCGTAGTTTTGATGCAAATCAAGCATTGATTTCATCGTTTTTCGGAGTTTTGATACAAATCAACCATTGATTTCATCGTTATCCATAGTTTTGATGCACAACAACTATTGGTTTTATCGTCTTTGATAATTCTAATACAAAAACAACCGTTGATTCCACTGATTGTGGTAATTTTAATACAAAACAACCAGTGATTTTATCGTTTTTGGTAACTTTGATACAAAGCAAACATTGGTTTTCGTTTTTCGTAACTTTGATACGAAGCAAACATTGATTTTCGTTTTTCGTGGTGTTGATATCAAAAAATATTGACTTTATCGTTTTTCGTAGTTTTCATACAAGACAACCTATAATTTCATCATTTTTCATAGTTTTGATAGAAAACAATCATTGATTTCATCGTTTTCGTAGTTTTGATACAAAACAACCATTGATTCCATCGTTTTTCGTAGTTTTGATACAAATCAACCATTGATTTCATCGTTTTTCGGAGTTTCTATAGAAAACAACGATTGATTCCATCGTTTTCCATAGTTTTGATGCACAACAACTATTGGTTTTATCGTCTTTCATAATTCTAATACAAAAACAACCGTTGATTCCACTGATTGTGGTAATTTTAATACAAAACAACCAGTGATTTTATTGTTTTTCGTAACTTTGATACAAAATAAACACTGATTTTCATTTATCGTAGCTTTGATACAAAACAAACATTGATTTTCGGTTTTTGTGGTTTTGACACAAAAAAGATATCGACTTTATCGTTTTTCGTAGTTTTGATACAAGACAACCTATAATTTCATCATTTTTCATCATTTCATCATTGAACCCATCGTTTTTGGTAATTTTTGTATAAAATAATAAATTTTTATCGTAACTCAAGCTTTCCCCATTCCCCGCGATTTATAGTGAATATTACTACCATCATCATCGCAATCACTCAGTCTCTCGCGATCTCGCAAGACCCAACGCTCCAGCTTTGTAACTCAAAATTACATTTGCATAAACGATCGATAGATGGAGTTTAACTAATCAAACAGACCGTTAGTTTCCTCTTTCCGCAAGAAGTTTACACGCTCGATAGGGTGGAGATGAAACACTTCTCACGTTATACGTAGACGTCCCTCGGGGCACCACGTGTAGTCTTCTACTTTTGGTTTGTGTTTCTCTGTCTCCTTTTCAATTACGCATCTTCCTCTAAACCCTCTTACCACTAATATAAGAGGTAGTAGAGAGTGACACACGGCATTTACCGTCCGTTATCTTTCATCAATTAATCAAGCAATCACGAGACCATATCGATGTTCCCTCGGGAGCCACGTGCTCTTATTTACATGCAAACCGCGTGTTTCGAATGACACATGTATACAGATTACCCAGTAAATTACGTCTATTAGCGCGCGTTTTCAAATTCGTGCTCTCGTAGAAGAGCGGAGTCCTCCAATAATGCCACAAATGTTGTGGTTTTCTTTTATAACCCTCTTATTGTAAATACACTCGAGGCTTAGATCAATTGCCTCCAAACCTTCCGATGCCTCAAATCTGTTGACACTCTTGCTTCAAGTCCTTTGGCATAAGCAGCGCCCACTTCCGGTTGACATTTTCCGCGCGAAATTCAAATTTGACATACGACGAAATGATCGTAGATTGTATTGTGCAGCGTGGTAGCTTTTATCCGTTACAAAATTTGAGTTAAAGTTTGAGTCGCGAAATACGCAGAATGGCAAGTCTTGGGAGAGGACTGTAACTCCTAATATTTCAAGTACTATTTTGTATTAATTTGCGTTAAGATTCGATATTATTTATCAGTCATTGGCGATATTGTTTCTTGTTCATTACGATTACTTTTGTTGCGAATTAGAGAATATATTGCGTTTGTTGTATGAGTGCGTGTGTGAATGTTGCGACTCTTTCAACCAAAGATCGCGAGGGAGGAGCCTTTCCACTTACCAGTACTATTTTCGAGAAGATCGCGAAATCATCGAGAAAACGGCGACTCTTGAGTGGATGAAACCCCCGTTCCGAAACAGTCCCGTAATAAACAATCTTCACGTTAAGGGGTTATACGCACTTAGAAGGCCGAAAAAAAGGCGATTTTTCAAGAATTTTTCCTGGAGAGATATTTCAATTTATTAATTTCAAACTTTGTGTATATATTGTAGTAGTCTTTGACTACTTTCTAAATTTTTCTGGTATAAAAATAATCATTCTCACAGCCGCTGCAGCCAATCTTCGGGAGCACCTCGAAAAAAAAACACGTTTTGCGGTGAGTACGATATCTCGGGACTGGGTTATCGGAAATAAAAACACCAAAATTTTTTCGTTAATATAATGTATTATCTCGTGTTTGATCGTTGGGTTCTGCAAAATACTCATTTTTAACAAAATGGCGGCTTCATAAAGCGGAAATATCAATTTTTCATGAGAATTTTGCCCCCAAAATTGTTCATAAAATGAAAAATATTTGTCCTAGGGTCAAAATCAACGATGAATTACTAGATAATGTATCTATAAAGCTTGTGTAAAAATTTAAGACCGATCGGTTTAGCCGTTTTTGAGAAATCTTGATCACCGCAAAACGTGTTTTTTTTTCGAGGTGCTCCCGGAAATTGGCTGCAGCGGCTGTCAGAATGATTATTTTTATACCAAAAAAATTGAGAAAGTAGTCAAAGACTACTACAATATATACACAAAGTTTGAAATTGATAAATTAAAATGTCTCTTCAGGTAAAATTCTTGAAAAATCGCCTTTTTTCGGCCTTCTAAGTGCGTATAACCCCTTAAAGGATAGCGCCTTCTACGAAGAATACGTGGAAAAAAGTAGAGCCCTTCGAATATTGCTCTATTTCGTCGCCTTATCGATTACCGGCACAGACGACTTATCCAGCAAAGGATCAGACGATCAAACGCCAGATCGATGGCATTATCAGCCATTGTCAGTTTCAATTTGGCTATCTTGTGATGACCTTGGATTTTTGACCTTAGTCTCTATTTTCAAGACGTTTTTAAGGTCAATTTGTTTTGCAAAAGGAAACCTCTATTTATAACCGTGGATTGTATAATAGCGTAAAAGTTTACATTCAGACAAGCATAATTAGGCAGGTACGAAATTAACTCTGGATGTTATTTCAAATTCAAGGTCATCGCAAGATAGGTCACTCGAACCGCTACAACTTTTATTTGGATCGTTTTCCTTGAAACTTCAATTCTGAGGAGTTATTAGGGTGGTCCGGGACTTCCTAAACACTCTGTATAATTCTTATATGTAAATTCGGATTTATTTTCAACGTCACCCATATTATCTCGACAGTCGCGCCTAATTACAGTGTTAATAATATTTTTGAAACTTCTATATAACATATACAGGGTGGGTCATCACATTTTGCCATCATTTTGCTATGCGTGATGGCAAAATGGCAAAATGTGGTGACCCACCCTGTATATTATATTCATAGAAACTTTATTCGATAAATGTGCAAATATTTTAGTAAGTCACTGTATGTCACAGGATCAACTTACTCTTGGTGCCTTCTATATTATCACTCACATTAATTTCGCACATTTTCTTCGCTACCTACAATTTCATAAGGTAAAATACAATTAAGGTAGGTGTCTAGTTTAGAGAGCGAAAAACAAGGTTATTTTCAAAAACGTTTTTCTCAACTTCTTTATTAGATATTACAATTACAAAATTTTCTAGGACATAATGCTATCCTTATCGAATGGAAAAAAAATGGTTTACACCGTCCAGCGTTTTTTTTTCCAATTTTCAGAAGGCGCCAAAGTTGAGTCCTCAATAAAAAGGTGTTCCCATGGCGGACTAACAATCTTCGGATTGGAACGTTTGAAACAAAAATAGGAAAAAACTTTTTAAAGAGGAAGGTTTGCCACATGGTAATTCACCACCGTTTGCCAAAAATCGATAATAGAAAAAAAAATGGCGGCTATTTGAAAAACACTGTATGAAAATCGACATATTTTTGCACCGTTTACGTCCTATAAATTTTTATATTATAAATTTTTTTCCAAAAATCTGGTCAATTACCATACAAAACACCTCAATAAAGAATCGTACAAAGTTTCATCAAAATCGAAGGAGTGGTTGCGGAGATTGTTTGTCCGCCATGGGAACACCTTTTTATTGAGGACTCGACTTTGGCGCCTTCTGAAAATTGAAAAAAAAAAACGCTGGACGATGTAAACCATTTTTTTCCCATTCGATAACGATAGCATTATGTCCTAGAAAATGTTGTAATTGTAATATCTAATAAAGAAGCTGAGAAAAACGTTTTCGAAAATAAGCTTGTTTTTTCGCTCTCTAAACTAGACATCTACCTTAAATACAAAAATTATGTAATTAAAGCAAAATGGCCAGCGTCGAATAAGCGTGCGCTGGAGGCGAATGCTCGCTGCCCCGGTATGACGGCCCGTGGGCGTGATTTATTTTGTCAAAAGATTTGAAGCTCTCACTCTCGAGTTGTAAAAAAATTCGAGTCTCGAGTGCGTATCCAGCGATGCGTCGGTTGAGTGCGTCTCTCCTCCCGACGCTGACTCGCGATAAACTGTTTTAATTGGTTGCGACGGATTTTTCTCCGGATAAATTCTTCCGCACAAAAGATAGGCAGCGGAGAAAAAGCGACAGGGATGTTTTGCCTGGAAATAACTAATAAACCCTTAGTTGTAAATCTTATAATAAGGGTGGTAATTCCGTAGTAGGTTCTACTACGGCTCAATCCCCGCGTGGCTTTGGCGTACTCTTTTTTGCCAAGACGTCGTTAAAATCTGAATGGTCGTGCGGCTTCCTGTACGTACAAAGCATTCCTCGATAATTAGATACGAGATGTGTTCCACGTGCTTGCGTGAACATATAGATTATACCCAGTGGCTGCAACTAAACTTTCACTTCTCACCACCACCACCGGCGATACCATTTGACTCCTACGTGGGCATGTCGAGTGCTTCCTTCGAAATTGGATCCACTTTTCTTAATGTAACCGAACCTTCGATTACCAATATAACGTTGCTTTGAATCAAAAGCAATAATGGACAATTGATTTCCGATGCAAGGTCCCACACCCCACTCGTTTATGCAACCTGCTCTTATGCAAGAGCACCCCTGAAATTTGAAGTAATTGCGACGAGTATCTTAAAAGCTTGAACACCCAAACTGCTCCTCTTGAGATGATAAACGATCTTAATTCTTTATCGTTTTTCGTAGTTTTAATACAAAACAACCATTAATTTCATCATTTTTCATAGTTTTGATAGAAAACAATCATTGATTTCATCGTTTTCGTAGTTTTGATACAAAACAATCATTGATTCCATCATTTTTCGTAGTTTTAATATAAAACAATCATTGATTCCATCATTTTTCGTAGTTTTGATACAAATCAACCATTGATTTCATCGTTTTTCGGAGTTTCTATAGAAAACAACGATTAAATCCATTGTTTTTCATAGTTTTGATACACAACAACTATTGTTTTATCGCCTTTGGTAGTTTTAATACAAAAACAACCGTTGATTCCACGGATTGTTGTAATTTTAATACAAAAAAACCATTGATCTTATTTTTTTTGTAGCTTTGATACAAAGCAAACATTGATTTTCGGTTTTCGTGGTTTTGACACAAAAAATATATTGACTTTATCGTTTTTCGTAGTTTTAATACAAAACAACCATTCATTTCATCATTTTTCATCGTTTTGATAGAAAACGATCATTGATTTCATAGTTTTCGTAGTTTTGATACAAAACAATCATCAATTTCATCGTTTTTCGTAGTTTTGATACAAATCAACTATTGATTTCATCGTTTTTCGGAGTTTCTATAGAAAACAACGATTGATTCCATCGTTTTCCATAGTTTTGATGCACAACAACTATTGGTTTTATCGTCTTTGATAATTCTAATACAACTAAACTTTCATTGTTTTGTCATTTTTGATAATTCTAATTCAACTAAACTTTCACTTCTCACTACCACCGGCGATACCATTTGACTCCTACGTGGGCATGTCGAGTGCTTCCTTCGAAATTGGATCCACTTTTCTTAACGTAACCGAACCTTCGATTGCCAATATAACGTTGCTTTGAATCAAAAGCAATAATGGACAATTGATTTCCGATGCAAGGTCCCACACCCCACTCGTTTATGCAACCTGCTCTTATGCAAGAGCACCCCTGAAATTTGAAGTAATTGCGACGAGTATCTTAAGAGCTTGAACACCCAAACTGCTCCTCTTGAGATGATAAACGATCTTAATTCGAGAGAATTCAATGAGATGCAGGAATTCGGAGGCGAACGAACGAATAATTTATGCATGGATGTAAAAGTAAAAGTGTAATTATTTATTACAACAAGTCTTCACTTTTTTCCGTCTAAGGTAACCATTACACCGACGAGTGTAACGCTGGGTGGTATTATTTTATTAGTGTCCGTTACGAGAAGTGTTCTAAAACGAGGAGGTAAACGAAAACTGAGGAGTAACAGTTGAAGATGAAAGTGCGCGTCGGTCTCTTTTTTTTTAATGCACTTTTTCTCTCAATTACATGAGAAGCAGAAATCGTTATGGTTTCAATTTTCTTGAACTTTCGAAAGCGCCATTAGAAGGCCGGTTTCCCACCTGGTGATTATCGTTACGTATAGATTGAGAACCATAGGGGACTATGTCCGTGGGCCCGTTAGAACTCGAATGGAAAGCCGAAGTCATTTTCTCAGGGCCCTCTTTTACAGTATCGTTCGCAGTTTTATTGCTAAATTGTGAGAGCTTTCTTTCGGGTTTCGCGTCACGTAATACATTTGTAGTGAATCTTATGTATGAAGGGGATACACTTTCTTCCGTTTAACGAACGTAAGAAGATATGGGAAAGAGAGAAAACTTCTCCTAATTGTCATTTTAACTATTATCGGCTGGTACCGCGCCCCTTAAGAGTCGCGTGTGTTGGTAAAATCGTTGTACAGTCGGTGGTAATGATAGAAAATGTGTTAATTTCGCGCAGAATTAGAAAAGAACGTTAACGCGAACGGCCTCTTTCATGGTCAATGTGCGTGTCAATGATAGTCATTAGTCTGTTAGACATAAGTTCAATAATTTTCGCGGCGTATGTATTTAATTAGTAAGGTAAATAAGTTTTCTTATGCTTTATGTACAAGTCCCACTCACAATGTGAGAGGGGACTATTAAGGTGACGTGGATATTTCTGTGCATAATAATACTGAAAAATGGTACTAATTATTTGCAGTTCAAATAATGTGCTCATGAATAAAATAAATCAGTATTTTGTTACGAAAGTGAAACTTTTTTTGTTAAGGGTTAGAAGGTATACCTTTTTTTAGAAAACTAAAGAGCACACTGGGTCAAATTGGCCCAGCACCATTCTGTGACCCTTCTGTTACATTAGTACTAAATTAAAAAAAAATAATTTTAATGTTTGTGTAAATTAATTCAAAAAGGTATTTTTGTAATATTGTACGCAATTAAAAAAAAATGTTCAATTTTTTGGATTAATGATCAGAACGTCAACAAGAAAAATTCGATGAATCTTAAGAAAATCAAGAAAAATATTTAGTTATTAAATAATAAAACCGCCATGTCTCAGTAGCTGCCATTTTCCAATATAAACAATTTATGAAAATAAAATTATAATATTAAAAAATTGTAATATAAAATTTAAAAAATAACATTATAACAATATAAACAATTTATAAAAATAAAATAAATCTTGAAACTCACTTCTTATATCATTTACTGCTTTTCGGTTCACTTAACTTTTCTTTCGGAAGCAAAAGAAAATTCGACTTTTATCATTTCAATTTCAGTATAAATAAAATTTGCATTTGATACCTTATTATTTCAAGTGCTGCAATCGCGCCTACATTTTTTCAATTAAATATGAAAAAGTCAGACAGTAACTTCCCGAGCCTACTCCAATTTTCACCCTATTACCTATCTACTCTGTTATTCGTAGCTGAGAATTTCAGTGCGGTCCGACTTCAACAGAGGGTTACGTTGAGGAACGGATATTATTAAATTCAGATTCCCTCTGATAAATTCTGTTGGGCTGCATCTGCTTACTACCGGTAGCTCTTCCTACAAGATTTACCGTTAGGTATTTTTGTCTATAATTATCTTTTTAATAGTACTTTTCAACACCATCTAGACCGTTACGTAAGACAAATCAAAATGCATGTTCTATGTTCCTGGGTTGAACAGATCAATTTCAAGGGCATTACTGTTATTTCGAACTGCGGCGGATCAATTGCAACGATTTCCAGTCCGTTTGTAATATTTAGTTTCCACCAAAGAAAAAGTTGCTGTTAATCCACAATTGAAGTTCTATTTCAAAATGTAAATAATTTGTGTATAGTGAGAGCATTTTTCATGATTTTTGTGATATTATAAAAATAGATTATGCATTTTCTAAACGATACTTGTTACTTTTATCATTTTTCTAGATCCCTTTCTAATTCCCTAAGTCCCTTTGTTTGTATTTCTAATTGTAAGAAATTGATTTTCATTGTCTGGGCATGGTAACTTCGTTTGCGCACAAATTTCATAACAGTGATATTACTTAAGGGGTTACACCACTGTAAATTTTCAAATCACTTTATAACAATAGTCTATTTTTTATAATTGATTGTAATAGTCATTTTCTTAAGGGGTTATACCTAGTCAGAATTTTGAAAAAATCGTTTTTTTTAAATTATATTTTCTTAATGTACAACTATTCAAAAGTGTACACATAAAATTTCAAGTCGATCCGACCAATACTTTCGGAGTTACGGGCATATTTGTAAGGACGCCTTGGTGCGTTCGAAGGTAAGTTTAAAATTTTGAACGCGTTTTTCTTAAAACCATGTTTTTAAAGTAGGTGTACACGCTATCTCAAAAACGGCTTCATCGATCGGTCTGAAATTTTTATACAATCTTTTTTAATATATTTTTTAGTAATTAATCGAAGGATTTATTGTTTGGATTTTTTTTTCTCATTTCATAAATAAATAAAGGCCGAAATTTTGATGAAAAATAGAAAAATTTTTTTGAGATGCCGCCATTTTGTCAAAAATCAATATTTTTATTATTCCTTCGATTAATTACTAGATAATCTATTATATTAACGAAATCTGTTTGGTTTTTTGGTTTAAGATAATCCAGTCTTGAGTTACAGTGTACACCGCAAAACATCTTTTTTTGGAGGGGGGCCCGAAGATCGCCTGCTACGGCCCTTATTATGAATATTTTTATAAATAAAAAATTTTTTTTATAATCTTCAATACTTACATTATAAGCACAAAAAACTTCAATTGAATATATTAAAAACTCTCAAGAAAAATCTTTAAAAAAAGCGTTTTTTTCGGCCTCCTGACTAGGTATAACCCCTTAACGAGGCTGTAATATAGGAGATTTTCGCACGAGTCGGGTTTGTCGCCCGAGCGCACCGAGGGCGCCAAAGGAGACAAGTGCGATAATACTTTTAAACTGGAGTTAGGCATTCTATTTTTATCAACGATTTCAGAAATTACATTTTACACACGCTAACAAAATGTGTGTATTAATCTGGTATTTTGCTCACGCAAACGCATCTAACGCACGCTGTTAGGAAAAGGTATTTTTTCTGTTTTTTTTTAAATTTTGATTACTGGCTTATCCCAACGCATGGAGGAATCAGGTCAGAAAAACATCCAGATAGGTGAAGGTTTTGGAAATAAAGGTAAAGTCCATTAGAAAAATGGGATGGTTTTTGTGAAAAAGGGATGAAATCACCTCCGGTGCAGGATAGTTACTCATGCCTCGATCTCGCACGAGCTCAGAAGTACAAGGCGGCTTCTTTCAATCAGATAAGAGATGCGCCAGGCATAGCCAATGAGGGCGAACACCTTTCCTTCCTACGGGCAGCATTCATCGTTCTTCCGTAGTATGCACTTAGTACTTAGACGAGGAAAGTACCTATATATCGAAAGACGCGTGCGGGTATACAGCATGCAACCTGCCTTTTATCTATCTACGCGTACAGTCATGCTGCTTATTGTAAACCCCATTACGAATCCAACAAATGTTGTGATCAGCTGCTTGACGCGCATCCTTTAATCTCGTGAAACAATCACATGTAAAACATTCATAACTTGACGATTTTTATCGATTTCCATTAATCACGAAATTGGCTTTACCTCTTTGCGAAAACATTGGGAATGTGTCTTCCGATGGCTAATATCACTAGACGGTAAACACATTTGGGAGGGTTTCACGGAGCATTTGCAGAATCTTGCATGAAGCAAGGTAGGTAACGTAGTAAGCAGATTAATGTGCACGTTTGGTTAGCGTGTGTAAAATCTAATTTTTGAAATCGTTAATAAAAAGAGAATGCCCAAGTCTAGTATAAAAGTATTCCTCAGCACTCGTCTCCTTTAGCGCCCTCAGTTCGCTTGGGCGACAAACTCGATTCGTGCGAAAATCTCCTATTTTAGAGCCTCGTTCAAAAACGTACTATTACAATAAATTTTAAAAAATAGATTATTGTTATAAAGTGATTTTAAGTAATAAACTACATCACTGCTATGAAATTTGTGTGCAAACGAAGTTACCATGCCGAGGCAATGAAAATCAATTTCTTACAATTAGAAATACAGACAAAGGGACTTAGGGAATTAGAAAGGGATCTAGAAAAATAATAAAAGTAACAAGTGTCGTTTAGAAAGTGCATAATCCATTTTCATAATGTCACAAAAAACATGAAAAGTGCTCTCATTACGCAGAGATCATTTTTATTTTGAAATAGAACTTCAATTTTGGATTAATAGCAATTTTTTCTTTGGTAGAAACTAAATAGGATAAACGGCCTGGAAATCGTTGCAATTAATCAGCAATTTCTCTATTTGTGATCATGTAAGATTGACGCAGAAATTAATGAGAAAGGAAAGTGATTAAAATCACGAAATAATTCCTAATATCAAGAGACACGGTAGTGTTGCGAGACAAGTTCATGTATGAATTGGGAGCAAGCGCTAACGTGTATCTTTTCTCGACCGAACTAGGTGCGGGCACATGAAAAATAGCCGAAGCACGTTGTGTATACATATACACAGCTTCAATTTACGTATACATTCACACGAATTCTGTCGCCGCCATTGGTATGAGTTCTCTGTATACATACACGACATACACAATAACACGAATTCTGTCGCATCAGTGGCGGCTCATCAGTTTGCTACGCCTTAGGCAATTCAGACGCTCCCGTACAGACGTGAGGCTCAGGGCCGTCTATATTATAGTACACTTTATTAAACGCGCCAAAATTAAATTTTATAAAATCAAACCAGAGTTCTACAAACAATTAAATTATTTCATTTTGACGCGTTTACTAAAGCGCACGTAAAAATTAATTGAGGCGCGTTTTTATGAACACAGCTTTAATTTTATTGTAAATTTATATTATCTCGAGATATAAAGCCAATAATAATAATAATAATAATAATATTTGCAAAAAGGAGACAAATCCCCCTGAAAAATACCTCTGGTGCAAAAAAGTCGAGACAAGTTCATGTGTGAAATGGGATCTCTCTACAAAAGTTGTAAAATCCGATAACATTAGACAAGCTCGTTTTTTCCATTACGTCAATACGAACTAATTACAAAACGAAAAGAATTTTTTCTGTTCACCTGATTAGAACCGGTATTGAACTTATTGGGCCCCGAACAATTCAGATGTTTGAGTATGATGTATAATTATTCATATTATTATTATGTAATCTGATCTTTACTAATTCATAATGCGGTAAAAATAAATTAAATTGTAAGATATTTATTGCTTATCGTTTGGGTTCGGGGCCCGACAAAGTTCAATACCGGTTCTAATCAGGTAAACAGAAAAAATTCTTTCCGTTTTGTAATTAGTTCGTATTGACATAATGGAAAACGCGAGCTTGTCTAATGTTATCGGATTTCACAACTTCTGTAGAGAGATCCCTTTTCATACATGAACTTGTCTCGACTTTTTTGCACCAGAGGTGTTTTTTAGGGGGATATCAAAATATAGTTGGGTAAACTTCGTAATGATTGATTGCATGCCGACGAATGACCATTGCACAAACAAATGTAAATTATAAGATAAGCTGTGAAATAAGTAAATGTTTATAAATCTGGTTTATTTACAGGTTCAACCTAAGCAAAAAGTCAGTAAACAAATAGTTATAAATAATATTCTTATTTCATTCAATGGAACTATTCGATCATCTATCGGATTTTTAAATGTATTATACTTTATAGTTAATTTGAAAGTAATTGTGATAACTAAAAGTAACTATTTTTACGAATGTGTAATGAAAAATTAATTTTCCATACGATTTCAATAGTTGATTCATTATTATAAATTAATTGATTCAAATATAACCTTAAACGCACATAAACTAAACAATTGGGTCAGTCACTGGTTGGTTTACCCTACAGTGTCCACAAATGGTATAGTATCCAAAACCGGTGCTTCATACATCAAACCGTGGCTAAATAATCGCCAAACACGATAAATATTATTTTCGAAGAGGAATTGATTCAAACTTTTGGTTAACTTAAGGGGACATTGACCGTTTCGGCGGCAGGCACGTCCAAAAATGGCTAAGTTCCTTCTCACCGTAATTTATAAAAAATATTAAATAAAAACCTAAGGTTTTTTGTGCTCATATTAAAGCTTATATTCCAAACTTTAATTTAATCCAAGATTCGTTTAAAATTTTTAAAAATTAAGCCCGTGTTGACCTTCGAATAATGACGGAACAAAAGTTGAAAAATCGATGTTTTCTTGCACAAAATGTTCCTTTTTTTCTATTCTACTGCTCCGATCTTCAATTTCTCTTTTGGACATTATTCACTAATGTTAAACAAACAATCTGAGCGCAGAAAATTATTAGAAAATTATTTGGTTACAATGTAGTGTTAAAAATAGAGATAGATCAAAATCGGACTATGTTTTAGTGGTTATAAAAATTTTTATCTCCATAATTTTCGACTTCAGACAAATTCTGTTCCGCTCAATATGTTCTAGGATAGTGCCTTCAATCAATGAAAAAAGAATCAAAATGATATCTGCAATATTAGCTGAGAAAAGGAACATTTTGTGCAAGAAAACACCGATTTTTTTTCCGTCATCTTTCGAAGGTCAGCACGGGCTTAATTTTAAAAATTTTTTAACGAATCTTGGGTTAAATTAAAGTTTGAAAAAGAAGCTTTAATATGAGCACAAAAAACCTTAGGTTGTTATTTAATATTTTTTAGAAATTACTGTGAGAAAGAACTCAGCCGTTTTTGGTCGCGCCTGCCGCCGAAACGGTCAATGTCCCTTTAATGAAAATTCGCGTGCGATCACAAATAGAGTCATGGCCACAAATAGGGACATTTACCTTAATAGAATAAGAGGAGGCAATAAACAGTCAGAATAAGCTGACTGGAGGTCTTCCAACGGCGCGGTAGATTGTAATCCTTTTCAGACGAAATTAAAATTCACCGAGAAAGTCAAATCATTAACGCTTAACGGTTTATAGCAACGATTTGAAAAAAAAAATGTTTAAGCTTCCTTTCGAGTACCCATAACTTCGCAGGCAAAGGGTCACATTGTTAGCTTCGTGGTTTAGACCTTTTTGTAATAGGAAAGTGCAACAACTGACTTTCCCCTGTTGCCAAAATGAAGAGGGGAGTTGATGCTTCCGCTGATAAACCCGTTAGAGGTTCGTGTAAAAATGGCAAATGTAATTTGAAAGACGTCAGTTGCACTGCATTAGCATCATGAGCAAGAGAAATTGCTTCATGTCGGATTTCAAAGACGGACGTATCTCCTTATGCTTTGGATTCGCGGGGGAAATATTTTAACGATTTCACTGCAGCGCAAGCTTCAAATAATTGTCAATTAGATTCAAAGGCTACAAACCAGGCTCTGCGATCTATAAACTTTTATCAACATCTGATCTCCTCTCCTTTGTTAAAATGGCATTAAACACAATCGCAAAGATATTTTTCAACATTGATTGCAACGGGGAAGTATACAGGAATACCGCGCTTTGTCTTCTGCGTTGTTGGAGCATTCGCGGTTAAAGAGAACCTACGAGAGATGCATGGCTAACCCTCGCGCTGATACCATTGTTGTATGTACTAACGCGCATGCAAATAAGCACGCGGAGTAACCTCTTTGGCGTCATAACGCCTTATAGGAAAGCACGCGTTTCCTGCCCAAGTCTCCTCATTCTCTCGTGCTTTTCATCCTTTTCTTTTCCATGAACAATTTTTTCAAACGATTCATATTCTTTATGGTTTCCACGAAGGGCGAGTCTCGCCACAAAGACCAGGATATCTCGTGATACCTTTCGGTCACTACCAGACGAACCTGCTTCCTCGGTTCCAAGCGTTGCATTGCCTTCCCGCACCTGTAAACGTTTTTGATTACCCGTGACATTCCTTGAAGCCCCCATAATATGTCTTTGGTTATCCAGAAATGCGGGATTTGTCAGACTCTTGGAAAGACCGTCCCTAGAGTTATATTTAATGGGATTTGGCGGTACCATAATTTCCTATTTATTTCCTTACAGGTGGTTAAGGAGGAATTTTTATGCTAATGCATTCGAAGCAAATGGAACGACTTGTTGCATTTTTGTAAAAGCCGCTGTTTATTTACGTGAAATGAAATTGGATGAAATCGAATTTACTTTGGGTCTAGATACCCTGGGAATGTTTTGCTAGGGTTTTGCCAGATATCGATATCAATTGTTTAAACTAGTTTAGTTTATTTATATTTCTCCCAAAATTATTCTCTCTTTACTTTGAGCGGTAGAAAAATATATATGAATTTTTCTAGCCCAGAAAAATGCATTCCCTTGTTACAATAGGCACTTAAAGTGGTATGGGGTCAATTTGACCCAGTGTGGTCTTTATGTTGTATACAGAAGGTGTACCTTTCCAGGGTTAATGTTACGGTAACAAAAGATGACGCAAACTCGAATTAAGGGTTAAACTATTTTTTTTTACTTTTAAGGGGGTAGTTTTATATAATCTCCAAAACAAAAAACAGCATTTTTGAAGATTCTTTTCTCAAAAACGACTACATGTAACGGTCTACAATGTTTTTTTCACTGAAACGTACACTCTAAAGGATGGAATAAAATGTTCTTTATGGTATAAAAACCATATTTATTTAATTTATTCGTAATGAAAAGCGTAGATAAATGCAAAAAAATGTTTAGTTGCTGACATTGATGTTTTGAAGCTTCCAAGTAATTTGAAACAAAAAATTCGAAAAGATTCTTGGCTTGCATAAGTGTTGCTATCGTTGGAAATTCAATTATTAATTTTTATACCACAAATTAACGAAATGACAGTGTTTTTTTAAAGTTAACAAAATGCATTTTGTTTACCTGCAAATGGAACAAAAAAAAGTTTATTGAAAATTTTGTCGTATTTGAAATTCCAACCGTAGCCACATTCATACAAATTAAGAATCTTTTTAAATTTTATTATTATATGCATTATTTTATTTTTATATTATTTTATTATTATAAATTATATTATGATATGCATAAAAATGTATTTCTGTGCCAAGATAACATTTTTTTATTCTCTTACGATTAAAATTCGAACATTCAGTAACAAAATATTTGATGTCATAACACGCAGTATTTTTTGCGAAAAAAATCGTTAAAAATTCTACTTTTTCGGATGTCTCATAAGACTACCCCCTTAATCTGTAACTGACGTGTTGTACACGCGACTGGTTTGCAGTTATTACTATATTTCATCTAAAGCCTATTGAGCCTTTGAAATCAATTGAATGGAACGTCTGCGGCTGAAGATTTCCCCGTGGATAGATTAAAAGTAACAAGGCTATGCTTTGCGCTGGAATGTGATACGCTTTTGACAGAATAAATGTGTGATAACATCTCGTCAAGCTTCGCTGAGCAGGTGAACTGGTATGGTTTACACTTGTAGCAAATGCCATGGTCAGGCATCGTACATCAATCCGTCAAACCCATCAGCAGACACGAGAAAACTCACAGGAAGTGAGGAAACTGGTACTGGTATTTTGACTGTGAAAAAATAAAATCGTGTTAGATCAGAAATATAGGAAGCTGCACTGCAACTCGTATTTTCAACCCAGTTTCATAAATAAATTGTATTTTTTCCTCAGTCTTGCGGTTCTCTTTAGTATTTATTTAAATGTTCGTGCTCGTGTTCGCGATAAATAGAACAACGTAGTCGGAAACATCTTCACGATGTTTTTATATATTAAGTTATTTAATTTTTTTAATTCTAATGAAATAATATTAATAATAAATAAATATTTCAATTGACGCGCTTTTAAGGCTCAATGTTATTGGTCGACAAACTTCAGAGGTAGGAGCTAAGAAGATTGTTATCGGGAGGTAATTTTGCACCGCATAGAGAGTGATTGTTTTAGTGAGGTCCTACTGTAGGACTCAGTAATCTAAAATAAATAACAAACTTTAAAATTAATTGAAAATAACAATTTCTTCAGTCTTTCGGTCTTAAACATTTTTTTATTGATAAATTTATATATATTTTATAATAAGGAACAAAATAATAAAAATAAAAAAACAATTGAAATCAATAACACAACCAATTTTTTAACAATTCCATATATTTCGGAATTACCAGAAAATTTAAGAAGAATAATGAGAAAAAATAATATAATTACAGTATTCAAAAATAGTAATAATTTAAATTACTTATGCAAAGGGTTAAAAGATAAAATACCTACAAAACAAATGTCAAATGTAGTTTATCAGGTTCAATGTGAGGAATGTAATAAGGTATATATAGGGGAAACTAAAAGAAGTATTGAAAAAAGAATGTATGAACATACATATTATATTAGAAAAAATTTAGAAAAATCTGGATTGGCAAAACATAGTTTAGAGACGAAACACAGTTTTAATTTTGAACAAATAAAAATTTTAGAAATCGAAAAAAATTTAACAAAAAGAAAAACCTTAGAAGCTTTACAGATTCAACATAATAATAAAAATAATGTTAATATAATGACAGATTTTAGAGAAATAGATAAAATATATTCAAAAATTTTATAAAATTGAAATTAATTAAAATAATTCAAAATAATAAAATATATAAAGTTTCTCTAATATAATACTTTATTAGATTTCAAATAAATTTCATAATATTATTGTACATAACTGAAAATAACGATAACAGTATTTAAAATAAGAAACAGAAACATTCCTAAAATGAAAACATATCATCTATAATATAATACACATATTCTCACAGACATTCAATCAGAGTTATACACAACGACTTTAAATTTACTTCAAGACTGATAGCTTCAAACATAACAGTCACTACGAATTTAATGGTGTAGTCGAAAACACCTATAATAACTTACTTTCGAATTATTAAATTAATTTAAATCTAAGAAATTATATTATGAAATTAAAAATATAAATAGAATCAGTTGTAAATATTAACAATATTAAAAATGTTAGAAAAATAATTATATAAAGTATGTAATATTCAATAATATTAATTTATGTTATATATAGTTCTGAAGATGACAACGTATTAGTTGTCGAAACGTCAACACAACAAATTTATCAATAAAAAAATTTTTAAGACCGAAAGACTGAAGAAATTACATTTAATACCTACGGTCAAAGAAGGGATATTCCAAAATAATTTAAAATTAATATTGTATATATTCACGACTTAAAGAAATACTAGATGACTATTTTATAAATAAATAAAAGTAAAATTGTTATCGTGGGGTCCTACTGTAAAAATCAGTAAGCTGAAATAAATAATATCCTTAAAAATTCATTTTGTATATATTTATGGTTTGAGGAAATAATCTATAACTGATTTAATGATTATTATTCTTATAAAAGACAAATTAGTATTTGATATCAAACAAATATAAGCAACATTCTTTGTAATTAAATCCAAATTTGTAATAGAAAAAAGTAACAGTAAAAAAATGCATTCTGAAAATATTAAGAATTAACGTCAAGAGTGGTAACGGCTAATTTGTTTTTATTTGTATAGAAAATAATGTAACATATTGCTCGTACACATTATTTTACGACGTAATTAAAGATAACGAACCTTCGTATATTAATTCATTTAAATAGATTCCCTTTTTCTCATAGTAAAAGACTTAATTTTATGATTTAAGTGATTACGGGTAAATACAAATGTCTTCCCAACGGGCACTATTAAAAGTGCCGCTTTTCTAGCAGGTACTTTCTCGCGTTATTCATCTTTTATTACAGTATAATGGTACAACCGTTATAATAAAGGGAGAATGTGAGTTTTAGCGCTGAAGACGCCGCTTAAATATTTAAACCCCGGAAAAACAAGCGTGGAATTTTCTCAACAGCTGGTACACTGTGTGAATTGTTCATATTTTTGCCAAAGCATTCAAATGTTTGATTCTAAATCCTCTTGATTATTTAACTCACTAAATCACTTTTAAAGAAGAAAATTTATTGACGCTTCGTCGTTCAGTGTGATAAGAGAATACATTTATTTTCTGAATAAAAATTGCTGATATTTCTGAAACGTTCTTGCATCGAAGATTTTTTTATTTTCCGCAATGTAGCATTTATCGTGCAGCAATTAAATAAACGATTAGGTATAAAAGTAATAATAACTCGCGGTTAATATTGAAAGACTGACAACTCGATTACTGGCTCTCAGAATGGGTCGTTCCCTTCTCGTGATTTTACCTATCACGAAAGCATGCTATTTTGTATTTCGAAATAGTTGAAGAATTGTTGTTGGAAAATATTCGATCCCTTAGTTATCTTTTATTGAAACTAATTTATCTACTTATGTTAAGTACACTCGATTTTGTAAATCCTTTTGGCATTTTTCTATCTAGCTGATATTTTCCGCGCGAAATTTGAATGTAGCGTAATATACGAAAAATAATGGAGAGCATTAAGGCGAGTCTCCACTGCACGCGAGCTTAAGGCGAATATTCACTGCTCCCCAGCCAATGACGGCAGCCCGTGGGCGGGGTTTGTTTTATGCAAGGTTTGAGAGTTTCCGGTCCTAACTTGGCAAAAGGTTCAACAGTCGAGTGTATTATTCTAATGTTGAGATCATTATTAGGTTTATTAGAAAGTATTTTAAAACCGAGGAAAAGAAATGTTATTATCAATTTATTTATAAACAATTTGGATTACAAACTATATTAAATTTGAAGAATTTTGAATACGGTAGGAAAACATTAAAAATTCTTAAAGAAAAACTAACAATTTTAATTAAATTGTGGAAATAAGAATAGAATTCCAAAACATTAAAATTATTAATTCAAGAATAACTTCAAAGGTCTGTTCGAATATAAATTCGAAATACGTGGTTGATTTTATTCAAATAAAATTGTTGAAATCAGAAGATAATAAAAATTCTTAGGAATTTAAAAACACAATAAATAAAAGAAAATTATTTTTAGAGACTTAAAATCTACGAATTTTATTTTTCTTCGCTATAATGGTTGACAATTGATAACTATCCATATTGTAATATATTATTTTTAAAAGACCTTATTTTAGAAATTGTATAATTATGCGCATGCATAATTTGGTAGTCTCTATTTATTTTACTAATTTACAATGAAAGAAATAATTAGAAAAAAATATTCGAAAGAACCAACCATGCCAATTAAATTGGGATCACTGTATCATGCCTCGATTTTCTGTAATATCTATATTGATATATTTAAATCAATTATTTTTTGATAAAATAATTGTTTTATAATCGTCATGTAGTAAATTATGATGCAATTACATTGTATATATAGCGTTTTTCGAATTTATCTTCCAACGAAATCGTTCTTAAAATCTATATACATTTCTGAGAGAATTGTTGACAACAACGAAGGAAGCCTTTCATCCCGGTGTCTCTTCCGGAAGATACCACGACCGACGGTTAGTGGCCGCAATACTTCACCACAAAACTGTACTGTACTGTACTATCGCAGTGCATACACGCTAAGTAAATATTTGTATGATGCACGATCTGTACTCTCCATATCTTAACACCATCTTGAGCAACGTGTACACATATAATCTACGTTGGATATCGCAGTTAAGTAAAACGCAAAGAGGAATAAGATCATTTTCCTTAATCCTTAATACCAGGTGGAACCTAATAAATCCATAAGGAGACACAAAGAAATGGGAACCGTCTAAAATAAAAGTCAATAATCGACAACAAAAATATTTGTTTTAACATTTCGATATTTTAACACGTTCATGCCTGGGCGGATATTTACGTTTTTTCGTGTGGGGCGTGACCGCCCCACGGAACAGTCAAACGTGACCTGCCGGTGGGTCACGCCGGCGTGAACGTGTTAATTAACATTTTAGAGTTTCAAGCGATGTAACTAATTGACTTTCAGAAAGTAATCACGAAAACACAAAGAAACAAACAAGGAAAATACTTTTCCATTTTCAGCAAAAGTAATTTCGGCTTCCATTACCTACGATGCGCGGTCATTTGAACCATCATATGGGGCAATCGGTTGTATCCGGGTAACAGGAACCTTTAGTCCAAAATTTAACAATAACTTCCGGTTTCGTCCATATTCAAAATTTGACGCGGGTCAGACGTGTTCTTCGTCAAGATTTTAGTAAAAATTACCGACTTCTCCTTTGTCGAATTCTTCGCTACTATTGAAGTTTTAGGGGGGCTCATTTTTTTAAGAGAAAATTCGAGTTTTTTTATATTGAATATTAAATGTAAACATGAAGATGAATTAAATAATGTATTTCGTTGATTTTAATGCAATTATTCAATTTCTTATTTTAATTTATTGTGATTTTAGAAAAGTTGCACAAATTAGATTTCCAAGAACCTAAAATGTGCTTATTTGCACTTAAAAAGTGTAAAACAGATGAAAAATGTGAGAAACGGTGAAAATGAGTAGGTGGGGCGTATACGTCTCACTGTCCCTGCAAGGGTCATCTATTCTCTAAAATCTATCGATTTCTTCTTTGTCCAATTTTTCACTCCTATTAACCCTTTATTCAGATTACATTTTTTTACAGAGAATTTGCGTCTATTTTATATTAAATGTTCAATGTCAACATGAAATTGAACTTATTAAAGTAATTTTTTACTTGAATGCAATTTTATAATTCTTTTCTTTATTTTAGTGTAGTTTTATAAAAATTGGATAAATAAGATCTCCAACAACCTAAAAAGTGCCTTTATGCACTTAAAAGCTATGAAATAATTCAGAAGTGTCAAAAATAAGTAGATGGGGCGTATACGTCCCACTGTCCCTACAAGGGTCAATACTCGTCGACTCAAGGTTTAAGAATTTTCATAATGGACTCAGGAGAATATGAGCTAGAAGTGATTCTTCCGCACCCCTCCGCACCTACCTACAACAAAACATTTCCAGACTTATTCATATTCAAATATAGCCGCTTGGCTCCCATTATTGCCTAATGGTTCTCGTTCCCCTACCATTAAATAAACATTTTATCGGAAGAGCAACGTGGCTGAAATCCCGATAAAAATGTCTAACGCTCTCCAACTTTTATGAGTCCTGTCACGATACCAAAGCTATCAAATTTCACTGTGAGAAGTTGACGAATTCCGTGATGTGAGAAAGGTGAGAAAACGTTGGTAGGAGCAGCGAGGGTGGTTGTGTAATCGTTTCGATTAGATCGATCTATCCATCTCCTTGGATGCACGTGCGATAACCTTAAGGTGCCGAAGCCATGGACCAACCTACCTCACTTTCGAAAGCAGCGTGGAGAGATGATACCGAGGATAATAAGTAGACGGGTACTAATCACTTAGATTAGACGTTAATTTCCACCTTACTGTCGCCATACCGGTTATTGACCCTTCGGGGTCACATCATGTCAATTTTATCATTCAAGAGGAGTGAAGGTAGAGGGTATTCAATCGTCGTCCTTTCACATGACTTACTTCATGGTCGTTGAACTATTAATAGTGTTAAGTAACACCGAAACACCTCGCTGCGTCATTTTTGCAGCGGGTTATTAACTCGGAACTCGTTGCACCCGTTTAGTCGATTGTCGTTTTGATCCGACACGTAGCGTTGTCAGAAGCGCGACAAACAGGAGGACGACGAAGTAGCTGAAGCTGAAGCTTGGAGCTTATGTCGGAACAGGTTGTTTGACTGCCATCCACCTGCTCCCAACCCAGAATTCCTTCTTGGGGTTTGAAGAACCCTTATCGAATGTGCTCATCTTCAGTCAAGGAGCACCTACTCTGAGCTTCAATGAATAATCGATGTTTCGGCGATTAAACCGCGTTGCATATACAGGGTGTACGGTAGAAGAGTTTCAAGTCAAAAGGTGGTGGTAGAAGGTGAAAATTTGAGAAATGAAGTCAGATACCATTTTTCGAAATTCAATCAAGAAGCACCTACTTCTTGAGCTTCAATGGTTCTTCACCAAACAAGTTATATACTAGGGGTGTGCGAATAGTGACCGAATCAAATCGGATATTACTATTCGATTCGATGTTGAAATCGAATATTCAATTAATTCAAATAATCGAATAATTCTCGAATATTCGAAAGATTCTCGAATACTCGACAAATGGTCAAATATTTAAAAACCTTCGAATACTCAGAAAATCGTCTATTATCTAGAAAAACAAAACACTCTAGCAGCTTCGTAGTAGCGCCACGTGAGCGCTGGGAACACTGCGTCCGAACAACGACGAACACCATTCGGGTACACTTCCGAAGGAAACCCGGAATTACTTCCCGGAAACGTCGAGTACTTAATTTTCCTGTACAAAAATCTGACTTAACCTCATTAAATAAAAGCTCAAGGACTCCTTAATATCATTTTTAAATGTCGATTTTCTTGGCATATTTCAATTAGTCATACAATTCCCAATTTTATTCGAATTGCAATGTTCGAATTCACCGAATATTGAAACTGAACTGCGAATATTCGAATTTACCGAATATTGAAATTGAACTGCGAATATTCGATTCGAAGCCGAATATTCCATTTTTTCGAACATTCGCACATCCCTATTATATACCATTTTTCGAAATTCCGAATAATTACCGAGTAATCATTTAGAATGTCATGGCAAATGAGAGGGGGTACCACGTCGCAGGGGGGCGGAGTGCACCAATAACTGTCAAATTCTGATCGTCGTTGCTAGGGAATTCGAGTTGTAAATTTTTTGACACGCCCACCGAGCTTCTTCGACGTCCTGATTGGCCAAAACAGTTTTACCTAATTACTCGGTAATTATTCCAAATTTCGGAAAAATGGGACAAAACTTTTCCTCTTAAATTTTCACCCTCTCCCACCACAAGGTTTCGTTCTCGAACTTATACCGCACACCCTGTATATGTGCACCACGTTTCTCATAATTTTCCTGCGAACGTATAATTTTTGTACATGACTCTGATACGTTACAACAAAGCGTCAGCAAAAACAAAAAAGAATAACTTTGTTGCAGATGAAGATTATCTACCCCTTCATTCCCAGGGAGTAGAGAGTAGCCATTTTTCACATTGGCGTTTTATCTATGTACCAACCTTTCTCTTCACATTACACTTGATTACACTGCAGGGTAAGAAGGAGAGAGCCGATAACGCTCCTCGGATGGTTTTGCTAATGTAATATGAGACCGGGTACTCCGACAGATCTTGGCTCGTACTTTTGCTTCAAATTGTTTAACACCTATCCCCGGTGTTGGATAGGACTTGGAGTCAATGGCGGCGGCGTGGAAAATTACAACACTGATGTCTAGCGCGGAGAGAAACTCTGCAGGATTAAGAGATAAAAATCGGAAGGATTTACCGGTCGAAATTTGAGTTATCGCAGTCAAATCGAAGAGTTGAGACCACGAGTTGTCTGTGAGTGACTTAATACACGGGTAATCTGGTCCCGTCGATCCTTTGTTCATTCTTGTCTTTCTGATAAGGTCGAATCACGAGGTCCGGCAGTTCTTGCGCAATTCTTAAGCTCCCCCGTATATAAATTACGGGGAACGTTACGAAACTTCTCGTCGCGCGGGACACTGTGACTTTATTACGAGCATGTCGCGCGTCCGTTTGCGACAGAATCCATTACATAAGTCTGCTAGATACTATTGCTCTCCGTGAGGGGTATTAGACATGCATCCAATCAACAAACACATATGCGCACTGTTGCAATATTTGCGATTTATGTCTCGCGCTTTATCCGAGTGTCAATTATAGGCGTCTCACTTTTTTCCTTATGAATTTTCTCACTGATGCTTTCCCGTGTTGACTCAGTTGCTCGATTTAGCACGAAGTGGGTAATATTACCCACTTCAGTGGTGGTGTAAAGCGATTTTGATGAAATTCTGAGGCACGGCAAAAATTTATGGTTCGAAAGGTTGAAGAGACTTTCACAATATATGGTGCACAAAAATCAGCGGTATTATTAGTCACCTTGAGTCCGCCATTTCGACTTTTGCAATGTTGACTTTAGATTAAAAATATGTGACCTAGAACATTTTGGGATACCAAGTTTTGTTCAGATCCGTCAGAAATGGGCGGGGTGGGGGGTTACTTAAAAATTGATATACAGGGTGTTCATTTGAAAACTTTCTAGCTGAATATTTCGAAAAGTATGGAAAATATTTAAAAAATATAAAACACGTGTCCGACTATTTCGAGGGGGAAGCAGGGGGGCAGTATCGGTTTTTTATTTGGGTGGCGTTTTTAAGGTCATTTGAAGGTCATCTTTGTTTTTTTTAAATGGAAACCTCTATTTTTTATTATGGGATCTTATTGTACGTAAAAAAAACCAGCAATTTTCGTAGGAAACTTTTTTTGTACGAGCACTATTTTCGGAAATAATTAAAGATAAGTGGAGCAAGGCATAGTTGGAAGAAATTTATTTCATAGCTACACCGAACAAATAGATATTTATTACATAGCTATAATAAATTTTCAAAATGTTCTCCGTTGTTTTCTAAGCAATAATAGAGACGATTCTCAAATGCTGAGCGAATATTTTTGAAGGAATTTGTTAGGATAGCGTAACATCCCCATCGCAACATCAACGATTTGCGTCAAAGGATTTTACACATTGATATGCCACGCTCCACTTATCTTTAATTATTTCCGAAGATAGTGCTCGGACAAAAAAAAAAGGTTCCTACGAAAATTGCTGGTTTTTTTTACGTACAATAAGATCCCATAATAAAAAATAGAGGTTTCTATTTAAAAAAACAAAGTTGACCTTCAAATGACCTTGAAAACGCCACCCAAATGAAAAACTAATACTGACCCCTGCTTTCCCCCGAAATAGTCGGACACGTGTTTTATATTTTTTAAATATCTTTCATACTTTTCGAAATATTCAGCTAGAAAGTTTTCAAATGAACACCCTGCATAATCCATCACCAATTTTAGCACATTTCTTTGGACTAAAGTGATCAATTACCATTCAGATGGTTAATTGAAATAGGTGAAAGGCAAACTGTATACTTTTGACACTTTTTCTACCAAAGGTGTCAAAAGACACCTTTTAGAATTTTAATATAGATTTATTTTCGAGGTTTAATTAAATCATTTTTTGAAATCCACAAACGGAAGATGCTCAGTACAGCAATTATGCATCTGTAAAAAATTACCTATTAGGAGAATCTATTTTAATTATAACACTATATTTTTGGTTTTGGATTTTTTATTATGTATAAGTAGCGCGGTAGAAATAGTGGTAATGAGCAAATTTTTAAAATGCTGAATAAAAAATTGTGTACAGGGATTTTTGAGGTGGTTTGGTACAAATTCGGGATGGGACTTGTAAAATAGAAAATGCCGGATCTAACACGATTGGAGGGCATCGAATTGGTGAACGGTAACCCAAAAAATTCATATAGCTATTCTCACGATAATTGTAGGTTTCAAAATTGTTGTCTGCCATTTCAAATTTTGTAAATTTATTAATAAATACAAAATCAAAAGATCCCTGTGTATCAATCCCTGTGATCCCTTCCCTGTGTATCAATTTTGATGAAAAAAAATTTGCGCATAGGAAATATCATGTTTTAAAAAGTTAAAGAAGCGTTCACAAAATACACAATATCAGAATACACAATATACACAAAAATCATAATTACTACCCACGCTATATTGGATCAACCATTTTGAATTTCGCAATTTTTACTTCAGATTCAAAATTAACGGTCTAAAAAATATTGGGATGCCAAGATTTATCCAGGTTCATGGAAAATTACGGAAGTTATTTAAAAATGCACTTTTTTTCTACTAATATTATCCATTACCATTGAAATTATTAATTACAAACTGGATATTTTTAAACAAAATATCTTTTTGAAGCCAATTCATTGCAAGTTCGTATTAAAAATCCTCATCCTTTTCAATCGGGTATTCCGGTTGAGAATCTTGCAAAACTCCCACAGCGTTTCTACCTTTGACTTGACTTCCTACAGACAATATTCGCCTGGATATCGATTGTAACCTCCCACTTCTGAAAATTCATCAATTTTCGCGACCCGAGTCCAAAAATGGTATCTTCATCACCCAGAACATGAAACTCACAATCAGCAGGAAACAGGAAACGAAATGTACAATACCTACAGTGCAAAATGCCTCTATGTTTACACTATCCGTGGAAATTGGAAGGTTGAAATAATTACAGAGGCGGTAGATCTCAAGGTATATTCTTCTCTCGCTATGGGATAATTCTTTGGAAGAGAAGAGAATGCCCCAAGAACAAACGGAGAGTCTAAATTGGTGTAAACTCTGAAATGAAACCTATATACACGATTTCTTATGGGAGGATATTCAACCGTTGCACTTTTGTAGACTGTTTAATTACAGCCTTAGGATGTTACTAAAAAACTTATTAGTGATATGTTATTCTGTTACAAATATGCATATTAGGAAAATTTCCCAAAATTTTATTGATTTTATTGGATCTGCCATTTCGATTTTATAAAATCTAATAGTAGATTTTAATCAGCAACCTCAACAACCCCTATATCCCACATTTTATCAAACGGTATAGGATAGATTAATTGGTAATTAGAAATTCAAGTAATTAGTGTCTTTGATAATATGTAATCATATAAACAGTAATTAGTAATTGGAATACCATGAGAATTATCACGATCCGTTCTTAATTAGTTACTCAATTAATAATTATTAATCATTAATTATTTATCTTATCACTAATTGCTGTTATCTTATCCTTCACAATTGATAACTACACACTAACCCTTCTTATATTGAAAAAGTGTGATATCATTCAAGAGTTTTACAAAGAAATGCATATTTTTTAGTACTGAAGCACAAAAATCGAAAATTCTATTGCAAGAACTTCAAAAACAAATTCCTAATAATTTAACCCCTTCACACCTGGTGCACATTATAATATACATTAACTTTTAATTTTTGACAAAATAATCAATAGATTTAGAATCTGTAGTGACTGTTTCTTTATATTAATGCCCATCTTACCTACACTACCGCTCAAAAGTATGTGAACACTTCCTCAATTCTTGTAACTACTTGATTTAGTATATACTATTTGAATACATTAAATACATATTTGTAATAGAATTTAGCAACAAACGTTGTTTAATAATAAAAATATGTATAATATATCACAAATTTTATGAACCTGGCAAGTATTCACATACTTTTGAGCGGTAGTGTATTTTTATTATTAAACAACATTTGTTGCTAAATTCTATTACGAATATGTATTTAATGTATTCTAATAGTATGTACTAAATAATCAATATACGCAATTGAATTCGTACAAAATAATCAAAATTACCAAAGTTCATAACTTTTTTCAGGTAGTTACAAGAATTGAGGAAGTGTCCACATACTTTTCAGCGGTAGTGTATACATGACTACAATTGGTGCTATCTTTTGTTGACAGAAATGTAAATTCGAACAAAACCAAAGATTAGAATTTGAAGAAATTGAAATAATCATTTCAAATTAAATTTCTTGTTAAAAATCGAAATTTTCTTGTTTTAAAATTAAAATTTTTTGTTTATAAAACAAGAACATTCTTTTTAAAAATTGAGTTTTCAATATATTAGGTTGTCCCATAAGTTTCTTCCTTTCCGGCTCAAGGTCATGCATAGCGTGGCACGAAAAAAACTTATGGGACAACCTAATATTTCGTATACCTTTATTTTGGTTACAAACGACTGTAGTAAAATTGATGTAGATACATAACGTTTCGGCTTCTACTATATTTTCGGCGCCTTCTTCAGATAAAAAATTTCTAAAGTAAATTTAAGTAATAATAATAATAAAATCTATAAGTCATAGAGTACATTAAATTAGATTCCTCTTTTTTATAAGAATTACATATAAAAATAAAAATTAAATAATTATAAACTAACCTCATAGTATTCAACGTAGATAAAATTAACACCAAAAATCGCATATTTTAAAGGTAACGGTTTTTTTGACTACTAAATTGGATTTTCTTGATTGAGATATCTTGTTTAAATAACAAGAAATTTAAAAAACAATAAAACCCAATTGTAGCTGGTTAATAGGATACTAATTTACTTGCAGTGGATAGAAAAAGTAATTTTTAATCGCATGTTTTTTGCAGTTTTATATGTTGTATTTTCTCTATATTTATCTACCTTTTTTTTAAAAAATGCGTTAAAGGGGCTTTCAGATTATGTCAAGATTGTACCGAATTGCCCATATTGCTGCAATATTTTTCCAGTAAGCTTATTTCAAAAAATTTGCAAAAATATACTGTACCTTTATATCAAATCTAAGAAACGTATTCTATTGTTCCATGAGGTTCCAGGGCAATTAATAAAAATCATATCACATCATATAATAATCAAATTTCCTATATCGTTAAAATATTGCGTTTATATTGCTGAAATATTTTTCCGCGAAGCTTATTTACAAAAATTTACAAAAATACACTGTACCTTTATATCAAATCTAGGAAACGTACTCTATTGTCCCATGGGGTTCCAGAGAAATTGATAAAAATCATATCACATCATATAATAATCGAATTTCCCTAGGATTTTACTAGAGTGTCGATTTCAACACCTGGTTTCGTCCGTTTGGCAATCGGTCCTTATCAGTCCTTCGAGGAAAAATGGCTTTGTTACAACCAATATATCGAGCTCTAAATCTAATTTCGCACAAGGACAAAATCGTAATGAAGTGAGTCACTACTTTATTTCCCCTGTGGTAGATCGAGTAGAATGACTTGGCGGTTCCTGGAACGCCCTGGTATGTTAATTGCATTTACACGTGTATATGCATGCAGAGATCATGCGCCACGTGTGCGTACAGGTATACACGCATAATATACACTCTGCATATGTTTGTAAGGGTAACGACTACCCAGTAACGATGGATATACAATCTACGTTTTCTTCTCCGGGCCCTTATACCTTTCTTCAAATAAAAGGGAACTTGTAGAAGTTGAAGAGAACTCAAGCCGAGGGCGCGGTTACAACAGAGCTTCTCTCAATTCTTTTTCATTCATAAAACTTCGAGGCGGAGTCTTCTAATATTCATAGATGTATTTGGTACACAAAGAGAGATAAATTCCTCCACGTATCGGTTAGAAGGCTTTTTCTTGTATTATTCTTATACAGGATGACTCGAGTTTGGAAGGGAGGGAGGAACCTCCACAATCTCCTTCGGATTTTCGATATTTGCTACTGTCACATTTAGAGCCGGAGTTGGAGTTAAAGTTAGGGTTAGGGTTAGGGTTATTTATTTAACGCTTTGGGACAAGCCACCTAAAGGAGAAATATAAAATATGTGATGAAATAATAATATAGAAACTGAATAAAAAAAAAATTTTAATTAACAATGGAATTTAAAGTAAAATAAGATAATTGGAATAACAATTTTTGTATGTAATGAGTTTTGTCTTGAGTAATTAAAGACAGATTTCACTTTCACGGACCGTGGGGCGTATACGTTCCACCTACTTATTTTTATTGTTTTTCCCACATTTTTGGTTGATGCTACAACTTTGTAATGCATATTTTTTAAAAGTATTTTTCTAAGATGTAATAATTTGATTTTATAACGATAGATTTGATAAATTATAAATTAATCATAATAGTTCCATTATGATTAATTAACTCTAAAAGTTTTAATAAAATCTATAAACTCTGA
This sequence comes from Gasteruption jaculator, assembly GCA_949825005.1. Classification (NCBI taxonomy): domain Eukaryota; kingdom Metazoa; phylum Arthropoda; class Insecta; order Hymenoptera; family Gasteruptiidae; genus Gasteruption; species Gasteruption jaculator. Next base: position 1,923,986 of record OX463763.1, on the reverse strand, counting down.
ATTAGTGTAAAATAATTTAATGAGTAATTTAAATTTTTAGAATTCGACAATTTTTATATTTGTTCAACAAAAACAGGTTTTTACATTAAAGTTTAAAAGAAAACTCAAATTTCTAATCCAATATTTTATTTTGGATTTCTAACTCGAAGCCTATAAAATTGTATAATATTTTTCAGCAACAATTATTCAAAAGGTGAATATTTACTATTTATCTACTTTGCTTAACATTATATATTTCTTTAAATAAAAATTAAGAATATTATTTAAATGTTTTTATTAAATTCTGAATGTTATTTTTAAATTAAGAAATTTAACCCTGGAACAGCACATGGGGTCAATATGACCCCACGCGATTTTCGAACTCCATTGTCCAAAATCGAAAATTGTCCGAACTCCAAGTCTGTAATTATGTGCGATATTACGAAAATTAGTAATTCTCTAAAGATGACACCCTTCATTTTTCAAAATAAATACATTTTTTGGAAAATCGATTACGCTCTTTACGTTCGGGTTTGGAGGTGTGCTGCTCTAGGGTTAAAAATAATATTGAAATTAATGGCGCTATTAAAAAAGAAATTTATTACTTTCCTTTTCGAAAAATCCTTTATTTATCCTGAATGAGATATTTGGTGAAATTTTGCATTTCCAGGAGGAATATTTTTTTTCAAATTAATTCACGAAATTCATTCTACCGATTAGTTTCGTTCAAATCTCAGGAACAATAATGAGAATTTTTAGACTCATTTTATAAGAATGATATCTACCATTTAAACATTGTCTCTTTAATTTACTTTCTTAAGATAATGTTAGGTCCTAAAACGACAAGAGGGCTCACTTTTGAAAAAAAAGGTAATCTCGTATTCCCAGAGACGACAATGTGCATCAAGATAAAAGAATTTGAAAACTGTTTATTTTTAAATGCGGAGAAAAAGTGAAATTGAAATTCAGCAAACTCAAGTTATTTCTTTTTGCATTGCAAAAAAGTGATTGCAATTTGTAAGTAGTGCATTGTTATTCATGAAGTATTTGTGGTAGTGAAGTACTGTAACTGTGATTTTTTGTTGTTGTTAAATCTGTTCCTAAAGTTTACAAATAAATGATAAATTCCAAATTGGTTAAATCAAGGAAAAGAACAGGGACGGGGGCATTTGATGCAAACAAGAGAATTCGATTTAAGTTGCACGGTACTTGCGAAGTCAAGAAGAGGCAAGACAAGCTGCAAAGTGCTTGCTGACTTGAGAAGGGAAATTATCAGTTGCAAAATGCTTGTTAACTCGAATCAGAGAAGATGAATTCAAGCATGAGGTGCAAGGAACTTGCCAACTCACGAAGAGGAAAACGATAATGCAAAATTGTGTTGTAGGGTATTTGTCAAGTCTTGTTTAACCCTTACAGGGTACACTTTCTGTATTGAACATAAAGAGCACATTGGGTCAAATTGACCCAGCATCACCTTGAGTGCATACTGTAACGAGGAAATGCATTGTTCCAGGCTATAGTAATTCATGTATGTCCTTTAACTGCTCGAAATAAAGAAAGAGTGGTTTTAGGAAAGATATGGATAAATTAAATCAGTTTGAAAAATTGATATTGATATAATGCGTAAAAAAAGCCATTTTTTGAAAAGAATTTTTTTGAGTCACCTTTGGAGGGTTAATTAATATAATGGAGTGAAAGTTGAAAGAAAAATATTTACCAAGAATTTCCATTTTATTTAATACCGTTGATTATTTAGAAAGTACCAAAACATCTCTAGAAAATAATACCAAGCTCTATTACTATTTAATAAAATTGTTATTATTTAATTATTATTTTAGAAACTATTTATTATTATTAATTATTATATTAGAAACCATATTATTATTTATTACAGAATATTTTTTGATTAATTTCTTTAATTAATTAATTTCGATTTGGTTTCACGTTTTGAATCAAAGAAAGCAACGTTATTATACATAAAGCAGGCAAACTGGAATAGCCCTAAAATACTTCAAAAATAAAATTTTGTCTGGTGCATATACGTACAAATATTGGCACAATAGTTCCAAAAATTCCATGAATAACAATTTTCAAAATTTCCTTTAAATTGTTTAAAATAAATTTTTCAAAAATAAATAAAACTCCAGCTTTTGCAAAGTAACACAACTAATAATTTTCCTAAACATTTTAAACATATTGCTAATAAATAATGTCAACATTTTTTTTTTCCTATGAAGTAAAAACAAACGCTCAGAATTCCCAACTGTGAATTTGTATGGTAATGGAGTAGTTGGTAGTATCTAAACGTTTAATATTCTCAAGTACCTCTCATAACACGATCAAATTGAAATTTTATGAACTCCATTTACACCTTATTACGTATAATATACTCTATTTACAACGTTAGGTGTAATGTTCACAGAGAATTGTTAGAATCCATAGCCGCGTAGCCTGTTGCATGTTCAACACGCACATAACGCGTATTAGAGAAGATCCTTATTACAGGAAATAGCCTGAACCCTGCATGTGACCAAGTCACGGAATTTACTCTCTTTGCAATCAGACTTTTTCTTGCCTAAAGCTTTCAGACCTTTTTTGTTGTATCGGGGCATGTAATGTGTGATTTATTTGAAGATAAAATTTGTACTTAAGGAGGTTCTACCGGTACATAAGTAGTCAAAACAGTATACGTTACAGCTTGCGGTTGATTGGCGCAGTGTCTTTTGTAGATCTGTCAACGTCGCTTCTTACATAGTCTTGTTTACCTTTTGACTGAATAGAATACGATTAAAAAATGAGCGGAAAGCAACCAAGATTTTATTGGAAAGATAAACTAGTGTCAGCTAGAGTCTTCAAAAGGCGGCGTGAACTGCAGCGAATTGGAAAAACATCCAAAGGTTATGGAAAGAAAAAAGCGGACCTGATAACCTTAAAAAAAACTCGAATAGCAAAATCGTCAATCCTATTGAGGGCCGCAGGATAATTCACGTTCAAACATTTCCTTCAAACAGTTCCTCAGTTATAAGCATTTTTTATTAATTCAAAAGCATGTTACAATATTAAAAATATCTTCAACTTTTCACTTTTTATGCGATTCCTAAACTCACTGTGCATACGATTGATGACACAATAATAGCGGACGACGCACGGGAGACAGAGTGAGACAGAGACAGAGAGAGAGAGAGAGAAGCGGTTGGTCGAGTACGACGTTGCCACATGTCCGCCGGAGAAAATATAATGAATATTTTTACACGATTATTAATTTTTTGTGATTCTTATATCCCATGAATGATCATTTTTAAAGTTGCAATCCATTCGTTATTTATTTTCCAACCTCTACTAATTTTTTCAAACGAATCGTAATTTTAGTTCGTTTTATATTACGATAAATAAGTGATTTTCCATAAGACACAATGTTAAAATTGGAAAAATTAAAATATTTTTTCTCGCTTCAAAACCCATGAAGCCCCACAAAAATTTAACTACAGCTTTATTAGGCTTTTATTTATAACTCTCGAAATTTTCGTCAAATTCGTAATTTTAGATCTATTACCGGTAGAATCTCGTTAAAATTTAAAGGACAAGATAATTTTAAAGTTATTTTATTATTATAATAATGTGAACGTTTCATAAAAGAAATTTTTAACTGTAAATTATTTGTAGACGCCAAATTTTAGCAGTGCCTGTGAGGAGTACTCCTAGTGCAAAGGGTTAACGATAAAACTATATTTTGTCACCATACGTGTCACCCAAAACTCAGTTTCCTGTGAAACCGATGCATGGTGTCACGTAAACAAACAGAACTGCCAAGATCTGTTGAGTAATTAGGATACATTAAAAAACGTACATAATTTTAAAAAATCTCGAGTATTTAACGTGAGAGTCATGTGTGTCCTGAAAAACCCTAGCAAAACCCTAGAAAAACCCCAGCCAAAACCTTAGCAAAATGCTAAGAGACAAAACACGTCAAGTGAGCACCCCCAAAAACCACTAGGTCGTCGATTTTTACGAAACATGAATCAAATTAATGCTTATACCATTACTAAACATACCCTCAAAGGATTTTGCAAAATTTCAATTTTTATTATTGATACGTACGTTTAAATATTTTAATCACTTTTAATTAAAAAATTAATTACTCGGACCATTTTTAACGAAATGTTATGGAAATTTTATGAGAGGTTCATTAAAGTTCATATTTTTAAATTAAATAAGCAGTATTTATAAATTTATTTATTTACCTATTTATTTATAACAAGTTAATAAACAATTGAATTTTTAATAATGTTCTCATGCTTTGATTTTTTTGATTTTGGGCGCCAAATATTCCTCCGACCTTCAGTTTTAAGAAACCCCAAAAAAATTTGACTTTCTGATATATTCTGTAACTTAGCATCAATTTTCTTCGATTCAAGTTTACTCTACGCTCGAACGCCTGAGCGTAACTTCTTCTTTGGGGGATTTTTAGTCATTTGGGTAATTGTGACTGTTCAGTTGCATTGTAAATAAATAAATTTATAAATACTGCTTATTTAATTTAAAAATATGAACTTTAATGAACCTCTCATAAAATTTCCATAACGTTTCGTTAAAAATTGTCCGAGTAATTAATTTTTTAATTAAAAGTGATTAAAATATTTAAACGTACGTATCAATAATAAAAATTGAAATTTTCCAAAATCCTTTGAGGGTATGTTTAGTAATGGTATAAGCATTCATTTGATTCATGTTTCGTAAAAATCAACGACCTAGTGGTTTTTGGGGGTGCTCACTTGACGTGTTTTGTCTCTAATAAAATGCTGGCAAAACCCTAGCAAATCCCTACATGTGACCAAGTCACGGAAATAAATATTCCAGTTTTAACCATAAAACCATATTTTGTTGATCTAACTCATGCCCACTCGAAAATACATTATCTATACACTGTTCTACCACAGGTGCCCCCATACATGTCCTGCAAAATTCAGTTTCGTGTGAAACCGATGCATTGTGTCACGTAAACCCACAAAACTGCCGAGATCTGTTGACTCCCGAGCAATTAGGATTCACCAAAAAACATACATAATTTAAAATAATTTGGAGTGAGCAACGTGAGAGCCATGTGTGTGCCCAGGTAGGAGGAGTCAGAAACGTTCGTGTACCGGCTACGTCTTAACCCAAGATCGTTGAAGGCATCAGTAACTCTTTCCCTGGCGCAGCATCCAAACGTGTATCGTGTAGTGAGTGAGCAACCGGAAACTCGTGCCGATCCCGTTTTCTCGTAGTACCTGTAGGCGATGATAAGTGCGAACGTTTGTGCAGTGTCATGCAGTACGGTGCAGTTTAAGTGTAGAAGGTAAATGCAGTATCAGTTGTTGACGTTCTTATTCTTGTTCTCCGTGATACACGCGAGTGATCGAGGAGCTAGTAAACACAAAATAAATTTCCTTGGTAAGATGACACGTTACGAACCAATATTTGTTGTTCCTGACTCTCAGCATTTTTTATGCACCGGAAACGCTTTTTTATTCCTTGCGAAACACCATTTATAAGCAGGCGTGTGCCTTGGTGTGGGTGTATGGTGTACGGTGACTTCGGCAATTAGTCCTCTTATTCAAACTGCACCTACACTCCTGTAACAAGGTTGGTGGAGGGTTTATCTTATCACGAACCGAGTACACCGTGTTCCTCGAAATTGCTTCTTTAGTATCTTCGTCTTAATTTATGGATGAAAAATTCGTAAAAAAGTGTGAAGCAATTGAAATTTCTGTAGCTTTGGCTTTCAGGAAGTCATCTCGTATCAGAAACATCATTGAAAATTATGCGTTTAAGCGAAATATCGTGAAAAACTATTGAACTGGTATTAAACCCTTTCACGGGCAGTGGGGCGTATACGTCCCACGTACTTACTTTCAGGTATTTTTAGATTTATGATGTATAGTATAGTTTTTGAGTTCGTGTAAGTTGTTCTTAGGTTCTTGGTGCAACCAAGCAATTAATGCAACTTTTATAAAACAGTGCATTAATTAATTCAATTTCAAATTGGTATAAAACGAGTAAATAATAATAATTGCAGTATTTATTTATTAATAATTCGATAATTTTCATTTAATAATGATTGCGTCCATTTTCCTGCTTGTGTAAAAAATATAAATAAAAAAACTCGATTATTCTCTAAGAAGTTATTCCCTCAAAGGGTAAAATATTATTATGAATATAAAATTGGAAAATGTGCAATACGTAACGAAAACTTTGGTGTAATCGCAGCTGAGTTCTCTCTAGAAAGTGGATGTGAGTACTGCATATGAAGTACGTCTCCAAAATTAATATACAAGGACATACATACAAGAATTTATGTAGTAATATTGCCATCAATAATTGCACGAATTTTAATTCCAATTTTGGGTGTTCACATTGAGAATTATTTACTTGTTTTTTAATTATATTTCTTCATAAAGTATTTAAAAGTGTCAAACGAGAAAGGAAAAACTGGGAAACATACTATGTACAAAAGTACGTGTCAATATTTATCGTACATGTTTCAATGTTAAACGAAATTCCCATCTATTGGGTCGACTCATATATTCGTTCCAGTTTTAGAGTCAAGTAGCATTGCAAAAACGGAAAGAACTTTTGAATCAACTTGATACCATTAAGGGGTAGTGTTCACTCAAGGAGAGGAAAAAAAGGGTGATTTCTTTAAAAAATTGTTGTGCATCTTCTTCAAATACAGATTTTTTATATGTACCAAGGGTTTTTGAAAAACAACTGATGATTTTGAAGAAAAAAATTCCTAGAAACCACCCACTTTTCATACTTTCATGACTGAAAATATGATTCTTTAAATTTTTAATTATCTGAACAAAAAATATTAATCACGCGTTTGTACAGTCCTTCTCAAAATTTAATAGTTTCCAACGAAATTCGTATAATACCTTCGTACTTCTCTACTCTCAATTTCGAACCACTTCTGTTTGTATATTGACTATTTTTTCTGCGTTTTTGCCACTTGACCCTTTGAGAGGCATATTTATTAGAAAAAATATTTTTAACCAAGTTTATTCACATTAAATACTTTACACTTTATATTTTAAATATTATATATTTTAATACAAAAATGGAAATGAACTAACTCGTGCAAATTTTTATAAAAATTGCATAAAGTGTCCTCCGGGAATCTAGAAAGTGCTTATATGCAATTATTGCTTTAAAAAAATTGTAAAAAAGATTAGAAATGCAAGTAAATCTGAAAATGACTAGATGGCGTGGGGCGTATACGTCCCACGGTTCCTAATGAAACTAAAAATAATCAGGTGACATGGGACGTTTAAGTTCCACTGCCCGTGAAAATATCTTGACAACTATGTTACATGGGACGTATACGTCCCACGGCCCTTGAAAAAAAAACTAAAATTAACTAGGTCACATGGGGCGTATAAGTCCCACTGCCCCTGAAAGTGTAAATAACCATTTTTCCTAAGACCAAGAAAACTCAAGTATGGTTAATAACAGGGGTCGCTGAACTCATTCTTGAATATGCATCTCTACATAGCGAACAAAGGACACTCTTTTTTTCCCAGTACCTATATAATACAATTTTTAATCGATATAAAGGTTGGGCCAAAGGAGGTATCGCGTTTATTTCTTTGTTGCTATGGCTCTTTCATACGACACAATTACCTCGGTGAATAGATATGCGCATTCAATTTCTGGAGATTTCTGATCTCCTAAACGCTCAATCATCGGTACAATGACCCGAAGGTGAAAAGTCCTGAGTTCCACGTCCTGAGTTTAAAGAGGCATTTAAAGAGGTGCTCCTTATCAAGGATGAATAAAAAAAAAGCTTTTGGAGGTTCTTTTCAACAGCGTCTTCAAAGAAGAGAGTGGAATTTTATGGCTGATATTATTCTGCCGAACAGTAATGGACGAGTACGTATCAGTCCCGTGTTGGGAAGAAGGTGAAATAAACTTTTCGTATCTTTATGCACAGAACTGCAATTCCAAAGCTGTGCATTTGCATTCTTATGCAATTGTAACATCGGCCACGACTTTTGGTGGCAATAAACACACAAATGGAAACATCCAACGTCACCTATTCCCGTTTCTCAGTCACTTTTCACTGAACTTTCTCTTTCTTTATTGACAATTGAAAATTTTTTCGAAATGACAAAAGCCAAGTTGCATAGGAGTTTGTAATTATGCGGAATAAGAATCTTTATTTTGTAAGGCTTCACCTTCCGCTTGGCACTTTTTGGAATATCTTGCTCGATGAATAGGATAATGACGATAATTGCCGTTTTTAATAATACTCTGTGATCTTCGCGGTGCAATAATGCATCGCATTAACAGCAGCTTGCGAACCGAGCGGACGAAATTCCGGTTGGAACGTATTAATTTTCCTGATTGGAAGCTTTTAATATTAATATATGCAACAAATTTTTTACTGGAATTTGAGTCTGTGCTGGAGAAAGGAATTTCTTTAATAAAGGAACAGGTTTCTTAAATACAGGAAGCTCTGAAAGGAATATGCAGAGTTTGTTTATTTTGAAAATGTAATACTACAGTCAAAGGTATACATTTTGAAAGAAAAAAATGTATGTTTAGAGAAATTTTGGAATTATCCCAAAAATACCAATTTTATGGAGTTGAATAATATCTTTTAGAGTAAGTTGCAAGAATTATATTGTTTTTAATTGATATTTTGTATTAATATTTTTTTTATATTCTAGATGGGTTCTTCCTTTTTTTTGATTAGACCCAATTTTTATGAATTATATACAAAAAATTTTTTTGTTCTTCGACGTTTCGATCTTACATTCCAGACTTTTTTCAATATTATATTTAGAGTTACAGAATAAACATAAATCTACGGAGAAAATTTTTCTTCAACGCATACTCCTGCACGTTTAGCTTACAACCTAGTCATGCATAGCCACACAATGTGGGAATTGAGGGAGAGATTGTTATAAGGAGTTTTTCGGTCCCAAAGAGATCGTTATAGAGAGATCCTACTGTATTTTTGTCCCCTTAATTTGAATAAATTTTTCAGTTTCGAACGTGAATGTAGTACAGTCTCTTATTTCAACAGATGGTGTATTTACAATACTGAAGTACCTTTATTTTTATGTCGAATTGAGTGGTGGAATGCGAAGGCTGTTGGGTAAGCTGAAGTACTCTTGGGAGTTGACAAATTGGGAGTCGGTTGCTCACAAATAAAGACAACGCACTAGCATTTTTCTCATAGGCCAAATAGTCACATATACTACGTTGACTTGCTGTTCCGACTGCCAACGTTTTAGTTCCCAACAGTACTCCACATGTGAGACACATAAGCCAAGCATTTTTCCAATAGGTTGGAAAATGAGACCATACATTTTCTGTCGGTACATAGTCTCTGGAGGATCGTAAAAGACATAAAGACAAATACCTCCCATTCAACTCATAGAAATTGGAAACAGATATTTCTCTTTTGGAAAAAGATGGTAAATTCGACAAAAAGAAATAATATACAATGTTCACTTAAAATAGAGATAGATGTAGTATTAGGAGACCGACACAATTTTAAATATACATAGTTTCTTAGGATAGAAGATTCAGTTTCGAGTATGTAAGGGCTAAGAATCACTGTAACTTCATCGTCTCACTTACTTGTTATCAGTCAGTCAACGGAGCACTACTAAAACTTTTACTTTTAATTAAACCTTTTAATTTAAATTGTGAGATCTATTTTTGTTTCATTATATTTACATTGTTATTGTACTGTACATGTTATATCCATGCTTCAGCGGACTTGTCTCAAAACATCAAATAAATAACTCAATCTTTAAAAGTTACGAAGTTTAAATTCGAATAAGCTAAGTTTTATTTTGAAAGAGTAAGTTTTCAGTTGTCCACTTTCTCATCAACTATCTGTTTCCGATTTTCCTATTTAAAAAAAACCACGTAGGCACCCTGAATCTCTCACATTTAAATACAATACATATATTTTGTATTTTACATACAAACTGTAGCGAAACCCTGACAAAAATCTGGCGAAACCCTAGCAAAACCCTGGTTCTCTCAGTTTAAAATACAGTTCTTCTTAATACTATAAAATTTCAATGTCAGAAATAGATTATAATTGTTTTCAACTAAGTATCCCCCCCTCTCTGGTTAATTTAAAAACTCCAGTTAGAAACAATTCAAAAATTTTGTTTGTGGTAATCAAATTTGTATGTTAATAAATTAGATATTATATAAAACACAGGCTTAATGTGATAATTCACTTTAGGTAAGCAAATTTTGGAAAACTAAAAAAATGTTGATCCATCGGGTATTTACACTTTACAGTATACACAGGATGTGCGGTATAAGAGTTCGAATCCGAAAGGTGGTGGTAGAGGGTGAAAATTTAAAATAAAAAGTAACTTACCATTTTTCGAAATTCGAAATAATTACCGAGTAAATAATTGAAATGTTTTGGCCAATCAGAACGTCGAAAAAGGCTCAGTGGGAGTGTCTAACAATTTAGCCTCCAAATTTCCTAACAACGACAATCATACTTTGACAGCTAGATATGCCCTCAACCCCCCGCAACGTGATACCACCTTTGATTGGCCAAGACATTTTAATTCATTACTCGGTAATTATTCAAAATTTCGAAAAATAGGACATAACCTTTTGTCTCAAATTTTCACTCTCTACCACCAACTTTTGGCTTCTAACTCTTATAGCTCACACCCTTTAGTTGATCTTTTTTTACACTTCTGTTCAAATGGGAACCACCCCAACATGTCACACTTGGTGGTAAATAAAATATTGCACATGAATATTCGACAAACGACTTATGACCATAAATGGAAATTTCCATATAAATGACTATAGCAACTTCAAACGTCCATGTGGGTGTTAGTAATTAAAATTGAATGTATTACAGGTCCTTCCAACTTTCATTTCATTCATGATGTCAAACGCTGTTAACTCGAGCTAATTTTCTACTAGAAATATCAATAATTTTTTTTTTCAAATAAGTATAATAATGTAATGCTGTATAGTTTATTTGCTCAACAAAGAAAAACGTGTAACGTTTTAGTACACGTCGAAGTTGCAAAAGAGTATCGATTTTTCCTCGACTTTACCTATATGAAGACAGAACATTGGAAGTGAAAGTAATCGGAAGAATCTATAACTTTACGTTAACATACAAGCAAATAAATATGTGTCGTCCACTCCCATAATTATAGGAATAAATGCGATAGTGTGTGGTAAGATGACGTTAGATAAGTTTTTTGACGGTACTTGTGAAAAAACGCGCAAAGCAGATACAGCTTCGCATTATGTGTAGAAGTGCAACTCGTTATATGTATATATACTGTTACAGTCTTTCTTATAAGCTATAGTATACGAGACAACTTAACTTTAGAAATACATTTTCTCCAATATATAGCTTCTAACTACTCGTTGCAACGAGATATGTGTGCATAAGAAAATGGATTATGGGAAAAATAGATATTTTTTTTTTCAAAGCTGACTGATGTTATATCCTCAGAGTAGTGCATACATAGATATTTTTATAATACGATTCTGTATATTGGCAATGCTACTTTTAGCATAGAATGCTCACCCCTTTACAAACTTAGTCTTGATTAGGTTATGTTTTCCAATTTATGGGCTAAGTAACATACTTTACTTTCAAAACGCAATTTTTATAAAACAATTTTATATTTTCAGAATTTTATATTTGCTAGAGAGCATTCTTTGCGAAGTTTGACGTAATTATCTTATGCTTGTCAACTTATAGCAAAAATAATATATTTCTTTTTGAAACTGACTGATATTATATCCTCAGAATAGTGCATGCATATACATTTTTATTAAACAATATTATGAATTCGAATTACTTTGTGTTACTACAGAACGCTCATTTCTTTGCAAAGTCTTGCTTAATTAGGTTATGCTTGCCAATTTATGGGAAGAGTGTTTTTCCCATAAATCCCATGCGCTTGGTCCGCGTCATTATTGTTCGGTACCGTATCAGCGGTACCAGACTGTTCAGCGAACGCGTAGAGACAAGAAACAAAGCCGAGCCGAAAGGGTTAAAAGATCTGAAGGTTAGTTAATTCACATGCACATAGAGGACGCTCCGACGATTCAATGTGATTGGCGGGTTCAGTCTTGCGGAACGATGAGCAGCCAATAAGATTCTTAGGACGGTGTATAAAAGGCAAGCGCGAAGGCTCTAGTGATCAAAACTGAAATTTCAGCGAAAGAAGCAACATGGAGTTCTTTAGGAAGTTTCTTAGCTTTATTGGAATCACTTCATCCAAATCTTTGGAGAAGGTTGATATAATAACAGAGCTTCCCCTAGAAATATCTCACATGATTCTTCGAAAGCTGGATTCAGAGTCTTTAGCAAATGCTTCTCTTGTTTCTCGGAAGTGGTTAAATGTCTGTAAATCTGACCATAAATTAAGCGAGAGTATCAGACACCAAATTCGTAGTGAGCGAGAGGAGCTGTTGGAAGATTGTCCTTTGGTAGCACCTAAGGTGCGAAGAAGAGTCTCCAAGAAGGCGAAAGAAATTGAGAGAAGACCTGCCGGTTCGAAACCTGTGGTGAGGATTCACGTAAACCGATGCTTTGATAGAATTGGTGGAAACCTTTCACACGTGGTCGTGCCTAAGCAGAAGAAGACTGGTAACCAAAGCGTTAGTAGGACCAAGGCAATGCCTAGATTTTAGATTAGGAACTGTAGCTTTAAGAAATTTATATTTAAGGAACTTAGGGAATAAGATGTACCATCTGTGGTGGTGAATATGACTGATTAGCCAAAGAATTTGGCATAGAAAGTATGTTTTTGACAAGAGGCAGAGTCCTCTGTATGACAAATATTGTTCATATCTTCTTAAAAGAAGATTACAAATATTTACATAAAATCTACGTTTTTATCAATTTTTGCAAAAAATTATTACCTTCTTTATATACATAATCCATTATGCGTGAGTAAATCGCATCATCACTGACAAACTACTACACCTATTCACGCCATAAGTTATTGAGGTACCAAGTGAGGTTTTTAGTTATGCTTTATTTCGAAAGGTGGCAACGTAGTTTAACCTTTTAGACCGATTTCGCTCATACTTGCACGAAGTGTTTGTTGATCTAAAAGAAGTAGTTTCAGCGTATTTTGCATTCTGTATATGAAAGACGTTTATCGAAAGAATGGTCCCAGAAGGCTCGAACCTCCTAGGCCGCTAGAGGTTCAGGTCGCAGTCATCGCTATACATATATACATATCAATAAAATTCTCACGCGAATTCCGCACGTAGTTTAAGGATTGCTTCGATACGATGGTTTTAATCAGCCCCACCCAACTATGGGCCAGGGACATTATGTATTATGTAAAAGGGGACTGTAAGGCCAGTTAGCTAAAACGGGGAAGAAAAAATATAATTTATAGTTTCGCGGGCAGTACGTCGATCCCCCGCAACCACTCCTGATCATTATTTGGGTCGGCGTACTGCCTTTGTCTAGTGCCAGGGGTGACATATAGATGTCTCTGACCCATTTGACCACTACGGAGACTATTAGTTTTTTCATGAGGGCCCCGTAGTGACCAGTTATGCTCCAGATTGGGGGGCGATAATGGTAGAGGATATGAGGAAACTCCCCTGTTAGAGACGATACCTTGAACACCTTGCCTCGGTCCTTTTCCGAAATCGAGGCGAGGAATAAATTGATGTCTGGCGTCTGGGCGGACAATTACGGATCCTTTATCAAAGAAGTCCCTACACTTCAGCGCCAACTCATCACTTCCCTCAGTCCAGCGCTATTTGACCCACAGGGACCCTTTGAGGGTCGCTGTGGATTTCTTGACACTGGACCAGAGTGCAGAGGTGGTGTTGCTAGGTCTAGCAAATTCCCCACCATACTGCCAGACAGGTACAACGCCAGATCGCTGTTGTCCGATGACCTCCTTATTTTCGCCCCCACAGCGTCTCCCAGAGACGCCCACGCCAGCTCGCGGACCACCTTGTCTTCTGTTGTGAAGAGGCGGAATCCACGGGCAATAGTTAGGACGTCTTACATCTCTGATAGACGGGCTCCGCACTCGCTCCTTGAGTGAGCCCCATCCACTGTTTGGCATGGAACTTAATCTCCTGATCAACTTCCCTAAGGGGACCCATTTCCATGCGGGACACCCTAAGGAGAAAATCGAGTTGCGGAAAGATGAATGTGGCCACCATGTTCAGTTTCTGCCAAGGAGCCAAGTACGATTCACTCACCTTGCGAACATCAACCCTGATGTCCGCCATGGTGATATATGGAGTCTGTCGCACGTCAAAGCCCATATGGACTCGCATGTTTATAAACCCCACTTTGGTCGAGGGCCCTCATGGTCACTCCACCCAACATAAATATGGTGCCCTGCGTTTAATATGAAGAGTGGCACACTTTTTGGGGTTAAAAGTAAGACCGAGGGAACCCGTCATTTCTATCATATTGTCCACTAGGGCCTGCTGCTCGTGGGTGTTGCTCGCCAGAACCACCAGATCGTCGGCGTAAGCTTCGGTTCTGATCCTCGTCCTGAAAAGCTTGTGGCCTGCTCCTCTCTTCTCAATGTACCTCAACTACAGCTCATTTGTTAAATTAAACACTATAGGACTAATCGGGGCAACCTTGTTTTACGCCGGACTCTATTTCGATCCAGCCAGTGTATCCAGAACCCATTTTTACCCGGATCCTGGACCCACTTGACATGTCTCGGATAAGGAGACAAATATCCATGGACACATCATGCCAATCTAAAGCCTGGTGAATCACCTCATGGGGGACTGACCCGAAGGCATTGGCTAGATCAAATTATAATCGTTCAAAAATAATATCACATTAGTTCATATTTGATATTGAACAGAGCTATAGTCCGGTGTCTCGTGGTTACAAAATATTGTTTCATAGTAAAGATGGTAAATAGCATATAGTAAACATCAGGTACTTAGAGAGATCTTTACTATGTAAAGAAGTGTATAAGTTAGACTACGTTGCCACCTAACGAAATGAAGCATAACTAAAAAGCTCACTTGGTACCTCAATAACTTATGATGTGAATGTGTTTTCAATAGGTGTAGTAGTTTGTCAGTGATCATGCGGTTTACTGACACACAATGAATTATGTATATGAAGAAGATAATAATTTTATGCGAAAATTGATAAATTTTTATGCAAATATTTGGCAGATTTTATGTAAATATTTGTAATCTTCTTTTAAGAAGTGTAGCGCGCCTACCAACTTCGCCAAAAGTTGGTGGCGTGTCTCCAAATTTCCACACCCAGAGCCTTTTGCTCACCAAAAATACGAAAAGAAAGAAAAAGAAAACAAATTCGGAATTGGGCGCCAGTCCTTACGGACGCGGATTGGCTCTGAGGGGGCCCGGTCTAACTCAGCGAGAGCTGAAAGACCCTCCCAGAGGGAATCCGTTGTCTGGATTAATCGGGAAATTAAAACAAAAGAAAATCCAGACGACTTTTCTCGGGATTAACAAAAATTCGAATTTATTCACAAAAAGAAAGAATCATCAACTGTACAAAAAGAGATAGTTTAATCGGAATTAACGAAAATTCGAATTTATTCGCAATAAAAGAAATAGTTCATAACTGCACAAAAGAAAACAAAAATATAATTTATTCGGGAACCTTCCGACTACAAATCAAATTTTTATTTTCTTTATTCAAAATTACGCGATAGGAGGTAGTAATGAGGAAGTCGATAGGAGGTAGGCGATAGGAGGTAGAAAAGGGAATGCCAAAAGAACACAAAGAAGGCCCTGTACAGGCTCTCACCACAGAGATAGTCGGAAGATACTCCAAAGTTCGTCCAAAAACGGAATTTCCGGCAGAAAGGTAGTTGTCCAAAAACGGAATCTCCGAAAGAAAGGTAGTCCGGCCAATTGATCGTCTTCCCAGGAACAAGAAAGGGCGTCCGCACTCGCACAAGGCTCAGAAATCTCTGATTCTGATTTCGGCCTCTTCGTGATACGAGAGATAGCGCCATCATTTTCATGACCAGATTCGGGAATTACGACAAGTTCTCCGGTGGTAATTAGGGCATCGACCCGTTTTCCATTATCGACCCGTCTCCTGCGGATCGCTAGATGGCCGTAAGCGATAGATCCTTGACATCCTTCTCCTTGTCTCTCTCTCTCGGGAGTCGGTAGTTCGTCCTTCCTTCTCTTCGCTGTCATAGACGGCTCCGGAGTCTTCCCTCTTCTTCTTCTTTCTCATGTTGAGGGAGCCTTGGGTGCTCCTTGTCTTCTCCCGTCTCTTCTTTGTGCCGATCTTCGTGATTTTGGCAGGAAATTTGAAGGGGGAAGGGAGTGACGGCGTTAGGTAATGCGAAAATTACTTATCGTGATTCATTAACAAAATCGAAAGTAATAAGCGAGAATAATAAATGCAATATAATATTTCTTCAGGTTCCCGGGAGATTTCTGAGCACTCTTAGTTTTCAATAACTCCCGATAGCCCGAATTTACGAAAGAATTACGAGAAGACAAAAAGAGAGACGTAAATTATACAAATTTGAGAGATTTTTACGATATAATGGAACGGGAGAAATTTTCCACGTTACAGAAGATATGAAGAATATTTGTCATACAGAGGACTCTGCCTCTTGTCAAAAATAGACTTTCTATGCCAAATCTTTTGGCTTATCAGTCATATTCACCACCACAGGTGGTACATCTTATTCCCTAAGTTCCTTAAATATAAATTTCTTAAAGCTACAGTTCCTAATCTAAAATCTAGGCATTGCCTTGGTCCTACTAACGCTTTGGTTACCAGTCTTCTTCTGTTTAGGCACGACCACATGTGAAAGGTTTCCACCAATTCCATCAAAGCATCGGTTCACATGAATCCTCACCACAGGTTTCAAACCGGCAGGTCTTTTCCCAACTTCTTTCGCCTTCTTGGAGACCCTTCTTCGCACCTTAGGTGCTACCAAAGGACAATCTTCAAACAGCTTCTCTTGCTCACTACGAATTTGGTGTCTGATACTCTCCCTTAATTTATGGTCAGATTTACAGACATTTAACCACTTCCGAGAAACAAGAGAAGCAATTGCTAAAGACTCTGAATCCAGCTTTCGAAGAATCATATGAGATATTTCTAGGGGAAGCTCTGTTATTATATCAACCTTCTCCAAAGATTTGGATGAAGTGATTCCAATAAAGCTAAGAAACTTCCTAAAAAACTCCATGTTGTTTCTTTCGCTGAAATTTCAGTTTTGATCACTAGGGTCTACGCGCTTGCCTTTTATACGCCGTCCTAAGAGTCCTATTGGCTGCTCATCGTTCCGCAAGACTAAAGCCGCCAATTATATCGAATCGCGAGAGTGCCCCCTATGTGCATGTAAATAACCTAACTTTTTAATCTTTTAACCCTTTCGTCTCGGCTTTGTTTCTTGTCTCTACGCTTTCGCTGAACAGTTTGGTACCGTTGATTCAGTACCAGACACGGAGCAAGAGCAAGTACAAGTACGACAACGGAGCAAGAGCATAGTTGTTAAATTTTGGCGTGTAATGTAAAGTAGTCATGAAATGGAATTAAAATTGGAAAATATTTATAACATTAGAAATATTTTTTATAATTTGTTCAATTCTTAGTTGGTTGATTTCTAATAATTCTTTATAGTGTATAGAGTATCAAAATTTATACCGGACTTTTAAATGGAATTGCACACTTGATGAATTTGATACTCTAGGCCTTTAAGGGTCAAAGGTTAGTTAATTTACATGCACATAGGGGGCGCTTTCGCGGTTGAATATGATTCGCGGGTTCAGTCTTGCGGAACGATGAGCAGCCAATGGGACCCTCAGGACGGTGTATAAAAGGCGACCGCGAAGACCCTAGTGATCAAAACTGAAATTTCAGCGAAAGAAGCAACATGGAGTTCTTTAGGAAGTTTCTTAGCTTTATTGGAATCACCTCATCCAAATCTTTGGAAAAGGTTGATATAATAACAGAGCTTCCCCTAGAAATATCTCACATGATTCTTCGAAAGCTGGATTCAGAGTCTTTAGCAAATGCTTCTCTTGTTTCTCGGAAGTGGTTAAATGTCTGTAAATCTGACCATAAATTAAGGGAGAGTATCAGACACCAGATTCGTAGTGAGCAAGAGAAGCTGTTTGAAGATTGTCCTTTGGTAGCACCTAAGGTGCGAAGAAGGGTCTCCAAGAAGGCGAAAGAAGTTGGGAGAAGACCTGTCGGTTTGAAACCTGTGGTGAGGATTCATGTAAATCGATGCTTTGATGGATTTGGTGGAAACCTTTCACACGTGGTCGTGTCTAAAGAAAAGAAGATTGGTAACCAAAGTGTTGCTAGGACCAAGGCAATGCCTAGAATTTAGATTAGGAACTGTAGCTTTAAGAAATTTATATTTAAGGAACTTAGGAAATAAGATGTACCACCTGTGGTGGTGAATATGACTGATTAACCAAATTTGGAATAGACAGTATGTTCTTGACAAGAGGTAAAGTCCTCTATATGACAAACATTGTTCATATCTTCTTAAAAGAAGATTACAACTATTTACATACATGAAATCTACGATTTTATCTACATTGCAAAGAATGATTATCTTCTTTGTGTACATAAACATTGTGCGTAAGTAAACCGCATCATTACTGACCTGTGATACCATATCCACATTATCACTGACTTACTGCACTTATTGAAACCATATTTACACCATAACCTATTGAGGTACCAAGTGAGATTTTTATTTATGCTTCATTTCGATAGGTAACTTTGTTTTTGTTTGTATTTTGAAAATGTATATATTGTTGTTACCTGTATCATTTTATCCACGCTTTAGGGAACTAAAGCGTTTAATTAAATAAATCTAGCTCTAACTTTAGCAGTGCATGCATACACATTTTTATAAAAGGATGTTATGCATTCGTATTGTATATAAATACTGCAGAACGCTCATTTCTTTGCAAAGTTTGGTTCAATTAGATCAATGTATATGTAGCACGGTCATCGCTCCGTCAGGCTTATACTTGCCTTCGGAGCGCTACCGCGCTCCTTGATTATGCTTGCCAATTTACCTTGTTTGTCGAAAAGTCGCCTGTTTCGGGCTTATGTAGTCCTAGACATTGCAGCCTACACACAGTTTCTCTTCAGTAACTCCTAAAACTTGTGATAGTTCTATTAGATTTTCAGTAAATGTTCACATGTATTAAAAATTGCAACCAATGAAACTTAACCTTTCCTACCCACTTACCTACTTACCTACTATTGCCATAAATAATGGTAATGAATGAAAGTAATTAGTAGTACCTAATGATAGTAATTATTTAGTACCATTTTGGCCATAATGTGTTACCCTATTCACTCTTAAGTCCATTTTGATATCGTTATCTCATCTAGATTCTGGTCGCTCCAGTGGTACTTTTCCAGCGGGTTTGTCCGCTAACATTTTGTTTGCATCCCTCGTTTCATCTGTTTTCGCTGTGTCTCGGCCCTTGTAAACATCGCGTTTTAATGACACAGACCATATCCGGCAATGCATGTAGGATTGAAATCTCCTCATTATGCAGCTTTTTCCACACTTCTTTTTCGTCATTGCGTTTGATGTCAAATATTTTCCCGAGCACTTAATTTTCGAAATTTCGTAGCATGAAAGACCACGTCTCGCTACCGGCAAAATTATCATTATAAATATTTTAAATTAAAAATTTTTGATAATAAATGCAATAATAACAAGATTTCGCATCTTCCCAGTAGGGGCGTTATGAAATTGTTTACATTTTGGAAATCTCACTACTGTATCGTTGATTGCAAATTAGGAATTAAAAAAG
This sequence comes from Gasteruption jaculator, assembly GCA_949825005.1. Classification (NCBI taxonomy): domain Eukaryota; kingdom Metazoa; phylum Arthropoda; class Insecta; order Hymenoptera; family Gasteruptiidae; genus Gasteruption; species Gasteruption jaculator. The sequence continues at coordinate 1,904,192 of OX463763.1, read as the reverse complement.
AAATATCTAGAACACTTCAATCACCTGCTTGGGCCTGCTTTTGATTTTAGGCCCAAAAACTAAGTAGATTTTAATATTACTAAATATCATAATCGGATAGAAAATTTCCCGTGGATTTCAAATCTACCATAAGAAGTTGGGGTTTCTATTGAAAATTTCTTTGGGGGTTTCTATCGAATATTTCCACGTTGGGTCCGATATTGACCAGTTTATGGCATTGGACCAATAAATTAAATAGACCATTCAAAAAAAAGAGAAAAATTACAAAAGAAAAATTATTCTGGTTTAGAAAATTTACCTTCCCTCAACAAATCTTCAGGTATTTCCATCTTTTCTTTTCACCCTCTATTACAAATACATGCGTTCAGTATTAATTAAATATATACCAAAAAAATATTCACAATTATGGGTATTTATGTATTTTAAATAATAAAAAACATATTTGAATCGTTGATAGTAAATGCCCAATGACTCATGAACGGGGGTGTATGTGTAAATTATTATTAACAAAAACCTTCACAATAGGTACTCTTATTCCTCATCTTTGTTTACGATTCCTTTCACGTTTCTTTTTCGCAATTTGCAAATGTTTTATGACTTCTTACACCAGACGATTTCGCAGTCACCTAATGATTATTGTAATTAATAGCCATTCGGTACCCTCCTTAATTATAAATTATGAAACTATGGGGGCATTGCATAGAAAGGAAACGGAATAACTCGATTATGATTTAAAAGCCCAAGATTATAGCGTTACGCCCGAGTACCTGATACTGCTCTAGCTTTATTTGATTATTTTACAGTTTTTACCGTGTACCTACTGTTGAAGTATTGCACGACCAGTAAAAAATGAGATGGTCGGAATAGATAAATCGTGTTTTTATGTTTCATAATAATATAAACAATTGCGAGATAAGAGCTGTCAATTACTCTCGCTGTAATTGTCTGAATTACATGGACCATACCGGACCCTACTTATTCTTATTTGGGTATATTAAACTCGTCAGATTCGCTTGAGAAATTCGTGATGCTGTTCATAAATTGTGTGATGTAATTTTCGGTGCTGTCTTACACCTCCCTTTCCCACATATGGCAATACTGTGTGGCTGTGTAACATTATTTATCATATTTAATGCACGTATTATCAAGTTTTAGTCGATCCCCCACAACCCCCTGACGTGCGTTACGTAATTTATGGGTTTCCTCTGTCGGTTCGACCTTCCTTGATAAGCTATGCATTTATACCTATACTTTTATTTTACTCTCCACAGGATCCCCGTTTTTAGCTTCAAAATACACTGAATGGATCGATTTGTTGTCTAGACATTCCCATCATATAAATTCACTGTCTACGTTACAAAAGCTTTTTCGCACTCAATGGTATTAATCGTGTAGGATATTATCTCGAAACAAAATATTCCATGGGAAATATTTTGCAATTATCGCATAGATCTTTTTATAGAAATTTCTAAACGCCTTCTATTAAAAAAACGTTTGTCAATGAAGAACTTTATTAAAACGAAGAAAAAAAACATATGTTAATTTAGTAATATTTGTAATAATAATTATTATTTATATCATTTATTAATAGTCCTTCAGCAAAAACGAAGATCTACAGTATTATAGATTTACTTTATTCAGAATTTTATTATAATTTTAGAAAAATTTAAAATTTCATAAACTTTAGTTTTTGAGGAACTAAAAAAAAAGCAAAAGACCAATTTTCAAAAAAGACTCATATAAAATATACTTATAGACAGTAGACAAAATTAGGAAATTTAAAAAAAAATATAGTACGGAATTCGATTTTCAGATATTTCACTTTTTTTTAGAGATTGGGAATGTCACAAAGAACAATATATGTATAAAAAAAATTGTCTCTGTCAGATATTGATCCAACGACTCCAAGCTTTTAGCTAGAGGTGTACTGAGTCGAAAGCATTTTGGACACCATCACGTTTGTTATTTTATCCACCCATTGCATTGTTAAAACAAAAATTAGAAACTTTTATGTAAAGGAAAATTTTTATTTTATATACGTTTAGAGTATGATGTAATGTTTGCAACTTTTCATTCTTATACGGTTCGAGAATCAGGAATCATATTTGCAATTTAAAGGCACATAACGTTTTAAAGTAATTTATTAATAATTTTTTATATAATATAATTTGTATGCAATTAAAATTCGCATCAGGGTTAAATTAAATTTAATCATTCATTTATTGATAATCTCGAAATAAAAGGAGATACTCTGATATGATAAATATTGCAACAAAAATTATTTTAAATATTAAATTTAAAATGAAAGGGTATTCGATTTTTATTATATCTAGTTTTTTAATAAATAGATTTAATTTAGTAAGCTTAATTTTCGTTTCTTCAAAATTCTAATTTTGAGCTCCACCTTTCGAGTTTTAACATAAACATATGTATACATAATTAGGGTAGTCATTTTTCCAAAATTTTTATTTCTCAAGATATATGCAAACTTTTCACACAATTTACAATTCTCGCAGAGAAAAGGTGTTAATACTTTACGGTTTATAACAAAAATTACATATACTTTTTTATTTTATGGTGTAAATTAAATATTAATATCTCGTTCAAAATAATAAAACTTATTAAAATAGTTGCACTTACATTATTCTTGAGCAATTGAAAAAAAGTTACGTGGAACTAGTTATTGATTGTCCTGAACTAATTATCGATCAATATAACTTGTTATGAGAGTGACCAATAATTAGTTCAATAGACCAAATTAAAACTAATTCTTAGTCACTAACCTTTTGATTTAAATCTAATTATTATTTTGGTTTAATTTAATTATTATGAATTTTATTTATTTTTCTTCTCATATGCGAAAATTTCTAAAAAGCTTGCAACAACTTTATTTAAAAGCTAATTTATTAAAAAGTCAGAATCTAGAAACCTTTCCCTAAAATATGTGAACTTATTTACGCGTAGAATAACAAAGCCCAACAGTTTTGGTAGAATCATCAATATTATGAAAAAGTATTTTATTTATTAGTACCAGGTTTTGTTTTACAAGAATAGAAATACGGGTGCATTTAATTTTGTCAATATTATTTTTAATTCTTGGACATGGAAATGCGCGACCGCTCATGGAAAACGTGGTCACAACCATTTTCCCATAAAAGCCAAGCAAACGGTATAACAACAAACCTTTTAAATCACTCGGTAAACATCGAAAGAGGGGTTACTTTACATCTCTCGTAAGCAGCAGAGTGACTGTCTGCTTTAAGTGTACCGTAAGTGTTTTCACATCGGTATTGTTAAGCTTATTATACAAAATCAAACATAATATTCCTGCGTCACGTTAGATTCGGTAATTTTCTCACACACTATGGGAGGTAACGCTGTACAAACAGAAATTATTATACACTTCTCCCGCACTCCGCATTATTTATACTTTTTGTCTCGATTTGCTGTACTTTGATAGCTCAAAATAAAACATATCTATTACTTAATTTGTAACGCGCTTTTTTTCCCAGCGTATATGTATATTCGTGGAACGAATTTATCAACAGCAAGTCATCTCTTGCACTGTTAATTCTTTATTAAACATAGCAGGAACGTTATAATACTGTTAGATGTGATAGGCATACCGAATACGTGTGTTTTATTATTATTATATTTTGTTTTATATGTGAAAGATTTTTATAAAAAAACTTAGGCAAGTACCGTCCGTGAACTAGTTATTGATCACTTAAGATCTGCAGGCTGATTATTTGTTACATGTAAACATAATTTTCAACGCATCTACATCTTTTTTTCATTTTATTGTGTAAATTAATTATTAATTTCTCGTATAAAATAATTAGAATTATTCAAACATTTGCACTGACATTATTTTTAAGCAATTAAGCAAAAAATAACATGCAACTAGTTATTGATTGGACTGAATTAATTATTGATACGCTTGTACTGAGAGGGATCAATAATTAATTTAATAGATCAAATTGAAACTAATTCATAATTATTAAAATTTTGTAATTATTATGAATTATATTCGTTATGATATTTGACTGTTGGTGATAATCCAAATTATTACAATAATATTATCTTATAATGTGGATTGCCGTCAACGGTCAAAGATTATAACGACGGAAAATAAAATTCACAATTATCAAAATTTGACCATCGAAATACTTCAGTTACCTATTCTGTAACTATATTAAAAGCTATAACTCACAGTTTACATTTAAATATAGAATAAAATATCTCTTTAATATAATAAGTGAAATTTATCTTGAGAGTATCGACGACAGGAATGGAAATCCAACGATATAGACCGGGATTCTTTCAAAACCTTACTTTACATTATTTTCAACTAAAAACAATTATCATTTTTATAAGATGAATATTAGCCATAGAGAGGCCATCAATATAGAAGTTAAATTCAGCGCCAACTATCGAAATGGAACATAATTAAAAACCTCATTCACAACCTCAATAACATATGGTATAAATATGGCCTTAATAGGTCCACTGGTTTGTCAGCGATAATGCGATTTATTCAAACACAGAAGGTTTTATATTTAAAGAATTTCTTTCGAATTGATAAAATCGTAGGATTAAGTTTTATGGAAATATTTGAAAACCCCTGTTATGGAATTATTTGTAAAAAATATTTCTACGTATAACAAGAATAATTGTCGTAAAGAGGATATTCGTCCCTTTGTTGGCTAATAAGTCATACTCAGCACTACGGGTGGTACATTTTATTCCCTAAGTCCTTTAAATAGATATTTCTCAACTCAACAGTTCCTAATGTAAACTCTGGTCATTGTCTTGGTCCTTCGAAGGCTTTTGTTACCAACCTCCTTTACCTTAACCACAACCATGTGAGAGGGAGTTTCAACAAATTCTTCAAAGCACCGATTTCCATGAATCCTCACTATAGGTTTCCTACAGCCAATTCTTCTTCTTTTTCCAACTTCTGTCGTTTCCTTGAAGACCCTTCTTCGGGCGCTACCGAAGGACAATCTTCTAACTACTTCTCTTGTTCCATACGAATGTGGTGTCTGACACTCTCCCTTAATTTATGGTCAGATTAACCATATTGAACTACTTCCGAGAAACAGAATACTACTGAAGCTTCATATATAATAATCATTGACTGTAATATTCGCTTTACGATTAACCCTTTCGATAACTACGACGACTATACTGGTCCAACGATGAACGGTTGCTATTTACTATCAACAACTATAGTCGTTCAGCGTTGAATGTTTGCTATGCACTAGCGACGGCTATAGAGTCCTTTATCATTAAATGTTAGATATGTACCAGTGACGACTATAATCGTCCAAAAATAATATCACATTACTTCATAATTGAAATTGAACAGAGCCATAGTCTGGTGTCTCCATGGTTACAAAATATTGTTTTATAGTAAAGATGGTATATAGTACATAGTAAAGATCTTTACTACATACATGAACCATAATAAGGTCACAAATCAATTCCAAGAAATTGAATCCAAAGGAATCATAAGGAAAACCACAATATAATTAAAAGGATTTATAATAACTGGATAATACAATACAATAGCGTTTACATAACATATCAATTACATGATCTGTTTTCATCATAATCAATGAAAATATGGACCATTATTGATATAATTAACCTATGTCATTCACATTATTAAGTAAGTATAAATCTGGGAAACTGTATCATAACGCAAATTATATCAATTATATAATTTGATATAATTTGCAATTTGATATAATTTGATCCTGAAAAGGATTAGCATCAAGGATCGAAACGTTCAATTATATAATTAAACCTGGCCGAACTAGTTAACCAAGGACAATAAAGAATTATTAGAAATCAACCAACTAAAAATTGAACAAATTATAAACAATATTTCTAATGTTATAAATATTTTCCAATTTTAATTTCATTTCATGATTACTTTACATTACACGCCAAAATGTAACTACTATGCCCTTGCTCCATGTCATAATTGTCTGGTACTGAATCATCGGTACTAGACTGTTCAGCGAAAGCGTAGAGACAAGAAACAAAGCCGAGCCGAAAGGGTTAAAAGATCTGAAGGTTAGTTAATTCACATGCACATAGAGGACGCTCCGACGGTTCAATGTGATTGGCGGCTTCAGTCTTGCGGAACGATGAGCAGCCAATAGGATTCTTAGGACAGAGTATAAAAGGCAAGCGCGAAGACCCTAGTGATCAAAACTGAAATTTCAGCGAAAGAAGCAACATGGAGTTCTTCAGGAAGTTTCTTACCTTTATTGGAATCACTTCATCCAAATCTTTGGAGAAGGTTGATATACTAACAGAGCTTCCCCTAGAAATATCTCACATGATTCTTCGAAAGCTGGATTCAGAGTCTTTAGCAAATGCTTCTCTTGTTTCTCGGAAGTGGTTAAATGTCTGTAAATCTGACCGTAAATTAAGGGAAAGTATCAGACACCAAATTCGTAGAGAGCGAGAGGAGCTGTGTGAAGATTGTCCTTTGGTAGCACCTAAGGTGCGAAGAAGGGTCTCGAAGAAGGCGAAAGAAATTGGGAGAAGACCTGCCGGTTCGAAATCTGTGGTGAGGATTCATGTAAACCGATGCTTTGATAGAATTGGTGGAAACATTTCACACGTGGTCGTGCCTAAACAGAAGAAGACTGGTAACCAAAGCGTTAGTAGGACCAAGGCAATGCCTAGATTTTAGATTAGGAACTGTAGCTTTAAGAAATTTATATTTAAGGAACTTAGGGAATAAGATGTACCACCTGTGGTGGTGAATATAACTGATTAGCCAAAGAATTTGGCATAGAAAGTATGTTTTTGACAAGAGGCAGAGTCCTCTGTATGACAAATATTGTTCATATCTTCTTAAAAGAAGATTACAAATATTTACATAAAATCTACGATTTTATCAATTTTTGCAAGAAATTATTATCTCCTTTATATACATAATTCATTGCGCGTGAGTAAACTCCATCATCATTGATAAACTACCGCACCTATTGAAACCATATTCACACCATAAGTTACTGAGGTACCAAGTGAGGTTTTTAATTATGCTTCATTTCGCTAGGTAGCAACGTAGTCTAACTTCTATACTTTTAAGCTGATGTTGGCCCGAACCTGCTGGGCAGTTACAGGTTTAGATCGCAGTCATCGCTATGTATACATATAGCCATTTGCTATATGTATATATATTTATACATATATGTATATATGTATATGTATTTATACATATATGTATATATTATACATAACCCATTTGCATCATAAACGCATATATGTGCGCGCATTTCACTTAGTATTCAAATACAATCAGATAAATATTGGTCATAAGAACGAATTTTCCACTTTTTCGTGTGATGCAAATGGGTTAATAAAATTCTCAGGCGAATTCCGCACGTAATTTCAGGGTCACTACGGTATGATCGTTTTAAGCAGGCCCACGCAATTATGGACCGGGGACATATATGTTTTATGTAAGAGGAGAGATTATGTAAGGCCTGTAAGGCCAGTTAGTTAAAAAGGGAAGAAAAAGTAGGATTTTTTATTTCGCGACCAGTAGGTCGATCCCCTGCAACTACTCTTCATTATCATTATTTGGGTTGCCGCACTGCCTTTGTCCAGATACATGTGTGACATATATGTCCCTGACCCATTTGACCACTCCGGAGACCATTATTTTCTTCACGAGCGTCTCGTAGTCAACAGTTACGCCCAGCCAGCGCAGAATAGCGTCATTTTTTCTGTCCCAGAATTCTAAAGCGTCGAACACGAAGACGTCGAAAAAGACGCTACAACCCTTCCGGGCGAGCTCGTCCGCTAGGGCTGGTTATTCCTAACCTTCTCTCGTATGAGGTCGAAAGCGTCACCACCATTTTCGAAGGTTACCGCTACGTCAATGATGATCTTTGACCCTTCGTATGTAATCGTGACATCAGGTCGAAGGTTCGATGATACTAGTCCCAGCGTCCGATTAATCCTCACCTCCCCCTCGCGCCTGAGTGCCCTGTTGAGCCTGTCGAGCACCTCCTCTGCCAAGCCCCAAACTGAGGGCGACAATAGTACAGGACATGAGAAAGAGACTCCTAGGCTGATCCGCATACTCTACACCGCTTGTCGCCATCCACATACCTCCTGGCACCATTCAATGACATTACATTAAGTCTAGCCAGGTGAATGAACTGCCAATCAACAAAGCGAGTAAAGGACCTGCTTCTTGAGAAGTGTTTCGACTCCCCTGTCAGAGACGATATCTTGAATACCTTGCCCTGGTCCTTTTTCGAAATCAAGGCGGGAGATAACTTGATGTCTGACGTCCGAGGGGACAATTACGGAACCTTTATCAAAGAGTCCCCTACACTCCAGCGCCAACTCACCCCTTTTCTTGGTCCAGGGCCATTTGTCCCACAGGGACCCTTTGAGGGCCGCTGTAGATTTCCTGTCACTTGACCAGAGTGCAGAGGTGGTATTGCTGGGTCTAGCAAATTTCCCTCCATACTGCCAGACAGGTACAACGCCAGATCGCTGTTGTCTGACGACCTTATTTTCGCTCCCACAGCGTCTTGCAGAGACGACCACGCCAGCTCGTGGACCACCTTGTCTCCTGTCGTGAAGAGGCGGAATTCATGGGCAATACTTAGGACGCCTGCTATCTCTGTCAGGGGTATTAAACCACCATCCCCCAGCTTAGGGGGCAGAAAGATGGGCTCCGCACTTGCTCCTTGAGTGAGCCCCATTTACTGTTTAGCATGGGACTTAATCTCCCGATCAACTTCCCTAAGGGGACCCTTTTCCATGCGGGACCCCCTAAGGAGAAAGTCGAGCCGCGGAAGGATGAATGTGGCCACCATGTTCAATTTCTGCCAGGGAGCCAACAACGATTCACTCACCTTGCGTACATCAACTCTCATGCCCTCCATGGCGGTATATGGAGTCTGTCGTACCTGCAAGCCCGTAGGAACTGCCGTGTTCATAAATCCCATTCTGCTCGAGAGCCCTCAGTCTCACTCTACTCAACTTAAATATGGTGCTCTTTACTACCCCGCGCTTAATATGCAGGGTGGCACACTTTTTGGGGTTACAAGTGAGACCGAAGGAACCCGCCGTTTCCACCAAATCGTCCAACAGGGCCTGCAGCTCGTGAGCGGTGCACGCCAGTATCACCAGGTCGTCGGCGTAGGCTTCATATGGGATCCTTGTCCCGAAAAGGTCGTAGCGTGCGCCTCTCTTTTCCGTTTACCTCAACAACAGCTCGATTGTTAAATTAAACAAGACAAGACTAATCGGGCAACCTTGTTTTACGCCGGACTCGATCTCGATCTAGCCAGTGTATCCAGAATTCGTTTTTACCGGGGTCCTGGATTCACACAACATGTCTCGGATAAGGATTTCCATGGACACACCATGCCAATCTAAGGCCTAGTGGATCACCTCATGGGGGACCGATCCGAAGGCATTGGCTAGATCGAACTATAATCGTCCAAAAATAATATCACATTAGTTCATAATTGAAATTGAACAGAGCCATATCCCGGTGTCTCTATGGTTATAAAATATTGTTTTATATTAAAGATGGTAGATAGTATATAGTAAAGATCAGGTATATAGAATATTTTGTACCCATAGAGACACCGGGTACTGTATCAATGGTACCAGACTGTTCAGCGAAAGCGTAGAGACAAGAAACAAAGCCGAGCCGAAAGGATTAAAAGATCTGAAGGTTAGTTAATTCACATGCACATAGAGGACGCTCCGACGGTTCAATGTGATTGGCGGGTTCAATCTTGCGGAACGATGAGCAGCCAATAGGACTCTTAGGACGGTGTATAAAAGGCAAGCGCGAAGACCCTAGTCATCAAATCTGAAATTTCAGCGAAAGAAGCAACATGGAGCTCTTTAGGAAGTTTCTTAGCTTTATTGGAATCACTTCATCCAAATCTTTGGAGAAGGTTGATATAATAACAGAGCTTCCCCTAGAAATATCTCACATGATTCTTCGAAAGCTGGATTCAGAGTCTTTAGCAAATGCTTCTCTTGTTTCTCGGAAGTGGTTAAATGTCTGTAAATCTGACCATAAATTAAGGGAGAGTATCAGACACCAGATTCGTAGTGAGCAAGAGAGGCTGTTTGAAGATTGTCCTTTGGTAGCACCTAAGGTGAGAAGAAGGGTCTCCAAGAAGGCGAAAGAAGTTGGGAGAAGACCTGCCGGTTGGAAACCTATGGTGAGGATTCATGTAAACCAATGCTTTGATGGAATTGGTAGAAACCTTTCACACGTGGTCGTGCCTAAACAGAAGAAGACTGGTAACCAAAGCGTTAGTAGGACCAAGGCAATGCCTAGATTTTAGATTAGGAACTGTAGCTTTAAGAAATTTATATTTAAGGAACTTAGGCAATAAGATGTACCATCTGTGGTGGTGAATATAACTGATTAGCCAAAGAATTTGGTATAGAAAGTATGTTTTTGACAAGAGGTAGAGTCCTCTGTATGACAAATATTGTTCATATCTTCTTAAAAGAAGATTACAAATATTTACATAAAATCTTACAAATATTTGTATAAAATTTTATCAAATTTTGCAAAAAATTATTATCTTCTTTATATACATAATTCATCGTGCGTGAGTAAACCGCAGGATCACTGACAAACTACTACACCTATTGAAACCACATTCACACCGTAAGTTATTGAGGTACCAAGTGAGGTTTTTAGTTATGCTTCATTTCGATAGGTGGCAACGTAGTCTAACTTATACACTTTAGACTGATTTTCTTCATACTTGCACAAACTGTTTGTAGGTCGAAAAGAAATAGTTTTAGAGTAGTTTGCATTCGGTAGATGAAGCTCCTTTCACACTTTATGTTGGGTTGATTGACTCGAAAAAATAAGAAAAGCCTTGTGCTAAGAAACTGATTGAATTTTTTAAATATGATTTCGATTATCTCGAATCCAGCATGAAATGTTGAAATAAAATGTCAAATGGTTGAAAAATTTCAAGATCACGGGGAATTTCGGCAACTTTATATTCGTTCTAAAATATTTTTTGACTGATATTCTTGACTATTAGTTATTGTTAACTTCGCTATTTCCTGGAACAAAATTTCATGTTCAGTGTTTAGTAAACTTTAGTTTTTCCCATTTTAAACATTCTTTAGAATTAACTTGGCATATTAAAATTGTGTGTCCCTAGTATGAAATATTTATATTTGTAGGTATTTGTACTCATATGAACACGAACAAAAATATTTTTGCAGTATTTTTTATTTTTGCTTCCATAAATTGTTATGGAAACAGAATCATTTTGAACAGCTTTTTTCTCTCCTCAACAATCTCGCGCATATGCATCGAAATTAAATTCTATAAGAGAGTACGTAGTGGAGCTGAAATTACTGAACACTATATTTTTTTTCTAAAAAAATTCTTTTTACACTGTAATATAAATTTTGTCTTACTCAGCGAGGCGAAAAGCAACGTAGTAAAGTTTACCATCTGTACTATAGTAATTGGTGAAACATGATATTAAAATTACTTTCCTGCGCGAAAACTCGGTGAAGACCGATAAACGGGGAACAATTTCTGTAGAAATGATTACACAGTTTAGCGAACCTATCATTCGGAGTGAACAACATATTCTTTATATAAGCAATAAATGCTCTGAAGTCAATAAGGTACAATTAAGGAGAAAAAAGGTTACTATTCAAATTCGAAAATTACAATAATATAGGAGACCCTTATAAACTGATGTAAATCGTAATCTTGATAGATCAATTGGATTTCTTGCTTTTGCATTTCTTAAATCTCATGAAAACACATTCGTGACAGACTGCTTCGTGTGTCACGAAGCACTACTTAGAATTATTGTTAGATTATTTATTTGGTATTTTATCCGCTAAAGCGGAACATTAAAAATACAATATAATAACATAATAATTACCTAAACGAAAAGATAGCTTCTTCTCTTATCTTAATAAATTAATTAAAAATAAAACAATACAATGTAAACTAATTAAACAAAAATATACCATGCAATATAAATTAATAATAATACAATATAAAAAGTACAATAAGTTGTTCCTAAAACGACAAAAAAATGCTTCGCAACCGACAAATTATGGAATCAGAAAAAACGTAACCTTGCCATGCTTTTGTACGACGTCTGTGCCATTTGCGCAACTCCTACAGAATCCATAAAATCCTTTTTATCCAAAATGGGATGTAGAAATGTTTAGAATTGTAGGATTTACCTTCCCAACTAAAATGAATGATACTTGAAATACAGAGTAAAATTTAAAATCAAAGTATACACTATTGACAGAACCAAATAATAAAGTTAACCGTTACTTGCCGTGATCGAAGTGACGAAACATAATATTTGACCTATTATTCACAATTTAGGGATAATTTGAAAGAAATTAAGCCCTGTCGCAATTTCCCCCAATTGTCTTATGTAACACGTTAACACTTTGAACGCCACGGCAAATTTACGTGACTACCTATTCATGCCGCGTGGATCGCAATGGTATTGCATTTATCATATCCAGCGGGACCTGAACGAAAATTTCATCGTCATCCTTCACACTATGACGATCTTTCACATTTGTATTCCTCACATTTAATTAAATTACGAAAAACCCAAATTATCGAACATTAAAAAAATATCGTTAATATTCACAATGTGGAGCGTATTTGACGTAATTTGAATAAGGGTGGAAACCTGAGAAAACTTTTACGGGCGTACCATTTAATTTCTTATTATTACTCTAGGCGTTTTGATATGCTGTACATTGGCCTTCTGCTTTTCATCGTTTCCCCATTATTCCTTCTTGAAAGAAAAGCTAACCGTGCTCCCTTTTGTTCTTTTGACAGATTGTTAAAGACATGGTACTCTGAAATGTCTGAGGAATATTAATTACGTATTATAAAATAATATCATCACAAAAAGCAGGTATTTTTTCCTTGTGAATTATTCATATTTTATTTATTACATAAGTTATTCCAGCGAAGGTTCTTTTTTAACTGTTTTAACGTTTATACATACAAGTTTGATGTGTGCTGTATTGATAAAATAACAAATATTTTTGTATGAACATCCTGAATCACTTGCTTGTCAGGAATTGTTGCTAAAAACCTTATCGAAAAATGCCTACCGACAAAACTCAATTCATCTGCCTGTCTGTTAAACTTAGAATTAGACCTTTCAGTGAATGAAAGTGAAAGGGCTAGAACCATTTCGATCAGTTTCGATGAGCACACTGTCTATTTATCATAAGAATTAGAGTTAGAGTTATTTGAGCCGTTTATTTTGAGAGTGGCCTAAATCCAGTTTTTTTTCAATTTTCCAAAATGTTTTTTTAAAAAAACTAACATTAAGTGGCACATGTTAGTACAGTTAACAACAAAAAACTAAAAAATGGTCTTAGGCCACTTTCAAAATGAACGGCTTATTTATTCAAACGCTTTGGGATAAGTCCTCTAAAATGCGGATACAAATAAATAATAGGGCAAAAATAGAAATACAGTTGTTTCCCAATTTGGAAAAAAGGACTCGATTAAAATATAAAATCTATCAACTCAGGGCCATGGATACGAAAGAACCTAAGCTCAAGCCAAATTGCACCTCGTTGCCTAAAGAATAATGACGCTAATTTCGACCTGAAATTCGATCAGCGCCACGCGGTAGATTGCACTAAACCAGTTAATTTAGTGCTGCTCAGAAGTTATCTGAAAATGCACTGATAAACATACACAACTTAGCATAGGAAACTGGTCGTATGGTTAATGAAAAAGAAATAAACAACAATATCTCTTATCGCTCCAAAAAAATGCTGTGAAAAGTTAACAACCGTTGTAAAATCGTGTGCTAAAAACAATTTTTGTTCATCCAAAGATAACGTTTGCAGCTCAATCTATCCATAAGACGCTATGCAGATAGTATCTTATTACGTGTAAGAGAAGATCCTAATGTTTTGGTCTTCAATTGACGGGGATGTTTTTTCTCAGGCAAGAACAGCAAATATGTAATAGCTTTATTTCTCCTAGGATTCAATAGTAGACCTTTGCAGTTGAAAATACTTAAATTATAAATACAAGCATTTTTTTCATGATGCTAAACAACCCAGGTAGAAGTACGATTGTTAAAAGTTTTGGAGACATTGTAAATTATTGTCAGTTAACGAAAAAGTAGCAATAACCTTCAGAAATGGATTTTTCCATCTAACATGTATTTTGCAAATGTTGTTCGTGTCTTATGATAACAGTTATACATTAATATATGAATTACATAATGTAATTAAAGATTTGCGACGCAATAGTATTATAAACTAAGTCACCAGAAGAGCAAAAATAACATTAAAATAGTGGTAAATTAGTAGTAAATTAGTAGTAAATATAAGAAATTGTTAATACGTAATAAGTCTCAATTTATAATATTGTATACTACAGAAAACTATTTTGTTATATAGTTCTTAAGTTGACAACGTATTAGTTGTCGCAACGTAAAAAAAATTAATAAATACAATAATTGAAATAAGTAAATTTGAGACCGATAGACTGAAGAAAGAATATATATTTATTATAAACATTAAAATTTGTTTGTTAATTTGTTTAAAGAAAACACTTGAAGAAAATTACAATATACTATTGATTATTGCCAGATCATTAATCTATTTGAGCAACAACGATAACAAAGGTCATTCGATACATGTTTATAAATTATTTCTTGTTAAATTCGCGAATATAATCTTGCGGCAATTAATACTACGTTTTGAAGCACGTACAATTTTTATTTCAAATCTCCATTTAAAATCCAATTTTTCAACAGCCGCTGCATTCTCAGTTCTCACTTCTGTCAGACAAGTAACAAGCTTTTGCTCTTAGTAACAACCAAGAATCTGTAGACAATTAACGAGCATTCCCACGCTAGTGTTAGCACACGGATATTCCAAATGCTTCGCGAGTAAACAACGAGTGACCTTAACAATGAATCTCGTTACTATTTGCTCGATTCTTTTCAATCAAATTCCAGCAAGTTCAAACGAGAGGAACAGCACTCGCAGTGCAAACAAACCATGAGTCTTTATTGCTATAATACCTATCATCTTCAGACACTCGTCTCATATAGAAGACTCTTTGCGCATGCTTCGCTCCCCTTCCTTCGCGCATGCTCTCACCTTTACTCTATATGCTAACACTGGCATCGTTACCCAACGTACGCTTCTGTGTAAGGTCGTAGCGAACTTAAACTTATGTTTAGTTATTAAACGAGCTAATCTCTTAATCCGAATTTTCTCAAATTGGAGAAGAAGTAATTCTAGTCGTGTATCAGCGGATCCTTGGCTTACACCCTCCTCAATGCATATTTTTATTGAAAAGTGTCTTACGAAAGACACTTCATACTATCAACATAATTAATAATCTCTTAAGATCCCACTCCACGGTGTCGTGAGATTCTTAATGGTCAAGTTCTCGAACATGCAACGAGTTGTTTGAAAGGACCGCCATAAATGGCGTGGAAGTGAGGAATTCGCTCATAAAATATGATGCGTATCTTCTTATTAGGAGTAAATTGTATCCTTATTACCATCGCGCACATCTTCGCACCAAGCTGGGACGTTATTTGTTCACGCCTCTGTTGAGATTCCAGTGGAATTAAAGAAACAGTATGGGAAAAAGTTCTTCGGTACGATTTGGACATTAGTGGAAAATATAACGATTTTTGGGCCTTTCTTAAAAGACTATCCATGGATACCCATGTGTATGTGCACAAATCGTGTCATCGATGGAAACTGGGAAATCTATTTCCAAATTTCAGAGTTCAAACTTGAGAGTATTTTGTAGTATATCTACTCAAACTATTCTAAAAATGAAAACGGATTGACCGTCTAGATACTGAGAAAACAGTTTTTGAATTAGACAATTTTGGATGCTCTTCTAACTGAGGGACTTTGGGGTCAGTTGAAACGCAGGTCATTTCAAACAAATGAAATAATTCCTAGACGGTTACTACGTGTTGCCGCTGAGAGCATAAAAAAGTTTTTATTTCAGTGTATTGTTTTTTCAACACGAATAATAGGTTTCTTACCTGTCCTTATATTTTGTATTAATCCAAAACTATTGTTCCTTCTTCTGTGTAATTTAAATTATCATAACTATGTCTATAACTATAATATCCTACTTTTATTTAGTTTTTTAAATATCTACCTACAAATGAAACTAATAATTTGAACATAATTATCTTTTATTTACCGACGTTTCAATTACCCCAAGCACTGTTTCCATTGACCCAGGCTTGGGGTCATTTGAAACGTTTTTGAAAAATGTCTAAAAAGCTTTTACCTATTTCGACAGTATTCCTGAAGCAAAATCAGTAATGCTACTTCAATCAGGCTACAATTGTAACCTATTGCGAAATAGGTACGGTAGAAAATAAAGTCACAATAAGTTATTTTGTCAAAAACGTTCCAATTGTCCCCAGTTTTCTCTAATACATAGAGTCTTAGGGCAGAGACGATTTTTACGTGTTTTCTTACATTTCTTTTGACATTGACTTTATCCCAGTGAAAAGAATAAAAAAACCAGACGTGACTATGTCATTGAATATATTTTTATCAATATTGACAACGGAAATCATATGTAAAAGAGAAAAAATCTACACTACTGAAGAAGGTCTTAAAAGTCGGACCGAAACGTACAGCAGAAATAAACTACGATTTTACTGCTGGCCTTTTACAAGAATAAAGAATTCAAATTATATACGTATTCAACAACCAAGACCAACTAAAGATTCTACAATTTATCGCATAAAAAACCATTTTAAAGAAACTACAATTTTTATAGAATATGTTTACCCCTAAAAAACACCTCTGGTGCAAAAAAGTCGAGACAAGTTCATGTATGAAAAGGGATCCCTCTACAAAAGTTGTGAAATCCAATAACATTAGACAAGCTCGTTTTTTCCATTATGTTAAGACGAACTAATTATAAAACGGAAATAATTTTTTCTGTTTACCTGATTAGAACCGGTATTGAACACTGTCGGGCCCCGAACCCAAACGATAAGCAATAAATATCTTACAATTTAATTTATTTTTGCCGCATTTTGAATGAATAAAGATCAGATTACACAATAATGATATGAATAATTATACAACATACTCAAACATCTGAATTGTTCGGGGCCCAACAAGTTCAATACCGGTTCTAATCAGGTAAACAGAAAAAATTATTTCCGTTTTATAATTAGTTCGTCGTAACATAATGGAAAAAACGAGCTTGTTTAATGTTATTGGATTTCACAACTTTTGTAGAGGGCTCCCTTTTCATACATGAACTTGTCTCGACTTTTTTGCACCAGAGGTGTTTTTTAGGGCGATTTGTCTCCTTTTTGCAAATATTGTTATTATTATCGGCTTTATATCTCAAGGTAATATAAATTTACAGTAAAATTAAAGCTGTGTTCATAAAAACGCGCCTCAATTTGATTTTATAAAATTTAATTTTGGCGCGTTTAATAAAGTGTACTAAAATATAGATGGCCCTGAGCCTCACGTCTGTACGGGAGCGTCTGAATTGCCAAAGGCGTAACAAACTGATGAGCCGTTACTGATGCGACAGAATTCGTGTTATTGTATATGTCGTGTATGTATACAGAGAACTCATACCAATGACGGCGACAGAATCGTGTGAATGTATACGTAGGTTGAAGCTGTGTATATACACAACATGCTTCGGCTATTTTTCATGTGCCCGCACCTAGTTCAGTCGAGAAAAGATACACGTTAGCGCTCGCTCCCAATTCATACATGAACTTGTCTCGAGACATTACCGTGTCTCTTGATAATGCGGTGTTGCCGATTAAATTAATTTGCTAAGCAAACCTAACCTTTTTTCTCATTCTCGATTAATAGTAATGGAACGTATCCAGGCAGACTTGGCAAGATCGTGCAAAATAGCTGATAATATACGTAGAGATAAGGATTGTAGGTTTATCTTTTCTTTAAGTAACAAAAAATTATCAAATAAATTTTACATGGATATTATTTAAAAAATTTACAATTTTTGTTTAAACTTCTTTTATTGGAAAACATTGTTTTTCAGGAATTTTGTTTTTGTTTTAAAAATTCTAACGAGGCATTCGAACTACAGCAATTAATTCTATCATATTTTAAAAATATCAGAGAATATTTTCAAGTCGATCGGATGAATAGTACACCCCGTAAAAAAGGGTATCAGAGACCCACACTGTACTCCATGATCGAAAAAATTGTGTCTGCTCCAAGTCTCAATATAAACAATAATCATTTTTCTTTTTTTTGGCTGATTTAAATCCAGAAGATATAAAACGTGCACTTGTATTCACAAATAACCTTATGTGACTTGCACAGTCATTCAGATTCAGTTCCCGTAGCAACAAAGCTGGCGCAGCGCCCTCATATCGTGCAGTTTCTTGAAATCCTGTAACAAATGTTATCCAATTGTCTGTTGAAAGGGTGAACATAGTGTCATTAAGGTAAAAGATGTTCTCCTTCAAATAGGCTGCAGTACTGAACTTTTTAGGGCGACATCATGTTTTTCTTCAACTCCATGAATTTGGATACACACCAGGGGTTCCTTTATGAGAATTTCTGATTCGATCAAATCGAAAGCGCAACGAATTGATGTTCTTCGGGAGGCAAATTGTTTCTCCTCCCGAGAGTAAATCTCGTTCAATGCTGTGCTTTTCTTACCACAGATTCTGCAGCAACTGCATCCTTTTTTCTTGCCGGGGAAGGTGATGACAGCCTTCGGCGATGCGATTATTTATTGAGATGTTGATTACTCTGCCGGCATACAAACTCGTGATGCCATCTTTGACACTGGAATTTCGGCGCTGCATTCAATGGAAAGAGATACATACACTCGAACTTATCGCATTGCAGGTTCTTCTTAATGTTGAATGCCACCCAAATTAAAAATGATCGAACTACCTGATGCCCTGCTTCTTTATTTTACCTGGGCTTCTTATGCATACAAGTGTAAAGTAGTCCCCAAAAGACCTGCCCACTTACATGTTACCCGATGACTTACGGAAAAGTTGTGACGTTAATAAATTTTCCTTCGACTTTCTTTATCAGTATAAAATATAAAAAAAGTTAAATTTGTAGCACATATCGAGTTATTATCCGTCAAAGGGCTACCTTTTTTCTGATGCACTCGAATCATACGTGTGTTTCCAGTCTGGTGCAATAATTTCTTGAAAGTTAAAGTTTAAATAAATTTTGGTGTGTAAAATAAAATCAGAAATTGTTCACATTGTAGCTAAAAAAAAATAGTAGTTTTTGTAACATTCTCTTCTGATGAAAAAATATACTGTTGATTTATGAATATGAAGCAAAGTACTGTTGGGACCAAAAAAGTTGACAGTTGGAATGGCGAGCCAAAACACTATTTGTGACTGTTTGGCAAAGAAAAAGCTAGTTGCGCGTCGTTTATTGTGTAAGTAACTGTAAATGTAAACTTACAATCTGTGAATCAGACCCTTTAACCACTCAGATCCGACTGCCAACTTCTCTGCTCCCAACATCTTCCTCATCTCTGTGAGGCGCCCAGAGTGAAAATCTAACTTAATTCTATGCCTTTTATAGTTAATGTTCTATATTTACACGTTGGTATTTTATTTAATTATTTCAATTATTTAATTTGTTATCCAATTAGAGGAGTCTACTTTATTGTATATTTTATATATTTATAATTGGTATATACTGTATATCCTTATCTGCGTTTCAGGGAACCTGTACCAAAGTGTTTAACACTAGAAAGATTGAAAATTAGTATATACCTATATTACCAGGGTAAAAAGCAGTCAAATTGACTTCTTTGGGCAATCTAATGTTAAATAAATAAATAACGCTAACTCTACTTTAATAACTAAACTCATATAACAGTAAATCTGTTAGATGTTATTGGTAAGGTACTAATACTAATAATGAGATACTAATAAATACATACAAGGTGTTCTAAAAGTATAGGAAGAGCAAAATATCTTGTAAGGGTACCATTTAAAAAAAACGCCTTTTAGAAAAAAATGTATTAGACTAAAGTTGTGTGGTTTCAAGGGAGAAATGATTTTACCTAGTTATATTTTTTTACGGAGGCGTTTAAATTGAAGTCCCTATTTTCTTTTTATTGCAGCCTATTCTACATAAAAAAAAAACAAAGTGACTTTGGTCCTAAAAATTATTTTACTTATACGAGGTCAACTTTTTTAGGTATACTTGAGGGAAAATACATTTCTAAAGCCATGGGTGCATAAAAATCAGAAATCCATTCTTATTATTTCAGTTATTCCTTTATTATTTCAAACGAATTCCCCAAATCTGGGTTTTCATCCTATTTAAGGGGTTACATCTAGTTGGCGTTAGTTTACATCTGGTTGGTTTTTTTGGGAAAATGATTGCAGGTTTCGAACAGTTTTTTTTTCATAGATAAGGGTATATCTTCGAGTATATTTCATAATTTTTTTTATTGACAAAAATTCACACATGTAGGAGATACAATGCATTTCCCAGACCGCTAGGTTTTTTGCGGTGACCGCTGTATCTTCCACCTCACTCGTCTAAAATCAAAAAATCAAATAGATTATGTTTTTGCATCGTATTATCTAGTCCTTAATCGAAGGATTTGAGAAAATATTAATTTTTGCAAAAATGGTCGACGAAAATATAGTGATTTTTTCATCAAAATTTGGACTTTCACGTTCAATCGTCGACCATTTCTTCAAAAATTAATATTTTCTCAAATCCTTCGATCAAGGATTAGATAATACAATCCAAAAACATAATCTATTTGATTTTTTGATTTTTGACGAGTGAAAGATGGTGATCTGTCGCCGCAGAAGACCTTTTTTGAACAGCGGTCCGGGAAATGCATTGTATCTCCTACATTTGTAAATTTTTTTCAATAAAAAAATTATGAAACATAGTCGAAGATATAACCTTTACTATGAAAAAAAACTGTTCGAAACCTGCAATCATTTTCCCAAAAAAAAATTCACAAAAACACGCCTTTTTTTCGGCCGCCAACTAGATGTAACCCCTTAAATTAAAGAAAAAAAAATAGTAAATTCTATTTTCAACCAGCTAAGACTATTCATATTCCTCCAAGTACCACGTTTATATATACCTTTAATACCGCTTGTGTCCGCTCTCATCCTTACTGACACTATCGGCAGATAAATTTGAAATTATTACTTTACAGGAATTCCATTTCTACAGGTTTAGTATTAGCGACTGCACTCTTGATGTCTATACTTTGCGGTTGGAAGCAATAATTTTATTTATAGGTGTGACATTCTTGTGTATTAGCTATAATTCGAAATTTGTTCGCCGATAACGCGAGTAGAAGTGTTAGTGCGGATAGAAGGTTGCTACTTCGTAGGACGTATGTACATGTGCTCGTATGGACGATATTTAGAAGAACACGAACGCTGCTGTGTAGCCATAAATAAAATTTTTGTGAAAGTAAATTTTACCGCCCTATTTCGTATGGTAAAATCGTCCCACTAATCACTATACACTTTTAATAATATAACTTATACCTATACGGAGAAAAAAAACATGTGGTAAAATGGGCCATATGAGCAAAGTTAAGTTTGTATAGTTCAATGCAACACAGTTTATACTATATGTTTATATGGTACTTTATAACAGTAAAAGTTATAATAAAATTATTGTTGCGAAAACGTTCACGTCAAGGAAACTTATTATAGTGTGTTCTACTATATGGTAAAGTAGTACAGTATATTTTTATTAGTTGCAATAGTAATTTTCTTGTGCTTTAATATACAATACTTATTTACTTGCAGAATTTATAGTTGTTATTTTTATTTTATTTTAACTATTGAATTCAATATATATTTGATTTTTAATAAAGGACTTTTTCCTGAACATGTCTGTATTTTGAAAATGTATATATGTTGTAACCTCTATCGTTTTGTCCGCGCCTTAGGGGACTCGTCCCAAAGCGATTAAATAAATAATTCTAATTCTCTAATTTCTTTAAGGGAAGATTCGCTGCTGTTGTCTTTAAACCTTTTTTTTATGGTTCCCTAGGAATAAAATGAGGTTTTTAAGGGATTCCACCTAGTGACAGCCCCCAAAACAAAGATTTATAGCCTACAACCTAAATTTTATACGTAAAACAGGTGTCAGAGAGAATAAGCCCATGCGTAAATTGAGAAGGTATATATGACTGCTGGACATCTAAAATAATTAAAAAAGCCCTAAAAAATAATAACTCCAGATTAGAATTTCAATTTATACCTTATTTCAAGAAAAAAAAAATTTTTCTCATATTTACTTGTCAAAAACCTCAAAATTTTCCTATTTTTTAGTTAAAAGATCTCTGTAACTTTTGAAAACTAACATTAATCAAAAATCTAGTCTGGAATAATTAAAGCCTAATGTTTTCACAACAAGAAAAAAATATGGTCATGGCAGTCAAAATTAATATGTTGCGCAGGGAGTATCTCAAAATCAGAAAAAAAGTAGTAATGAGAGAAATGCATTTGAAAATACAGTTTGTGTTTTTATTGAAAATACGTAAGATATGATCACAGAATCAGTTCAGATATTGTTCCAGAGTTTTTTTTGTGGCCCTCTGGCTTAAATGGATGTCCAGGGAATGTAAAAATCCAAAAAACTCAAATTTGGAAATTTTGTCGAAAATCGCGATTTTTTCAGTTTAGTCTTCCCTTAACCAGCATCGAAAGTTTGCAAATCTCTAATATAGTGAACATCAACTATTGCATAATCGTCTTCTTCTTTTAGTTATACTATACATACACATATCTTTGCAGAGGTTAAACTTTTCAATACGTAGCAAAAAAATGCAATCATCTGGAAGTACCTGTCAATTTCTTTCAAGACGATATTTCAAATCAATAATTTTATTAGCAATATTATTGTTATATAGTTATTATTTCAACAATCAGCAGCAACATTTGCCATTGCAAATTATTAATTATTCAAATTTGGAAACAAGACAAATTAAAAGGATTAAGGTAACCTAAGCACGTTCCCTCAATTTTTCATGTTACCAAAAATTAATTGTTATTTACAAGCTTGAAAAGAACTTCCTCGTAACCTCCGCATTCGCCAGAAATGTACGACTGAATTATAACGAATGTAAACCGGACTGGTCGTAATTTCTGTGAACAATTTTAAGCCGAAATAGGTAAAACTCTAATGAAAACTTCCAGCCCCCTGCAGTGTTTGATGAATTAAATTGCCGTGGGTTCACATAGGAACTCATAAAAAAAGATAGAAAACTCATTCATGTGGATTCCTATACCCACAAACCAGGCAAATAAAAATGAACGAATCATGTTACCCCTATGTGGTCTGTTCATCCCGTCGTACCATATGTTAACGATTTATCATAAAAATTCTATTACGGAAACTAACAAAAAATTAGATAAATATGGGCTGTATTCATTTTCAAATATACACTGGGTCGTATAATTACAGTCTACACCACACACACACAAAACTCTCTTAAAAACTAAATAATAAATAATTTTTAATTATTTTAATAAATCTTACAATATTCAAATAATACCTATGTTTTAGTAAGAATAAACCAAGTTTTTAGAAGCAAAGAGTAACAATAAAATAACTTTACATCTGTACCTTCCTACATTTTTATGCAATAAGCTTAAGGATCCAAGAGAGTACATTTTACTGTTATGCAACGCAATAAAAGTCCACATAAGGGTTTCCACATTTTTTGCTGTGCGAACAACGAAACTTACTGACATTTATGTTTTTCTTACCTTGCTAAGGGTCACAGGTACTTGTTACTGTTGTTCAAATGTACTGTTAGCCCACAATCAGTAGAAATAAAAAAGAACCTCAATTTGAATTGGTTTTACGTTTCTTCGCAGTAAAAACTCCTATTTTTATTTTCGAACGAAATTACATAATGATAAGCAGATTGCGTGAAAACTAAAGATTCTGTTGATGTTTCTGCGGGTTGAAAAATTAAAAAATTTTTGTTGCATTTTATAAATTATCGTAACATAATGAATCTAATTAGAAGGTAGTTCCCAATAAGAGGGTCAAAAATGCCCCTAAACCAAATAGCACTTGCAAAAAGACAAATTTGTCACAAGTTTCAGTTTTGTATTTCAAAATGGTGGCTGTAATGGTTAAAATTAATAATTTTCGTTTTTAATAATTACATATATTTTTTCCTCAGTCTTTTGGTCTGAAAATTATTTTTTTTTACCCACATTTTCCTTCTTTCCTTTTTTTTCTACTGTCCAATTTTATAATTTTAAGGTTGAAAAACTGAAAGAAAAATACATATATATTTATTTGCAACCTACGTTCAAAGGTGGGATATTTCTAGCATTCTCGTTTTTGTCTAATTTTTCCCATTCTATCAAGGTAACAATTTTGAAAAAAAAATCGGAGATGTTTTAGTTACAAAGGCTCGTATTTCAGTTTTTTTTCAGATTTTTTTACTCGAAATCCAAGTAATAAAAAATAAAAATGTAATAATATACGCAAAGATCTACTTAATTCAACATATAAATATTCACTGAACAAAATTCCAACGCCTTTCCAAAAACAGAATTTTCGAAAAATCGCTATTTTTTAAATCTCCCCTTAAACGGCACATTTTTTTATACTACGCTGTTTGCGATTTTGGTAATACAATGGAAAATGCTAGGGTTTTGCCAGGGTTTTGCCAGGGTTTTGCCAGGGTTTTGCTAAGGTTTATCTCTCGTAAAATTGGGATTGTTACAGAATGAAGCAGTTTCCTTTTTACACAGTAGAAATTACTATACCTATCCTAGTAAGATTTACTTTACGTCTGCCTTATTCTTTGATGCGTGTATTTCTAATGCAACACAATGAGTTCGTTTCAAATATACTTTCTACCTTCACTTTTTCAAAGTGTTCCTATACACAGCTGCTTCGTTTCAAACATGGCACTATTCCGCGTGATGGTCGTGGATTTACTATGCGGATAAGTAATGTATAGGTGCAACTTTTTCTCCTTGAAATCTCTCAATCTCGATTACGGTTGTATTCTATTTATGACTTGCTTAAATTGAAATAACAGCACGGTCTTGAATATCACTTTCATCAGTCTCTAGAACTCAATGGCTTACTGTCGCGTAACGTGTCAGTGGCTGTGAGTGATAAAAACTGGTCTCAGTGAATAAAATTATTGATTTGAAATATCGCCTCGAAAGAAATTGACAGGCACTTCCAGATGGCTACATTTTTCTTGCTATATATTTCAAATGGTATTGAAAACTTTTACATCTTCAAAATATATATGTATATGTATTTAATTTAAAAAATTTTACGATTATGCAATATATCCACGTGGCTTAGATCATTTTTACGGTTGTTTTCTTGATTTATAGAATTATGGAGTTAAATGAAGTTATTTATTTAATATACGTTTTGCGGCAGATCTTCCGAAGCGCGACAAATAATGTATAATTAATAACAATATATAATTTTGTAAAGAAAAATAATTCGTAAAAAATTTAGTAAAAAAAAAATAATTCTGAATAATATTTTACTAAATAGTAATAATTGATTTTAAATATTTAATTTTACTAAAAATTATGAATACTATAATTTATGCTAAAATATTAATACTGAACTATATAAATTAATGAATTTATTTAAAAAGTAGATTAAAATATGTATTAAAAAATAAAAATATCATATAGTAATAATGCATTTAGCATTTCTTGTATAGAAAGGTAAAAAATCTCAAATTGCAAATTACAGAATTTAAACGCATGGTTTTGTAAACGTCATTTCTTTTCATGATAAATTGAACGCAAAGAAAATGCAGTTAAACAAAATGAGTAGTCAAAAATAAATTATTACTCATTCACCGTCAATGTTTATCGGTAGAATTTCATGGCAACAAAATCCTCATGATAAACTTTAATTTACACAAAGAGAATTTTGTTGTCTGGTAATTACACTTATAATTAAAATATAAGTTTTATTCGTACCAAAATGTATTTTAAGGGGGTAAGGTCACCTGTAAAAAGAAAAAGTATATCAATTTTTTTATAAACATACATTTTTCAAATATACATTGAAAATTGTACTACTAAATACTTACTAAATTATTTTTTCGAAATCCCTAGTATGTAGTATAAACATACTAGAGATTTGTTTAAAATTTCCATTTGGCGCAAGGTTCGAGGAGCACCGATTGATCGATTTGCCTCGACAAGGTCTCATTTCATTCGGAGGAAGACCCTTTACGGCATGAATGTGGGAATTTTGGAAGAAGTAAGTAAACAAAAAGTTAAAACACTATTTATCAGATATATATACATAATTTTGGTTTTTGTTTTGTTTTTGGGTTTAAAAAATTCAGAACTTTTGTAATTTTTTTTTCCAAATTCCCACATTCATTCCATAAAGGATGGTCTTCCAGAGAAAATGAGCCATTGCGAAGTCAAATCGGTGCTCCTTGAACCTTGCGCCAAATGGAAATTTTTAACAAATCTCTAGTACGTTTATACTACATGCTAGGGATTTCGAAAAAGTAATTTAGTAAGTATTTAGTAGTACAATTTACGATGTATATTTTGAAAAATGTATTTTTATAATAAAAGTTGTAAAAAAAAATTAATATATTTTTTCTTTTTATAGGTGACCTTACCCCCTTAAGAAAATGAAAAGGCATAGAAAGTCGAAAATGTTCCTAAACCAAAAAAATGCACGTGTAATGGCTCATTCGATAACTTTTCGAAAAAAATTCATTTGTGCCAAGTTTCAGCTTTATATCTCAACATGAGGGGCCGATAATGGCCAAAATTAAAAAATCTTGTTTATGCCCAATTTTGCCCATTCTATCGTAGGAAAATTTTAGAAAAAAAAATCAGAGACTATTTGGTTACAGAGACGAGCATTGCAGAATTTTTACAGATTTTTTAACCCAAAATCCAAGTGGTAAAAAATCAAATATCCAAAACAGTTTCGAAAAATGTCCGTATTGAAGGCTTGATGCTCGTATTGAAGGAGTCGCGGAACTATAATTGAGCCATTTACTTTCAAAGTAGCCTAAAGTCCATTTGCGAGGGATTTTTGTTAATTGTAATAACATGTGCCAATTCCAGTTAGTTGTCATCAAAAACATTTTCCGGAAAAAAAAGATTAATTTAGACTACATTCAAAATTAATTATATTTTAACAGGAAATGCATATTATTATTGTATTACTATTGCTCTTGAAACTTTCTCTGATTTTTGGGATTGGTGCGTCGTAGTTAAGAAAATTAAAAACCAATATTTATGTCGAATTTTGCGTGTTAAAGTTAAAAAAAGCTTTCCACTTTGTTAAAATTATGAACCTCAACTTTCACCATTCCTGTAAAACATTCAAACAGTTATTCTTCGTAATTTATGGTGTTAACAATAAATCAAGCGATCTGCAATCTTTCGTGATTCTGCGCACTGATAAGATAACAATTTTGTATCAGATACATCTAAAATACACAATAACTATTAAAACTCCACTATATTTGCAGCCACTCCTAACCCTATGGAATTCGAAGAAGTTAGAACTTCATATAGGAACTGTTACTATAGTGAATAAAAATAAAATGCAACAGCGAGCATCTTGTAACATCCAGACGAATTGCGTTTAGAGTAAGAATATAACACTTGCGAGAAGGAAGTACATAATAATAACAGCTGAAGTTGTTCATGATTGAAACAGGGTAGGGATTATGTTAATTCTGTTAAAATATAGTTTGAAACATAGTTGATAAGAAATAAATAGGCGGAATAAACTATTCATATATGCTGATTGAACTGAGTAGGGGAGAATCGACGAAAAGTTCCCTCTGAGATAATATAAAGAAGGTCCTGTACGAATCGTCCAATCAAACCGCGAAATCGTGTAAATGCAATTGGATAATAACTAATTATAACTTTCAAAAATGTTCCCATGCTATTATTTTTCAATTGGATATAATTTTCTAAGTTAATTTTACGGAACATACAGCCATAAGTAAGTATCACTTTCAAAATTCGATATCACAGACACCGTAAGAGAAAACCCTATAATCATATATATCATTTTATTCAGTGTAAAGTGGGATTTCTTCCTAAATTTTTTCAGATTTTTTGGGGCATTTTCAAAAATCATTTAAATATGACTTTTTTCCTGATTCTACTCGATTTATCGCAAGTATGAACATTTGTGGTCAAGATGACATTTAAATTAGATTATGATAACATAATCTGAAGAAAACGCAACGCCTTATGATGAGCTTGATACAATAATTGTCAATTTCAATTGATTTTTGATCATGAAAACATTAAATTATGCGCTAACGTTATGAATAAATTTAAAGGTTAGCGATGAAGAAGGGCTTTGCTTGGTTCGATTCATCAACTCAATTCTGACTAATTTGGAAATGATAGTGTAGATTTTTTGAGTTCAAAACATAAGCTCTATCACGACGACAAGGTGGAAGCCCGTCGATGGAGATTTTTTGTTTTTTTTTCGTTATTGTTTTTTCTTTCTATTGTTTTTTTTAATTTTTGCTTCTCATTTTTTATTACTCTTTTTTGCTGAAATTTGCTTCTAATTTCGTCCTAATTGTGCAACATTTGTTCAGTGCGCCTTCCTTCATTTTCCGCATTAGTTAGATTTGAGTTGATGAATCGAACCAAGTGAAGCCCTTCTTCATCGTTAACCTAAACATTTATTCATAACGTTAGCGCATAATTTAATGTTTTTCTGATCAAAAATCAATTGAAACTGACAATTATTGTATCAAGTACATCGTGAGGCATTGCGTTTTCTTCAGATTATGTTATCATAATCTAATTTGAATGTCGCTGTGGCCAAAAACATTCATACTTGTGATAAATCGAGTAGAATCAGGAAAAAGATCATATTTAAGTGATTTTTCAAAATGCACCAAAAAATCTGAAAAAATTTAGGAAGAAATCCCATTTTACCCTGAATAAAATGATATATATGATTATAGGGTTTTCTCTTACGGTGTCTGAGATATCGAATTTTGAAAGTGATACTTACTTTATGGCCACCCTGTACTTTTATTCAATTCCATTTATTCAATTTTTTTTATTCAATTCTATTTTATTTTTTATTTAATTCTTTTTAGGGCCTTAAAAATCAAGACGAAACGTTACATAACAATTGTGAATTATATCAAAAATCGTTTTATAATCAATTCTATTTATTAATAAACGCTGAAATCTAACCGAAAACATTCAACAACAAATTTAACTTATCAAATAATTTTATGCATTAAACAATTAGAGAATACAAGCCAAGTGAACGTATAAAACTCCAGTTAAAAACTGAATAACTGCTACTGGTAGATTTAGTTAAGTGTAAATTGTCAATTTATGTTGTATTTTATTGATACAATTCAATTATTAATCAATAGCGTAAATTTTTTTCAATCACATGTGCATCAAATTTTATGCAGTCCTTCTGCGATATAATTACACTTTCGATCTACATAGATTCAAGTAAAACAGTGAAATAAAATATTTTATCCATTATTTATAACTTGGGAATAGTTTCAAATAATTTAAGCCCTTGTGCGTTTTTACTCTCATTTCCTAATTTATCTATAAAGTATAATACTATAAAATAATTAAAAAATTTTCAATTAGTAAATATGTGGAAATTCGACAGTTTAATTAATCTATTAAGCTTCAAGTTCAAATTCACTGGCATTCAAACTTTTATGGGCTTTTGAACAAAGGAAGTGTTTTCTCTTGGGCAGATGGCAACCGATAAGGATTTGCTAGGGTTTTGTTGGTTAAATTATAAAGGTTAAATTATAAAGATCGAACCGTGGTTGCTCTTGAATGAGTTCATATTTATTGAAATTAAGAAAAATTCTACTATCCCTGTTGACTTGATCTCAAGAGTCATAAAGAATTATAATTATAATATATTATTTGTTGATAACAAATGTAAGTTTAAATCAGTATCTAAACCTCTAGCGTTTTGTTGATGTATAATTTTAAAAAGCGCTAATAATAACGCTTACCAGCGCTAGTTGTAGACTCGGGCGCCACCTATTAGAATGAGTCCTAACTAAGAACCTTACTCGGCAGCTCAATAACATATACTATAAATATAAGCTCAAGAGATTCAGTCGTTTGTCAGTGATAACGCGGTTTACTCACGCGAAATGGCTTTTATACATAAAAATATACAAGAAACTTAAGGGGGGAGTCTGGTGTGACAGGTCTAAATAATCGATTTTTTTGTTGTTGCTTAAAAATCTTCTTAAACATGTGAAGAATGCTTTTGTAAAGTTATATTATCAAATTCGATCTTGAAATATAGTTAGGAGCGGTGAGAGCGCCAAGTAGGTACACCTAAACACGGACTAGCCGAAAACTTTAAACGTGTTTTTCTCAAAACCACGTTTTTCAAATTGGCGGGACGCATAGCTCATCGAATTTTCATCCGATTCACTTGATTCAACGTTTAAATTGAAGATAATTAAATTTATATGCTAATGAACCTCGACTTTTCATGAATTATTATTATAGCATAAAGTTATTGCATAATAACAGCGGACATGTATCGTTCATTTTCATGTTTTCTTCCGCCATTTTTGCAATTAACAATTTTTTTTCAAACTGAGGTTTATCCGCATTTTATACACCTACTAAAGGAAAATTTTTCCTCATTTTACGTTTCCGATATTTTCTCATGACTCCAGGTATCCCGCCGTTTTGACCGAATCCTTCCCTTGCCACTACTATATCTATATATGTATATATTCAAATTAAATCTACATTGGCAAATTTTCTTCTTTGAACTTCCCTTCATATGTAAAAAAGTTTCAATAAAAAAAATATATTATATCTTGAAATTATATGCATTGGAAACATACCTTAGTTACACCAGACTCCCCCCTTAATACCAAAAATTGAAACTTTGACTAGATGTAAAAAATAAAAAAGAGAAACGGTTATTTTGAATTCTCGTAGAGATGATATGATTACTTAATTTTCTTTTACAGCCTGCATACGAAGACCAATCGGTAGACTGTTCCATTTTCCTCCTGCAAATCATGTAAAGAAGCTTTTTAAAGACTTCAGTGTGACACATGTGCAGCTGAAGCAGAGTAAAATCAGTTCTCGTGTTCCTAAGTACTTATTACGTCATTACAATAAAGTATGAACACCTCAGAAAGGTACAAAGGACACAGCGTCAGTAATACGGAATAAATTTGATTACACGTAAATTCTACGAATGCAAATGAAATCTTTTCTGAGTCCTATTCTTTGCTAAGACAATTTGTTATCACAAATTCCCAAAAGCGCAAGCCTTAGAGGATTTTACGAAGGGCTTCTAAATTGCAACTCCTCTCGGAAACACTGTTTCCTAGTCCGTAGCGTATAATTTATTAACCCTCTGTGCATCTTCCGCACGAAAGTTGTTAATACCGCGCGTAATGCACTTGAATAACATGGAAAAGGTACACTTGCACGGTCCTCTTAATTAGTCGGACACTTTAGCAAAATTTACATCTACCTCTTCATTAGATGTTCGGCCATTAATTGTAATTTTAATGCACCTACTTTTTACGAGCACTTCGAGTTGAAGAAAAACGGTTAAAAAAAAAGCGTGGCGCGTAATGTATGCTCACTTTCATAAAGTTTGGCTGAAATTAAATAAGAACGGACAATTTTATGGGAAAGAATCACGCGAGAAGTAAGCTGGCTGACAAAAAAAATGCACCAGACGCTCTAAAAACGAGATGTGATTTACGTGGATTGCGAGTTCACTTGTAAAATCAACTCGTATCAAGTGTCACGCTCACGGAGTGGCATCAAACTTGTACCTCCGCCTAATGACGTCGTGATTTTTGTTCAACAAACAGTAACGTCACATCGGTGTCATAACATCGTGTTCTTATGGCGGCAGTCGAATTTTATTGCTCGGTAAAGGAAGGAATGCAGCTCCGAGGTACCTTATTATGATTCTGGTAGCATTTGTATTCGCATGTGCACTTGATGAACCTGCACAATGCTTCGTGTAGAATCCGGGAAATTGCGACTCTCGCAATGGGTTTCTGTCAATCGTTGGTCCCGAAGACAATGTACCTCGCCTTGAAGGAGCAGCGAAAAAGTCGGGCAAAATTATAATTCCTAATTTGAGAAGAATTCTTCGGAAGAAAGTTCAATTTATCTTGTCCCATCATTCAGAAAGATTTGAGGTCTTCCGAGCCCTCGAAGCGACGTAATAATGTTCCTGGTTCGACGCCCTTCCTCCTTTGCAACGCGAATGTGGAACGATAAATGTGGTTGTGGGCCAAAACGCAGAACGACGGCGTCGTAAAACGTGTCGGAGAAGTTGCGTACATCGTTAATACGATAAAGCAAAAAGGAACAGAGTATGAATCGACAAGTTATGTGCATACACCGCCTCGTTTCCTTCCCGTTGAAGTGAGAAACACGTAGGTACGATAAGTACAGATTTCAAACAGTTGCACTATGAAAGTATGCAAATTTTCAGCGAGGAGGAAGGTTTGTGCATTGGAAATTTCATATTTCTTCATAGTTATTAACGTCGAATAATAGCCCCAAGGATTTGCTTTTCCTGTTATTAAACAGACCCTTCGTGACTTCCGCAAAAAGTTCAGCGCAGTGAAGCCAAGGTCGTTAGGGTGCATTTGTACACGTTAATGTTAGCACAAATTGCAGGTTTGGAAACTGCAACCGTTAAAATTTTGCAACAGACGTCACAGGATTAGATTAGAATAGTCTTTATTAATCCCGAATGTTCTCACTTTACCAGAATTGCATAATGTTCATACTGGGGTGAATTTGACCCCAACGACAAGAATGCAATTTTCGAGTTGTGAATTAGCGTATTGTGAATTTAGAATTGTCTGGGGTTGATTTAACCCCAGAGCGAGCGTAAAGGGTTAATATGACTAAAATATTATATTGTCATCATTTTACTTTATTTACTTTTTGTCAAATAGGGTTAATGTCTCCATTTGTGGCCAGGACCCTATTTGTGATCATTCGTGATTTTTTGTTAAATTGATTAAGAGTTTGAAATAATTCATCTTGGAAAAGAAAATTTATCACGTTTGGCGGTTACTTAGCCACGTTTTGATATATAGAGGCCCGTCATTGCCACTTTAAGTCCGCGGCGCTAGCGTCGAAAAAAAAAACATGGCTGAAACCTGTGTGCTTACGAAGTGTCTGTACGTGTAAACAGTGTTGTATTTTTCCGAAATTTTCAATATTACATTTGAAAATGCTCACATTATTATTGGAAACAATTTTTTTTTATAAAACCTCGTATTACAGCAACGTAAACAAGACACAGGTTTCAGCCATTTTTTTTGTTTCCGATATCGACCGCGTATTTATTTGGGCGGCGTTTTTAGAATAACTGGTCTCTATAGTTTCAATCCTATTTGGAAGACAAAAGCTCGTGAAAATGTGAAAAAGACATTTTTCGTCGCCATCAGTGTCAGATCGAATGTATAAAAGTCGCCCCGTGAGTAGATCTGGCGTTTGTCGCGATACAATGGCAGCTTTGTCACGTCTTCGATTTAATCAACAAGATACAGAAAATCAAATTCTTTTCCGCTTTACCCACTCGTTTGCAATTTTTTTTTTCGGGACTGACTATTCAAATCTTGCGCATGTCATTCTTTCCCGACATACTCTTCAATGATAGCGCGTAATTCTTCCTTCAACGGACGCGGTTCCTCTTTTTCCTGACGTTCAGCGCCTCAGTTCTAACGCCGCCATCTTTCAGGCACTTCATGGCACGGCGCATTTTGAAATTCCGCGTTTGCAAATTCATTTACATGTTTATGCTTAGAGTACTGCGTGTGCAAATGCATTTACATGTTTATGCCCGGACTGCAAAGGCACCGCCGTAACAGTTACTCGGTATGAGGCCATTCTTTGCACTTTGCGTTCTTTTCACTCTGCTTACCTACCGGTATAAACGCACCCTTACCCGCTGATATTCTGGAGGATCCGCGTGAGAGGATGTAACTCTTGAATGTTCCTCGTGTATATTGCGCGGATGTTAAATACCCCGTTAGGCGTGCATGCACGTTTATGCAGGTGAGATAAAACGCAAGTGGAATTCCTCCTAGCGGGGGAGGAGGAGGCAGGATTTTTTATGCACATACGCGAAACATATATGAAATACCTGTTACAACGAATATGGTAAGCGTGTATGACATGATGTTATGTATTACAGGTAGGTGGACACGTACGGTGGATTTTTAACACGGCCCAGTGACCCGAATAACCCGAGGTTTGCTTATAATCGGACCTCTTTTTCCCTCTCTCTCTCTCTTTCAATGAAAGGAGTCTGAGAACCCTCTTCTTATCTTCCATGCTCCCGTTAATTATCGAAGATTCTTTTTTACTTTCCCTTCTATTCACGATGATTTATCTCTCATGCAGATGCATCTGATCTAGTTACTAATTACCATACAAGCGGATCCTTAGCGTACCGTTTTGAATGAAGCTTGAAAGAAGAAAGTTCCAGAAATTTCGACACAAGATTAGTTCAGGTCGTTGCTGGATTATTTTTTCGAGTGAATTAGTTTCTCTATGATTTAAGGAGATAACCGCCGATGGGTAGAAACACGCGAAATCTTATCAATTTCCTTCGGCTTGTATCAGAGGTAATTACTGCTGTCCACTGTAAAAAGTCGCCATAGGGTACAAATTGAAGGCTATTAGCGTTAGGGACGAGATCTCTTACGTGTAAAAAGTAAAGCGATAGTGACTCTCCTTTGAATTGTAAATTTTAAAGTTTTCAATTAATTGTAATTAATTGCGACACGAATAAATTCTGTCGATGGAAAGAATTCTTCTTCGCATTTTTTATTGATTTAAAAATATTCATTTGATTTTTTTTAATGACAATATTTAAAATACGTTATGTAACATAAATTTTCATATGAAAATTTCTACATATGTTTAAGGGGGGAGTCTGGTGTAACTAAGGTATTTTTCCAATGCATATAATTTCAAGATATAATAGAATTTTTTTATTGAAACTTTTTTTTACATATAAAGGGAAGTTCAAAGAAGAAAGTTTGGCATTGTAGATTTAATTTGAATATATACATATATAGATATAGTAGTGGCAAGGCAAGGATTCGGTAAAAACGGCGGGATACCTGGAGTCATGAGAAAATATCGGAAACGTAAAATGAGGAAAAATTTTTTCTTTAGTAGGTATATGAAATGCGGATGAACCTCAGTTTGAAAAAAAAAATTGTTAATTGCAAAAATGACGGAAGAAAACATGAAAATGAACGATACATGTCCGCTGTTATTTTGCAATAACTTTATGCTATAATAATAATTCATGAAAAGTCAAGGTTCATTAGCACATAAATTTAATTATCTTCAATTTAAACGTTGAATCAAGTGAATCGGATAAAAATTCGATGAGCTATGCGTCCCGCCAATCTGGAAAACGTGGTTTTGAGAAAAACGCATTTAAAGTTTTCGGCTAGTCCGTGTTTAGGTGTACCTACTTGGCGCTCTCACCGCTCCTAACTATATTTCAAGATCGAATTTGATGCTATAACTTTATAAAAGCATTCTTCACATGTTTAAGAAGATTTTTAAGCAAAAAATAAAAAATCGATTTTTTAGACCTGTTACACCAGACTCCCCCCTTAAAAAGACACAATCTGGTAATCGTGATTTGCCGCGGATTCGTGTACTTTTTATCCCGAATTCTTTCTTTCCAATATTTTTTGTGGGATAGTAAAATTAGCGATCAATAATTCTATGGTATTACAAACCGTCTGTAAGAAAAGTAGGTTATGAAAGAATTGCCTCGCATTCTCATAAATCGCTTTCCGGTCTGCCCCAAACTCTTTCAAAGTGTCTCGACTACAGGAAATGTATTACCGGTCAAGCATAAATAAGCCCCATTTTTTTTATGTGATTGAAATACGGAATTATATAAGTAATCTATACTGGAATTAATATTTTAAAGATGCTAGAGTTTAGTTTTTTATGTACAGACAATGATCAAATCCATCACTCTGAGCCTCGCTTATGCCACTGGCGTAGAGAAACCCGGGGCATAATGAAGTACCGGGGCAGAATGAAGTTCAACGTTTTTCGATGTGATGGAAGTGCTGCAGTCAAGTCTAGTTCTACGAGTCGAGTCTGGTTTACTTCAACTTATTGCCGCTCGCTAACAGCACCTTCTTGACGCCGAAAAACAACAATCTTTATTCCGCCCCGGTACACCCATTGTGCCCCGGGTTCCTCCACTACAATATTTACGCAGATAGTCTTTAAATTTTCAAATAAACAATATAAGTAAATTGCGAGAAAATGAACGGGCTTTATTTACGTTGTACGCTTGTGACGCCCCCCGTGACAAAAACTTGCAGTGAGACGTCTTATAAGCTACCACCGGCATGATGTCACAAGGGAATACCCTGACCTAACTTGGAAAGTCCGAAACCGAGAGGAACACAAAATAACGTTAACGGTGCTGGTTATCTATCGGTTTACTAGTTTATTCGTTAAAATATTATAAACAAACATTTGTTGTTATACTTTTTTTTTGTTAGCAACATAACAGATAAATTAATAAATCTATGAGTCATTCAGGATTGTTCTGTGGAAGTTGACGGAGACTAAAGTTTCTCTCCATTTCAATGCATTAACTGTCAGGCGAAGCCGGGTTAAAAATCGTTCTCTTATATTATGCGAAGTAAGGCACAATGATGTACTTTTGATAATAAATGCATAATATAACACACTTTGTACATTTTTACAATAAATAAAACGTACACTCCGTATTTCTTTGATCTTAAAACTTCCACATTCTCACACCTTTCCTTAATTTATAGCCCAATAAGAAACGGCACTGAGAAAAATTATATAGCTTCTGGCTGTTTGATGTCATAATGAAGCTTGTAGAAGACCCTTTAAGAAATTGGAGCAATAAACTTTCTTTATTTCTCCGAAAGAAAGCATGCGTAATACCGATCTCTCGATACGATAACTGCTTTTCCAACAGCTGATTGGAAATTGCATGGGATGATTGAATGTAATTATTTCCCATTAAAAATAATTTGACAAGGATATCGTGTGATTTATTTTCGTGCAGCCGGTCCATTGCATGGAAGAAGGTTGAGGTGTAATTGAAGATAGAAGGAAAAGATCCTTTTTTGTCAGAATGAATTGTTCCTTGAACATACAATTTTTAATCTGTGCCAATTTTGGTCACTTCTTGCCGTAATAATCCCATCTTCCTTGGACTTACGTCTTGGCCTTTCCAATGATCCATTTCCAATTCATCTACTCGTTAATGATTTATATGTGATTCTCCTTCCGTCCACTCACGCTTCATGTCCCGTGCAACGTGGTATTCGCAATTTAGTAAAATGCACTACACTTGACGATGCATACAAGGTACCCATCGTACATTTTGCAATTTTACTCACACTCCAATTTCTTCATCATGTTTTGAACCCAAAACTTTCCTTAGCATTTTATTTTCGGAAAATGCTAGACTTCTTTTCGTGCCATAGCGTAAAAGACCATATTTAGTTTCCATACAAAACTACCAGAAAATTTACCGTTCGTATCTTTTAGCTTAAGGTAGTTCTCTAATCCCAGAGGTGTTTCTTTCAATACCGAGGTGCCCCGTGCGTTAGTATAGGGGCTTAATTTTAGAACAAGTTGAGAATTACTTCGCTGAAAGTCTGCTAGCTTGCTGCGCATAGCGAGTAAATTTATGTTCTGCGCAACAACAAAGAAGTCTGACAACACCGCTCTAAGCTTATGCGGCTGCTGAGTCCAATCCTAACCCTAGAATTTCAGTGAAAGAAAGTCATGTTCATTAACCCTTTCCCAATTTGTTTTATGTTCAATGCTATATTCATATGCATTTCATACTATGTTCGATATATGTATTATATATTATATTGTAGGTAGAATGTCATGTCACAGAGTTGATTATTGCAGATTATGAGACCCCCGCAGCCACGCAGAGTTGTCAAGTTTCTTTGCTACCTCCCCCTTGTTCCTTTGAGTCGTACGAAAGTCGTGTAAAAACGTTCACTTCAGATTAAAATATCTTTTAATTAAGTACTGGAAGGCATGTTTTACAAGATATCATATAAATTGTCATATTCACATTTATAATATTCTAGTTTTTCAAAAATTCACACGAGGTACTTTTAATATAATAAGCAATTACATCACCACCGTAGGTGTGTCTCCCATATACTCCTATGTTAAAAGTACGAAGTTTCTTATCAAATATCTTAAAAATGAATACCGCTTGCTACCTAAAAAAAAATACCAGCTTACAGGTCGAATCATAATCTATGACATACCACAAAAACATAAACATCAGCGAAAATCACTTTTATTAGAGAACTACCTTAATAATTATTTTTATAATAAATGCGGTCTTAATATTTCATCTCCTAAGAAGAAAAATGCATTCCCTGAGTGTATTCGTTTTCTGATTTCGTCTCGGATTTCATGACTCCTGTTTAAGCGTGTTCTCAAGGATTTAAGTTGTGGACCCGATCAAACGTTTTGCCGTTATCGCACGTATCTCTGCCCCCCTGGCCGTCTTCCGTTCTACTTGTTAGCATGTACTTCATTTTTTCTACACTGACTTTTAAGCCTACTTCCTCGGTCTTGATCAGTAATACTTCCGCATTTTTTCTTCAAGTCTCTTCAATGTCCTCTGACGAGTCTACGACTTCTGCGTAAACTGCGACTGCAACTGCATCGTTCCATTTAGCACTACTTCTTCGTTTCCCTCCTGCACTTCTTCAATTATTTATTTCTCACTGTTTTGTTATAATATTTAGTGATCATATAACAATAGTATACCAGCAAAGTTCTTAATGGCAATTTGCGTCTGTACTTGCTTGGAAGTTCGTATTCACGTCATTTCGCTCTCCCTGCTCAAACACAATCGCGCGTTGTCCAATTATTTAAATACACGAGTATCTAAGCGGCAGTGCTCGGTCCACCAGGGTTGTCAACTTCATTTGTGTTAGTCAAGATGGAAATTAAAAAACGTGGGGAAATTATGTGCTCTTGCTTTTACTCTTCTTTCGATATTCGTTAAACAAATTGGGACTGGATTCATAAATTTTTTAGGGATTTCATTCAGGCTTTACTCAAGCTTCATTCAAGTTTCACTCGGATGTCACTCAAACTACACTTATTACTCACTCAAGCTTCACGCGGACTTAACTGAGGTTTTACTTACATTCGATTTTGTGCCTCATTCAAGCTTTATTCTGGCTTCCATCAAGCTTCACCCAAACTTCGTCCAAGATTCACTCAAGCTTCACCTAAGCTTCACTTATGCTTCATTCACGCTCCACTCAAGCTTCATTCCAGCTTCACTTAAGCTTTAGCCGGACTTCACTTAGACTTCACTGAAGTTTTACTCATTTTACTTCCATTAACTCAGTTAAAGTTTTTAGAAAATAAAAAAATAACGGAATCTATCCTCTAACATTCATTTCTTGGTTCATATTTGAGGAATTCCGGGAAGTTCGGTCCGTAGTTTAACACTTTGACTGCAATGTTGGTCACCGGTGACCGACACTAAACTTTTCGTACAGGCCGCGCTGGTTATGACAAATGCAATAGCGTATACCATTACGACCCACGCGGCGTGAATAGGGAGTCACAAGAGTTAAACAAATTATTTCCTTACAATTCATATTGGGGGTCCTTAAGGTATTTGTTTCCCAAAATCAATAGACTCGAAAAAATTCTTAAACTTTGTATAAATATAGTATTGCTATAAATAAACACTCATGCAAAATTTCTGGAAGATTTACCGTTTAGTTTCCAAGATATACGTAATTGAATTCGTGATTTTTCGATATTACTCCAATCAAGGAAATAACAACAAAAATGAGTAAATTTATCTTTTTTTCGTTAAATCATATGAATTAGACGTATTTTTAACAAAGTTATGATTTTATAGTTTTCGTTTTTTAAATTTTTACACAATTTTATTACTTTTTTAGTATGCACTCTTATGAAACAATTCGTTAACACAAGTTTTATCAGAAAACGCGATTCGAGAGAGAGGTTCAAAATTTTGTATGTACAAAGTATTTACATTGACTAATTACATATTTTAATTGAGGATCGATTTACCGTTTGTAACCAAAGTTATACTTGTCGAAAGTTGGAGTTATACTCAGAATTTGTAATCGTTGAAAGGACAGTGTGAGATTTGGCAACATTGTAAGATTTGTACATGAGTGTATATATGTATAGATATATTTTTGAATAACTTCTCGACATGTGAACCTATTGTTTCTCGCGCGGGTAGAAACATGGAAAAATATATATGACGCTAATTTATTATAATATTGTTAAATTACAAAAAATTTATAACTGGTTCGCTGTCGAAAGGTAGGTTACGTTGTTCTTCACGTTTCTTTGCCAAACCCTCACTACACTTTTTCTTCTGCACCAATACCTTAATTTTGATAAATCGACCTTTATATCGAGTTTGTGATGACATTTTTGATTTCTCGTTTTGATTTTCGTTAATTAAATTAATAGTAAATGTCACGAATGAGAAATCGAAACATTGATGTGAATATTGACGCCGATATAGAATTGATCGTTAAACAGCATTGCCAAATCTCAAGACTACGTAAAACAACCAAGCGATTGTTATCGCTTGACCTACGTAGTTGGGAAACAAATACCTTAATTACTTCACGTACGACTCACTCCGACACATTAACACGATAAGCGCTACGCTACATTTACGCTATTAAATAACTCCCTATTCACGCCTCGTGGGTCGCGAAGGTATATATACTATTGTCATAATCGGCGCGGACTGAACTAAAAGATTAATGTCGGATATGACAGTTAACCTGTTAAAGGGTCCACCTAAATATCATTGCTACGTTTAAAAGGAACCAACCTTTCCTATATTACGTAATTCATCTATTCACGAGTCACTCGATTGCCGGGTGTGTACATACTCTACCTACGAACCCATTAAAGTCATCAATAAATATGGGCAACACCTGAATGTGTCGAAAGAATAAGGCGATTGATGTTCAGACGTTTACAATCTCATGTCGATGAGGGGTAAGGTGGTTACTTTGAACGTCTCCTCTGAAGATAAGTGGACAGAAGTTCCTAAGGAACAAAACTATCTGTATCACAAGATCAAGGTCAGATCGAACATATGTTCGCATATGAACTTTTCTTATTGTTTCCCCTTCCCCCATACAACCATGAAATGTTTGCAATGTATTACAACGGATCGAGACACAGCGTATATAATTAAGCGACTTAACTGTACAAATATTTCCAACTTCATCATCTTCCACTATTGTTCACTGCAATAATTAATCACTGTTACTTATTATCTACTGTATGGTGTTTGAACTTCACCTCGTAGGTTCATTGATCCATCTATAAAAGTTCGCCGATTATCCGTATCCCGAGCTAAACCCATCCATTGCCCGCAGAAATATCCTACTTCCTTGAAATCCATTTTCATATTATCCTTCTATCTACACCTTGGTTTACCTAATTTTTTTCTTGGTTTCCTGTTTCTTTTTCTCGTCGAATTTACCCGTCAGTATCCTATATTCATTTCTCGGATTACCCATTCATGCCGTATGTTCTGCCATCGTAGTCTTCACGGCTTGATAACTCCAATTATATCTGACGCTGCGTATGTGGCGTGTAACTCCTTATTATGTAGCATCCTTCATTTGTATTTTTCTTCGTTTCGCTCGAGGCCCAACATTTTTCTAAGAATATTATTTTCGAAAACCCTAAACGTCTTTTCGTTTCGACCGTGCTTCGCTTACGTGAAAAATTAGCAGTATAGAATAGAGACGTGTTCTCTGTAAGTGTGTGTATGTACCTAATTCGTCTCCAATTTTATGTCCACTGATTAAGGTAGGTGTCCAGTCTAGAGAGCGAAAAACAAGCTTATTTTCAAAAACGTTTTTCTCAGCTTCTTTATTAGATATTATAATTACAAAATTTTCTAGGACATAATGCTATCCTTATAGAATGGGAAAAAAATGGTTTACATCGTCCAGCGTTTTTTTTTTCAATTATCAGAAGGCGCCAAAGTCGAGTGCTCAATAAAAAGGTGTTCCCATGGCGGACAAACAATCTTCGGATTGGAACGTTTGAAACAAAAATAGGAAAAAACTTTTGAAAGAGGAAGGTTTGCCACGTGGTAATTCACCACCGTTTGCCAAAAA
Organism: Gasteruption jaculator; assembly: GCA_949825005.1. Classification (NCBI taxonomy): domain Eukaryota; kingdom Metazoa; phylum Arthropoda; class Insecta; order Hymenoptera; family Gasteruptiidae; genus Gasteruption; species Gasteruption jaculator. Next base: position 1,861,876 of record OX463763.1, on the reverse strand, counting down.
TCGATAATAGAAAAAAAATGGCGGCTATTTGAAAAACACTGTACGAAAATCGACATATTGTTGCACCGTTTGCGTCCTGTAAATTTTTATATTATAAATTTTTTTCAAAAAATCTGGAAAATTACCATACACCTTAATAAAGAATCGTACAAAGTTTCATCAAAATCGATGTAGTGGTTGCAGAGGTCCGCCATGAGAACACCTTTTTATTGAGGACTCGATTTTGGCGCCTTTTGAAAATTGAAAAAAAAAAAACGCTGGACGATGTAAACCATTTATTTCCCATTCGATAAGGATAGCATTATGTCCTCGAAAAAGTTGTAATTGTAATATCTAATAAAGAAGCTGAAAAAAACATTTTCGAAAATAAGCTTGTTTTTTCGCTCTCTAGACGCCTACCTTAATAACGAATGTACGTAACACGAAAGTTTATAAATTATCTCTCTTAATTTAAGTGCATTTAATAATTTCATTTTTGTTTAACTAACATTTAATTTTTTTTAATTAAAAAAATTCTTGAATTTTTAGAATTACAATTATTTAGCGTCAAGAATTAAATTATAATACGGATTGACGTCATATGCGTCAGTTTTAATGTCAATTCTATTATTTTCTTGTTTCATATGAAAGGCTTCTAAAATTCTACGCTTAAAATAATTATTTTCTTGTTCTAAAGTTCAAAATTTTGCGAAGGTGTGATTATTTTTTAATTATTATTTTATTTTAGATTATTTTCTAAACTATTAATTTTTCATTTAAAATTATTAATTTAATACGTAGTATTGTAATTATTTGGAACTAAAAATACAAAGTTTTTCAAAAAAAGGCTCAAACATATTTTAAGAAATGGTTCCCTGCGTGGAGTGTGAATTCTACCGTTATTGATAAACGTATTTCTCGTTTACTTAATTACATCTTCAACTTTTACCTGGATATGATTTAGAATTTATTTTTATTAATATATACTATTTCATTAATTAGTTTTCTTATTAAATTTTCTTTTTTATAATCAATTATACATTTTATTTTAAATAATTTTGTTACGAAAAAGTATTTTATTAATTTATTTCCAAGAGTAAAGCCAATACTCTGTCAGCTTTATTATACGTATAAGTTTAATACAAACGTAGTTGTCCTTCTCATTCTAATCCTTATTTAAGATAGTTTATCCAGCTTCTGTTCGCATTCTTAAATATCATGACCATCAGGGAGTTTTAGTTCTGATGTGATTGGACTTTTTAACGTACAAATATTAATACAAACCAGACGAAAGATTTTTTTAACGGATTATGCATACAGGAGGAGCATGACAAGTAAACCTTTTTAATCTAAAAGCTTATACGGTACCAAATGGTAAGCCCGACTGTTGTTGCATGCAATATTTTCCTATTAACGATTCGTAAAGCTCCCAACAGGATTATAGTATAAAAAACGCAACGCGGATTTCATAATGGACATTGTTCGTTAAAAAAAAATCTTTTTAATAGTTTCTTTCAAAAGTGGACTTGTGTATCACAAATTCTAATTTAAAATATTAATTCTACTATCCAAATTATAATTAATACCAAAACCATGGGCTGTTTAATACTAACGAGGAGAATGCAAGGTATTTGGGTATCTGGTTTACTTAAAATTGTGCTTACTGGTAGATCTTTTCCTCCTGTTTACGAAATTGTAAAATTATAGGGACAAGCCATAATGCTTTTTATTTACAGATATCACAGTAAATTATTTGGACGGAATGATGAAAATTGAACTTAAATATATAAATATATAAAATAATTTTCTGTGGAATTCGTAAATAAAAAGAATTATGGCCTGCGGATAATGTACCAACCAAAATTGTAGGGACACTAGTACTGGGTTCAATTTCGTTTGGATGGATACTTTTTTTGTTTATCTTTTAAATTTAATTAGGCTTTACATTGAAAAACGCATATTGAATTTTGAACAAATTTTAACTAAAATGTCATTACTGATACATAATTAGAATTTTATAATGCTACAAGTATATCATGTAGCGAGGGAGAGAAAGGAATTATTATACAAGGAGTAAATAAAAAAATAGGGTTAGGAATAAAAATCTTCCTAAAATTATAAAAAATCAGAAAATAATTATACAGCAACCGCAATATTCAATATACCATAATCTATTATTCTCATTATTCACATACTACATAAAAATGTGTCGAAGAAAAGTATTCAATTTATTATCAAAATACGTGTGTATGTGTGTAAAAAAATGGACATTTGTCAGTGTCCATTGTGTAATAATAATAATTCCGATTAACTATTAAAAATTAAAAAAACAGAATATTAACACTTTTAACACTTCCTTATTTATTTATTTATTTATTTATTTATTTATGTATTTATTTGTATAAGTATGTATCAGTCACTAATTTATCTAATTAACTATGTATTTATTTATTAATCATTTATTTAATTTATTACTAATTTATTCTATTATGTAATAATTGCCAATTGTAATTATTCAAATATTTATTGATTCATTAACTGATAACACTAATTGAGCCAACCGTATGTTACCGATACCAGATGAAAACTGAATTTATCGATTAACTATTAAAAATTAAAAAAACAGAATATTAACACTTTTAATAATAATTCCATATAATTCAATACTTCGTTGGTCAGGTTAAATTTTTATAAAAAAACGAAGTTTTAGCAACATTTAAAAAACAATTGTCCAACCCAATATTGCATCAACAAGCATACATTTTTATACAATCTACATTTATTTATATATTCAATGTTCAATGCAAGAATCATGATGAATGTATTATTTAAATTATATTATATCTTATTGCCTTCTTGACGTATGGTGTAAACATTTACTGGAAAATTTTCAAGTAAAGACTGCTTCGATAGAATTCAGTCGGTCTAAAATTAGAATTGGAAACTTTAACCTAAATCATTAAAGTTTCATTGCAGGATTTATAATACTGTGATAAAGCAATATTATTTTTATTGCACTATCATAATACTTAACTGTAGCAGTGTTACTCCAAAGAAACCGCGATCATCATTCTACTCATCGCCAGCCCTCTGGTAGCGTTCCACGGTGCTTAATAATTATTAATCTTCCTAGAAAATAAACGATTCATATCAAAAGAAGGTATAGAAATCAGTCTAGTAATTTTTGAGTTAAACCGTGAAATTCAGATTTGGAGCTCTGTTTTTATATTCGTAACAGATCTAGATCTAGATGGTACGTAATTGTAGGTCTAAACTGTGGATTGACGTGACTGAAGAGGGTAACATTCATATCTAGGTAACAGATCTGACAAGCCAGATACAAAAGAAAACCCACGTTTAGCATCGTTCAAATCACGCCGCCCATATTCACGATTGAGAAAACGCCCGGACAACTAACGTAAAAAGTTGTTTTGTTCATTCGTTGGATTTTTTACTTGATTGTTTCCTTCAGCCGCTACATTAAATATGAAACTTTTGGATATTATTTTTTTTCCATTTTGGCATATTGACTTTCTAGTCCAAATTTTTTTACTAGAGAGATATATATGCCAAAAAAAGTAACAACATAGAAAAATTTTATATTTCCATGTTTCGTTGAAACACAATTTTTCAAATACAAATTTTATTGTTATATTCAATTTTTATCGTCTAGGTGATCCATAAGATTTTAGAAAGTTGTTTCTAATATTATTATTAGTAATATTTGCAAAACAATTGCGATATCTGTATTACGTTATTTATGTCACTGGAACGTAACTCTGCATTATTTCTTCCACTTTTTTTATTTCATTTTTTAACCCTTAGCGAATCTACTGGGGTCTGTAATATTTCAGCCTAATTGAGTTCCAATTTAACCATTTTTATAGTAAGAAAAATTCTACAAAATTGAATATAAGTGGGTGGGGCGTATACGTCCCATTGTCCCTAAAAAGGGTACCCAAGAATCCTTAATTTCACTGCACCTTCAGTATTCATATTATTAATTCCTGTTGATAACAAAAATTCATAGCTGAACTCATCCACGCCACACCTCTCTCTTACTTTCCACTTCGCTTCATTCGTTCTCAAATGTTATTTAAAATTGCTAATTATTGCTAGTTCGTTTGTTTTATTCCCTTAAAAATTATTGAGCCTTCATTCTCATAGTATGAATTAGCTATTATCTTTCTTCCTTAATATCTGGTTCCCCATTTCTTCAGTATTCTAATTATAATTACTCGAAATATCGTGGTTGATAAATTTTTCTATACATATTTTTGCAAGCTCAATATCACGTGAACATGAGGTGCATCTAGACAAAGCGTAAATACGTTGAGATATTTAAAATTCATTTTAACATTAAATACATATAATTAAGGGGGGCAATACATGTAGACGGTAAGAAAATAGTCAATTTTTATCATTTTTTTTCTTAAGGAACAAAACGTTTTAAATTTTTGAAACTTTAGGTACACTTTACTACATAATTAAACTGTTTAAATAAATTTTTCCATTAAGGAATATTGTCAAATGGCGAAGTTCTGTCGTGATCTTTCAGGAAGGTTTTGGCGGCAGTTACCCGTTTGTGGGAGTCCTAACGACTTTAATATTCATCTTAAAAATATGAATCAAAAATTTTTAGTATTTTAACATCCAGATGCTGAACTTATACCTAAGAAACATTTAAAAAACTGAAAATTACAAAAGTGGAATACTTCAGGCAAAAAACTGCAATTTTACGTAAAATTTTTTTTTCTTTTTGGCAATAAAAAAATCAATTTCGAAAAGCGATATTCATAAACAAGTAGGTATAAGTTCAAGGTAATATTGTTATTGAGTTGTGTGTACAATTTTAGCACGATCGGTGGATTCGTTTTAAAGTTGTGTTTCCCACAATCTTAAAGAATGAAGTTTTCCGCAAAACGTTTTTGAAGTTCGAAACAACGAAAACTCAATCACTTTAGTAACTTACCGGCTAATTAGCGATTCCAGGGACACACCGAATTTCAGTTTAAAACTTTACCACCTTATTCTTGAGATGTTTAACTAACATTTTATGAAGAAAACAAAAATTAGATTTTTTGAAGCTGCTACATGTATTGCCCCCCTTAAATATAATATTAGACTTATTTACAAGATATTAACACTTTGCCATCCGCACGTCTAATCGGGATTCCTTCGTTTGGCGCCGGTATAAATCTTTATGTAGGACACTAACGTGGTGCCACCGGCGCTTGCCCGGCAGTTTTCGCATGGCACCAACGTGGTGCCACCGGACGGCATAATGTTAATTACATATGACGTATTTAAAATTCCCGCAGTCGCTATTAGTCATGACTATCCACAGACGATACGCCTCAACTTGACAGCGAATGTGTTATACTACATTGATAGACTGGTCGAAGAAAGGGTCTGACTAATTCTTTATAACACTACTTGCTAGCTTTAACTGGCAAGTAACGCGGATGGGAACCCCTGTTTTGACGCGCACGCGCTCTGGTACATTGTCCAGCTTCACCTAAACCACGCTGTATATTAGTTTCTTCTGTCATTTCTTTCGCTATTGTCTTTTCCATTATCAATTATTATTGTATATGAAAATAACCTTACCCACATAAGCGTACGATATCCATTTTCAATTTCTAATACGCTTACCCTTAGGTCTACGGTGCGACGCAGAAGAAAAATAAATGTCATTTAAGAACGCAACTTATAGACGACGTATCAGATTTTGCAAGTGTCTTATATTTTTAATCCTATGACGCAGTTACGTTACACCTACCATACTCCATTCTAGTACATTGAAGTAATAGAGTACATAACTTAAATGCCACAACTAATATACCCAAGTGGAAGTTTCACTGTTTCTCGTATGGATTTTATATTAATTTTACGTTTAATGCTGATACTCTTATAGTGTTATGTAGAAAGTTCAAACATAACATCGTGAGAAATATGCAATTAGTGTAAAGTTCTTTAGACTAGCGTTAAATACTTTCGTACAACTTGACTTGGGGATATTACTTACTTTGTACCATGGTAATAGTAGCAAGCGAATATTGAACAGGGCAGCAACTTCTACTGTATTATTTTGGGACAGAGGTAGTTTTTAGGACAAAGTAGTCAAAGGTAACTTTTTTTTTATACGGACACTAGCAATTTTAGTATTATTTTGAAAATCATTGTATCACCTCAAAAACGTTTTTTCTATGAGGATTTTGAAATTTCCTTACATTTATTATATTTTTACCTAACGACCTATCTATTTTTATATTCTTCCGGACATGCCTATTTTCATTAAGGGGGCATACCACAAAAAAATGAAAACAAAATTTCTTTTACTGTGGTATGCCCCCTTAAGGATGTACTGGCTATACACACATTATCAAAAGTACGTGAAACTGGATGAAATGGAGAAATGTCGCTGTTTAAGGTGATATAACAACTTTGACAGATTGAACTGAATTTAATAGGTTAATTCATGGTGTAAAATAATAAAATTAATAGTTAAAACCATTAACAATCGGTAAAAAGTTGTAAAAACTTATTTAAACGTATATTTATTCAAACACTTTTTTATAGACTGTACCTCTGTTTCAACTTAAAGAATACACATTTCGAAAATTCAAATGTTCGCAAATAGTGACAAAAAAATATTTTTATATTTAAAAATGAAATCTTGATTATGTAAAAGGTTTATTTTAAATATATTGTTTATGAAAAGGTTTAAAATAATTATTCTTCCGCTAGTTGATCACGAAATTGCTTTCATTTTTTGTAAACGGCTTTTTATTTTCAATTATAACCAACTATTTTAAAGATGATATCAGTTCCTCATATCATACATCATCTAATCACAAAGTTTTATAAAACTGTGACCATTTTTTCTTTGTAAATACTTGATTGGAATACGAGAAAAATCTAAACTTACTCGCAATCCCATAAGAACGTGTGTTAATTTAATATTACAGTAACTTTTAAACAAAGCCGCGCAGCACTTGAAATTTGAAATCTAATCTTATACATTTATACAGTTTGTGCATTTTCAAACATGTGTCACCATTTTGTGATATAGCCAATACATCCTTAAGAATTGTTCCACTAGATAAATTTTCGAGGGGAGCAAGGAATTTGAAAAACAAAAATATAAAAATTCACGTATCAAACTTATTTATCACAACTGAAAGTTTGACAAATAGTAAAAAAATATCTATTACTAAACTAATACAACAAAGAATCCCAGGTGATTACAATTCTAGGGTGTCCCATAAGTTTTTTCCGCTCCACGCTATGTATGACCTCGAGCCAGAAAGGAAGAAACTTACGGGACACCCTAATACTTTAATTTCCTACAAAAATAATGAGTGTTTTCAAAATTTTAAACGGAGTATACTTTCAAAATGACAAATAGAAGGTCTCGAAGGTTTAAAATCAAGTGACAAATGCAAAAATATAAATATTGTTCGTTGAAAGTATAATTTAATCCCATTATCATGGAGAAAACTTATTCAGAACTCCAGTTAATATAATCCTCTTCTCGTTACAATCCAAGAAAAATTTATCAGAATGGCAATTTAGATAAGTGAAAATCTTGATTCCATCCAATCTTGATATCAATCTTCGTTGCAATTCTTTCGCGTGGTTTCCACGATTCTCTTCTCAAGGCAATTGAGCAAACTGCCACCATAATACATACATACGTATATATGCATATATGCAATATAATCTGGGCCGAAAAGTATTGAATTACAATTGGTCCAAGAGAAATTCTGTATCATGTTCTCATTTTATTGTAATAATTGCAACAATTTACAAATTCGTATTTGCCTTTCATGTTCAAGGTTCTTTCGTGGCTTCATCAGAAGGGGAATCTTAATGTCATTGTAGTATTATTCGGAATTAAATTTTATTTATTTTTTGTTTGATGACAGTTGATAAAGTTAAATAATTTTATATCTCAATGAAAATTAAAAAATTTCTTTTTTCATTAAATAAAATATATTTCATGTTACAGAACTATTTTTGTTAATTATCAGAAGCTGTAACGATTTTTGTAATAAATTATATACTTTATATACTAATTGGTCCAATAAAAATCATTTTATAAAATCGTTGGTTCAGTCATTGACGATTTAAGAAGTGTCATTTTCCTTATATAAAATAAAATGTATGTAAAATATGTTTAATTTTTCAAAACCGTGTTTTTTCAAATTAGTAGAAGTCGTAGCGATTTTTGCAACTAATTATATATTTTGTATAGTAACTTTTTCAACACATAACAATTACAAAAATGTATTTTTTTTTTCTATAAAATAAAACGGAGCAGAAATCATTTGTTAAAATCGTCTATTAAATTATTGACAATTTGAGAAACATCACTTCCATTAAATAAAATATATTTAATTTTTCAAAATCGTGTTTTCTAAAATTATCATGAGCCGTAGCGATTTTTGTAGTGAATGATATATTTCGTATAGTAAAAAATTCAACACAGAACAATCTAAAAAATCGTTTATCCAACCAAGAAGAATTACAAAATATTTTTTCTATTAAATAAAAAGGTACAAAAATGATCTTGTAAACCCGTTTATTTATTCATTGACAATAAAAAAAATTTTATTTCCAATAAATGAAATATATTTAATTTCCAATAAATAAAATATAATTAATTCTTCAAAACTCCATTTTTTTTTAAATTATCATGAACCGTAGTGATTTTTGCAATGAATTATATATTTCGTATAGTAATTCTTTTAACCCAAAACAATTTTAAAAAATCGTTTCTCAAACCGTTGACAGTTTAAAAAAATATTATTTCCATTAAAAAAAATATACTTGATTTTTCAAAACCGTGGTTTTCCAATTATCACAAGCCGTAGCGATTTTTGCAATAAATTCTACACAAAACAATTGAAAAAATCCTTTATTTAATAAAAAAAAATGAAAAAAATACCCAAGAGAAATTCCATATGTTATTTTTATTCGATTAAAATAATTGTAACAATCTACAAATTCGAATCTGCCTTTGATGTTCTAGGTCCTGTCGTGGCTCTGTAAAAAGGGGGAAGATATTCTCTCGAAGCACGCTCAGCACTCGGCGACCAGCCTCACCGCCGCGAAATTGCACGAAAGAGAATTCGAAAAGTTTTACTTTACGTCGATGGTAAGTACTCGGAGTTATAGTCCAACATATATATACCGTAAAGTAATATATCCAAGCACGTACACAATTGATATAGGGAAACGAAAGCAGAGCGCATCACGGGAGTTATATTACTCTCACTGATATACTATACTTTTCTGCCCGTCTTTCATTCGAAAGGTGGTTTCACTTTTTTCACATCCCATTGAACGACCGTCACGCCTGGGTAGGAAAGAGATTTTTGCCAACTTTCAGGGCGACTCTTGCGAACCCAACTGTAATACAACTTTGCAGAAGAAAGATAATATGTAGAAAGAAATGACGGCAGAGAAAGAAGCTACGCGAGATCAGTAGGGGCAGGTAGGCATAATAAACGATTTCTTTGCCGTGGACCATCCACCGCCTCCGACAAAGGAAGACCGTTGTTAAAAGTATTATTACTTTAGAGAGACTGCCTGCCTAATATAGCGCGTTGCTTCAAACTTCCACCACAGCGGCTCCTATAAGCTCAAAGATATTGTTCACGGTAGACACACCGGAGTCATTGTCTCACGGATTAAACTTTGCTTGAGATTGAGGATCATCTTCTTTAAAGCATTCTTTAACGGTTTTCGGGTCAACGTAACACCTCAGATATCTCGAACAAACAATGCTTAGGCTTCCGTTCGAAATTCTTATCTGTTTTGTTTGTTTACATTGTGTTTAGGTACCCTTGTAGTTGTGTAGGTGTATTAAAAAAAATTACCGTTTCCGGGTCACCTAGGGGAAGGCGATGTTTCGTGACCTGTTCGATTTTTGACCGTCAAATCGCTGAACGATCAAAACTTGAATTTAGAATCATCGCATGAAACACTTATTTCGTGGAAAAAAGTTTTTAAATTAGTATTAATACAAATTAGTATTACAGTTTTTATTTACAAACTTTAATACTATTTCTACCGCGCTAATTATACAAAATAAAAAATGTAAAACCAAAAATATGGAATTATAATTAAAATAGATTTTCTTAGTTAATACCACAATTTTTACGGACGCTGTATTGCTCTACTAAGCACTTTCCGTTTATGGATTTCAAAAAAGGATTAAATTAAAACTCGAAAATTATTCTAAAATAAAGTTTCAAAAGGTGTCCTTTGACACTTTTGGTAGAAATAGTGTTAACACGCGAAAGATTAATTTTTAATTTTTAATTATTGCGCGATAAACCAAATTTTAATTAATTATAAATTATCGGAATTCTAATTAATTGCGGCGCACCAAACCAAAAAGTCTGGAAACATTCAAGAACAATCGTAATAAAAATATGCATTTCATGTCAAAATATGATTACAGTTCCGCGACTCCTTCAATACGAAATGGGCGTTTTTTGGAATTTTTTTGCGTTTTTGATTTTCTACGACTTGGATTTTTGGTTAAAAAATCTGTAAAAATTCTGTAATACGTGTCTCTGTAACCAAAATGTGTCTTATTTTTTTTTTTCTAAATTTGTCTCAGGTTAACATGGGCAAAATTGGGAATTAACACAATTTTCGAATTTTGGCCATTACTGGCCCTCATGTTGAGATACACAGCTGAGACTTGGCACAAATTAGCCTTTTTCGAAAAGCTATCGAATGACCCATTGAACGTGCAATTTGGTTTAGGGGCATTTTTGACTCCCTTATTAAGAATAAAATAAATAAAATAAATTAAAAATAAATTAAAAATAAAATATGTTTTGTAGAGTGAAAAATATTCTTAAATTTTTGCTGATAAGATAAGCGATTTTATAAAATTATTTAATTAATTTAATTAAGACAATAGATAAATAAATTAAAAATAAAATATGTTTTGTTGAGTGAAAAGTATTCTTAAATTTTTGCTGAAACGATAAGCGATTTTATAAAATTATTTAATTAATTTCAATAAGACAATGGAGGTAAATTAAAGGTTAGAATCTGAATAAATGCATTTGATTTGCATTGAAAAAGTGCAAATCTGAATAAGCCTTTTGAATATGTATATTTGTAAATATCGTAACTGCTTAAGGGAAGACTAAAATGAAAATTCGCTGCTGTTGTCTTTAAACCTTTTTTTTTATGGTTCCCTAGGAGTAAAAAGAGGTTTTCAAGAGATTCCACCTAGTGACAGCCCCCAAAACAAAGATTTATAGCCTACAACCTAAATTTTATACGTAAAACATAGGTGTCAGAGAGAATAAGCCCAAGCGCAAAGTGAGAAGGTATGTATGACTGCTGGACATCTAAAATAATTAAAAAAGTCCTAAAAAATAATAACTCCAGATTAGAATTTCAATTTATACCTTATTTCAGGGAAAAAAAATTTTTTCTTATAAAAACCTCAAATTTTTCCTATTTTTCAGTTTAGTCTTCCCTTAACTTGGTACAGCTTCGAAAGTTTTGTTATTACGTTTAAAATGCGGGTCATATAATATTTTCGAAACGTATTTCCAATTAGTTTAGAAAAAGTATCTGATGTAAATTGAAACTTTCCATATCTTTTAAAAGCTAACGTCAAATAAAAAATATACTGTCTTACAATATTTCAAAATAATGTCGCTGTAATCACTAAGTAGAAAGGTAGATGTTCTCGTTTGATAAAATCATGCGTTAGTAAAAGTTTGCATGTAAAACGTTGTGATGTTTATAAAAATTTCGATTATGAACAGAATTTTTAATTTGAAATTCGATGGTCCCTTTCAATCCACCTGTATTATACGAAACTCTTAATATATATTTTACGGAATTATTATTATTATTATGCTTCTTATGACAAAATTTGTATGACTTTCTTTCGGAATGTGATTTAAGACTGGATTCATATACTCTCGTCATAATGATTGGATTAAGCGAATTGATTTTTGACGGGGGCTTTTAAGTTGGAAGGTTTTCTGATTATATTAATGTCACCATGGTACTATTCGAAATTAAAACAAAAAATTTTTTTTGTTTGATAAAAGTTGGTAGAAGTTAATAACTTAGTACCTGAATAAAATGTTAAGAATATTTTTTTCATTAAACAAAATATATTTCATTTTTCAGATTATTTGTCTTTTTTTAATCAGAAGCTGTAACGACTTTTGCAATAAATTGTATTTTTCGTATAATAATTGATTCAAAGAAAATTATTTTTAAAAAATCATACGATTGCAGAAATGCTTACAGAAAATAAAATTTCACTACGAACATGTGGATTCAGTGAATACACACTCTCTTTTTTCTAAATATAAAACTCAATTATTTGAATCACACATGATTATTTTAAAAACAATTTAATTTCAAGTAGAAAAGGGTCTTGGAATCCAATAAAATCAACAAATCATTTAATTGTTTATAAATAGATGGAGTTGGTCTACAAACGCGAATTTTGTTGAATCGACGAAAGTTTGTTAATTCGAAGAAATTTTTAATTAATTCTAAAATCTAATCGTTAATTTAATGAAATGGTGTTTTTGAAGAATTTTAAAGATGTATTTAGATAAGATACACCAACTAATGAGTGACCGAATTGTTGAGTTTAAGCAAGTTTGAGGTTATATTTGAATAAATTTATTTATCCTCCTGAGACCCAGGTTTTTTCAGACGTCGAAGTGCTAGACACCCCTTGTACATTTTTTTGTATATAATAAATATTATTACTATTTTTACTAATTTTCTTTATGTTGGGGCCTCAGGGGTGAGCTAGACACCCCTTGTCCTTTTATTAGTAGATAATAAAAAATATTACTATGCAATTTTCTTTATGTTGGGGCCTCAGGGGTGAACTTTATTATGTACATAATTTTGTACCTGGGGTCCTAGGGGGTTATACTAATAACAAAACTATTGAAACTGAATGAAGAATTAATTTTTGTTCAGATATTTGTTTAAATATTTATCATTTGTTATCGCAATTACTTTTCAATTAACTATAAACTGCAACACGTGTAAAAGCCCAAAAGATGACCGAATACCCTCATTGAATAGAATAAGCATATTATTTAATACTATTTATTTTTTACACTTATACGAAAATATAGAAAATTCAATTTGTAAAAAAAAACCACATTTTAAAACATTTGCTCATTTTAAAGCTTATAATTTGCAATTGTTCGTGTAATGGTCATTCACAGGTGTGCCGTCAATTACTAACTAAGTAGTTTGCCCTACTTCATTTAATACTCTGAAGTACAATTTCATCGATTTGTACAAACTTCACAATCCGGATAAATTATTATCATTGATTCTAATAAAATACCCTGAAAGTGGACGCTGTGTATTTGACTCGGTAAAACCTGTTATTAATTCAAGAAATACATTTTCCTAATATGACTTTATCAAGTGATGACAACTTTATCATCGCTTTCTGAACATGAGCACTACAACTTCATAGCTACTAAGAAAAACAATCTTGCATATTTAGCAGCATAAGTGTTACTTATAGTTGTACTTGTCATCGCGTTCCGAATACGGACTTGTATTTTCTACAAGTTTGAACTAACGTAGCGCACACTCTACATTCAAAAGAAAGTCCATCATATGTAGAATAAAATGAGGATATGGTGACATATATTCTTTCGTCTCATTTCCTTCTAATCTCGTAAATAGCCACAATTACAAATAATATTAGAAACGTAGGATGATACTTTTATATGGAGTGGATTGTAAATCACGAACACGTTGAGTGTTCGTTGATTTAAATCCTTTGCAAAGCAGTGATTGGGTTTTCACACTTTGTGGTTTGTGCTCATCTCGAAATTGTGGATATTCGAAGACAGCAAGATCCAATTTGTTTTTGGATGAACCGTCAACTCCATCTACTTTTTTCACAATTTTTTCATCGTATTTATTCATCGGAAAAAGTAATCGTACTCTCACGATAGCTTGGGACTTTTCGACTAATTCGTTTTTTTATATTCGGAGATTCGAACCCAGGACCTGCGAGTGTGAATCCAACGCTCTACCCACTAGACCAACCACGGTCCCTCGTTTTTTTTTATATTTTACAATAGGTACTCAAAGAACCATAACTTCGACTTTTTATCCATCTACCTTTAAAATTTTCATGTCAAGAAATTAAAAAGTGCAATTTTGAAATTAATTTCAAAATTTTAAACTATAAGTAATTTCAAAATTTGAAACTTTTTTATTTTCGTTCCTTGGAATTATGTGAATTCCGTTAGTAACATTTTTTCGTATCTTCAAACCCAACAGAGATGTTCGGGTAAGCATTTATTGTGACACACCCTGTATACGACGACTTATGATAATTGTGCCCATTATTATGAAAGTGGTCTAAGTCATACTTTTTTGTGTTGATAAATTTAACTCATTTGCATCCAAGAGCGGAATATTCCGCGATCCGCTACTGTCTGCTATCACCGAGCGCGGATTATTACGCGAGCCCGCAATTGTTTTCTTACCGAGTGCGGATTTATCCGTGGACTCGCGACTGTTTTTCATTTTAGTCGTATGACGCAAATGGGTTAAAGGATTTCTTTTAACCCTTCGAGAACACACCTCTTTTTTCAAGCATGGAGAACACTCTGGGTCAATCTGACCCGACGCTAACTATAAGAGTCCGCCATTTTAAAACGACAAGTTTTATTAGCTTGACAAAATTCCTAGGTATACTTCAAAAACACAGATAAATCATGTCATGTAATTTTAAAGTGTCATTAATATTATTTATATACCGAAAAAAATTCTCGAAAAAAAAATTTTTTTTTAAATTGAAATTTACAAAAATAAATGTGGAATTTTTTTTATTGAATATTAATATTTTTCAAAATTCCTTTACGTTATTCTTAATCGAAATTGAGCTACGGGTCAAATTGACCCAGAGTGTTCTCGAAGGGTTAAATAAAAAAAAATGTTTTTACATTCCGCAACATCGAAAGTTGGAGTTTTATTGGTCTTGATTGATGAAGAAAAAAAAAATATATTGCAAGATAAAATGATGCGAGATAACTGAAAATCTCATCTTTTTCAAATTTTGACTTAGACCACTTTCATAATTATGGCGACAATTATAAAGTCGATTCAAATTTCCCGCCTTAGCTCTCGCTACAGAATTTCTTCTTTACTGACTGCGATAAATCGGTACGAGCGGGAACAGTTTTAAAATTCATAATTATCAGTAATTCGTTGGTATTTGTCACTTAAAAAATGGGCAGCATCGCAAACAATACGTAATTTATTTGAAAATCGACACCTATCACTTTTTAAGAGGAAAATTAACTAAAACGGGCCGATCGGTGATCGTGAATCGGTAAAAGCAACTCCAGAACGAACTCACAGCGCCCTCGAGTATGTATCCTCGAGACCATGAAGCGAAGATGAATCATCGACTGAGTGAAAGGAAAATAACCGCGCGTGAAACGAAATAGTGAGCGAGTTAGTGGTAGCGGTAGCTGCTGTTAATGGTGGTAATTACACCGCAAGCGCTTCTTGGGAAGTCACTTGGAATTTCATCTAATGGCACGAATAATCACTCGATTTTATAGTTCCACGGTGAATTTAAAGGATTGCAAGTTTTGCAATTAGGACTTGTACAAACTTCGCGATGTATAGCAAAGGCGATAAGGGCGATAGAATTGCCGTTATTCCAAGTAAAGTAGGTACTAGTGTTTCGTCTTATCGATAGTTAGCAGGAGTTTGATTTTACCATTCGTCTTCGAATGCAATAAGAAAACTAACATTCCTCGCATTTGCACTCCAGAAGCTGTTACCGGTAATGCTCCCGAATCGGGTGCAATGTTTCCGTTCTTTTATCGCGAATTTTACTTCCGTTCGCTGATAAGCCTCGCATACGATTTCTTTTTTCTTGATGAAAGTTCGTCGCTTTATCTGCATTTCTATGGCATATAACGTTGGAGTCTAGCAAAAAGAGAGAAGATAAGAGTGCAGTTAATTGTCATCGTATTGTTTCCAAGTTTTTTTCTATCTTTTTTTTTTGCAATGTTTACAAATGGAACAAGACAACAATTTTAGTATTTAAATTAACTTTCGCGGTGCTTGTCAATCACTGAGAGACGCCGAAGTACGAAAATATGACATTTGCTGAAAAAAAAAAGAAACTACAGATTTGTAACCTGAAAAAAATAGGTAGGTTATTGTTAATTAACCTTTAGAGCGCCGGGGTTTTGAAAAATTTGCAAATCGAATTTTTCTATAGAAATGTGGTCTAAGGTCCCTAAGTTAGGGCCAAACTAAGTTAAGATGTTGGCGAGTGAGACCCCTTGCGCCTAGAGGCGTATCCCGGCGCTCTAAAGGTTAATAAAATAGTGTTATAGGTGTAACAAAACTGGTTACAAAAATTATTAAATTGCTTGGCAAAAGTTATGTATGAAATTTAGAACTCGGGATTTAAACTTTCGAAAAATTGGAAAATGTAATAGTTTTTAATGTAATAATTTTAATCGATAAATTTCGTTTAATTTTTTGTTATAGTACTATCCAATGTTGAAATTTTTCGAATTATCCTTTCTTTGACCGTAGGTTTTAAATAAATATGTATTATTTCTTCAGTCTGACGGTCTTAATTTTTCATTTCTAGTCTCAAAATTTTATTTTTATAATTTAAATCATGTTTTTCAAACGATTTTTTAAATTTACCTTCCAAAACTTTGCTAGTTTTAAAATTGAAATGGTTAGGCATAATATTATTATTTCCACATTTTACTAAAAAGATTCATTATTCTTTGAAAATTTGTAATCTTTTTCTACAATGTTCAACATGTTTTAAATTCAATTTGGTTTGTAAACCAAATTGGTTATATATGAATTGATAAAAACTTATCTTTTTTTCTTGATTGATGTATTCTTCTCCTTTCTTTTTTATCGACTGTCCAATGTTGAAATTTTTTTAGTTATCCCTTCTTTGACTGTAGGTTTTAAATAATACATATTTATTTAAGAGTTATAGCAGTTATAAACAATTCTTATAATGAATATCCCTTTAATTCTATGAGAAAAATATTGATCAATTTTATATTTTACACATCTCTTCAATAATCCTTTAATAAGACAAATATTTGAATAAAATTATTTATAAATAATCGCTCCTCGTCGTGGGCCAATCATGACTACGTGTGATCAATTGCCCTCCGGCCAAATGATGGGCGTTGAAAAATCAATAGCCACGATAAAACGTCGGCAGTCAAAAGTTGCGTGTCTACATTTATTATCCTCGAACTGCATTTGCTTTCCCACGCTTTGCACTTACCTTGCGAATTGAAACGAGGAAACGCAGGAAACTCCTCATAAGCCGTAGGATTTTCTTCGCATTACGAGTCAAGGAAATTCAGCTTTCACTATACAGATGTCGTGTTGCAATATACCACAAAACATGTATCTCCGAAGGAACACTGCATAGCTTCGGGGATCATGCCAGAATTCCTCTTATTTAATTAACCTTCACGCATGCGACAAAGTATACGTAGCAGGAGATGGAAACGGTAAATAATAATTAATCGTGAGCATCCAGTTCAATTATCAGCTTCGCGCTGTAGGATTCATTACTCATTATTCGTTACTCATTTATACTACAATGACCCCCTCGGGCTGCCCATACTTCATGGTAATTGTCATCGACTCTTACATTAATCCGTCCAAGAAAAAGAACGCACCGATATTTATGGCGATAATCAACTGCAATAAATTTTGCGAGATGTACAATCTATGCGGAGTGCGCTCGAAAAATTATTGAATGCCGATTTAATAATTATAATTTTATTCATGCGAAATGCAATCATGAACTTTGATTGGAAGTTACGATCGGTTGCATTAATGTAGTCTACCGCTATAGATCCGAGCTTCCACTCATGGATTGACGGTGGTACGGTAGTATATTTTGAAGCATGGGAAATCATAGAATACCCATCACTTTATTGGAAGTTTGTGCACAATTTATTGCACCAAATAGGTAGTGCTAATATCTTCGATATTTATAAGATTTATAAGATTTTCTATGAGACAAAACACGTCAAGTGAGAACCCCCAAAAACCACTAGGTCGTCGATTTTTACGAAACATGAATCAAATGAATGCTTATACCATTACTGATCATACCCTCAAAGGATTTTGCAAAATTTCAATTTTTATTATTGATACGTACGTTTAAATATTTTAATCACTTTTAATTAAAAAATTAATTACTCGGACAATTTTTAACGAAACGTTATGGAAATTTTATGAGAGGTTCATTAAAGTTCATATTTTTAAATTAAATAAACAGTATTTATAAATTAGCAAGTTAATAAACAATTGAATTTTTAATAATGTTCTCATGCTTTGATTTTTTTGATTTTGGGCGCCAAATATTCCTCCGACCTTCAGTTTTAAGAAACAGCAAAAAAATTTGACTCCCTGATATATTCTGTAACTCGGCATCAATTTTCTTCGATTCAAGTTTACTCTACGCTCGAACGCCTGAGCGTAACTTCTTCTTTGGGGGATTTTAAGTCATTTGGGTAATTGTGACTGTTCAGATGCAGTTGCACAAATGACTAAAAATGCCCCAAAGAAGAAGTTACGCTCAAGCATTCGAGCGTAGAGTAAACTTGAATCGAAGAAAATTGATGCTGAGTTACAGAATATATCAGGGAGTCAAATGTTTTTGCGGTTTCTTAAAACTGAAGGTCGGAGGAATATTTGGCGCGCAAAATAAAAAAAATCGAAGCATGAGAACATTATTAAAAATTCAATTGTTTATTAACTTGTTATAAATAAATAGGTAAACAAATAAATTTATAAATACTGTTTATTTTATTTAAAAATATGAACTTTAATGAACCTCTCATAAAATTTCCATAACGTTTCGTTAAAAATTGTCCGAGTAATTAATTTTTTAATTAAAAGTGATTAAAATATTTAAACGTACGTATCAATAATAAAAATTGAAATTTTGCAAAATCCTTTGAGGGTATGATTAGTAATGGTATAAGCATTCATTTGATTTATGTTTCGTAAAAATCGACGACCTAGTGATTTTTGGGGGTGCTCATTTGACGTGTTTTGTCTCTGTGTTAATATTTTATAATATAACATAGTTATATATTATACTATTATAGTTAATATAATTATATATTAACATTTTTAATGACATTGAAATGCATATTCTGCAAAAACTATGGGTTAATGTGAATTAGTACCAGTAATTATATTTTTTACAGATGAGATGTAAAGTTGATTAAGCACGTAAAGAATTCCTTTTAGTAGTGTTATGTATACTCTATTTTTAACACCACTCAAATGCATTTTTTGTATAATTTTCTCGTGTTAATTGTGGTCGTTGATGAATATAACATTTGGAAAATCCAATTCGTTTAGTGCATTTTCGATTTTAACGCTCGTAAAGAAACCCTTTTAGTAATATTATGTATGTAATATTTTTAACACCATTAAATTGCATTTTCCGTAAACCATTCGGGTGTTAAACATCCCGCGGAAAATAGTGTTACAAATGGTACGGGTTAATGTTAATCAGGACCAGCATCTATTTTCATATGTATTAGATATTTTTATTTGAGTTGTCGTTGATGAATATAACTTTGAGAAAAGTCAATTCGTTTAGTGCATTTTCGACACTGCAGTTAATAAAAAATACCCACTAGTATTATTAATTCTCCAATACAGTATATTCTCCGTACAAGATACCACAAGCGACCGGGAGCGAATATGATTCCGAAAATTACCGTTCCCCCACTCAGCGGCCTTCTACGCCGGAGAGGAATAGAACTCACGTCCTTCGTATAAGATACCATGCAAATTAGTTTAAAGCTAAACCGATAATGTAGGTTGCTTTGTATTCCATATCCTTTTCCTTCTTTTTTTTTGTCACGTGACTAGAAGTCCGCAAACGAGGAGTTCTCGCAGTGTTGATAAGAAAGAAAGAGAGAAAAAAAGTTATTTTTACCGTTTGTGCAATTATCTCACGTAAGTAAATCAATTTTAAACATTTGAAACACATTAAAATAGGCTTGAGTTCATTTCCCCGACAAAAAACTACTTTTACTAGTTATTGAAAATTCTCTATGAATTTTAAACCAAAAGAAAATTAAAATGTGATCTTGAATAATTAATAATTTATTATAATAAATAAAAAAAATCGTTAAGTGTAAATAATTCTCATTTTTTCTCATTTATTTTCGTGGTATCTTGTACGGAGTACGCAACTCCAAACATTCAGAGGCGAAGAGGCATTAGGAGTGGGGGTAGTGGATTAGCGAAGGGGAACCCGTGGTATCTTGTACGAGAGCATTCGAAGGTATCTTGTACGGAGAATCTACTGTATTTTTAAAACCATTAAAATGCATTTTTTTGTGTAATATTCTGGTGTTAAATATCGTCGTTGATAAACATAACTTTTAGAAAATCCAATTGGTTTAGTGCATTTTTGATTCTAGGGTTCATGAAAAATTCCTTTTAATACTGTTTTACATAAACACTATTTTTAACACCATTGAAATACATTTTGTGTATAAAGTTTTGGTGTTAAATATCCCGCGAAAAATAGTGTTAAAAACGACTTGGGTTAATGTGAACCAGGACCAACACTTATTTCCTTGCAATTAGATCTTTTCTCGTCTCAAACCTTTTCTCGAATTGTCACTCTTTATCTTTAGTGGAAAACAGTAAAAAGATTAGGATCTTCCTTGCGTGTACGTACAAGTGAGTGACTATGGCTACAAAATGGAGAAGAATGTAGTTAAAGACTACGCGTGTCAACGCACAACACTACCTTGACGTTCTGTTAACCCAATTACATGTTAGTGCGTTGAAAACGCACGGGTCGGGTGGCACGCTGCGAATAAAAATACTGCATTAACTTCTCTAGTACTTTGTCGTGTCGAACAGGAAGCCATGAATAGTTTCTGATTTTATTGTCATTTCCATTCATTGCTACAAACGGCATTTTACTTACCGGAGTTTTTTTACAGTTACAGTGTGAGCCCAGGTAGAGGAATACGGGGAAATGTGAATCACCCAAGAAACAAGTCAATAATCGATAATACGACAATCGTATTTTTATCAACATTTGGAGTTTCGTGTAATACAACTAATTGATTTTCAAATAGAAATTACGGAAACTAAAAAAAGATAATAAAGAAAATACAGTCTGTTTCCATTTTCAACAAAGGATCCTAATTTTGCCTTCTGTTACTCATGATGCGGGGTAATATGAAACATCATACGGGGCAATCAGTTTCATCTGGATAGTAAAAAGCTTTACAATATTCCTAAGTTATTATCATACTAGAAAAATTTCCAAATTGTTTGTGCTGGAAAAAAGGAATTAAAATACAAAATTTAATTTTTTTTCTAGTACAAACAATTTGGAAATTGTCATTGTATGAAAATAACGTTTAAAAAATATTTCTGGTCCTCAAATTCAAAATTAACTTCCAATTTTGTGCAAATTAAAAAATTCGCTTATTAATTACAGTCGAATCCCGTTATAAGCCTACCCCTTATAAGTCTCTTCCCCTCAATCAGCAGTTGCTGAGTCGAAACGACTTTCCCCACTTAATCACTCTTTTACGTTATGTGCCAGACTACTCCGTATAAGCCTGCGCTAAAACTGTCAAAATTATAAACTAAGTACATATAGGAATGCACTTATGATTTGTTATAAAAAATGTAACTTATCGAAAAGACGTTGCAAGCAAATTGCAAGTAATCTATAAGAGTCTGCATGAAGATAAAATTTATTATTACTGTTATTATTAATTAACAATAGAAAATTGAACACAAAATAATAAGGGCAAATTGCAGTATATACTTTGCGGCAAATAATTAAATCAATACTAAATGAAATATAATTTATTGTTAATAATTATCATAAATTACATAGTTTTTATATTATGGAAAATGACGTTACTGCTTTAGTATGTATTTTTTATTTGAAGTCAAAATAAATTGAATAATTAAAAGTTAAAGTGAAAATACACACATATCAACATTTATTTATTTAATTGAATAAAACCGTGTGAAATTTTACAGTCTTTTTTAATACGGATACAAACAAAAATTAATTTTGCATAAACATTTATTCATAAATATTAAATTATATATACTAGTACGAATTCAAACTAATATCAACGAATGATAACAAAATTTTAAGGTTATAAACGGACATAAACATGCCGGTCAAATTATATAAATTAAAATAAAAACTACAGACAATCATGCACAAATTAAATTTAATAATCATTATAATTATTTATTTAATAAACTTACCAGTTAACAGTATAAATTGATTTTTTCACGTTTATTTGTGCACTTTACAAACAGCGTTGACAACTAAACGTAAATACATATAGCGTTTGAAATTATGAAAAAAATGAACAGGCTTATGAGAGGTAATGGGGTTACAAAACTAACTGCACGGTAGTGGGGGCGCTGAAATTCTGTGAAAAATTTCTCCTACGTTCCCTAGACTAGGGTTATAACGGAATTCGACTGTATCAAGCTCTGATTAATAATTAATCCCTTTGAGAGACGCATTTTCAAATAAAATCCGAGTCCTTTTTGTAATAAATATTTCATATAGAAACGAAAATGAATTAACCATTACAATTTTCGATAAAGGTTGCATAAATTAGACCCTCAAGAACCAAAAAAATATTGATATGTATTTGCAAACTGTAAAATAGGTCAGAAACGTGAAAATAAAATTGAACATAAGTCGCATAACCCATTTGTTTACCCAATGGTATTTATTATCCCACGTTCCCATATTCTATGGGGTCTGCATGTCATTTCATCAAAACGATGTTCGAATACGTTTGCTTGCATCAGAAACACACGACTTTATATTCAAAGCATCAAATGTGGTAATATGCATTCATTCAGCGCTAGGAGTACGTCATAAACACCTGAACACATTAAACACTGATCGGTCTGCCATAATTATATGTACCGTGCTCTAGAATCCACTGTTTTGGTAAAAGAGACGATAAACATTCATTTCTATGTCAAGAAGACTTCTGTTTTTTGGTCATGTCGGTCACGGTTGCATATCTTATTAGGGAAGGCATAACTATGCAGCCTTACGTCACTCAATATTAACCCCTTGTGTCACAGTGTTACATATATGATACACCTACTGTTTCTTAGTCGTTATGAATTCTAACTTTGTTATTAACATTTCATGAAGCAAATTTGGTATTACTCAGTACATTACATGTGTCTGTATAAAAAACAATATTTTCAGCCCTCAGTGGGTCCACTTCACCAGAATAACATTGTTGGCACACTGCGGCTTTTCAGATCTTACCGATAAAAACTTGTATTTATCTATTGACTTCTTTGCAACTTAAAGAAATTGTATGATAGTTTAATATTGTTTCAAAAAACAGCTAAGTTGTTTTATGAAAATTTAATATTAAGTGCGCAACTAAGTTCCCGCTGTTTGTCAATAGAAAGCTCCAGCAGTAAGTGCTGGTGGATTTTGACATGTCCAAAACGTTATAAGCCAAGCTTAGACATATGGTAAACAAACCGCTTTGACAGATTAGTGATTTCGTTTTTGCGTCGTAAACTTTTGGTTGTGTGAAAATGTCAGATTTTGTGCCAAATAATCGTCATTTGCCGAAAATGCTGATTTTCTTCTTTCGTTCGAAGAAAACTGCGGCTGAAGCGCATTGAGAGTTCCAAAAAGTTTAAGGAGATGCTGCTTTAAGTGAAACAACGTGCCGTGATTGGTTTCGTCGCTTCAAGGACGGTGATATCGATATTAACGACCGTCCGCGTGAAGGAAGGCCAAAAACCTCCGAAGACGCTGAATTGGAGGCATTGCTTGATGTGGATTACGAAACCATCACTGGGGAACTGTATCGAACTCAATTGATGCGATTGAGCCGAGCACTGCGCGAAAAACGGCCACAACACGAGCAGAGGCACGACAAAGTGATTCTACAGATTGACAACGCTCGCCCTCACGTTGCCAAACCTGTTAAAACATACTTGGAAACGCTCAAATCGGAAGTCCTACCTCACCCGCCATATTCCCCAGATATTGCGCCGACCGATTATTACTTGTTCCGTTCGATGGCTCATGGTCTGGCTGATCAGCAGTTCAGCTCATATGAAGCCATCAAAAAATGGCTCGATTCGTGGATAGCCTCAGAAGACGAACACTTCTACAGTCAGGGTATTCGAGCTCTGCCAGAAAGATGGGAAAAAGTTATCGCTAGCGATGGACAATATTTTGAATAATTCATTTGTAACCATCTTTTCATAATAAAATTGCATTTTCATCACAAAAACAGCGAGAACTTAGTTGCGCACCTAATATTTATATATACACTACAGGTCAATAGTTTTTATTCACCCCCAAATTATCGAGAAACATAAGATAAACTTTAACTTTTGACTGGTAGTGTATGTAAAGAAATTATCGAATTTTCCTAGCACAATAATCTTTAAGTTAGAATTGAATGAGGCTGGGGCGTGTCAGATCCCAGTAAACCAGGTAATTGTTAACCTCTTCAGGGACGATTTTTTATGCGAGAAAAAAAAGTGACTTAATGTTTTTTTTCTCTTACGATTTACTAATGCAATCAAACCAAAAAATTTTTACTTCTTTGATTGAGGGATTCTGTAGTGAATAAATTGTTATCAAATTTTTGTTCTATATATTATTAACAGTAACTATAATTATAAAAAAACTAAACCTCCACATATGTGGGCAAGGGCGTGAAGAGGTTAGAATACATTTTTTGTAGAAAATATTTTCTAGGAAACCTGTAAAAAAACGTAAGATGTCAATGCTTTTTAATTTATTAACAATTAATTATTTTAACAATTAATAAATTTATTATAAAAAAACATCTGCAGATTTAAGAACTTGGAGAAATTATTACCATATATGCACAATTTTGTAGAAATTTCAATCTTTTCAAACCCGTATCGTTATATGCAACATTTTAAAGTTTGTAGCTTTCCATGAGTGATCTAAAAAAAAACACTTGGATACTAAGTTTTGGGTAAAACGGTTTAAGATGATTCGTGACACAAAGGATCAAGAAGAAGATGACGGTACATTAAGAATAACTTCAATAACCCTTTTAGGGGTAGTGGGACGTATACGCCCCACCTTCTTATTTTCAGCTTCTTCACGTTTCTAATCGGTTTTACTGTGTTTAAGAACATGTAAGTACTTTCTAGGTTTTTGGAAGATTAATTTATGCAACTTTTATAAGAAATGTAGTTAATTCACTTTAATAAAGCGAACTACTAATAATAATTCATTCTTATAAAAGAATATTAATAATAATTCATTTCTGTGTTTATATTCAACATATCATGAAAAACAATTCCGAATTGTTTCCATTAACCCTTCGAATTTTTTTGTACATTCACCCTCTAAGGGTTTCGCCGTGGTTTATGTGCAAGGGTTATGTGCAAAATTTGTCTTGCTTATTATTACCGGCATTATTGACTTCAACAAAGAAGAGTGGACACCCTACCTCTGTTTCCCATGCGTATGGTCACCGTGATGCATTCTTCAGAGCGCGACTAAACAAGGATTCCTCGGAATGCCTCCCACACTTTTGCTATCCAGTTATTTTTGCGTGGGTGTATGGTAATATCATTTGTATTTAGGAATGGGTTCAAGATCTTTATTGAGCTCTTCGAATTTACCTTCCAGAATGGTACACCATCATATTTAATGAGGTACGGGATGTCGTTTCCCGATCCACGAAAAGGTTGGATACAGTGTACGTAGATTCGACAACTCGTTTCCTCGTATACTATTATCGGCTATTTCCCTGTTTATCGCATCAACAGTTCCTGATGCTAATGATCTGTCTTATCTTTTCCGTTTATAAATAATGCATCTGCTGCATTATACACAGACAAGTTGGAATCTTTTTAACATCCGTTAGCAAGATATATGAGTGCTTATCATTGCGAGTCATCGACATGAAGTTTGATATAATGTCATTCCAGTGGAATGGTTCAAATGCGTAACCAGCAAAATATATGCAACGAAGCTGCATCAGGAGCATATCACTAGCTGCTACCTGCAATTTTTAAAGTTTTGTTCAAATGTTTAAAAAAAAATGGTGAGAGAAGATTTTGTTAGTAAACGAACTTCCTGTTTTTTTAACTAATGTTATTTTTTACAAAAGTTAAATAAATTAGATTTTCAAGAGCCTAGAAAGTACATATATGCATTAAAAAATGTTAAAACAATTAAAAAATGTGAAAAAAACTTAAAATAAGTAGGTGGGACGTATGCGCCCCACTGCTCCAGAAAGGGTTAAAGAAGTTATTCTAAATTTAGCGACTTCTTCCACTGGACCCTTTGTGTCACGAATCATTTTCTTGAATGATTTTACCTGAAAATTAGTGTCTAAGAATTTTTTGGGTCACTCGTGGGAAGCTACAAAATGCAAAATGCCGAATTCAATAATGGAAATATAATATTAAAAATGTTGAATTTTTCTTATAAAATTGTGCACGTATGATAATAATTTCCGTAAGTTTTCAACAATTTCCTGAAAATTTGTTCGACAAATTATTTTTTATTATGAATTTATTGTGATTTTTGACAATTTGATGACGATGTTTAATTGTATTCAATTACAATTAAGTTTAAGGGGGTCACCTGTGAAAAGAAAAAGTATATCAATTTTTTTTCACAACTTTTATTATAAAAATACATTTTTCAAATATACATTGAAAATTGTACTACTAAATACTTACTAAATTATTTTTTCGAAATCCCTAGTATGTAGTATAAACATACTAGAGATTTGTTAAAAATTTCCATTTGGCGCAAGGTTCAAGGAGCACCGATTGACCGATTTGACTCCGCAATGGCTCATTTTCTCTGGAAGACCATCCTTTATGGAATGAATGTGGGAATTTGGAAAGAAAAAAAATTACAAAAGTTCTGAATTTTTTAAACCCAAAAACAAAACAAAAACCAAAATTATGTATATATATATC
This sequence comes from Gasteruption jaculator, assembly GCA_949825005.1. Taxonomy (NCBI): domain Eukaryota; kingdom Metazoa; phylum Arthropoda; class Insecta; order Hymenoptera; family Gasteruptiidae; genus Gasteruption; species Gasteruption jaculator. The sequence goes on along the minus strand of OX463763.1, from coordinate 1,834,813 downwards.
TGATAAAAAGTGTTGTAACTTTTTGTTTACATACTTCTTCCAAAATTCCCACATTCATGCCGTAAAGGGTCTTCCTCCGAATCAAATGAGACCTTGTCGAGGCAAATCAATCAATCGGTGCTCCTCGAACCTTGCACCAAATGGAAATTTTTAACAAATCTCTAGTATGTTTATACTACATACTAGGGATTTCGAAAAAATAATTTAGGAAGTATTTAGTAGTACAATTTTCAATGTATATTTGAAAAATGTATTTTTATAATAAAAGTTGTAATAAAAAATTGATATACTTTTTCTTTTTACAGGTGACCTTACCTCCTTAAGTCTCTAATTGAACATAAGATTAGAGCGGATTCAACTGTATCAAATTTTTTAAAAACTGAATATGACTTCATTGAACATGTCTCCCATAGTAACTGTAACTTATACACTTGAGGAAAATCTGTTTCACAGTCAGTTCGAATCACACCCACATTCCGCCAAGCAGTATTCACAAAGATAACGCTTTAAAAATATAATTTTACAAGAATATCAATATTAAAATAAAAATAAATACAAATCAAAGGAACCCACTTCCATTTAGTATCCTATCAGAAATATGATTTTTCGGAAAAAAAATCTGTTTTCCACCATTTTCGACTAGGATTTTGTGAAAACAGGCCCTTCCAATCGAGTCTATGCATCAAGTTATTCCTAAAAATGAGTTTCCTAACCCCATTTAAGAAATTTCAATTTTTACCCAATTTTTCGGAAAAGTTCAAGGAATTCTCAAGAAATTCGACTTTTGAGATCAATTTTTAGAGGTCTTGAAATTTCTGATATTGAAGCAGAAATACAAAAAAAAGAAAATTTTCTGGAAAAAACTATTCTTCGCCAACTTTTACTCGGGTTTCGTCAAAACAAATCTTTGAAATTGATTCCAGGTAACAAATTACTCTTAGAAATGAGCTCCCCAACTTTATTCGAGGAACTTCAATTTTTACCCATTTTTTCGTAGAAGACAATATTCCAAAAAAATTCGACTTTTGGAATAAATTTCTCAGGAGTCGTCCCAAAACGCTTATCCGATATATTTTTTAACAAGGAATCCGTTATCATTATTGAAATTTCCCACTATCAAGCAGAAACAACAATTTTCTGCAAAAAAAAATCCTGTCTTTGACCAACTTCAACTAAGATTTCGTCAAAACCGACCTTTATAATCACAGCAATCCTGGGTCCGGTTGAAAGATAGAATAGGAATCGTCCACATATTTTTTTACATAATCCACATATTGTTGGAACTACTCAGGGTAAAATCATTGTTGTTAGACAGTGTTCTATTACATAACTAATTATTTTTTTCAAGAATTATCTAATTATTATTAATTAAGAATTTTCGCAATATTCGATTTAAGTGCCCAAACCTCCAAGTTTTTTGTTTAATTTGGGGGAACCCACCTTTATAATAAAAATATGGTTTATTTTTAAGTGTATATATATTTTTTTTTTCAGGGTATAAACGATTTTCAATAAAGATTCCTTGTATCCATTTTTTTTCTTTGCCAGTCACATCTCTACGTCAAACTACAATAAACGGGAAGTAAATCTTTATCCTCAAAAAAATTTAGTTTCTATTATACATTCTATGTATCATTTGGGTATACATGTACACGTACATATGAAGATCATTATGGAGATTCTGTTGTAAGTAACTCGTATCATTCATGGCAGAAGAATACTTTGACCTGGTTTCTTGCAGCGGCATTCTTTGTGGTATGGTTTTACCCTAGCGAAACCCTTTGGCAGTAAGGGGCGCATAGTGAAATATAAGTAGGCCGCTGTTTATGAATAAGTAAACGATTTTTTTTTACCAAGTATGTACATCTATGCCTTGAGATGTTGACAATCAACTACGATGGGATGATTGCCATCTTAGCAATGACTGCCGAAAAACATGGATAGACGACTTTCTCCTGACCCACATTGCCAGTGTTGTTAGTCACGAAAGAGGGTTGCGAATTTTCTTCGCACCTCTATTTTTCCGTTAAAAATATAATTCTGTGGAAGTAAATTTTCCCCTTTGATGTTATGTATGGAATTATTTTTAAAATAATTTTTAAAAATTATTGGGATTTTTTAAAAGGATTTTCAATAATTAAATCTAACATGATCCTTTCGACACCTAATTTTTGTATCTGGATCAAAATTGTGCTACACCAAACTTAAGAAAAAAAAATTTCTGACCTATTTTAGGTTTTTTAGAATTTTCAAGGTCTAATTTATACAACTTTTATAAAATATTGCGTTAATTATTGTAATTCATTATCATGTTTGTCTTAACCCCTTAAATATGGCAAAACACATACACTCCCTCGGTTTCTGATGTTTTATGGGCACTTGATGACCGATGTTGCACGAATTATTTATTTTATAGCTTCCCAAGACCCTAATTGGTATAAATTATAATAATAATTGTTATTGGTGAATTCTTTAAATTATTGCTCACATTAATAATAAACAAAATTTAATAATCGAAAACATAACCGTCACTACTTCCAGAACAGTGTAGTCGAAAACATCTTTACGATGTATTTCAATATAATTAAGATAATTCAATTTTAAGAAATTAAAATAATAGTTTAATTTATTGTTAGTGTTCCGAAGTTGACAGCGTATTAGTTGTCGAAACGTCAACACAATGTTCAAATAAATACTTTTAAGACCGATAGACTAAAGAAAGGGTATATAATTATTGATAACCTACGGTCAAAAAAGGGAGAATTTAAAAAATAAACAAATTTGTTAGAAAAATATTTTTTCAACAATAAATTCATAGCAAGCGAAAAAACACGATATTTTTATCTAGAAATTATTATCTAGGGTTTTCTCAAGTTGCTGATTACGAACTTATTACCGGGTTTGAAAATTCAAAATAACGAATCCAAATGAAGATCCTAAAATTTCGAAAAATTTGACAATCTTAGAAAAATTAGTATACAGAGGTCCTCCAGATCACTGATTATGAATTTATCCTCCAATATCTGTGAAAATTGCAAATTTGACAAAATTTGTATCCACTATATAGAATCTACCATTTTGGATATTTTAGATCTTATAGCTTTGCAATTAACGATCTCAAAAACTCATATATACCAAATTCTATAAAAAAAAGGTAAGAAATATTCCTGGCTCAAAGGATCAAACATTTAATTTTAAAAAACTCGAATTTTCCCTTAAAAAATGAGTCCCTCAAAGCGTTAACGAAATGCAGATTCTGAATAAAGTTGTAAAACCGCTATTGCAGCGAAATGGAGACACAGTAAATAAAGGAGGAACATCCTCATGGAAGAGCTAATCAAGGATAAGGAAATGTACATTTACCTTCGGCAATGCCTGAAGCTGTAGTAAACAAGTAAGGCAAAACTGATTGTGAGAGATAACAAAAAGACACCTTTTGAGATAAGCGTAAGCTGAAAAGTCGGAAATCCACATTATGCAAAATAATAAATTATCTTTAAGTTCAGAGGAGGAATGCTACCTGCAGAAACACCTGTAACCTACTTATGAATTACAGTATCGATTGTTGAATCAATAATAAAAGTCCGCCGTCTAGCGGAATTACACTGAGAAAGAAAATGTAACAAAATGGGTGATATTGATCAGCGCAATATAGTTTATATTATATGCAACTATATTATAGTAAAAGTTGCAGTAAAGTTATTATTGGAAATATGTTTAGGTCAAACAATCTTTTTATAGTATCCTTTATTATACATGTGGTAAATTAATACAGTAGAATCTCCGTACAAGATACCTTCGAATGCTTTCGTACAAGATACCACGGGTTAACCCCTTCGCTAATCCACTACCCCCACTCCTAATGCCTCTTCGCCTCTGAATGTTTGGAGTTTCGTACTCCGTACAAGATACCACCGAAATAAATGAGAAAAAATGAGAATTATTTACACATAACGATTTTTAAAATTATTATAATAAAATATTAATTATTGAAGATCACATTTTCATTTTTTGTTTTGTTTTAAATTCATAGAGAATTTTCAATGACTCGTAAACGTAGTTTTTGTCGGGGAAGTGGCGTTTCCGTGACGCTCTGGACTAGTATGTTTAAAGTTGATTTACTTACGTGAGATAATTGCACAAACGGTAAAAATATTCAGATAACAATGTAATGTTCAGTTCCATCTACATATTATTTGAAAAAGAAATTATCATCTGCGCTCGGGGCCGAAAAATGTCTTTCACAAAGAATAAATTCTAATATTAAACCCACTTCATTAAATTACACAACGAGAATCATCTCTATCACGAATGTAAATATCCAGGATTATACGAGATTGAAGTCAAGGAAATTGCACAAATTAAAAAACAATTCGAACTTCGTCGATCGCACTTTTCATCCCATATTTGCAAGAATGTAGGATATGCCTTTTATTTCCTTCAAAGTTTGATAAGAGAGATATAACGTTTGATCCTTTTTAAGAAATTCCAAAGTCGGCCAAGCACGCAGCAACTTTCTATATATATATATATCATATAGGTGCAATAATCGGGTATGAATATCATAGAGGAGGCACCAGTTGCATCGTATATCCGGTTGATACCATGTTTTCCGATCCTACCTCATGGCACGTGCCACGAATCGTGGAGGAAAGAGTTTCAAAATACGCAATTGCGAAATCGTAGATTGTAGGTAAAAGAATCGGTACGAGCAACACTCATTAGACGTCATCAGCTTTCCTTTGTAACTGGATACCGCCCCCGCAGAACGAAAACAATGACAGGTGTAATGTGTCCCTTGAAACTGAACCTCTGAGAGATTTGTCAGTTTTGGTTCAGAGACTCCCACACTTCCTTCACAACTATTTCACCTTTTATTTCTTACAGCAGAAGGTTAATGGTACAATAGTTAATGAAGCTTTCGAAATTTTCGTCGAAAAATCAGCATATAATTAATTAATTAGCATATAATCTTCATAAGGTGTAATTTTAAAATTCCCCTTCAAGGAGATCTTACATAAATGTAAGAAATACGTGTGTGCTGAAAATTTATGTTAAGAAATGTGTAATTGGGTTGTTGCATGTATTATGTCCCATTTTTTTGTTTCTTTTTTGTTTATTATTGATTTTTTAATTCAACAAAGTAATAATCCGTGCAAGTGTAATACACAATTTGAAAGCTTGAAATTTTCAGTTTTTAATGTAAGAGACCCAAGACTTAGAAATATAGTTACTATGCTCAATATTTTGATTTTAGACAGAAATTAATAATCGTAACTTCGGTATTATTTTCTTGTTTTACAATTTTCGTTAAAAGAAAATTATCATAAAACAACAAGGAAAAATTAAAATTACTTATTAAAATTGTATGAATTGAAATTAATATTATTATTGATTACAGATTATTCATTTATTATCATTATTATTATTATTTTACTATTATTATTATTATTATTATTATTATTATTATTATTATTATTATTATTATTATTATTAAATAAAATTGGCATTATTAAAATTATTATTCAATAATGTTAACACTATTATAAAGGTAACATTCACTTTTCAACATTTTGAAAAATTGTATATTTCTCTGTACTTCCAACAGATTTATTATAAGATCCATGTTGAGATTAGAAATTGAGGTTGAAGATAGAACTAACTTAAATCACCGTCTGTTATAGATTCTCAAGTAATACTGCATTAAGCTGCCTTTAAGCTGCGTACATTTTAAAGTAAATCCACAGCGAAGTTCCAACGGGTACTTCTTCATCAAATTCATTTATCAACAACAAATGTCTCATTAATTGTGCCCATAATTATGAAAGTGGTCTAAGTCATATTTTTTAATCTTGATAAACTTAAAGGATTCATATCCCAAAAGAGATTATTCGGGAATTATTAATAGTTTTTTTTTTTTTAATTTATGAAAATCACCTATTTTTAAAGCTGTTACACCGCAATCCCTCCTTAAGAAGTTGCAACACAATTTTTAAGGGGTTAGGCCACTCCAGAGGTAAAAGAATAGGCATGTTTTGTGATTTTTTTTTTCAGCGAAACCATGAAATAAATGGGAATTACAAAATAGGGTTATTATTATACACGTAAAATTATTTTTTCAAAGCGATCCATGTCAAAATGGTGAAACAGGGACCGTTGCCCTATGCATTTTTATAATGATTTGAATTGCACGAGAGATTGTCAAATCTAGACGTGTATTGACTTTCGTCTTATCGTTAGAAAGGAGTCGTGCATAGTTTTGTGCAATAGAAATGTCAACTATCGAAGCGATAGAAATTCCCGCATCATTTAACGTGCCCATTATCTACTATACGATAAACGCGGAGACGTATGTTGGTTCATACTTCGAACGACCTCGACAACTACTATTTATGTACCCATTGCACTGAAATGGCTGATTAAACGCTTCTACCACAATCTTTTGCTTCTATTTTTTTTTTGTTACGTCAGGCCGATGATGGTTTACGTAGAGAATACTTTGCATTAGGTGTTAAAGTGACCTTAAGCATTATAGCGATAACTCGTACACTGGAAATCACATGCACGAGAAAGAATTCAGTTACATCAACGGAAGCTGAAGAATTATGTTGTTCGAGGGACTTACATAATTAATTGGTACTCCCTGGCATGTCAATCCCTGGTTTTGCTAAATTCCAGGTATTCCAAGTTCAGTGCTTTTGTGGCTCGTACTTCAGTCCGTTCGTAATTTCATCGGGGAAAATTTGTGATGCTGATCAGCTGATGCTCGGAATTGCCACTGATTAATTGAAAAATTTGAGTTTTGGGGTATAAAAATGGTCGTGTATATTAAAACTCGTGTATAAATTATTTAAGCATTAAATATAAAAGAAAATCGAGAGTGTTAAACAAATTTTAATCTTGTTTAAGAGGTTATACGCACTTAGAAGGCCGAAAAAAAGGCGATCTTTCAAGAATTTTTTCTGGAGAGACATTTCAATTTATTAATTTCAAACTTTGTGTATATACTGTAGTAGTCTTTGACTACTTTCCCAATTTTTTTGGTATAAAAGTAATCATTCTGACAGCCGCTGCAGCCAATCTTCGGGAGCACCTGAAAAAAACACACGTTTTGCGATAAGCAAGATTTCTCAAAAACGGCTAAACCGATCGGTCTTAAATTTTTACACAAGCTTTATAGATATATTATCTAGTAATTGATCGTTGATTTTGACTCCACGACAAATATTTTTCATTTTATGAACAATTTTGCGGGCAAAATTCTCATGAAAAATTGATATTTCCGCTTTACGAAGCCGCCATTTTGTTAAAAATTAGTATTTTGCAAAACCCAACGATCAAACACGAGATAATACATTATATTAACGAAAAATTTTTGGTTTTTTTATTTCCGATAACTCAGTCCCGAGATATCGTGCTCACCGCAAAACGTGTTTTTTTTCGAGGTGCTCCCTGAGATTGGCTGCAGCGGCTGTCAGAATGATTATTTTTATACCAAAAAAATTGAGAAAGTAGTCAAAGACTACTACAATATATACACAAAGTTTGAAATTAATAAATTGAAATGTCTCTCCAGAAAAAATTCATGAGAAATCGCCTTTTTTCGGCCTTCTAAGTGCGCACAACCCCTTAATATTAGACGATCCAAAATGCATCGAAAAGCTGGATTTAAAGTTTCGTTCATAGCAGTACTAATTAGAATCGAAATTTTAAACGACACGTAATGAATAAATCGATGTTTCGAAAATTTCCAATAAAAAGTTCGAATATATTTGAATTGGTGACAATTTTGATGTGACATTTTTAATTCGAATGAATCTCGTGTATCATTTTATTAAAAAACATTGTCTTTATTGAAATGGTTCCTTGGATTTCTAACTACTACAATACTTTGGCAGCAACAATTTAATTTTAAAAAGTGCGAATTTATATTTTGAAAAACAGATCGTGAGAAAGTTGGAAACCGTGTGACGCAGCGGGTCAAATGTATGCAATGTAGAAAATCGTATGACGCAAAAAGGCACATTATGATAAAAAAATAAGAATTAAAACTCGGGAAACTTGAGGCAGTAAATGTTATTTTTGCTCGCCGTAAATTTATGTTAATATAATTTCCTGCGATTATTTTCACGGTAAGACTTCTTTTATAGATTACCGTCATTTATTTACATAAACAAATGTGAACTATTACACGTATTTTTGCAATCATTGATGGACTCATATTGAAAAGTTAAAAAAAATTGGTAAAACTAAGTTATAATAAATTATAATAATTATAATATTAATTATAACTAAACTATAATAATTAATTCAGTCAACAATTTTTCAATTTAAACTGTTTGTAAATGATGTCTCGAACTTGGCTTAAAAAATAATAATAAAAGCGTTATCTAACTCAGCAGTATAGTAATTTTGACGGTTCTGAAAGCATTTCTTTTATATGAAACTTTTTATTTAACGCCGTTACATTTTTTGTTCCCCAGAAAAATGATAATACCAAATTTTCGTGTGACCAATACTCAAATATTATTTACTTTATTGTCTTTTTTTAATTCGAGCCTCCCAAAAATGACACATTTTCTTGTATTGATTACCACCTGTTCATAATAACGTCCTCTAATTACCATTATTTCGCATTCGTTTATGAACTTACTTAACCAGTTAACTGTGGCGCTCCGTTTTGAAAGTGCACACCTCTGTGTGTCGCGAAAATCGTCGATGACGAGTATAGTCGTCAAGCACAGAGTAAGTGTCGCTGTTAAAATATTGCACCAAAAAGATAACTTTCCTTTATAAAATTGCCAATTTTATTACTAATATTTATCTATTTATTTAACATATGTTACATAATTAACGAAAAATGCAAGAATAATACATATAAAGTTAAAAATTTAAATTCCTGTTGTAGAGTGGTATTCACTGAAGCAGGGTACTACACACAATGGGACTTTGCAAATAGAACACTAGTAACGCGATTCCTTCCCGATCTTACGTTTATAACAGAGTGAACATCTTCGCGTAGGGTTGTTTGTTTTCGAAGTTCCGAGTGTATAATCCGGAAAATGATTCCCAACCAATTAAGGTTGCCGAATTGTTTGTGTCGATTTTTCTCGTTGTATTGGATACGACGCAATAGGTGTCCTCGATAAATTCCGTTAAAAAGTTGATTCACGATAATGATCCATTATTTTTTTATATAATATAAATGCATTCACAAACAAATAATATCTAACAAGTGAAGAAATATTTCTTTATAGTACTTCTTGAGTCTTTTCTTACTGAGGAGTACGCTCATAAGCAACCGCTGATATAAACACATACGTTATGCAAACTAATACGCTGTTTCAGCCGGTGCATGTGGAGACGCATAAGTTCACCTCAAATTTTTCATATTTTTTAATTTTTTTGTTTTATTCCGGCCTAGCCTCAAGATATTCTAAACATCTTGAAATTTGAGAATATGTCTCGTTTTTCACAAAAATTACAGTTTAAATAGCCAATGGTCACTACTTTTAACGCATGACGAGTATACTCGTCATGATACAAAATCCTGGCACTTCTCCATGACGAGTATACCCGTCAAACTCAGTTAACTGGTTAATTGTTAAATCCTGTGACAATATTTTATTATTTATCAGCCTCTGAGTCAACTTCTCTGAAGCAGAAAAGCAAATTACAATAATTGAATAACGAATGCGGAGTGTTTGGAGTCGCGTAACTTCTCTTGTGAGCATGGTAGCCACCTAGCGGCTGCACGGGAACTACGCGTCCGTGGCCGCTGTCAAAAAAAACCGTAACAGGTACTACATATTTTGTCATTATTGCAGAAAAAATTAAAATAATTACATCTATAGAGTGATGGCTCCCATATTAAAGTTTCACGACCTCTCAATTTGTTTTAATAAATTATAAAATAAATATATATGTGATCTCATTGAAATATTTAGGGCTCCAAAAAGTATAGTTTACTATTTTACCATAACTATAGTAAAACATACTATCAAAATTCGGTTCGACGTAGACCTTTTCGCAAAAATATTATTATTGCAACTTTTACTACAATTTTGTATTTTATTTTTTATTTATTTTAAGCTAGTAAAATTCTACAAGCTTAACCTTGCTCGTATAGTCCACTTTACGACGTTATTATTTCTCAGTGTAGCATAATCACAGCATTTACCTTTCAATTAATTCCACGTTAGTCATTTCACCACCATTATCATGCGAGAAAGTCTTTTTAAGGACACCTCTTGTAAGGACATTTGTAACAGCGACAAACAGATTTACCTGAAATTCAATTTCTCTCACATACGGTGGACTGTTTTCAACCGTGAAAGAGTCACAGCAATTAAGTACTCCGAGGTTACAGAGAAGTGACATTAAGAATAATGTACAATCGGCTAAAAAACACCTGGGCGTCGGGTAAAAAGGAAGGTGATGCTATTGAGCGGTTCAACGTCGGACAATTGCAAAGGAAAGAGTAGCTTAAGCTGTCTTCATTCGCCAGGTTTGTTCCACTTAAAGAATCAACTAACCTACATCTCAAAGATGCATTACTTTTAATTTTTCTTACGCCCACACGCACAAATCACCTGTGCGTGGCGATGTGGGTACCTTCGTGGGTAAATGGCGCAATCCATGCGCGTCAAGAATAAATGATATAAATGCATACCTACGCTACTTATTCTTCGTGCCGATACTTAACGATCCGATCGGATATTAAAATGCACCGATAATAATATAACCGGATAGTGCATTTCTCACGCTACCTAGCTTGCATTTGCAATCATCAAAGTTGACACGAACATAATCGACGGAACGTTACGCTTTGGTAATTATAAATTCTTCTTTTCATCCGCTACGTTATGCGAACCGAGCCATAATATGTGTGACTTACGGCGAAAGATTGGCTGCAATTGCAACCGCCGATACTGCATTTGCATGTTGACCGTAGGAGAGAGAAATTAATAACATGTTCACTGTTTACTTTCCAACAGCCAATTTATGCCGTATACGCTATCATTTTGTGTACCGCCGCGTAACTTTTCGTCAGACTTGGAATAAATAATTATGCCATTGCATAATTCCAGGCTACTGAGTGAGCAACTTATGCCTGGAAAATGTAACACGTCATATTTGATCGTTACAATGTAATTAACTGTAATGTGCTGAAGAACGTGCTGAAGAACGTTTGGGTTTGAAAATGCAGTGGTATGACGCTGCAGTGTAACTTTCCACGCGATTGTGGGTCTTTTTTTTTGTAACAAGTTACAATAGGAAAGTAGTGTTGTACCACTCTAACATGACGAATTTATTTTACATGGAAATTCTACAAAATGTCATTACTGGAATTTATTGGCATCATGTTTGGACACAGTTTCAAGACCATACTCAAGAGTTGCCATCATAATAAATGAAAATATAGATCATTATTTGTAAATTTAACCAATGTCATTCGCATTGTTAAGTAATTATCAATCTGGAAAGTTATATTATAACGCAAATTATATGAAATAATTAAATCTGGCCAAATTAGTAAACCAAGGATAATAAAGAATTATACGAAATTTATTATTGCAAAGTCTAAAAGAAAGACACGTGATTCTGGGTAACTATGCCACATAATTAATTTTCGCCTTTCTGTTTGTAACTTTATGCTCACAAATTGCGAGCACTTTGTTGAAATTTGATACGACTTGAAGGATTAATTATGTTTCATAATTTTTTATTGAAAAAATTTCACAAATGTAGGAGATACAATCCATTTCCCGGACCGCTGTTCAAAAAAGGTCTTCTGCGGTGACCACTGTATCTTCCACCTCACTCGTCTAAAATCAAAAAATCAAATAGATTATGTTTTTGCATCGTATCATCTAGTCCTTAATCGAAGGATTTGAGAAAATATTAATTTTTGAAAAAATGGTCGACGATTGAACGTGAAAGTCCAAATTTTTATGAAAAAATCACTACATTTTCGTCGACCATTTTTTCAAAAATTAATATTTTCTCAAATCCTTCGATTAAGAACTAGATAATACGATGCGAAAACATAATCTATTTGATTTTTTTTGATTTTAGACGAGTGAGGTGGAAGATACAGTGGTCACCGCAGAAAACCTAGCGGTCCGGGAAATGCATTGTATCTCCTACATTTGTGAATTTTTTTCAATAAAAAAATTATGAAATATAGTCGAAGATATACTCTTAACTATGAAAAAAAAACCAGTTCGAAACCTGCAATCATTTTCCCCCAAAAAAAATCACAAAAACACGCCTTTTTTTCGGCCGCCAACTAGATGTAACCCCTTAATTTAATCTTTTTCTGAAATCCACAAACGGGAGATACTTAACAATTAGTAATTATACGTCTGTAAAAAATTTGGCATTAATTTAGAAAATCTATATTATTTATAATTGTATATTTTTGGTTTTGGTTTTTAGAGTACGTATAATTAGCGCGGTAGAAATAGTGTTAAGGGATTATACCAAGTCAGGATTTTGAAAAAATCGTTTTTTTTTTCATTATATTTTCTTAATGTACAACCATTCAAAAGTGTGCACATAAAATTTCAAGTCGATCCGACCAATACTTTCAGAGTTACGGGCATATTTGTAAGGACGCCTCGGTGCGTTCGTAAGTAGTTTTAAAACTTTGAACGCGTTTTTCTCAAAACCATGTTTTTAAAGTCGGTGTACACGCCATCTCAAAAACGGCTTCACCGATCGGTCTGAAATTTTTATACAATCTTGTTTAATATATTTTTTAGTAATTAATCAAAGGATTTATTGTTTGGATTTTTTTCTCATTTTATAAATAAATAAAGGCCGAAATTTTAATGAAAAATAGAAAATTTTTTTTGAGATGCCGCCATTTTGTCAAAAATCAATATTTGTATTATTCCTTCGATTAATTACTAGATAATCTATTATATTAACGAAATCTGTTTGGTTTTTTGGTTTAAGATAATCCAGTCTTGAGTTACAGTGTACACCGCAAAACATCTTTTTTTGGAGGAGGGCCCGAAGATCGCCTGCTACGGTCCTTATTATCAATATTTTTATAAATAAAAAATTTTTTTATAATCTTCAATACTTACATTATAAGCACAGAAAACTTCAATTGAATGTATTAAAAACTCTCTTCAAGAAAAATCTTTAAAAAAAGCGTTTTTTTCGGCCTCCTGACTGGGTATAACCCCTTAAACAAAAATGTGACAGCTCATAACGAACAATGGGAAACGAACCAAAACCACATTTGGAATTCGAACAAAACGGTTCCTTATTCGATTTTGCCCTTCGCCTGCGAGATCCACGTTTTCAGTCGTGTTACATACGCGACATACATGAAAAATGAAGCGAGTGGCCTGGCTCAAGTACTCTATACCTGTACCGCTTAGAAATGAGTGGAAAACGTAACAGTACTTGATGAATACTCTTTTGCAAATGTTTCTCATGTACAATATTTGTTATGACACACCTTCGGAAAGAAGTCCTTGAACATCCATGAAAGAATTCACCATTGATTAATATAAATAAATATCTCGGTGATCGAGTCGATAAAATCTGCGTAACCTTACGTTACTAGTTCCATTCCCATGGTATATGGTAGTTAACCAAGTTGCATCATTACCATGTTCAAATGCATCTCGTACCACTATCGTCGATGCTTGCAGTACCTACACGGAAAAGATGGATAATTGCAAGACTATCACGTGCCAACTTGCACAGAGTAATTAATACGAACCCGTTGTGGCACGTGTTCCAAACAACTCGGCACGTGTGACATCTTGAATCACTACCACCGAATTTATAGTTTTTTTTTAGTTCGCGGTAGATGAATGCATCCGTTAATTAATGCATTTTAATGGGGAAATGTATTAGAAAAATTGCTTGGTGGTGTATTGCATGTATGTGTGGACATTATTCATGGGGAAAAACGGAGCCAAAGAAATTTTACGAAATTTCGAAAAATGTGAAAAAGTAAAAATTCTCTATCAATATTAAGGAGATTCGAGCGAATCTAATGTAAAAAATAATTTCCAACTTTGAGCTTGGAAATTAAGTATACGTATAAATAAACACATCATTTATCTAATCCCAAACTTTTAAAAAGATTCACCGTTTAGTTACTTAGATATTAAATTTCAAAAATCACATTTTTTATCTCCTTATACACGAGCCCTTATGGCGGACAAACTTTAGTCGAGACTTTAATTACTTTTTTCAATATCAACTTCCCAACTTTAACGAATAAAAAACTATACACAAGAAACTTGGATTATTGTAAAATATAACAAAAAATGTAATAATAATACATTACCGATATAATTTTTGAAATATTTCAAGTTAAATTTTATGTTTTTAACTCGTTTATCGTCAGATATTTATTCGATTAAAGATTTGGCAACGTTGCGTCAACAGCTGAGAGAAAAGAAAAGGATATAAATATAGTTACCGAGAGAGAAACTATAGAAAATAATAGGTACACATTGGTATATGTATAACCTCAAATTCTGTAATGGGTATAATCAAACGCGCTGTTGCCAAATCTGTTTATTTAATCCGGCAAGTAATAAATACGAAAGTCATTTTATTACTTTGTTTTATTAAATAAGTAAAAATCATCAATTATTAAATTGTTCGAATTATTTTAAATTAAAATAAAGAATTTTGACGAATATTGGGAAGACTGAAAGTAAACAAAATTTAAACATTATTTTGACTCACAAGTTACGCTCGAACCTCCTTAAAGCGGTAACTTCTTTTTTTTTGCGTGTTCCGTGTTTACGTTTGAGAGGTCTGTAAATTCTCAATGAAATTTCTTTTCCACGCGAAATCCTTTTAAATTGTGTTAACAGAAGAAATCGATCGTTCATGTCCTACATTGTTGTATCGTGACGAGTCGTGTTCACATACGCCCTGCAGTGGGAGTTGGTTCAGAATAGAAAACGTTCGTATATTTATATGGAGGGTGCGAGCAGATGCGGGTACTCTCTTTGTCCTAATATTATGTACGATTTTCTTTTACTGGAATATATACGCTATGGACGTATATATATCTGGGAGACAATTAAAACGCTGGAGAATAAATGGAAAGTGGCTCTAAAAAGATAATATTCTACATTCATTTACGGTCATAGTATCAGATGTGTGTCGCAAGAATGACGGCAACCTCTGGGGTTGGAAATTAATTTATGGTTTCATAAGAACAATTGGAACGAAAAGACTGAGTGTCTATTCTATGGTTGATTATAGATTGCGTTACAAAGAATTTTTCTAACGTTTCGTTGCCTAACTGCCTGACAAATTTTATACGCGTTGTCTCTCGCAAATATGCCTTTTATGTTCCCGGAAAAGACATAATGCTGCGGGTTTCCATCTAACCCGGAGCTGATGATTTCATTCGCTTTTGTTAATTTGCTGTTGTTTCGATGCGGTTAAATTACTAATTTATTGGCAGACATAAATATTTATTACAAGTATCCAATTTTACAACCTGATGCTAATTTGGGGTTTTTTCGTTATTGTAACTGGATTTCGTACTGAATAATTTAAAAATCCTTGGTTGTAAGATATTGTTATTAAACATTGCTATTAAAAAATAACACGGCATTAGTTGAACGCAGAGGGATAGTACTAAAAATGCGAGGTCAAATGGACAATTGACGAAATAAAAAATTGATTGATCGACAAAAATACTTGTTACATATACTCGATTGTAAAACCTAATGTAGGGTAAACACGCCAATAGATGGACACCCTCCAATAGGTGGATAAATATTATTTCCAAAAGTAATTACATTAAATTTAAGAAGGAAATCGTAAAGTCATAATTTTTTTATGGCTATATGTAGTCCTGATTGCAAAAAGGGATTTTTTTCATCTTTATATTTGTAATAATGATAAAAAGAAATATTTAAATTTGACATGACGAAGTTTTGCTTCAAGAGCGCCACCATTAGTAAATAAGTGACAGATGTCCGGTAAACGTTGTTTGTTATTACTATTATAAATGAATAAAAAAAATAAGGTATGTATACATTGTTATGCTCGTATTTCGTTGAAAAAGCTATAAATATCGTAATAAAATAATAAAATTACAAAAATATAAGAAAATTTAGCGTCCATCTATTGGTATTGGCTGTCCATCTACTGGAGATTTTGTCCATCTACTGGGGTTCTGGTCTTTTTCATAAATTTTTCTTTTTTGTTAATTACCACGAAGTTCCACAAAGTTTTAGTAATTTTTTTCTAGTTAATGACATATTTTTACATTCATATAATTCATTTTATTATAACTTATTTGTATTTTAGTATATTATTTTGATAAAAAAGCATGAGAGTTTGCTTAACCGTCCATCTATTGGTGCATTTACCCTACATTTGGATTTTTTTTTTTGTTATTGTAACTAGATTTCGTGATGAAGGTTTTTAAATAACCCTTAATTGTAAGACATTGCTACTAAAGATAACACGGCGTTAATTAAACAGAGAGGGGTATTGGTAAAAATGCGCAATTGATTAATAAATAATTTATTAATAAATACAAATTCTTGTTTCAAATATCCAATTTTAAAACCTAATGAAAATTTCAGTTTCTCTTTATTGAAACTAGATTTTGTAATGAAGGTTTTCAAATACTATAGATTCTAAAATTTTGTTGTTAAAAATTACATAGTAATAATTCAAGACAGAAAAGTAGTAGTAAAAGTGTGATCAAATAAACAATTTATTGATAAACAAAAACACCTGGTTCGAGTATTTAATTTTAAAACGTAACACGAATTTGGCTTCTTTTTTTATTTTAATTAAAACTCGTGATGAAATTCTTTAAATGCTTCTGATTCCATGACTTTGCTGATAAAAATAACACGGTAATAATTAAACAAGGAAGAGTAGTTGTAAAAATGTGAGATAAAATGCGACGAAAATGGGACCATTCAACAAAATACCGATCCCTTTTTATCAAGTGAATGTAAACTTGTTAATTTGATAGGCGCCCGACAACAGGTGATGTCATCTGTAGATCTTGACGTCATCGCGATATCTGTTAAAAGATATTAGCGAGTATTTCTTATTTGTTTTGAATAACTTCGGTTACGAAGTCAGTGCGTCTGTAGAGATGAAAAGTAACTTTTTTGAAGGCCAGGTACCTGTATTATCTTTGAGAGAACAAAAGAAATGGTTTTTATGGAATGACCTACAATAGAATATCACAGAACTAGTACCAATTGATTGCGAGTAATAATTAATAGAATATTTTCTGATACTTTTTTCTAATTCACAACAATGCCATAATACGTGTCTTTTTTGCTCAGTAAATCCCAACTACTAATTTTTTATTATTGGGGAAGATAATAATACACTCTTTAACCCCATAAAAGAATTTTGTTTTAACATTTTTTGAATTATTTTTGAATTTAAGATCGAATAGCGTAGAGAAAAATAGCGCTGGGAGCAGCTTAAGTGCAAAGTATTTGCGTTTCTCATAATGGTATTATTTTCCTTTCATGTACAAAAAAGAAGAAATTGCAAAAAATCGTAAGTGAAATCCTTAGTTGTTGCAAAAGTAGGTACGCCTCGTTTCGATGCAATGCTATTTAGCGCAAAAAAAATGAAACGAACTTATGCATCAACGCAGTACACAAACGGAACTCCAGAATTTTTTCCACATGCTTCTATTACAATTTTAATAGTTTTTTATCCTTTTAGGGGCAGTGGGACGTATACGCCCCACCTACTTCTTTTCAGTTTTTCAAATTTTTCATCTATTATACAATTTTTAAGTGTATACAAGCACTTTTTAGGTTCTTGGGGATCTAATTTAGGAAATGTAAGTTTTGTAAAAAAAGATGCATTAGTTTAATCCATTTTCATGCTTATTTTAAACACTTAACTTCGAAAAACTAGAATTTGTTCCAAAAAGTGTACCCATCAAGGGATCGAAACACCATTTGAATCCGTAGGTTCAAATGAAGGTAGTATGTTCAGACTGTGTTGAGATCTTCAGACTTATCTTCGCGTTTTTCCATGTAAAAAAATCTACGATTTTTGGAAAAAAGCTCTTGTACAGAAAAAAAAATATTATTGATTCAAAAACAAAATTATCACGGGCTGCCACAAACATATGGTATTTATTCGGTCTTCTTTTATTACTGAAGCCATGAGAAATTCCTTAACATTATTTCTACCGCGCTAATTATACGTAATCAAAAATTAAAAAAAAAAAATTTTTAATTATAATTTAAACAAATTTTTCTGAATTAATACCAATTTTTTGTAGACGCACAATTGCTCTACTAAGCACCTCCCGTTCGTGGATTAAAAAAAAAATGAAATTAAACCTCGAAAATAATTCTAAATTAAAATTCTAAAAGGTGTCTTTTAACACCTTTGGTAGAAATAGTGGTCAACAAATCTGTCGAATACCTGACGCATGATTGTTGCTGTTGAATTACTTTTATTTTTTTTTCAATTAGGCTAAGGTAGTTGAAATCCAGAGCATTTTTTTTTTTTTTCATAATGAGTGTACTTAAGTTTGGGAAACTACAGGGGAAACTTACGACCAATATCTGGGCCAAGTGGTACAATAAAGATCAATTTTCTCGTCAGTTATAATGTTTAAATTAATATCACAGTCTTGTTAATAAGCCGTGCCGTTTAATAAGTGACATTAAACGCTGAAATAAAGAAAATGGGGCATTTTAAAATCAACATTATCAACGCAAAATAAATGATGTACGACAAATTTTTTATCCGAGTTAAGCTTTATATTGTATTTTGCTTTCTCCGCAATAATGCGGGAGAAACTCAAACTTCATTCCTCTGCCTGACAAGCAGTTTTCATAATTAGGGTAAAGCTTTTGCGAGGAACGCTTTGACACGAGATTTAATTAACCCTAGAACAGCACATGGGGTCAATATGTCCCCACGCGATTTTCGAACTCCATTGTCCAAAATCGAAAATTATCCGAACTCCAAATCTGTAATTATGTGCGATATTACGAAAATTAGTGATTCTCTAAAAATCACACCCTTCATTTTTCAAAATAAATACCTTTTTTGGAAAATCGATTGTTGGGACAAGTTGATTCTTACACAATACTATCTCTTACGTATGTCTACAAAATTTCAATTAAAAATATCGAAAATTGAAAAACTTACGAGCAAAAATGTAATAAAAGTCAATTTAACTGTTTCCTTCCGATTTTGTTTTCCGAATTTTTTGTCAATACCTTAGAAAATTTCTTTTGATTTCCCAATGATGAAACATTATTCAAGGAATGTCAAAATATATTTCTAAAAATTTTCAGCCTTAAATATGGAAAATTCGCGGAGAAATTGATATTTTTTCACGTGGGGTCACTGAGCCCCTAGTGTGCTCTTTACGTTCGAGTTTGGAGGTGTGCTGTTCTAGGGTTAATGCAAGAATAACACAGCGCAAAGTGGAAGTTCGTACTTTGTACATCGTTTACACGAAAATATTGAATAAGAACTAGGTAAAACAAGGTAACAAGTTAAACACTTTCATGGCAATGGCATTTCGTTTTTGAGCTTATATCCAAAGAAGCTTTCCAATTATTTTCTAAAATATGTCGTATTTCTGCCGGCTCTTTACTGTAAATCCTGCAAAAAATGAAATCCCAAATTTAGAGTGTAGAGTCAAAAGATTAATGGACCAAATTGTGAATCCTCAAATTGGAGTCCTAGTTTTCAGGAACTTTGAATTCAAGATGTTACATATCTGTGCAATTTTATTTATTCTTGAATCTGAAATGCACTTTAAGTGAAGTTTTGAATTGGAATATACAAGTAATTGTGAAATTTGAGAAACTTGGAAATTACAATGAGTTTAATATACCAAAAGATATAAAATTTCATCTTTCTATTTAAATAATTAAAGATATATTGAAATTTCAATATCTTTTTTAGAATTTCAACAATTATTTGTCTGATATTTTAAAACCAAATATATGTGTTAATTGTTTCACATAATTTTTTGTGTGTATCAACCTAAAATGCAGTGTAAAAAAAGTTGCGAATTTTAATATACAAGTAATCGCGAAATTTGAGGAATTTGGAAATTACATCGAATTTAATTTAACAAAAAATATGAAATTTCGTATTTCTATTTGAAAAGATAAATCGAAATTTCAATATTTTTCTTGGAACTTCAACAATTATTTGTTTGAAATTTGAAAACTAAATATATGTTTTAAATATATATGTATTAATTGCTTCACTAAATTTTCGATAAAACATTTCTTAGTGCGTCCCCTTTATATTTCAGAAAAGCTGATGCAATGTTAACTTTTAGTATAGCACTCGATTTTTCCTTTTTGTAAAATTCCAATACAATTGATTTCATTTTGAAAAATATATTATTTAGTTATACAGTATTTGCTAATATAATAGTTATTATGTGTAAATTTATGCGCATCTGGATTAAAAACTTAATATGGTACTCTAAAAATCAACTTAAACAGACTTAAAAAAATATTTCTCGCCATGGTTGAAATGCAAATATCGAAAATGTCGATATTTGCAACAAAAATACAAATTATAATTCCCGTGCTGATAAACTTTAATTTGCAAAAATGTAAAGAAAAATGAAAATACATAGGTGGGGCGTATACGTCCCACAGCCTCTGAAAGGATTAAGATTAAGTTGAACAACAATATTTTATGTATATTAGAGAAAGAGGAAAAATTATAATGCGCAATTTTCCACTACCACAGCCTAGCCTTGAAATAGTGTTATCATACAAAATGTAGAAATGTTATAATTGTAGATGCAAAAACTAGATTTTTTTATCTGAACGTGTAACAAGGCAGCTTTTTATGCAGCAGGTATCAATCAAAAGGTGACCTTAAACTTTACAGAGAAAATGTTTAACGATGTTACTTACCTACATTAATCGCCTCTACGTTTTTTTTTCTTTAAATTTTATATTTTCATTCTATTATTAACCTATGCAGTGACGTCAGTTGCTTTCGATAGCTACTGTTGTAGAGGTAGAGGGAATATACGAAAAAATGTAATAGAAGATACTGTGATTTATTCATTCGCTTTATTGACTAAAATCAAACAAACATATTGGAACTGTAAATAAATACAATAATATCACAATAAATGTTAAACATTGTGTGAAGTTATATCCAAACGTAATGTGTTAATCAATTTCAAGGACAATTTTTAATTCTTTTAGCCATGGTTTAAGGGAAATGGCGGAATAAAATATTTGATCTATTATTCATGACTCAGAACTAACTTTGAATAATTTGTTTGATGTTAAAATTTAATTATTATAGCGGTAACATAGTTTCGACAACCCTAAAATTATTCGGAACAACAATGTATTTTTATCATACCTGCATCGAAAGTTCGTATTTCGGCTCTATTATGAAGGACGAAAGTACCACATTGCCTCCCGGTTAAATAAATAAATAAATTAGTGCGCATGCTTCAAATTTTTGGCACATGCGTAAATTCACGTTTCTTTTAAATGTCAAAATATACGTTATAATACAGATTAACCTCAAAATGATTTATTCTGCAATAAAATTAATAGTGTAAAGAAGAATTTGATACATTAATTTTTAACTTCTTGATCGATACAATGAATAAACGCAAGAGAAATATATTTTTGAATGATACCGTAGTATTCTTAATCGATAATAAAATTACGGAGGAAGCAATTTTTGTTGTCATTGATTGTGACTGTGAATTGATTCCCGGTATCTTCAACATTCTGAACATTAAAAACACCAATTTCAAGAGGTCTCAGTGCGCCAAAGACTCCAAATATCAGGATAACCTGTAATTATGGCTAATTTGTTTTGCCGCTTCATCCAAATTTTTTATTATTTCTTCTTCATTCAATTCAGCTCCCGATTCATCAGAACTCATTTTATTTATGTTATTTGAATAATTTATTAAGTTTCACGAATTTATATTTTGGTTTTAATTGCAAATGTAAGTTTATATTAAGGCTATAGGCTAATATGTTTGTAAATTGTTATAAATAAATAAATAAACAACTTGATGCCTAGTTACGTAGTCGAGAAAACTGAACATCAAATTTAAGAAATCGAAGCATGCGCACTAATGATAACCAACCTGATTGAACATCTAACTTTATTATTTACATTTTAATCGAACTTTCGATCCTGGTCTGATAAAAAATCGTATACGCACCACGGGAGGATAATAGGACATCTCAACCCGCGCCTTTGTCAAGGGGGTGACAATATTGCGCGGATAGCAATGTCCTACTTTCCTCCCTAGGTGCGTAATATACTATTTCAAAATTGCGTTAAAATTAAAATCAATAGTTCTTTTTTTCTGAATGTGCAAATAACCATTTTCGTAAATACAGTGTAAAAAATTTGTTGTATAGACACGTGATACCGTAAAAGGTACTCCAGAAAAGTCCACCACCTTTCATAGTGTTGAAAGCGGTATTGCAAAATGGCAATTGAAGTTATAATAAATTTGCTGAATCCGGTCACATACAGTCGGAAAAAGAAATAGTTGCAACAGATCTTAAATGGGAATCTATAGTAATTTCCACCGCAATTAGAGTTGCATCAAGAACATGTTTATATTGATATAACTGTATTACGATCCACGATACTGTAAGATTCAGATTGATATCTCCTTTAAGTATTAATTTGTATCTTAGCAAATGTTGTATTTAAGACCGCCACATTTTCACTGTATTTGTTACTTTTCATCGAAATTTTAAAATGTCCCTTTTTTTTATCAACGGTTACATAAATAAAAAATATATTAGGTTGGGGAAAAAGTAATTTCGGCTTTTCTCATGTTTTTCAATGGGATAAACCGAAATTACTTTTTCCCCAACCTAATATTTTTATCAGGGTTCCAATCAAATTAATGTTTTTATAGTTTTTGAGTTTGTCTCGACAACTAATTCGTGGTCATCTCCAAAACACTAATTTACAATTTTCCTGTTATTAGTAAATTTTATTAAAAATATTTTCTGACATTTCTGTTAAATATGTTACAAAATTCTATTTATTTTGGTGTATTTGAATTCACTGTTCAACATTAATTGTAAGTGAAAATTATAACATTAACAAAATAAATATTTAACGTAATGCTAACAGAGAAATTAGTATTTTTGTTTTAAGATATTTTCTTAAACAATATAATATCTCTTATGTATTAACCTTCAAAAAAGAAAATTAAAAGAAAAAGAAATTTTTGCAAAAAATATCATTAATTTACTTGCACCAAAGATATCGATTTTTTAAATTAATCAAACTTACTTTTGAATATTTTTTTAACATTTATAACCAAATTGAGTAAATATTTACATGCCAGTGTAAGTATTTATTGTAGTCGGTTACAACTAATTAAAAAATATTCAAAAATGATATTAATATAATAACCAATTAAATTTCTAATTTAATGTGTTTATATTTTTCATAAAAATATTTTTCCCTATTTTGAGCAGTTGAAGAACACACATCAATTTTTACAGCACGCAAAAAATGCATTTTCTTTTTTCAGTAGGCACTCAAAGTGTGCTGGGTCAATTTGACCCAGTGTGCTCTTTATGTCCTACACAGGAGGTATGCTCTCAATGGGCTTTGTTAGGGTGTTGCTAGGGTTTTTTGTAAAAGTAAAAGTTATCGCAAATCCTAGTGGATATTGATTTCATATATCCCAAGTTTTTTCCACAAGTGATTGGTTATTTTAATGATACACGGTTTCACTTATGATGTATGTACATCGTTAAGGAAGAATTTTACATAAGGGTTTGGAATTTAGGAAAAAACTTCAAACTTTTCCACTGACATGTAATAAAGGTGTTTTTTACATCATCGGTTGAAGAAGTATCTCGAAACCCAGTAATCAGTCGAATCTGTCTCCAATCGTTTCTCCTCATTTGATTGGGTAACGCAGGTAGGATCGTAGAGTAACATGTCTTATGTGGCCATAAAATATCATCGTACTTCCTAGTCGAACGTAAGATGAGCCTGATTTTGTAAGACATAAAGCGTAAAATCGGAATTAGCTTTGAAATGGAATGTGAAAACACATTTGACACACTCCGTGTTTATTACCTTTTTCGATTCAGTATAACCACCTAAAGAATTTATACTTTCCTTCAGAGTACATTTTTATTTATTATATAAGCATTTGAAACACATACTTAGGCCAGGGTAATACTGCGGTTTCGATTGCCTTGATTTTTTTAACGGTAACACGAATTATCTCTTCAGCCTATGTGGGATAACTTATAGAATGGATGTAGAGTGGGACCTTGCTATAACAATTTCACTTTATTACAATCCCGCTCTAAAAGGCGCAAAATTACCTCCCGATAACAATCTTTCTTGCTCCCACCTCGAAAGTTTGGCGACTAATCGCATTTACAATAAGCCTATAAGACGCGTCAATTGAAATATTATTTGAAACTTTATTTTTCTTGAAGTTGAAAATGTGCATGTGTTGTGTATATCAAATGTATACATATTATGCGTGGATTCAAAATTACATATGGGGCATTCCACGCCAAATCGGACGGTTTGTAAAATTTTGATTTTTGATTTCCTCAATTTTTTAATATTTTTTAGTACCTACCTAAAAACCCTTCCTGGTAAATTTTGAGATTTTTTTGATTACCTGTTCAAAAGATATCAAATTTTCAAAAAAATCGCTCTTTTTTTAGTTTTTTGCTGATAACTTTTTCAATAATGGTCCAAATTTAAACTTTTTTTTTTCAAAATTTTTATTTTTTCATGTACTCTTTAGAAAAAAATATAAAAAAAATTTCGAAAGTATTTTTGAATGAGTTATTTGAGTTTTAAATTTTAAATCTCATTTTCCAAAGTGATTGCATATTTTGATTTTCGTCAAAATTTTTTATAGCAAACTACTATTCATTCCACAACTTTCCAGGCCGGTCCGATCGTGGGACCTCCAAAGCTATTATTTTTTTTCGATTTTTGAAAAATTTTTTCTTTCTATTAATCATTATGAATATCAATTTCCGTTACTGTATACTATTTTTCTAATTATTTTTTAATAATTTCTACAATTTATAATGGTAAAAAGGTGTTTAAAATCAATCAATAGTCGTTAAATCAATTTATAATCAATAAAACAAAAATGTATTTATTTTTGTAATTTTTTGAAAAATCTGACTGGGGTTGAATTTTCGATGTTATTTTTTCTTTAAAAGTTTTTACTATAAAATTGCCAAATATTACCGTAAAATTTTCACCTGAACAGAATTATTTAGATGCAAGGGAAACAATTGGATCTGAGATACAAAACAGCTAAGACAATTGCAGGAACGCACAAAATTCATTCAGTTGTTCCAATGGATAGCGGAAATGTACCAGTTAAAGATTATTCTGATTCAAATGATGCCCGCATATGTAAAATTTTCAAAAAATTACGAAAATAAATAGATATTTTTGTTTTATTGATTATAAATTGATTTAGCGACTATTGATTGATTTTAAACACCTTTTTACCATTACAAATTGTAGAAATTATTAAAAAATAATTAGAAAAATAATATACAGTAACGGAAATTGATATTCATAATGATTAATAGAAAGAAAAAATTTTTCAAAAATCGAAAAAAAATAATAGCTTTGGAGGTCCCACGATCGGACCGGCCTGGAAAGTTGTGGAATGAGTAGTAGTTAGCTATAAAAAATTTTGACGAAAATCAAAATATGCAATCACTTTGCAAAATGAGATTTAAAATTTAAAACTCAAAAATCTTATTCAAAAATACTTTCGAAATTTTTTTTATATTTTTTTCTAAAGAGTACATGAAAAAACAAAAATTTTGAAAAAAAAAAGTTTAAATTTGGACCATTATTGAAAAAGTTATCAGCAAAAAACTAAAAAAAGAGCGATTTTTTTGAAAATTTGATATCTTTTGAACAGGTAATCAAAAAAATCTCAAAATTTACCAGGAAGGGTTTTTGGGTAGGTACTAAAAAATATAAAAAAATTGAGGAAATCAAAAATCAAAATTTTACAAACCGTCCGATTTGGCGTGGAATGCCCCATATATAAAAAAATAAGCATAATTGTAGAAAAATTAGTAACTATTATAAATGTAATGGTTGTTCGTTCTAAAAACCAACTGCAGGTAGACCAACATTTTAGAATTATCTTTTAACCCTATAGGGGAAAACTGTTATAAAATGGATATATTCTAAAAAAAGTTTTTATTTTTTTATTTTTAAGCTAGAAAGTTGTTATTTTTAAACGAACGTCATAAATACAGTAGCACCTCGCCATAACAACTTCACTATATAATTCCTCTCAAAAAGGCGCAGAATTACCTCCGGATAACAATCTTTTCAGCTCCCACCTTAAAGATTTATCGACCAATCAGAATGAACCCATAATTCGCGTCAATTAAAATTTATTTCCCCTCGAACATTTCATAACATAACCTCCAGCTACCAACCTTTGTCTTTCTTGAAGTTAATAACGTGCACATTTAATCTATAATTCGGGAGATATTACCTGTGTTCTTTTTCTGGGAAGAAAACTGAAAATAACTAAGTGGGACGTATACGCCCCACTGCGCCTGAAAGGGTTAACACCGTGTACGTTAGACAACAGTTGCAGTAAATGATCCAAAAAAGAGAAACTGGTGCATGCAAGTTTGTATCAATTGACACACCAAACTTGGCCTTATATAGCAATAGTGTTTATTGTTGGATTACATATATAGGAACATTAATTTCTCAGCGTTAGTGTTTGCAATTCTGTCATTTCCTAAGACCTACGAACTGCGACAAATGATTTACAATTGCGCAGAGTTTTTGCAATTACTTCGACCTCTTTTTGTTCCTAATCTGTACCATTTAAACGCTAAGTCATGAAGTTCCACATCCGGTCATTGATACTGAAAAAACGAAGATAACTGATACGAGAAGTATAATATAAAATAAATAACCTATAAAACGAACGTGTCATACATGGGTAGGGTATTTTATGCCTAACTCGTAAATAAATCATACACTTATTTCCGTGAGCCTATCCTTATATAAAGTGTGAGTATATAGAGAAATGCATTGAGACTTTAGATGCAGGTTTGGTAAATTGCAACGTTTGCACACTGAGCGCAATATTCTCTTTACATCAAAAATCCATTGTGCGTGATTAAACCGCATCATCACTGACAAACCACTGAACCTATTAAGGTCATATTCACACCATATGTTAGTAAGATCGCGAGTAAGGTTATTAGTTATGTTTCATTTCGATAGGTGGCACTGGAGTCTAACTTTTATATTTATGAACCGATTTTGCTCATACTTGCGGGAGATGTTTGTTGGTCGGAACGAATTGGTTTTAGCGTGCTTTGCTAATTTTTGGTTTCTTTTTGATTACCGATTTTTCTATCATTAATTCAGAATAATTGTAAAAAAATAACGATTCAGTGATATTTATTATGAATATGATATTTCGCTTACAAAAAAAAAATACGTAACCAATTATTGATATTAGATTCCTTTATAATTCATTTTTAATATAATATTCATTATTAATACGAAGCAAGAACTATAATTATAAAAATTGGCCCGACAATTTCGAATGAAGAAAACTAATATATTTGAACCATTTTGTACCTAACTACACTAATCCAGGTCGCGGGTTATTCTCCCATGAATCAATTTTTCGCTTAAAAAATGCGGGAAGAAATACGAAATTCTTTTGTTTTAGTATTACAAAACTTGCAACAAAAACATTTTAGTATTTTATAGAGCGATTATTGTTATTATTATTATAGAGTATTAATAATAAGAATAATAATATAGAGCTAGGGTTTGGTATTTTATGCTTGGTTTTACAAGACTAGCAACAAAAATAATTTTAATACCTTTGTCTTGGTATTACAAAACTTCCAATAAAAATAGTTTCAGTAACTTTGTCTTGGTGTTAAAACACTTGCAATGAAATATTTTCAATTAATTTAGATTAATTTTTTAATCCAAAAGCTTGTCCCAGTTTACATTCCACCGCGATAGCCTACGTTTGTTTACTTCATGAAAACAATAATATAAACATTTAGTAATATATCTAATAATATAAACATTTGCCACAAAGTCGCTATGCCAAAAATGGACGAAACCCAAAAGTTTAATTGTTAATATCACGACTTAAGGAAACAAAGCAAATTAAGTCCATTTCTACCGAAACCCGCGAAATAGCAAGATGCAGCGGACTACTCCACTCGCCTTAGGACTTTCGACAGTTCCATCGAGGGGATGATAAAGATACCACTGAACTGTTTACACGAACGAGAAGAATGTGATAAATTCAGCTACTGTCTCTTTTTTGTTATTTTCACCTAAAGAGCATTCGTTAAGCATTTTTCTCAGGGCCATTGGCCGGTTTACCGATCCGGATTAGCGGGTTTCCGAAAGGAAAAGGCATTCTTGGCATAAAGTGTTGTGTTGGGATCTGTGGCTCTCAGCTTTAAGGGGGAAAGGGGACATGCACACACGACGAGTGGCATATGCGAGTCGAACGAACGGTGAGAGTAGACGCGATGTGGCGTGGTAGAGTGCCGGTCGAACGGATCGTGTGTGTCTGTAGAGTCCGTGCTGAAGTTGCAACGTGCAGCACTACTATATTCGCTAGTCAGTATTAGAAGCTTGCACAGTAGGCCAACGGCGCTCGTGGCTGCCTCCCTTTTTTCTGCACTTCTGACCTACCGCAACAATCGCAATAAGTGAAATTGTTATCGGATTTCTTTCGAGCCACGTTTTATCAACGAATTTGTTTATAGTGATTTTCTCAAGTTACTCTTTTTTCGACGATTCCTCGAGTGTACCGATTAAAACGGTCGTTCCTGTCTAACGACATCGCACCAATTGACCCGTCAACGAGTTGACGCTGAGGTGACGAGTGGAAATGTGTAGCTACATTCGCGCGAAAACGTGTAAAGGTCAGGGGCCAATGGTGATAAAGTTTCGACGAAATGGATCAAGGAAGTAAAGAAAAGCGAAGACGAAGAAGAAGCCGTTTCGCAACGATGACGCGCCAACTATAACTTTTAAGTTATTTCGGATGTACATCAGGCAGGAAGATAGTGGGGGTGACGGCAGTTGCCGTCTAATCTCCGTCCGTCAGTGCAACGTCGACGGGGCTTGTGAAATATCGACCCTACAAAAGTTTCACGAAGAGACCAGCGGGATTTCAGGAAACGTCAAGTGCTTCCCACGTGGTAAGACTTCCTCGCCGAGAAGACGTCGCAGCAAAGGGATACCCAGGGCACCACCCCACGGGGCCAAAGCGATAAAAGTCAGCCCGATCGACCCATCCCCTTTACCGAAGTCGTCTTCGCTCGTAGAACCCTCAAGGCCTGCCACGAATGATTGGGAAACTTCGAGAAAGTCGTCAAAGAGCGAGGAGACAGCGTGTCCCAAAGTAGTGAACCGTATAGATTCCACGGCCACTGACGATGCACGCTACGAAACGCGTGGCTGCGGTAGGATTTTAAGGAGAACCGTGTCCGCTCCCGTTAATGAGACAGGCATCGTGGAATCGGCAGACTCGAGATTATCCCGCAAGGAATCGCGACAGTTCGTGAAGAAAACCAAAGAGCCGTCGAACGATGCGTCGTGCGTCGATGGTATTCAGATAAAATGTCGAAGCAAAGTCGAATCACGACCAGGCAGATCTCATGAGTTCGTAACGAAGACAGAACAATTGATCGCGAGGAGAGGAGGCGGTTCTTTGTTCAATCACGTCGATCGGAGACGAGCTTCTTCGTTCGTGGTGGAGAGGAAACGAGTGGCTTATGAGAAAAGGGCTTCGTCCAAGTCGTCCGAGGACCTGTCGCAAATTTGGTTGAGTGAAGTTAGCGCCGATTCCGATGGAATGCGCTGCAGCGCGGTGGCAAGCATAGATGAAAACGACGGTTGTGTTTTGTTGAGGGTTCGGTCGCTCGATGAAAACCCGCAAGTCAATTTAATACCACGTCAAGATGATAGATCAACCAGGAGAGATCGTGAGAGAGCCAGGATCTTAAGGAGACGAAGGATCAATGGAAGATCTGCTTCTGTGCCGAGATTGAATGTGAGTTTCCGAGAGAAATGAGCATTTGCGTTACATTTAGCGTTTCTTTTTGCAATCATGCCCGATCAGACCTCACCCACACAAGAAACAGTAAACGCCAACGTGATATTTAGCCGCGGCTTCGATCGGGTCTTATGAAAGTTCCCTTTGAGTATTTGCGTTGGCGATCGCTAAGAATTTACCTGGCGCGAATTCACTTTGCGCGCCCGTAGGCTGACTCGACTCAAATCGCTCCATAATGTGATCACATGTGACGGTCGTAGGTGTTAATAAGAACCGCGGAGATCTCGGATAGGGTGAGGAATAATGGAGTGACACAATAGGATACCTTGCGAGGTAGTTTGCAAAGAACTTCGCGACCCATCGACCTTGAATTTCTAATGCACTTCTCATACGGAAGGCTACCTGCAAGCAAATCGCAGGTTTTTGATCACTTTTATTATATCACTCGCGATTATTTTGTTTAGAAAGCGAATGCGTTTGACTGGAGAAAGCACAGTCTATTAAATGCTACTTAGCGGTCTGGTTACTCCGGTACCTTTTTTCCTCGCAAGTCACTTACCGCGTGTCACTAGCGTCGGCACGTTCTTTGAAATTCTACACTGTTTGGGATTTTTTTAACCCCATAACGCGCATTCTTTCCAACAAAATCGTTCACAAGAGGTTACTTTGTGTCTCCATGGTACCTCTAAATCGAAGAAAGTGTTCCTGTACAATTCCACGCGTATCAGAAAGCCACCGTATTCTTGCAATTGAAATAATTATAACTGGACGACAATGAGAAAAGAAAAAGTATATTAATTTTTTTGTACAACTTTTATTATAAAAATACATTATTTTAAATATACATTGTAAATTGTACTACTAAATACTTACTAAATTATTTTTTCGAAATCCCTAGTATGTAGTATAAACATACTAGAGATTTGTTAAAAATTTCCATTTGGCGCAAGGTCCAAGGAGCACCGATTGACCGATTTGACTTCGCAATGGCTCATTTTCTCTGGAAGACCATCCTTTATGGAATGAATGTGGGAATTTGGAAAGAAAAAAAAATTACAAAAGTTCTGAATTTTTTAAACCCAAAAACAAAACAAAAACCAAAATTATGTATATATATCTGATAAAAAGTGTTGTAACTTTTTGTTTACTTACTTCTTCCAAAATTCCCACATTCATGCCGTCAAGGGTCTTCCTCCGAATGAAATGAGATCTTGTCGAGGCAAATCGATCAATCGGTGCTCCTCGAACCTTGCGCCAAATGGAAATTTTAAACAAATCTCTAGTATGTTTATACTACATACTAGGGATTTCGAAAAAATAATTTAGTAAGTATTTAGTAGTACAATTTTCAATGTATATTTGAAAAATGTATTTTTATAATAAAAGTTGTAAAAAAAGATTTGTATACTTTTTCTTTTTATAGATGACCTTATACCCCCTTAGTTACATCATTGAAAGCAAAAATAAATAATGATACATGCTTAATCGTTTTTTGGGAACGAATCTAAATTCGATTATTAACCCTTTGAACTCCAATGGCTCCCCCAAGAGGACATTTTACATGTAACAAACAATGCCTTCGGGGTGGAAAGGGTTAAAATCATTCCTAACACCTGCACGCGCGGTCTGCATTTCTTCCTCTGAAATTACAGTCCAGAGAAACGGAAGAAATGTTTCGTACAATAATTATTAAGGAGTAACCATAAATAGTGTCGTGTTTTTAGATTGCATAATTATTAACACAGCACGTCTAACCAGAATTCTTTTGTTTGGCGCCGGTACAACTTTGCTCATGTCACCCATGTGGTGCCACCGGTATTGTCCTACAATTTTTTTGCGGGACACTAACGTGGTGTCACCGGACAGCGTAGTATTAACACGTTGACTCCCATTTCGGTCACCGGTGATCGATACTAAATTGTTCGTTCAGGCCGTGCCAGTTATGACAAATGCAAAAGTGTATACCATCGCGTCCCACGTGGCGCGAATGGGGATTCACGTAAATTTGACGTAGCGTGTTAAGCCGACCCGAAGATAATTGAGAAAAATTCAAGTTAATATTCATCGCGTTACTTTCTGATAGATGGACGTGCATACATAGATAAAAATTAAATTTTAATTTGAATTTATCACAACTTAATTTTGATTTAACACATTGTGGACGGGACACGAGATATCTCGTTTGTCTCGTTAAAATCGGCATGGGTTGTAAAATGGATAGTCAAAAGGAACATTTTCGTCATATTTTGCTACATTACTTTTGAAAAGAAGAGGAATTAACATAACAAATAAATCTTCAAAACAGGGCATCCCCTTATTTGGTGTCACTCGTCCATAGAAATATTTGGATACAGTTTTGGCCATTTATCAAAGTTTCTCAAAAAAAAAACTTAATTTTTATTTTTTTTTATTTTCCAAAGGTCAACTATACGTAAGTGCCATAGAAGTGCTAAAAAGTCAAAATTAAACAGGTTCACATGATCTCTTGTACTTTGGTTCTTACGTATTCTCGTTTCAGAAGGTGCACAAGCATCTCGGCTATGTAGTTTTTACAGTTGATGCATCTCAACGGGTTTTGTTTAAGACGGATCGTAAAAACGATACCGTTTTCGTTTAGTGGCACATAACGACTTAAACGATCGTTCTTTCACTGAACGAATTTGACGAGGGATTCTAATGTTTTTATTAGTAGTATTTCAAAATTGCAACCGACGTATGCATAAATTTAAAAGTCATTGGTTTTTCTCCATCCCGTAAGAGTGTTTCGCAATCTTCCTGTAGGTAGTATTCTTTGATTAATCGATTTAGTCACTTGTTTACAGTCAGAACCAGTTTGAACGAAGCGACGTCACGCGGAAAATTGGGCTAGAGGTTCTGTGTAAATCAAGCGATCAATTAGACCTAGCTTGTTACTTTTTTTTTATTAACGCAAATTAATTCGAGAATAAGATTTGATAGCTGAAGAAATAAAAAAAAAATATGCAGGATATAGCAATTTACGAAATACACGGAATTGTTATTTACAAGAAATTTCTTTCAATTAAAATTAGTAGAGAAAGTCGTTGCGCGAAACTCCTTGCAGAGACGGACTTTCTTCAATTTAGATTCCAAAGCTATTTTTGTTTGTAAATTGTTAAACAATAAATATTGAATTTCTTCCAGTTCCAATATTATAACAAATTCTACATTTGCAAGAAGGTAGTAAAAAATTAATAATAAAATTTTATTACAGTTGTAGTAAATATTGCAATTATTAATATGGTTCATTGCTGTTCAATATCGTTCAATTATTGAGCAGCTATACATTTTCAAGGAACATTCTATGTTTCATGATTGTGTAAATTAAATTTTAATCAAATCAATTTTTCGAAAAAAAATTCTATTTAACAATAAGGATGACGTAAATTGCGTGATTTTTTCTTCCCTCTTTGTATACGTGCTTTAAATTAAATGATGTTTGAAAAAAACAATTTGTACTGACAAATACATTCGAGTATTGTAAAATATGGAAAAAGTTACAGATCTTATAAAGTTCAAACGACGAGTGTAGCGTAAATACAAATATGGTGTATGCTTCCCTTCACCTGAGTATCAAATTCTAACCATCAAGCATTTGGTAATGTAGCGGTTTGTATATACGAAGACACAAAGAAAGTCTACGGTCAGCCTTTCAATTTTGGACTGGTTGAGGCATCTGGTGTGGGATGTTATTTATTTTCATAGCTTTTGCTTTCTAGTTATTAAAAAACTGAGCCTTGGATTTCTAATTTAGAATTTGATTATTCTCCTAATACATTTTTTATATTTAGGAATTATTTTTTTCAATTCCACTCTGTTTTTCAAACAATTGAACCATAGAATTCCAATAATAACACCAGTTAATTTTAACCTTCCTTTTTCTTTTCATAAACTATTGTTACAACACAATTGTTACGGCACAAGGTAAATCTCCGGATTGAGTTCCTTTTTTATTTTTATTTAACTAGAGTAGAAATAATGGTTGCTAATTTTACCTCAAGCAATAGAATTGAAGCTTTCCAGCTTTGAAACTATATATATTTATTTTTATAAAATTAGTAACGTTGATAATAATTAAGATAATAATTAAGGGGAGGTTCTCATCTAGCGACCCAAAAATAACATGATTTTCTCGAATTTTTTTTCCATGGAAGGAAGTAAATAAAGCACTCAAGTTTTTTTTTGTACTTATTAAGTGTGATTTCAAGTATGTTTACAAATTTGTATAGAGTATAATATCGTATAGTTAATTGTTTATTTATTTCTAAAGACTGTTGCCTAAATAAAAGGTACCTAAGCGGGCGGACACTGCAGAGCTTCCAAACATCATCTAAAATCAAAAAATGAAGTTTTTCCATAAAATATATGATATTTACAGGATCTTGAACCTATTCAGCTAAGAAAATGTCAAAAATTAAAAAAATGGAGGACTTTTGAAAAAAAAATTTTTTTTTCGTATACTTTTTGGCTTTTAAAAGTGATATAAAATAAAAAATAATAACAATAGTCAACTGCATTTAGCTTCAGGATCCCTTGAATTTAATAAACTTTAAAATTAAAAAAAAAAAGTAGCGATATATGCAGTAGTTTTTGAGATATCGTGTCGCCCGATTTCAAGAACGTGGTTTCGAGAAA
This sequence comes from Gasteruption jaculator, assembly GCA_949825005.1. Taxonomy (NCBI): domain Eukaryota; kingdom Metazoa; phylum Arthropoda; class Insecta; order Hymenoptera; family Gasteruptiidae; genus Gasteruption; species Gasteruption jaculator. Next base: position 1,800,060 of record OX463763.1, on the reverse strand, counting down.
AACGCGTTTAAAGTTTTGGTACGCGAATTTTTCGAGTAAACGACAAAATAACGTACCTCTCGGCTAATCGGCGATACCAGGGCCATACAATAATCCTTCCTCGACCTCATAAAATCCCATTTGATGACTGGCTTGTTCGAGCTTGACGAGAACCTCCCCTTAAGAAATTAAAAATTACAGTAGCTGCAAATCTTTATAAAAATAATTAGATATTTTATTGGCGCAGCTCTATTCAAGATCTAATATATTATTATATCGTCTAAGCGAAGGAAGAGAAGAATATTAACTTTATGATTATACGTGTACTTTTGATAAAAGTAATTCTGGTAATATGTAACATACGTAAAGGTCTTGAACTTATTATAAGTACACCGTTTCAGTATTAACATTATCTCAATTTCTTCCGGGATGGACATATAATATATATATATATGTAGAGACAAGAAAACATAAAAATGTCATTCATAGAAAATTATACACTAATTATTTTGAGATTACATTATCCAGCTCATGCATAAGTAATTGAAAAAGGGGGAAGATTGAATTACAACGCGTTCATAGATAATGAATATTCGGTAGAGCCGTAGATCTCGGAAGCAGAAGTCGAAGCTGCGTATTTTCTTAAATGACAAGTAAATAATGAGATTCATCTCGCATTGGACTTAAGTTGCAGCAGAAATAGATAAGAAAATATGTTGTTTTCATGTTGGTATGACCTTACTTGAAAATATGTAAGACTCCTTCCGAGGCTAGTTAAGATATTGTGGTAATGAACTATTTATTTCGGATGGAATGTCACTAATTATCCTTAAGGAAGAGAAAATCGCAGGGTGTACTTGTAAAAGCAGGAACTTATGACTGTGAAAACGAGGAAATAGTGAAATTAAATAAAATAGTATTCGCCAGTCGCTGGACTTAATCGTTGCCCTCGAGAGCCACATTTATTACACGCAGAAAAATAATTTTCGAAAATTCGCTGAGAAAATTATAAAGACGCATCCGTGACGTAAATAATAAAATTATATTTGAAAATAATAAAATTACATAAAATTTTCTAAGATAGGTATATTAATTTCTGTATAAAAATAACGAGTGAAATAGTATACGCCAATTTTCATATAAAAAATTGCAGTTAATCATGAACTTCCTATGAATATTTATTACTTTGTTATAGTTTGTTTAATTATCTTATGTCACGGGCGCATGATTGTTATTTTTCGTAACAATTTTCATTATTTTGACGATTTCTTTTTTTCAGTTTGAAAAGTGATAAAGAAAATTTGTGAAATTATATTTATCTCATACGTGATAACTTTGCAGCATTTTCTTGTTAAAAAAACACTTTTTTTAATTTAATTTTATTTTGTTTATTTAACATAACTATTAATAAAGAAAAATTACTCTCTTCATAATAATATTATGTACATTCTTAGTGAAGTAAAATTATGTAATTACATATTTGTAGCTCAAAAGTCTATTCTTTTAATTTCCAATTTCTATATGGAATAAATATTTGGTATTGAATGGTCTAATTTAAAACCAAATATTTATTATAAATTATATAAAAAACCAAATAATTTTAAAAAACGTATTCTATCTAATTTCTTTTAAAATTATAAATTAGTAATTGAATAATGTAAATAATTTTTAATCATTCGAAAGTAGCAATAATTTGTATTACTTTACTTATAATAATGGCATATCAAAATTCGAATGGTGTCTACTAAAAAAAGTCAATTAACCTAATCTACCTGATTTCACGCAACTTTTTCTCGTTAATTTAGCAAATTTATTTCATATAGTAGTATATATAATAATAATATTATTGTACATGGAATAATGATGACACGTCTAATGGTGTTCGAATGGTGTGTATTAAGAAAAATGGGACTAACTTCTATTTGATTATGCACAAATGTTTTATAAATTTAGCAAATTGCTCAATATTTTTGCATTAGCCATAAAGTTTCGAAGTATAATTTATCCCATCATCATCATCATCATCTGCATTATTGATGCTATTCGCAGTTATAAGTGAACGGTGAAATAATGGATTTCCCCTCTAAGCCGTAGTTAGACGCGTTCACTTTATTAGTATGCAGGTGGAGTAATGAAATTACCCCTCTTAACTCAAGGGGTTTTTTAAACTCGTGCTGAAGATGTTTACTATCTAGTCAAGAGATATTTTCATTATATCTGATTGAAATACACCGACTTTCTGGCCGTAGAAATAAAGAACCCGTTTATTGTTACTTCTCAACATTCGGAATTCCAAGTTTAGTTACGGATGAGAAAACTTTGAAATCATGTAGGCATGCAAAAGAGAGATTTTGAGAAAAAGGTGGGGCAGGAATAACATTTTTCCGGATCTTTGAATTATTATTGTAGCTCCTATTATTGGTACTTATAAGGTACACGCGAGTTAATATTTTGTAGAGATATGGGTAAAAATGTTGCAATCGTCATTTTTTCTATTTTAAAATTTGAGTTTTTTTTTTTTTTCATTAGTGACTGTAGATAGATTTTTGGAACTACCATTTTCCATCATGTAGGGCTCAACGTTTTTTAATTTAGTTTCAAAGATATGAAATATACGAATTTTTATTTAAGTTTAAAATTTATCTTATTTAAGTTTAATATTTATTTGCAAAAAAACAGGGAGAAAAACGAAGCTGAAATTTTAACTAATTTTCAATGTGTATTTGACTTGAAATTAGTATATTTGAATATCAATCTAGAAACAGAAGCATATTATTTACAAACTGGAATCTGCGAAGAATAAAAGTTTAAAAAAGATAGGAAATAAAAGATTGGAAAGGATAAGTAGCAAAAGTTCATAAATTTATATTATACTAAACCGGTTTTCAGTTTTCGGCAGATATTAATTTTTTGCTGTTGTAGACTAACAATAAGTTATTTATTCTTTATATTATTTCCTATTTTGCAAACAATTACTTGCTGAAAATTAAATTTTCAAAAAAGTATTGAGAACGATTATTATTCTTCTGAAAGAAAAATTGGTATTAGTTAGTATTAATTCGTTGGTTAATTTTGTGTCAAATATAATGATGAAATTCCTGCGGTGCTATAATTGACCGATTTCAATAATTTGTTAATATGTCGTAGTACTCGAAAAAATAAGAGACACGTATTTTTTTTATGTCATGACATCCACTTGAAAGGGGTGAAAACCACCCCTAAAGTTTTATCCGAAAATCGTTTTTTTTATCATATTTCGGCTTCTAATTAATATTTTTTAATAAAACAAAGTGGAAAATATTTGTCGTAAGAAGTCGAAGATATTAGGTATGTTTATGACCCAAGGGGTTGCAACCCTTATTTTATATTTGAAGAAAAGTAGATTTTTTAAGCTTTTTTTCTTCCGAAAAACCAGGGTATGAACTGAAAAAAATAAAGAAAAGCATTTGCGTTTACTCTATCGAATATTTCAGTTGTAGTGTTTCAGGATTTTTTACGCAACCGCCCCCAAATACCGTAAACTACCCCTTAAAGTAATACATCGCATGTAAATGATGAAAAAAAGTTTTTTTTCTTGAGATTTATTACACGTGGAAACAGAATGTAATTTCCATCAAAAACAATAATTTTATAAATTTTTTGCAATATTGTAGTATAAAAGGGGTGATAAAACTCACTCTCAGAAGGGAACTATTCAATAAAACTCGATATTTATTAATATTTTTTAATGGAACTGATTAAAAATTATTTTAAGGGAAGATTTATCCTTTTTTACGAAGGGATTTTTCACGCAACCGCCCCTAAATACCGTAAACTACCCCTTAAAGTAATACAGCGCCTTTAAAGTGGATGTTAGTACATAAAAAAAAACGTGTTTCTTACTTTTTCGAGTACTAGAACATATCCAAAAATTATTGAAATCGATGAGGTCGGGTTGGAGACCGTCCCTTGTGAGACTCACTGTTCTCTTACCATTAAGTGACAATCATTATTTTCACTTTTAACTATTTTTCTCAATAACTGATCGCAGATGATTGATATCATACAAAAATTAGTAACCCATTTTACATTAAATACACCTTCATGCTTATATTATGTATATTAAGGGGTTACACCACTGTAAATTTGTCAAAAAATCGATTTTTCGTTTATTGGCTTAAAAGTTGCTTTAAACCTTCTAGAATATGTAGCAAAAAGTTTATTACCTGAAACAATTCTTTTTCATTGTAATTTCGAGCCTTTTTCCAAGCGTTTTTTAATGTCTATAACACATTTCAAAACTTTAAACGTGTTTTTCTCGGAACACGATTTTGCAAAACGGCACGCAGCATAACTTCAACAATTTTCATTCCTTTGATTCCAAATTTTAATAATATCCTTAAAACAACATTCTGAAGAGAAATACGTAGTGGATTTTCGATATGTTAATTTGAACATTAGTTATTAACAAAAGATTACCTCTTTTTTTGTGGAAAATGTAATGTTTTCATTTAGATACTCGCCAATCACACAAATTTCAATATTTTTAAAATCCCCTATGTATTTCCCTAGCTATGAACATGTAGAATAAGTGATTTTTTATTCTTTTTTCTAGGTGCAAATTTGCACCAGCTACACTGCGTGCCGCAGAGTGCTTCAAATTCAATAAGCCTCGCAAGAGTGGCTCGGATTCCGCCATTTTGTAATGTTTGTCGATCATAATTTTTGGTTTAATAGTTAAATATATGCTTCATCACCTTATCAAATTTTATTAGTCTATTACTATTCCTTCCATCCAAAAAAAATTCACAAAAAAGTGCTTTTTTCTAGGCTATTACAGTGGTGTAACCCCTTAATAAAAAATGTTGTCTTTTCATCGCGTTTATGAATTTTTCGTAATTGTTTGGCCCCATTTTGTGTATATATTTAAATATATCAAAATGAAGATTGTTCCGTCTTAATTTCCACCAAGTCGTACATTGCCTTCCAGAAAATATGACGTAAATAAGAAACGTAAAAATAGATTAATACCAAGAGTTTGGAAACCTTCTACTTTCTTAGAAAATATAGTCACAAGAATAGACGCTACGTGGTAAAACGTGAACTTGAAAGTTAAGCCGCGCTATTGCTGACATGATATGCATGCAGAAAAATGCGACGCTATCTTAGAGATACCGATACAGCTTCTTTTTCTTAAGGGGGGGGTATGGTTTTGAAGGCAGAAAAAAACAGGTTTTTACAGATTTTTTTTTGGGCGTACGGTGAAAGTACATTTATTTCTGATTGTTGTACATTAAAGAGTAGTAATTGAACTATATTCTGTGAAATATTGGTTCAAAAATATTGAAAATTGACCGAATGGCAGCAATTCTTCGCAGGCGCCTCAGAAGAAATACATTTTGCGGTGCACATCATATCTCAGCACTGGATCATCTGAAATGAAATAACCAAAGTTTTTTCCTTAATTTTTATGTCCCTCTAGGTATCGCTGCCGAGTTTTTCCATTTTTTTTAATTTTTGAACTTTTTACAAGACTTGAAAGTGAAAATACCGATTTTTGGCCTAAATTCATGACTATTGTTGTTAATAATAAGAAAAATAAAATCAAAGACGAAAAAATCTCGCCAGGGTTACCTCATAAATTATGTAAGGAAATACTGTAAAAAATTTGAGAACGATCGGTTGAATAGATTTTCAGATACAGTGTGCACCGACTCAAAAAACATCGACTTGAGAAAAACGCGTTTAAAGTTTTTCGTAGCGAAAAGACCCTGATAAAACTTAGTAAGCTATTTATTTTTTATTTTACTCACATAGAATCATCAATGCCGGGACCATAGAGTATAGAACTTTCGTCAAGAATGTCCAAAGCATCTTTTTTATCAAGTCTGCGGCGAATTCTATCATTTTTAGCGGTTTCAGCTGCTCGCTCATCTGCTCTGTTCATTCGAATATCGTTGGTTCGAAGCGCCCATCCATGACAACTTGGACCAGTACTTATTCGCATCTCTTCTAGGAAGGTTAAATAAGCTTTACAGCCTTCATTGAAAACACAAGCAGCCACTGAAGATGCAAATTCGACGATAATTGCTGAACCACTCTCAACTTTCGGCGCAATCTTCCAAATAAGCTGGTTCAAACTCTCATTATTATTTTGTGTGAATCCGCCAATACATCGCTCTAGGAGAGCATCTTTGCTTAAATCTTCATAAATTGGCTTGATTCCTTGTAAAACATCAGTTGGTAGAGCAGAATATGTGTGTTTGAAATTATTCAGCTTGTTTGAAGCTGCAGCTTTCTGCCATTCACACCATGAGTCTTCTCCGCTAGGGCAGTTTTCGTGTTGTGGTTTTGCATCGGTTGAGGCATAATGATAGTAAGTAGCCCAAATGGCTTTCTTCATTTTGCGAACAACAAAAATATCACAACGAAATAGAGTAAGAAAATACAACACGACTGTTACACTCCGCGTCTGCTTCGAAAATGAAGCAACACCAGGTACCGGGGTACCGTTACAACGACCCTGTCTAAGACCTTTCTGGAAACTGCTTAGGGACAATAACAAAAGAAGATTGGACAATAACAAAAGAAGATTGGAGAATAACAAAAGAAGATTGGACAATAACAAAAGAAGATAACAAAAGAGATTGAGAAACAACTGCCTTCCCGCTGAGCGGTTACAGCTCAGGTAGTCGTTCGAGACACGTCTACTTCCAAAGCTATATCTTTGTGAGTTTTGCTCCGATTGACTTCCTATTAACAGACAACATTCTTGAAATACTATACTTTCATAATATGCAATAAAAAAAAATCACTTTTTTTGAACCCTCAAAACCATACCCCCCCCTTAACTACAACGCTGAAGTTTAATGTTTATCTCCAAACTTAACCCTTATTCGGCACACTTCTCTGGTATAAGGTGCTCGGCACACTGGGATCAGGTGCACCCCAGTGACAAAAACCTTCATAAAAAATGAACTATTGAATATTTTGACACCATTTTTTTGTAGCTTTTTGAAAGGGTGCTTTTTAATTTAGTATAGGTTATATATGCCACAAATTTAAATCAAGTACATTTAAAAAATTAAAATATCGAAAAAAAAGTGAAAAAAAAGTGACTTTATGAAAAAAATTCATAACTTTTAATTGTTGATAGGTGATGTATTAAATCCCCCCCAATGCTACTCATGTATTCAAAATTCTTATATTATAAGCGTGGGGTGCATATGATCCCAGTGTGCCGAATAAGGGTTAATTTAGGTAATGTTAAAACTTAAAAGAACGGATTATTTTATTTCCATGCATGTCATGTTTGCAGACGCATCATTTTACAGATTGCATTTTTGTCATAAGTGCAAGGTCCTCGTAAACCATGTTAATCCTCTCGGTCAGGATCTAAGTAAAATGGCGAAATATAATATTTAATCAATTATTTATGAATTAGGGATGATTTGAAATAATTCAAACCCTTGTGGAACTTTTTTTTTCAAATTTTCTTATTTAACTATAAAATTGAGATGAAACCCAAATAAATTTAATATATAATTACTTCAATACAATTTAAAAGTGTTTAATTAATGAATATAGAGAAAAGCGATTGTTTAATTAATATAATAATTTTCGAGGCCAAATTCATTCGTATCAAAATTTGGCTCTTGAAGGAGTGCTCTTGAATGAAGAAAATATGTTAATTATAAAATTTATTAAATATAATATTAATTGCGATTAAACAAATTTATAGTAATTCTAACTACATTGATTGTTATTTTGACTCCTTTCATGATTAAGTCAACTAGGAATGAAATAATTAGTGCCTTTATTATATTTTCAGTGTAACTGGTCACTTTTCCACGAATTTGTCGATTAAAAATTCTGAAATTATGTTACGTAATACAATTTTAAAATGAAATAAATCAGAAAAAGGAATAATGCACCAGTGTTTAAGTTATTTAAAATTGTCCCTAAGTCAAAAATAATAAATGAAATATACATATCTTATTTCACCGATTCTCTTAAATCATGACAGAAGGGGTTAAAGGTTTAAAATTTTCGGATCAAAATGTTATTTTATGAAAATAGCATACTTGGCACACTGGGGCATTTAAAACCCCATCGATACAAAATTGTATTGTCTTTCTCAACTTAAAGAAAATTATGTGATAATTGTTAAATGTTCTTTTAACAAATAGTTCATTTTTAAAAAATAGAAAACTCAGTATTTTTTTAAAATTTGTATAATTTTCTTACTAAAAAGATTTTTAAACTGCAGCTAACTTAGGCTGGGACGTCTCAGACCCCAGTAGGCGAGCTAAGAGGCAACATCTTATTTAAGCGTAGTGTAACTACTTAAGCTTGTGTGTGTGTTTATCTGCTAAAAATTATTTTTAATTTAAAAGATTATTTTATGAAAATAGCATACTTGGCACATTGGGGCTTTTAAAACCCCGCCCATAAAAAACAGTATTGCGTTGAAGCCATTGAGTTTCTTAAATTAACAAAATTATACGATAAATTAATTCTTAAAATAATTAAATTATATGATAATTGTGAAATTTTGTTTGGACAACTTTGTGCCTTTTATAAAAATAGAAAATTTAGTATTTTTCCAAAATTTGTAAAATTTTCTTGCCAAAAACATTTCTAAACTGCAGCTGACTTAGGCTGGGACGTCTCAGACCCCAGTAGGCCAGCTAAGGGGCAACATCTTATTTAAACGTAATGCAACTACCTTAGCTCGTGCGTCTATCTTTAAAACGTTATTTTATTTCTAATCGAAGTGCAGTACGAGTTCATGAGCTGCATATGTATGATTAAAACAATTTAATTCTTTATTCAAATCAGATAGATATATATATAACACATATAACATATGTACATTCGTAATGCGCCTGAATGAAGATGAAGATGTATTTAGATGATAATGGCGGTTGCAATTGATATATCGTTTTTATCGTTCCTAGTAAAGGTCGCGTGCACGTATGCACCTATCCTCCAACGGTTGTACCGATTGTTCTGCATGTGGGATGCGCCTGGTACGGTTTGAGAGAAAACTCGTTTCTAATATGCCTCTAAGAAATCGTAAAACGAATTTCCGCGATAATACCAGTGGTGCCTTCTACATGGTGTAATAGTATTTTTAACGAGATACGCGCTATATAATTACTGCTGCGAATTGTATTTTTAAAATTATCATATAAAAACAATAATTGTAACAATTAGGCACTTTCAGTATTTGAAATTCAGGTACCCGAGATTGATTCCCCGTAGATCTTTAACTCTTTTAGTTATAATTTAAGGGGGTAAGGTCACCTATAAAAAGAAAAAGTATATTAATTTTTTTTTACAACTTTTATTATAAAAATACATTTTTCAAATATACATTGTAAATTGTACTACTAAATACTTACTAAATTATTTTTTCGAAATCCCTAGTATGTAGTATAAACATACTAGAGATTTGTTAAAAATTTCCATTTGGCGCAAGGTTCAAGGAGCACCAATTGACCGATTTGACTCCGCAATGGCTCATTTTCTCTGGAAGATCATCCTTTATGGAATGAATGTGGGAATTTGGAAAGAAAAAAAAATTACAAAAGTTCTGAATTTTTTAAACCCAAAAACAAAACAAAAACCAAAATTATCTATATATATCTGATAAAAAGTGTTGTAACTTTTTGTTTACTTACTTCTTCCAAAATTCCCACATTCATGCCCTAAAGGGTCTTCCTCCGAATGAAATGAGACCTTGTCGAGGCAAATCGATCAATCGGTGCTGCTCGAACCTTGCGCCAAATGGAAATTTTTAACAAATCTCTAGTATGTTTATACTACATACTAGGGATTTCGAAAAAATAATTTAGTAAGTATTTAGTAGTACAATTTTCAATGTATATTTGAAAAATGTATTTTTATAATAAAAGTTGTAAAAAAAAAAATTGATATACATTTTCTTTTTACAGGTGACCTTACCCCCTTAAGGGAAAAGGGCGATTTACTTTATGACTTATAGACTTAGGACTGTTATATATGACTTAGGGATGATTTGGGACACTTTAACCCCTTGACGTACAATGACGTCTGGGATACGCCATTCATTTTTTGTTTGCTGTTGTAGACTTTGACGTATCTGAGACGCCAAGCTTGCACATGAATTTTCAGTTGAGCCAAATTAAATACATAGTATTTTTCGGACGCATCAAATTCCCTTTTATTTGTAGGTCAAGGGGTTAAAAAAAACCCTGGTGTATTTTTTCTGGATCACTTTTTTAACTATAAAATGCTATAATATGACTCGGAAGGTTTTAACCCTTGCTCGGCCTATGGGAATCATATGCATTTTTTTGGATTTTCTTAAATGAATACTTTTTCAAATAGTGTAGGTTATACATTCAATAAATTAAGTTAAGCATGGTAACGAAATTTAAGCAGCGAAACGAAAATGGAAAAGAAAATTTTGCAAAAAAATGTTTAAACTTTCTTATTTTTTAAACTTTCTTTTTTAGCTGAGTCTTCTACTGACTTAAAATTTATGAAATATGGTCGTGGGGTGCATATGTTCCCTTTGTGTCGAGTAAAGGTTAATGGGTAAATATACGCACAGAAAAAGATATTCTTTGCTCAAGAACGTAATTCTGATAGTTATTCTATCTAATATTATTACCGAATGAACGACAAAATTCCTTAAACAAATCTACCGAATACTTGACGCATTGCAATTGAATGAATTTTATATTTTTCAATTAGGCTAATGTAGTTGAAATCCGTACCATTTCTTTTTAGTGTAAAAAAGTAACGGTTCAAATAATATAAAATGTTATAAGAATCGAAACGTACACTGAAAGAAATGAAACCACTAATTACTTTCAAGGGGTTAGGCCACTCTAGAGGTCGAAAAAATAGACCTTTTTTGGGAATTTTTTTTTAGACAAACTGTAAAATAAATCGCAATTACGAAAAAGGGTGTTTATTATACATATCATGGACTGTATATACTAATTTTTTTGAAGCGATTATGTTCAAAATGGCGGCTGTGCAGCGTTTTTGCGAAGACGCCTCCGTTTTTCCAGGTCAAACTGCCGGAAACGCACCGCCTGTAATTTTTTAATTATAATAAGTCAGTTACTTTTTTTCGATTATATATTAGAGCAGCCATAAAAGTACATATCACTTTTTCCATATATTGATTTTTGACAAAATGGCGCACTTCTGAACAAAATTGCCAAAAAAATCGTCAGAAAATTATTAATAACAAATGAACTATGCAATATAAAAAAAAGTGATATGTACTTTTATGGGTAATGTAATTTTATAAATATATTTAATATTTCAAGTTAATCGGTTGAAAATTGTCTGAGTTCTGTTTCCGGCAATTATGAAAAATGTAGTTTCGAGATAAACGCGTTTGAACTTTTGAGTAGTAGCTCGCAGCGGACCGGGTAGCCGTGTACTAAAATTCGAAAATCGAGTACTTTGAGATTTGTCCCGGTCATAATCTTTTGGGACATCATTTTTAAGATACTAAGAGACCATTTAAGACCAAAAAAAACGATTTTTCGAAAATGCTAGTGACCTAACCCTTTAATTTCTAGTTAACTCAAACATAGAACAAAATAGATAGAATAACGATAAACGTAGTTAAAATTACTAGAAATATATTGTCGATGTCATATTTAACTATACCTAGCCATAGGTAGAGTTACTATTTGTTTCAATAATATATTGTTTAAAATTACTATATTTAAATTACTATACTAGAATTTCTATATTATTTTTTATACACGCATGATATATTATATAATATTATATATTATGAATATATATAAAAAATAATATTACATATTACGTTTCTTGGATTGTTTCACAAACTACAAACTTGAATATTCAAGACTTTTACTTCACGTGTGTATTTACTATACATCTTTTGAAATATTCACACGACTGTACAACCTGTATCTCTGTATGTAAGTGGGTACTTATTAAAACCCACATGAATTCAAATCCTCAAGATCTCACGAGAATCTGAAAGAAAGTATAAGTGAGCTTGAGAATTTCCAATGGAGTGGTCAGCGTAGCATTGTTAAAAGGTGTAAGTTTTTTCTTCATATTGCAGTCGTAATGCAATTCGCACGTGCAGCATCGTCCTGTTGTTTTAGACTTACCCGATTCTTTGTTTTTTCTACAAAGTTTTCTCTGTGTAGATATGGTGATTTAGGTGTTCAATGAGGAGATTTGAATTTATTTACATTTTTTTTAAAGTAAAAAATATATTTCCTACGAGAAGATACCACTAACCGAGTTTGTCAGAACGGTTGTTCTTTAATCCTTACTTATTAATCTTAACATTTGTGCTTCGCGCGAAGGATCATTTTAATTCAACATTATTAACCCTTTGACTGCTAAAGGCGTATATATACGCTTTGACAAGTTCATCAATATATACGAAAGGCGCATATATACGCCTTTAATGACTCACATCTGAATATTGCCGCATACATTGATATTTTCGGGTCGCAGTCAAAGGGTTAATAAGAAAGTACAATAACATTATATTGTGGTTTTGCTCACAGAAAAACATTAATATAATTTGTCCTTTTAAATCTGTTATTGTTTACAATGAAAACTTAAACATTTGAGCTTCGTGTTATTTTGAATTTTTCTAAAATTTTTATTAATATACTATTTTCTAATTTCATAATTATAAAATGGATTTCTGATTTTATTTTATTGATTTTTGTTTGAGAGTTAAATTTATAAAAAATAAAAATCTAACTTGATATTTGTACAATTAATATTTCTTCTTATTTCGACAATTTCTAAATGTTTTCCATTGGTATCTGGTTTGAAAGTTTAATTTATAAAAATAAAATTTTCAAGTTTTTAAAGTCAATGGATAATCTTTGTAATTTACAAAATAGAAAGAGATGTTTATTTCACAAAAGTTAAATTATCGAATAATTTTTTAATAACAATTTTAGAAAAATTCAGAATTACAAAAACTTACATTCTCTAAAAAAAATACCATAAATATTTATTTAAAAAACGAAACATCAGTAACTTACAAAAGAAGTCAATAAAAAGAACGAATAAAAAAATATTTTAAAAACTTATCTAATATAAAATTAGTATATCATCCCGGTTACCCCTAAGCTTATTCCCTTCACTAGAATAATATAGTTGCAATACTGGGGCTTTTAAAACCCCACCGAAAAAAAATTGTGTTACGAGGAAGCTATTGACATTCTTAAAAAAATATATTTAACTTAAAAAAAAATGTACGAATATTATTTTAATAGATAGTGCAAGTTATTTTATGAAAATAAAAAATTTATTATTTTTTACAAAGTATAATTTTCTTAAATTCGAGTTATTAGAAAATTCTTAATTTTGAGTTTGCTGGGACATTTTAGACCCCAGTAGGTCAGCTAAGGAGCAATGTTACGTTATGCTCTGAAATACAAAAAAAAATTATATAATGCTTTGCTTAGAATAATAAAGAATTTATTATTATTAACTGGGTTATTATAAATAGCCATTACTAATATTTAATTAATCCAACAGTCCATGCGATCTAATTGTAAAACTAATATTTTTTGTCAAAGTTATGAACCTATAAGACGGCTTTGGCGAGTAGTACAAGAAGAGAATAAATGTTATGTGCAAAAATAATAGCAACTTTACGCTTCCCTGCGTATCTGGTTTTACACGTTGCGGTTGATAACAGGTATAAGCATTTTGTAATGTGTTAATAATTACAAACGATGGAGTTAACCGCAACGTATGAAGCGTAAATGTATTCTGATATACAGTCAATAACTTCTGCATTTTTTGTGTTTACCATTATAATTGAAGAAAACCGCAGGCTGTGTATGAATCCGTATAGTAAATACGTGGATAATTATGGCCGGAAAAGTGGAAATACGTACTATCGGGAACAGGGAAGTTGGAAGTCGTTTCTGATTGGCCCCAGAGTTTAATTGGCTTTAGAAAGAAATGTAAGAAATATTATGGAAAGGTTACATAAATATTTACTAACATATTTCAAGATATGTTGCTGAAATATTTGCATAATACTTTTTCGAAAGTTTTGTTTTATTTCACTTATTTTTTTGAATTATATTATTTTTTTAATTTCAATAATATTTTGCTACATAATCGTGGAAAGGATTTTTATATATTTCTTGAAAATTTTCTAAAATATCTCTGAAATGTTTTTCAACAGAGTGAGGTGCAGGTTTTTAGTAACATTTTTTGAAATACTGTATAAATTTTTCAGTGTAACATTTTATTGCAATATTTTGATAAATTTCTAAAATATTTACACAATATTTTTGGTATATTTAATTGAAATATTTTTGAAAGTTTTCAACGCAATGCTGTTCCTATTCCTTTCTTTGAATTATTTTATATAAGCATATTGTTGTTACAAGAAGAATATATTTTACAAATACTGAGTAATGAAAACTTCCAAGATACAAATTTTAAATAATTATTATTTTAAAAAATGTTTACCATTTTTATGGTTAAATTTATCTCTACGTTTCAATATTGGTATGAAGTGTCGATTTTTACTGTAATTCCTATCTTTATTCCGTCAAAAATTGTACCTCTTTTATAACGCCTCGTTCTAGAAATTATCTACATATGTGGTTAAACCACGGACTTAAAGGACGGTGCATCTTGCTGCGGGGTTGAAGCCATAGACGGAAGGGTAATACAGCCGTCGGCCATCTTACTACGGTAAACAGGTAGCGGCATCTGTAGTAAACTTTGAACAATAGTCTTTGAAAAAAATTGAAGAAATTTCGGTTACAGAGACACATATTTCGAAAAATGCCCATTTCGTATCGAAGGAGTCGCGGAACTATAATCATATTTTAATAGGAAATGCATATTCATATTGCTATTGTTAATGAATTTTTTCAGATTTTTTGGTTTGGTGCGCCATAGCTAAAAAAAATAAAAACCAATATTGACGTCGAATTACACGTATTAAAATTAAATATTTACATGAAAAGTTTACATTTTCGAGGACGTAATGCTATCCTTATCGAATAGACACAAAAAATGGTTTACATCGTCCAGCATTTTTTTTTTTCAATTTTCAGAAGGCGCCAAAATCGAGCCTCAATAAAAAGGTGTTCCCATAGCGGACAAACAATCTCCGCAACCACTACATCGATTTCGATGAAACTTTGTACGATTCTTTATTAAGGTGTTTTGTATGGTAATTCACCAGATTTTTGGAAAAAAATTTATAATATAAAAATTTACAGGACGCAAACGGTGCAAAAATATGTCGATTTTCGTACAGTGTTTTTCAAATAGCCGCCATTTTTTTTCTATTATCGATTTTTGGCAAACGGCGGTGAATTACCATGTGGCAAACCTTCCTCTTTATAAAGTTTTTTCCTATTTTTGTTTCAAACGTTTCAATCGGAAGATTGTTTGTCCGCCATGGGCACACCTTTTTATTGAGGACTCGACTTTGGCGCCTTCTGATAATTGGAAAAAAAAACGCTGGACGATGTGAACCATTTTTTTCCCATTCTATAAGGATAGAATTATATCCTAGAAAATTTTGTAATTATAATATCTAATGAAGAAGCTGAGAAAAACGTTTTCGAAAATAAGCTTGTTTTTTTCGCTCTTTAGGCTAGACACCTTAAATAGAGCTGTAAATTACGTAAATCGAGAGTTACCGTATCGCTCGTATAAAAATCAATGACAAATGAAAGAGAGCATAGAGACTTTCAATTTTCGCGTGTTTCTTACCCACTCATCTTCCACGTATGGTTCTGGCGTTAAAGTCGACAGTCGTCTTGGAAGAAAACAGAAATGCAAATATAGTACGTGAAATGCTTCGTTTTTCTAACATTGTTTTTCCAATTTCTCTTTCTTGTACTCAATTTCCCCGGAAAATGTACATATTTTGAACTTATTGGGTTCCAGAAACGCTCAAATTCATAGATTTGAGTGTTTTCGTACTATCCGTATAGGTACAATTCACTCTTCTTCACTTTTTTACTCTTCGATACTTTTTTCACTGAAAGAACAACAAGCCAACTATTAGATTGGTGCATAATTAACGACGATTACTGTGGCGTGTATCATGCAAAGTAATCGTCGTTAATTATGTACCAACCTAATACTTATTTTTCGTCAGTCTTCCGATTTTTTTAGAATTGTTATATTAAATAAATTTTTACAATATTATTCTATCCTTTCTGGTATTATTATTTCATTTTACTTTTTATTGATTCCATTTGTAGGTTGTTAATATTTGTTGGTTAATTGATTTCTTTCTTTTTTTATTTTGTGCCATTTTGAAGTTTTCTCAAATTTCTATCGACAAACTGTTCTTTAATTTGAAATTAGCAAAATACATTTTGATTTTGTAAATTTTTAAACGTTTTTCTTTGATTTCTAGTTGAAAATTCAATTGATGAAAATAGGATTTTTAAATTACAATTTAATGAAGAATGTTTAGAAATGTAAAAAGCAAAAGAGAAATTTATTTTACAAATATCCAATTGGAATATAATTTACAAATAAAAATTTCACAAAAATCCAAAACTTCAATTCTTGAAAAATTAAGGAAAGATCCATTTCCAAAAAATTATCCATAACTCAACAAAATGGATAAAAAGAAGAATAGAAAAACGTTTTCAAAAACTTACTAAGTAATACGACAACTCCCAAAAAGATCAGAAGTCTGATGAAAAATATTTATATTTTATTTACAACCTACGATATTTTAAAATTAGAACAAGAAAAGTTAGTTAGCGTGAATTAATCCCACGATAAGTCAGTATTAACTTTATGAAACAAATAGTTATGTACAGTAGAATCTCCGTACAAGATACCACAAGGGACCGGAGGGGAATATGATTCCGGAAAAAGAAGAAACTTACCGTTCCCCCACTCAGCGGCCTGTTACGCCGGAGAGAAATAGATCTCACGGTCTTCGTACAAGATACCATACAAAATAGTTTAAAGATAAACCGATAATGTAGGTTGCTTTCTATTCCATATCCTTTTCCTTCTTTTTTTTTGTCACGTGACTAGAAGTCCGCAAACGAGGAGTTCTCGCAGTGTTGACAAGAAAGAAAAAGAGAAGAAAAGTCATTTTTCCCTTTTGTGCAATTATCTCACGTAAGTAAATCAATTTTAAACATTTGAAACGTATCGAGATAGGCTTGAGTTCATGTCCCCGACAAAAAACTACGTTTACAAGTCCTTGAAAATTCTCTATGAATTTTAAATCAACAAAAAATTAAAATATTATCTTAAATAATTAATAATTTATGATAATAAATTAAAAAAATCGTTATGTGTAAATAATTCTCATTTTTTGTCATTTATTTCCGTGGTATCTTGTATGGAGCGAGCGACTCCAAACATTCAGAGGCGAAGAGGCATTAGGAGTGGGGGTAGTGGTTTTGCGAAGGGGAACCCGTGGTATCTTGTACGAAGAGAATCGAAGGTATCTTGTACGGAGATTCTACTGTACGTGATGGTAGTGTGAAAATCGTTAACTCCACTGATTAAATTTTATTTCACGCACACCTTTGTAGATCGACTGAATGAAATTTCATTAAAATTCGTCGGTGCAGAAATTGCATAAAACAATATTTTCGATACAAGTTGTTCCCCTGGAATTTGAATTACATCGGTCATCGTTTGGAACATCGTTCTTACTGAAAAATAAAAAGACCAATTGTTCTTCCTGCTTCATATTTTCTGAAGCGGTAAAAAGTAAATGACATAAACCGAAAAAAATTATTCAACTGTGTCTTGCAAAAGTATAATGCTTGTGGAACAAATTGAAGTTATATCGACTTCCTCCAAGAGTAATAGCTCTTTTTCCCTATAGTTTTCTGTATATCAGGTTACGTTATTTAATAACCTTCAAGATAGATTTCACATTTTCAAAAACGTCATGTTTAACTGTGGAAATAATTTCATTTGAAATGAGGAAAAAGAAATTATTTCTGCTTTTTGTACATTGGGTAAATTCAAGACGGATAATTAAAGGTAATTATAGGAATTCCACCTGAAAATAAATGCGCCTATTTAAAAAAAAAACACGGCTAATAAGAATTGTTTTTTAATAACTTTTCGTCACTAATTATTTTATTAATATTTTTGTACATAAAATAGGATTGAGACTTCGATCTTTCAATTCTTGCAATTAGTAGACAATAACATCAGTATAGGACGGTACTATGGTGTAAAAATTTGTTGTTTTTAATTTGTTACTTTTTTGAATCAGATAATTGTTAAATATCTATTTTCATTTTAGCGAAAAATAAGATCTCAAAATTCTAGATACAGCACATTAATATTTGGTCCAGGTCTATATAAGATGATTTTGTCATATAATAATAATAATATGACTAAATGTCTAAAAAAACAACAATTTGCTACAACGGTTGACAAAACAAAGTAAGAATAATAAAGGATTATACATCATCAACCAACCAAGGAAAATTGAGAATAATAATAATAGTAATAATAATAGTAATAATAATAATAATAACAATAATAATAATAATAATAATAATAATAATAATAATAATAATAATAATATTAATAATAATAATAATGATAATGACAATGCCATTTACAATGATAATGGTAATAATAATAAATTGTGATAAAAAAAATAGTTTAACGTTTAAAATATTCATTTCGGGAATTATTGTTACAAATAAATCAAAACTGTTGTTTTTTCTAAGCTATTGGAAACTTTTATTTTCCTTAGACTTTTAGTTTACAAGACATTAATTTGTATCAAAATAAATACTACTATTATAGTATTTGAATTTTATTATATTTCATTTTTTTGTATTTTTATCGTTTTTAATACTGAATAATTCATTTATTAACGTTATTGATTAGATTTGATATTTTATTAATAAGTTTTGTTTATTTTATTTCTTTAATATCTAGTGATAAAAAATAGAGATTTTCTATTTTTTTTATGGTTTTAGGGATATGTGATCTACTTCTTAGCCAATATGAGGCCAAAATGAGTTCCTAACTTGCCAC
This sequence comes from Gasteruption jaculator, assembly GCA_949825005.1. Classification (NCBI taxonomy): domain Eukaryota; kingdom Metazoa; phylum Arthropoda; class Insecta; order Hymenoptera; family Gasteruptiidae; genus Gasteruption; species Gasteruption jaculator. The sequence goes on along the minus strand of OX463763.1, from coordinate 1,781,052 downwards.
TTTACTTGAAATTCTGATTTTCCTTATTTTTAATACTTTCCTTGGAAAAAAAGTAACCAGATTTCTAAGGAAGACCCTGTATCGGACCTTCACTTCAAATAATATACTACCAAGGCACATATTTATAAGCTGTTCCTGAAGCAGATCCGAAAATACCCTTCACACTTATGACATAAAGCTACAATTGGACAAAAAATAGTGTAATCTAAAATGGGTTCATTCTAAACAAGCATGTCATTCATTTCCCTGTTGCGTTAGGCGTGAAAGAATCGCCAGATCCTTAGGAGCACGGCAGATTGGCTTGCCTGGTAGTATCTTCTACATTCTACACCAGCATATATGCATATGTAAATGCATGCATATGCGATAGGCCTATAAACGTGTAGAGGTTCGGTGCATACCAAAGGAAGTCCATTTGGTAATGGGATGTTTAATATTTGTTTAATCTGTCGCGCGTGGCAGATCGAAACAGCACCACCGTCAAACAACATTCCATTGGTCTATTTAAAAAGCATTCAATGGCCAACATCGCATACGTATCTACCACCATGTTCAGAACTCATATGTAGGAACTAAGGTTTTTCATTACTATGCAGCAGTCTTGTATTGAGAAAAAATATAATCAAAAATTAAGCAAAAATATAATAAGAATATAATGGCCAAAAATATAGCAAAATCCTAGCAAAACCATAACAAAACCCTAACAAAACTCTAGGTAAATTATATAGCCAAAAAATAATAGCCAAAACTATAGCAAAACCCTAGCAAAAGCTCAGCAAAATCCTAATCAAAATTTAATAGCCAAAAATATAGCAAAACCCTGGCAAAACTCTAACTAAATTGTATAGCCAACAAATATAGCCAAATCTATAGCAAAACACTAGCAAAATCCTAGCAAAACCTCAGCAAAATCCTTGTCAAAATATAATAGCCAAAAAATATATCAAAACACTAGCAAAATCCTAGCAAAACTCTAGCTAAATTATGTAGTCAAAAAATAATAGCCAAAACTATAGCAAAACCCTAGCAAAACCTCAGCGAAATCCTTGTCAAAATATAAAAACCAAAAAATATAGCAAAACTCTGGCAAAATCCTGGCAAAACCGTAGCCAAAAATTTACCATGTTTTTATCACACAGTCAGATGCCGTGGAACTTCAAAGAGGTTTTATAGTTATTTCGAAAAATACTAGAAACAATAAAGGTGAACACGTTAATTGCCATGTCAGTCACCGGTGACCGACATTGAACTTTCGGTTCAGGCCGCACCGATTATGACAAATGCAATACTTACATACCGTTGCGACCCACGGGGCGTGAATAAGGAGTTACGTAAATTTGGCGTGCCCCTTAACGTGGTAATTTTGGAACTATTTGCATAGTGCATCAAATTACACGTTTTTTGATTCAACTGAACCTGTATCGATAAAGAAAAAATATCGTGCAAAATTTGATAGTGATTCCATATTTTGTATATTGGGTTAGTTTATGACATACTCGACTTCTGAACCTTTTGACATCAAATCTTTTGTCAGCTGGAAACATTTGAATTTTATTTTTCAAGTCTTTTTACATCAGTGACACTCACTTCCGGTTGAATTACATATTTTCCATGCTAAGTTTAATTGTGACACAACATACGAAAAATATTTAGAAACGTAAAGGCGAGTTTCCATTGCCCGCGGGCTTGAGGCGAATACCCATTGTACCGCGGCCAATAACAGCGGTCGGTGAGCGTGGTTTATTTTGACAAAAGGTGAACTTTTCGGTTCCGACTTGTCAAGATGTTTAAAAGTCGAGTGTCCTTATCTTTAGCCTTTTCAAAAGTTCTTCACATTATTGACAGACGAATTTTCCATTATTTTGTTTTTTTTAGAAATTTGACCTTCTCCAAATCTTCTGTTCTTGTGAAATTGTAATTTTCCAAAAATTATGTATTAAGTGAAATTCATCGAAAAATCCGTACTTTCAAAAGTGTAGCGAAAGAAATGGATTTTTCCATTATTTTTTTTTTATTTTTAAGAAATTTTATCTTCTCCAAATCTTCTGTACTTGTGAAATTGTAATTTTCCAAAAATTGGAATTCATCGAAAAATCCGTACTTTCAAAACTGTAGCGAAAGAAATTGACATTTCTCAAGTGAAAAAGAGGAAAGCGTTCAGTGGATTTAGGACTATGAAAGTGGAGGAAAGTTGCATGAAATATGTGTTGAAATTGGACTCTGACTTCTATTAGCACGAACGATTTCAGTGGATCGTTTTGCCTACCTCTGTTTTAACTGAAAGTTTAATTTCCCCTTTATGAGTAATAGCAGCGTCGGTTTCATGATGTTTTAAATACGATTTTCAGATTTTTAAGCATTTTTTTTGTCCCTCCGCTTTTGAATTTAACGTTTTTCAAAATTTACCCTGATAATCATAACCCATGTGTGCCATAACAGGATCAAAATGTCCTATATTGGCACTCATGGATTCGATCGAAACATTACAATTGCAATTTTGATAGAAAATCCACATGGTACATAATAATTTTTGCACAACACTACTTTATTTATGTTAGCATGTAATGGACTATTTGTTATACATACAATTGCAGTTGAATTTGAACCCTAATTTTCTTTCTTAACATAATCATATTAAATCAAATAAAATTCTTAAGATAATAAGGTAATGGTCCCTATTTGTTTGTCTGTCCCAATTAATGTGTCTCTATATTAAAATTAAGTCATAGAGAGAAACGAGTAAAAATAATAAACAGAATATTTTTTTATTAAACGGAAAATACTGATATAGTTGTGTAAAAAATATTTTACATTTTTAAATTGTCATTATTGATGATGATTGTTTTATTGATTTTTTTCTACAATTCATAATCGTGATTTTGACAAATTTATCGAACTTTTCTGTTCAAAATGTTAAGAAATTGTTATGGTTTATAAGTATATAAAATTAATAATAATTGATTTACAGCAACTAAAATGTACAGACCCACCAACTGGGGAAACATTAACGCATTGACTGCCACGTAAAATTTAGGTGACTCCCTATTCACGCCGCGTGGGTCGTAACGGTATACGCTATTGCATTTATTATAACCAGCGCGGCCTGTACGGAAAGTTTGGTGTCGGTTACTGGTAACCAACATGGCAGTCAAAGTGTTAATATATTCAATGAACTTATGTCTTTAATTATAATCAAGACTCAATAAAATATAAGAGTTAATATTTTTTGCTGTTTAAAATTGCATTTCTAAAAGAAAAGCTTAAGAATTCATTATAAATTTTGAACACACGAAATTCGTGACAGAAAACCACATTTATCACTAAAACAATTAGAAGATAAATAAATCATTAAATAAGTCCTTTATATTTTTTTTTTGGTAATTGTTAATTTCGACTTTCGTACTAGTATATACTATTTTGGATCAAAAGATCAAAGAATTCATATTCTGCCGTGGCATCTGAAAACAGACACAATCAAATGTCATGTATACATTAAGCTGCGGGTAAAAATGGTAACTGAATTTGCAAAACAGTAATGTGATCTTTGAAAACACGATTTATGTCAGTATATGAATTAATAATACCGAGCATTGGAATTTAAAGTGTTCGGCTTCAACAATATTATAATAGGATCGCGTTGCTATTCGATAATATCTTTGATTGGCCTTGTGGTTATTGTTGATCCAGTAACATCTATTATATAGCAGATAAACATTGCAGAAACATTCACCGCGGTATACAAATATTTACTTCGACCTACCACACTCCATAAATTTATTGCACTACACTGTAAAAAAAAATTAGAATTTGAATCTACAACTAATTGTGGAATTTGAGAAACTTTCAAATTAAAACAAATTTAATGGAAAAAAAAAAATATTGAAATTCATATTTCAATTTGAATTCTTAAAGATATGTTGAAATTTCTATACCTGGTATTTTATATGGATTCGTATAAAATTGTCATATCAATTCGGGGAATTTCGGGAGATTCTAGGTATTTTATTTTGATTTTTATTGAAAATTCAGTGAAGATTTTGACATTTTTCCTAATAACGCGCATAAAATTCAATTTTACGTACTGGCTTGCCTGCGTAAAATACCTAATTATAGTACTCATTTAGTTAGCGTGCGTAGAATCACAGTTACGCAAAAGTAGAATAAGCAATTCGAGTGTAAGGCCATTATCGCACTCGTCTCGTTTGGCGCCTTGAGATCACTGGGGCGACAAACACGACTCGTGCGATAATCACCTATTTTACGCCCTCGGTGCGTAATATACCATTATATCGATGAGATTGAAAATTACCACCTCACAGCTTCTGGATTTTCGAAACTATTTTTTTATTTCAATTCAACTGGTATCAATGTATGTGTTAATTGCTTCACATATTTCTCCATGAAATTTCATATAAACATTTTTTACAATGAATTTAAAGATTACAAATCGACATTTCATATGCAATAACAAAAAAAAATCACAAATGTGGGAAAAACTGAAAATAAATAATTAGAGTTATTTATATATTAATAACAATTTAATCTCTTGAAAGAAAAATAGACTTCATTGTTTAAATTAAAAACAGATTAAATGCAACATAAGTTATAATAAAATGCAATATATTAAAAAATGTTTAATTAACTGTTATTGGGTTGGCAAATAAGTTCGTTCGGTTTTTAACAGTGAAATAAATCACAAAAACCGAACGAACTTATTTGCCAACCCAATAGTTTGACTTTTCAACAGCAAATATAAATATTAATTGTTTTACATACTTTTTTATGACATTTCGTACAAATATATTTCACAGTGTATTTTTTTTAAAATAAAAACAGTACGCATTATTGGTGTGAATGCAGATATGAGAAGATCTAGTTATTATTTATGAGTAAAAATATCCGCTATGGTTATAAACGTATAAAATGAGTTAGAGTTTATGTCAAATACTTATAGTCAGGTGTAACAATATTTTCCTTGTGTATCCGCAATGTTCCGAGAAAAGGTAAAAAGTAATAGAATTTTCAATAGTAGCTATGTATACGTATATTCTATATATATATATGTTATCGCGGTAAAAAACGCTGCAAAGTAAGAATGCAATTACGTTTTTCTTGTAAAAAAGCGGAAAGATAATAACTCAGTTATTAGCATTCGCAGTTCTTACACTTTGGAGTTATTTTGAAAAACAAAGTGTTTCCGCACTTCACGCATTTCAAACTTGAGGATATAACTAACAAAAACGGATTTGCAAGCCTTTGCGCTATTTATTTATTTTGCATAAAAAGAAAATTTATTCGAGAATTGATGATCATGCGGGATTAAAAATACATACGCGGCTTATCAGCTGATGGAAACGAACAATATATTTTTATCGCTAGGGTTTTTCTAAGGTATCATTATACTTTGGTATTAGAAATCAGTGGTTCCCAAACTTTTTTGTCCTACCGCCCCCTTTCCAGAGAAAATATTACTTAGCGCCCCCTGGAAATAAATTTTTTAATAATTTTACAGTTATTCATCGCCCCCCAAATGCACCTGTAGCCATCACTGCCCCCCTGAATCGCTGCAGCACCCACCAGGGGGCGGTGGCGCCCACTTTGGGAATCATTGTTATAAATAATAATAATAATTAAATTAATGATTTTGATTTAAGGAGGTTCTTGCACAAATATTTATGAACTCAGCTATAATATTTTCAATAGTTCAAGCTATGCCCAATCTTATGGTATTTTTACCTTATGGTGTTTCCGTGTAAAATTTGATGAAATTAAATCTTGAAATTGTTACTTTTTTACATGTACTCTTATGGGACTGCATGAAAAAATTATATTTCTGAAGCGTGAACAAATTTTTGAACAATATAAAATATATAAATTTAAAGATAAAAGCTTCCTCTTTCAGATTACATTTTGTAAATAATTTGCAACCGTGGAAAATTTTGAGATATTATATGTTAAAGTGAGTAAACTTTGATTACATCCGGTTATCTGTATGGAAGCCATGTTTTTCATATAACGCGACTGCGCAAGAGAAGCGCGCACGTCTATGCGTCTATGACTGGGCATTCTCGTAAACCTGGACCGGAAATATACTTTTCGGTTACTTACGGGTTAATCAAGTTATAGTCTATTTATTTTAATAAAAAGTAGACAATTCGCACAACAAATGTAATCTTTACACTAGAATTATTTATTGAAAATCATTTTCAATGTTTAAACATAAAATACATACATAAATATTTGCATTCATTTTTTTGTAACATTTGGATTCAGTTGTACTCGCAAGAGCCTCCTTAAAACTAGATTGAGATTTCTTCGGATCTGTTCGTGATGTTTGTTCGTTTTTTTAGAGATGTTTGTAAATTAGGGTAAACTGCCCAGTAATTGACCGCGTGCCAGTGAATGACCGTTACATAAACACATAAATTGCAAGCTTTGAAATAAGTAAATGTTTAAAATCTGGTTTATTTAGAACTTCGATCTTCCATATTTTCGCACAAGTGTCATAAACAAATAGTAAAAAATAACATTTCTTTTTAAAAATATTCCACAAGTATTCGGTTATCTATTGGGCCTATACACGCGTTGCACTTTACAGTTAATTTAAAAGTAATCGGGGTAACAAAAAGTATGTATTTTTACATATATGAAAACAAAAATTAATTTTCTGTGCAACTTCAATAGTTGTTTCATTATTATTAATCAATTTATTTAAATATAATCCCAATGTAAACTCAACAATTCGGTCATTCACTGGTTGGTTTATCCTTTATTTAATTTCTTTCACTCAACATGATATAATTTAGGAGATTAATGTAATAGTAACAAATGAAGTCGTTACATAAAAGAAACACTTCCAACGTGTTACCGAAGAGCTTTTTTACGCTTTGCTAATTCGCTACAACAACCAAAGGTCTTCTATTATTGAGTTTACTCTAACTTTAGCCAAACCTGAGTTTCTTGCAAGCAATTTTCAAATTCCTGCTTTCAGTGTTGATCAAGGGGAGGTTCTCATCTAGCGACCCAAAAATAACATGATTTTCTCGAATTTTTTTTCCATGGAAGGAAGTAAATAAAGCACTCAAGTTTTTTTGTACTTATTAAGTGTGATTTCAAGTATGTTTACAAATTTTTATAGAGTATAATATCGTGTAGTTAATTGTTTATTCATTTCTAAAGAATGTTGCCTAAATAAAAGGTACCTAAGCGGGCGACACTGCAGAGCTTCCAAACATCATCTAAAATCAAAAAATGAAGTTTTTTCATAAAATATATGATATTTACAGGATCTTGAACCTATTCAGCTAAGAAAATGTCAAAAATTTAAAAAATGGTGGACTTTTGAAAAAAAAAAATTTTTTTTCGTATACTATTTGGCTTTTAAAAGTGATATAAAATAAAAAATAATAACAATAGTCATCTGCATTTAGGTTCAGGATCCCTTAAATTTAATAATCTTTAAAATAAAAAAAGAGTAGCGATATATGCAGTAGTTTTTGAGATATCGTGTCGCCCGATTTCCAAAACATGATTTCGAGAAAAACGCGTTTAAAGTTTTGGTACGCGAATTTTTCGACTAAACGATAAAATAACGTACCTCTCGGCTAATCGGCGATACCAGGGCCATACATAAACAATTACATACATACATACCATACATACATAATTTGACTGGCTTGACGAGCTTGATGAGAACCTCCCCTTAATAAAAAGAAATACTCCTGTTAATTTTCAATTAAAAAAATATAAGTAAATACTTTTCATTTAATATTAAATTATCTGATGAAAGTAAATTTTTTAAAAATTTCATAATTTCTATAATTTCTTTATTATTCGCCTTTTACAGTTTAAACAAAAAAATGTTTAAAAATCTTTTTTCAAGGTATTTTGCATCCTTAACCGTTTGACAGAAAAATAAAACGGAATGTACGTGAAATTAATAACGACCCGGAAATTAATGAATGGTATTAATATTTTATTAAAGCAATTTTTATAAAAAATTGCAGTAATAAAATATTAATACGATTAATAAAATTGCATAAATTAGATCTTCAGGAATTCAAATAGCGCTAATTAGCAACTAAAAACTATAAAACAGATTAGAAATGTGAAAGAAAAAACTGAAAATAGCTGAGCTCCTGAAAGGGGTAAACCGTAGTTTCAACGGGAGATACCGTAGCACCGTGGAAAAGTTTTTGCTTCATAAGTAATTCATGACACGTATATAAGACCACGACATCACCCGAATTTCTTCTAAAAATGCCAGGCAGGAAAGAAGAATTCCTTGAATCAAACAATAGATTTTCTTGTAACAAATGTAGAATATGTTTTGAGGACAGTTCATTGAAACCAAAGACGATTTATCTGGATTTGTAAAGCTTCTTTGAATCAATAAATCTTGCATTAAAAGCGGCAGATGGTTCATTTGCATGTATCTTAGAAGTTCATGGACTCCATTTAAAAGTATAAATTTAATAGGATCAACGACATGTGTTCAAATAAATAAAAGGCTCATTCGACCAATTACGCTTTTACCGAATCAGCATACATTCGTCCATTAAATCAGTTTTATAATTTTATAACGTGTTTTTTACTAGAAAAAACTCAATTATTATAATGCTCAATTTTAAGAGGTTTTTTTCTTTGCAGATAAATAACATTTGTGTTTTTAACTCGGTTTACAAATTTCAAAAAAAGAAATTGAAAGCCATTTCGTATTTTTTCGAAACTTTAATAAATGATTGTAACTGAAAATCTTTTTTTAATTCTGTTTTTAACACCCTATATTAAAAATTGTTTGAAGTGATAAGATACAGAAGCAATAAAAGTTAACCAATGAGGGTAGTTTTTAGCTTTTATTATTTTCGAAAATTTTTATTAAATATTCCATATAACATTTTTATTAAATTTTAGTACTAAAGTTATTTGTTATTACATTTTTCTAATTTTCTATACTATCAAATTTTAACACTAAATTGATTTAATATATTAAATATTTAGGTGTTATTTTTTGGATCAACTTTTTATTACTAATGAAATAAATTAATTAATTGAGACTATTCCGATGGAATGTAGTCTGGGTCGAGATTTCTTTATTATTAAAATTTATTTATTATTAAATTCGTCTGAATTTCTGTACCAATCAATTGTAATACTAAATTTACTTATTATTACATTTTTCTAAATTTCTATAGTATTAAATTTTAATACCAAATTTTTTTTTAAAATGCTTATTTGCAACTAATAATAATATTCATACAAAACACATTTGCACAAAGAAAATTATTCCAACCTCGTAACGGTTCGCTTTCTTTATTCAACTTTTCATAGAAAACAAAATTCACCCTCTTCTTCGACGTCCATTAAGAATCTTTTCCCTTGTAACACTTTCCCATAGATGGACATGCAAAAACATGAAATGTTGTGAAAAGTGCTGTTCTTACATGGAATGCAGTACGGCGTATGTAGCAATATGCAAAATAGAGAACGGTTACTGCTTGCTTTCGAAGTGCTAATAGAGCCACTCTATGTCGATAAGAAAGGATATGTTCGAATAGTTCCATTTTCTTTGTGTATGTAATTCTAAAATAGAAAATAACTGTATCTTTTGCTACAATTTCTTGCACTTTACGGAAGATCAAATACATGAGAATTATCTGCGAGGTTTGCATACTTTAAGGGGCTGTACACACCTAACGATGTAAAAAAAAGGCCTTTTTCTCGATTCTTATTAGAAATGTAATGCATGTAATTACTCCTAGTTTTCTCCAGTTTAAAGATCATTGTTACAATAAATATGAATCTAAATAATAAAGTTGACCCTCCACTGGAGCACTGGGTTACCTACACCTAGGCTATACTTTTTACCTCACGAGTAATATTTTTCGTTGTTGTTACATTTTCACGAATATTTTTAATTCCTCGACTTTCGAAATTCTATACGTTATATAAAAAAATACGCATGATTGAAAACGTGGAGTGAGGAATACCCATGTGCTCCAGAAATAGAGAAATTATAATCACTTATTTGACGCTGTGGGACAAGTCCACTAAACCATAAATACGAAAGTACAATACGATAACATATCAATCTCATGAATGGAAAAAATAGAATCTTCTATATAAATTAACAAATTAAATTCAAAGTAAAGCAAAATGCAAATTAATAAAACAGAGTAATTTTTTGTAGAACAACTACTTGTAGTTGAACAATTGAACTATTTAACAATTGAATAATTACTTGTAAAACATCTTCACGATGTACGGTTAAAATAATTGAGTCATTTTCAATTTTTTACAAACTAAGATATGAAATTGTAATAATTATTCAATTCAGTGTTCTGAAGTTGTCGAAACGTCAGCATAATATTGAAATAAATCATTTTAAGACCGAAAGACTGAGGAAAGAATGTATATTTATTTAAAACTGATTGTGAGCAATAATAAGATACACTTTTTACAAGAAGGTGTAACGCCAAAGACAATATTTTCCCCATTTTTGAGTATTTTTATTAGAAATTTATTTTGACAAATATTGTAACAATATATTTTAAAGTAATGAAACCTAGAATTAATGAAGAAAATTGCGTTCTTAAAAAAATTCGAACAGAAGACGTAATTTTTACATTACTAAGTGTACACTGAACAAAAATTATAGTAATATGGTTTTTGAATTGAAAAATTCAAATTCCACAAAAAAAACGAAAAAAAAGCTTATCTAGCTTGGCTTATGTTGTAAAAAAAAGCTTATGTCGATAGGTGGCATGAAAAAAACCACAATCCCCATACAAGCACTGGACAAAAAAATTCTCGCCATGCTTGTCCGGGATTAGAACTCGGCTTTCTCACATGGGAACCGAGGATCCGATCCATTGAACCACACTGCAGTTCTATCTTATCGCGTTACCTAATTTATCTTGTTCCCTTTCTAATTATGCAAATAACAAAGCCCGTAGCATTCCTGAATTTGACGATCAACTCTATCCCATTTTCCTTTCTGCTGCTGTTACATTTGAATGTGTTTGTTACGTAAATGGCAAGTGCAACGTTCAATTAATCATCCGAGACTCTAGAAACGTGACTCAAATTAAGTAAACGTCAATCTAACACAATTTAACTCATTGTACTTAAGGTGTAAGCACGGCTTCCTTGTGCACATTTAAGGTATCTGACCTGAATTATTACGTTTTCCTACTTTCTGACTTCCGAGGAAAGCGTTATTACGAAGTGGCACATGTTAGTTGTATTACACTAATATGTTGCATCTGCAAATTGGATTAGAATCATGGTGGGCATGTTAATTACGCAGATTTTGTTAACAATATATTCTGTACCTAGTTCATTTATACCTTTTTTCTTCGTTCCCTAAGATTTTGCCATAATAAATTTTTATTTAAATCATTATAGGATCTTGCTAGGGTTTTGCTAGGGTTCTCTAGGGTTTTTGCTAGGGTTTTGCTAGGATTTTGCTAGGGTTTTGCTATCCTTTTTGATTTTTAGGATTTTCAATAAACGAGAATTAAATAGACACTACTTTCGTTTTATTTGATAATAATACACTAATTATATTCATAACCAGGTTCGTATCTAATTGAATATAAATTTGACAGACTTCAAAGAGAAAAAAAGAATCATAGAACAAACGGTGTATTAGATTGATGAAATTCAGATTAATCAAACATAATCATCCAATAGTATTAGAGATTTCTATAAATTTCTATAAATTGTAAAAAAAATCATATATTTCTATATATCATAATTTAATTTTATACTAATAAAATTGTATTTATTGTAACTATAATATGAAAATAATCATGAATCAAAAAAATTACTTATAAAAATTAAATGTTACAATAGGTTGAATTTTTACTAATGTTCTATTCTATTGATCAATACAAATTTAATATAGCCTATTTATAGTTATTTAGTAATATACTGTGGCTGTAAAATATAATATCAGTTTACATTTCATATGGTACAATAATATATATTGTAGAAATTCTTGTTTTATTTTATATAATGAATTGCTTGTCCACATATATAACAAATCTTATTTTATGTATAAAAAAACACAATAATTATCATAATTATAATAAATACCATTTATCTCGATAACAAAACAATAATAACATTACAAGCGACTTACTGAAGCATATATACTTACAAGAATTATTTATAATTGGGCTTACTCTAGAAAACAAAAGTATTCGTTAATATATAATTTAATATAGACCAATAAAGAATTTTTCACCAGATAGTCTAATCTTCTATATATACAAAAAAGAGTTGTTAATCTTTGTCTCCAATGGACTCGAAAACCGCTCGGGCCATTGAGTTCAAATTTATGGACGATGTTCGAGGCATCACTGGGAATGTTTCTAGAGTAGTTTGAGCAATGGTGCGTGGGTATAAATATGAGTTGTTAATTTATGTCGCCTGTAAACTCGAATATCGTTCGAGCGATTCAGCTCCACTGTTCGAGGCAAATTACCTTGAGGATCGAATATTTTCTGTTAAATTTGAACAAATTTGTTGTCTAATATATGATATCCAAAGTTCCAGAGTGGAATCATGGTCGATGAAATTTTATAATTTAAAATATCTGCCTCGAGATTCCCGGCGCAACTTCCGGAGGAAGTTGATCAATTACAAGCAATTCTGGTCCTTTTGGCGTAGATTGCATTAAAAAAGCTTTATCAGTTTTCGAGAACGATTGTCCGTAAGAAATAAAAAAAAATTTCAAAATCTCCAGAACGGCCTAGCCGATATCAATGAAATTTTTACTACGCACGCGGCACAACAAGACTTACCAACCGTATAAATTTCACCGAAATCGGATTAGCCGTTTTGGAGTTACAAGCTTTCAAAAATGACACGGCCGTTGGACGCGGCTACAGACATCGATGATATCGATGAACATATTTTTTATTTGTTCAATTTTAATAAATTTCTTATTTAACATAATATCTACACTTTGAGAGTGGGGCTTCGATCGATAAAAATTTTGTAATTGAAAAAATCAATTGGTACCCGTTAATGATTTTAAAAAAATCATCGTATTCCATAATGAATGTATAAAAATATCGAAGAGTAGATAAACAGATTACATATGGATCAAAATTTAAATTCTTTACACTCTTAGCACGGGCGAAGCCGTGCCGGGGAAAAGCTAGTATATTAATATAAGATTATCTAATAGATTATCTAATGGCTATCGGCGCAGATTTTTGAAAAATTAATTTATTTCAAAATGGCGACACTCAAACTCAAAACTTGAGTTTCGAGTGACTTCAGTATCACGACCCTTATCATTCAGACACCTGTTACTCAAGGTATTAACCAACAAATAGTTATAATAAAAGTATTGTGTTAATTGCTGTACGAGAAATTAGAAGAAATTGACCGACAGCATGAAATCTCAATTTCAAACAATTGGTCTCGCAATCGTAAGAGCCAATGAATGTTCCTCGCAATACTTCAGGCTCATCGAGCGGTCGTATGATAAGAGTTATACGCCTCACGATATGTACTATTTCCGGCCTGATTTACCTGTACGTACGTACGTAAAAGAAACCCGATTAGATCACTCTTTCACGTGTACCAGATCATAAGTGTACCATAGTATGTGGAAGAAGAGAAAGCAGGGAAACATTCAATCATCGATACCTGATTTAGACACGTATAATTCCAACATAAACTTACGTTATAATGCTATGCATAGTGGTAAATTGATTTGAAGGTGCTAGTAAAAATTGCTTATGTGAAGTAATAAAGGGGTATCACTTCAGTAGAATTTACAGGGAAACGGGGTCGAAAGTGAAATGGTCTAGGAAAAAACTTATACAGTCAAAGCTGTTTTTGTGCGGTCTTTTTTTATGCGTTTTTCTTTCGTGCGATTTTTTTTTCTCGATATTCACACACCGCGCAAAAAAATATCACACAAAGGAAAAACGCAAGCACATAAAAAAAGAAAGCACAAAAACAGGCTTGACTGTATTAAACTAAAAATAAATTGTCAAATCGTGGGTGGTGAATAAAAGATCTAGTAATTTTAACTGTACCTCCTTACCGTGCGCGAAGTCATATATGACTTTCGAGGTTTCTAAATTCTTTTACAGCTTAATAAAAAATGAAATATATTACAAAAGAAAAATTTGAATCAGGAAAAGTATTTCTTCGTTAAATGGAGAAATTTTTTTTGTCTATAACGAGCGTCATTTATCGAATAAATTGTTTGGAAAAAATAATGTTTATTGTATATCATTAATAATAATTCTATATTTTAGGGTAAGGAAATAAGACAAAATTGAAAATTCATTGCAATTGTAAACAGTTTTACAATTATTGGGACTACACTGGACCTTTTGACAAATTAGGACCGGAAACGCTCGAAACTTTTGACAAAAAGGAACTACACCCACAAGCCGGTGTCATTGGTTAGGGCATTATATGTATATTTCAACAGACTTTTGAAGCTATTGTTAATTTTAATATTGAAACATTTTGAAATAGTGTTGTTGTTATTCTTTATTTAAATCTAAGGAAAAAATGTTATTTGTTCTTTAGGAATAATTAATTTTCTTCTATTACATTCAATTTTTTTTAATTCAATTTAGTTTGTAATCCAAAGTATTAAAATTTCCTTGTTTCCTTTTTTTGACCGTCCAATGGCATAACATGAAAATATTCTTTCTTTGACCGTTGCTTTTAAATAAACTACATACTTTTCTTCCATTTCCCATTAATTTCCTATATTTCAACCAATTTTCAAAGCTATAGTTGACTTTGAAATTTAAATGTTTGCAATGATGCTGATATTTCTACGTTTGACAAAAATTTCAGTTATTACTTAAAAATTATTAATTTCCTTCTATTATATTCAATTTTTGTTTAATTCAATTTTATCTATAATCTAAATCAATTAAATTTCCTTCTTACTTTTTTTCTGACTCTCCAATGGCATATTTTAAAAATATCCCTCCTTTGACCGTTGCTTTTATATAAACTATATTCTTTTCTTCAGTCTTTCGGTTTCTCAAATAACCTTAAAAAATATATAATTTATCTACAACCAGTGGTCAAAAAATGGATATTTTATTTGTTAATTTTGTCACAGATAACTTATTTGTTAATTATGTAACAGATAATTTGTTACATTACTTATCCTTTACTTTAAAAAATTGGTTATTGAAAATTATTGTTTTTATGCCATATTCTAAAAGTTATTCAAGAAGAACACACAATCACTTGCAAATTGTAGTTTCTTAACTAATAAAATTTATTTCTAACTCTGTGTGTATGTAGGATATAGAAAAAGATCCCAAAAAAAAAAACATATTTTTCCTTACCCGTCATCAACTTCTTTGCCCCCCAGATTTTCCTGAATACCATAACGATGTACTCACTTTAAAAGGGGGTCCACCTGTGTAACGCTTAATTTTCGAGGCAATTTTCAAGAATTTTTTGTAGGAAAGGTACTAGTGCAATTATGATAATTTTTTTTTTTTTATTCGGTAGATCGACGCTTTAACATTAATTTTTGATTTTATCACAATGTTTCGTTACGTGGATATTCCTAGACGGCGCTTTAACGAGATCCCTTAAAAGTAGAAGAGTCATTCGGCGAGCAGGATTTGATCGTACTTGATCATCTGAACCAAAAAAATAAAATATCACCTTCTTTATAACTACATTTTGAAGGTACTGACGATAAGATATTCACAAAATTTTGAAAATTGTTAATGGGGTGGCGCGTAAACTAAAAAATGATATTTTAAGGTATCTTTTCCTCTATCTAATGGCTAATAGACGTTGGAAAACAATTTTTCAACATGAATCTCGCCTTCAGTACCACCAATTACGTTTGAAAATTGTAGTGAAAAAAATTTCATCCCGATTCATGTAATGGATTTTGCGCAATCCTGCACGCCATTTCCAAAAACGTGGTTTCGAGAAAAACGCGTTTAAAGTTTCAAGACGTAAAAAAAACCGTTCATTTAAAAACACTCACGTTTAATACGCAATGCCAGCACCGTACAAGTCACCTTCCCGATGAATTGTAATATCTCCTAGAAGATAAATATGTAGAAAAAAAAATTTTTGATTTTTTGAAAATCTTACACAGGTGGACCCCCTTAAATGGAAAATTGTATAATTCACAGAAAGGGAAGGAACGTCGCTCACTCTCTAAGTAACAATTTGCATGCCTCAATCTCGCTGTCAGTTCTATGGAAAGCTTGTTATTTGAGCCTCGACTATGTATGCTAATGAAGGGCTAATCTAAAACTACTTGCAGCTTGGGTTGATGCTCGCAAATTTCTGCCAGGGCTGACATACATATATAATACATTATGAGTACCCTTTGTGCCATCATCCCTTTCTTCATAGGCGCTCTTCTGTGACGAATAAGGGGATTGTATACGGTGCAATTAATTTGTTTCAATGAATGCCTTAAACTTGTTGAAAGCTAATTAACGCTAATCAAATGATAGGAACCACCGTTTTCAAAATCTGGATGAAAAATGAAAATTTAATTACATATAAATTAATAAGCGGTAATGTTCATCAGAAAATTGCAGTTAATCATGAATTTTCTGGGAATATCTATTATATTATATTTTATTTTACTATTTTACATCACCGTCTGGTGTCTATTATTTTTTTTTAATTGCAACAATTTTTATTATTTCGAGGATTCCTTTCCTCCTAGTGTGTTTGGGTATTATAATGTGACGGGTCGAAAAAATTGATTTTTTTTGGCATTTTTTGATAGTTTATGGTCATAGAATTAACATCCCAAAGGAATAATCTATTGTCCAGGCGTTGTTGATTAGTACGTTTTTTATGGGTTCCCTTTAAAAAAAAACTTTAAATGCGTTTGTCTCAACACGAAATTTTTGCACCTGGCGCAAATAATTACGCAAAAACGGTTTTATAGATCGACTTGAAATTTTAAGAAAAAATGCAGCGTACTTATGGGTATCGCATGAACCTCAACCTTGTAAAAATATTGATTCTAACCTATAATTTTGCTATTTTTATCGCACAAAAGAATGTGTTATTTTTAAACTTTTACAAAAAACGCCGCCATCTTGTTAATTTTCCATGAAATTTAAAAACTGAACTTCTCGCGATAACAACGATGACACAGATTAAGAATCTCTTTCGATTCTTGGTTTCAAATATCCAGGAGGGGTTGAATCACCTGTGCCAGCAAATCGAATATTTTATGATCGGTCTAAAAACACGTTTATAATTAAATAAATATATTTTAATGAAAATAAAAATTGTTTGTCTACCCGCTTAAGTCATACCTTTTCAGGAAAAAAAGATCAGCAAATTCTATGCAATAGTTTATAAACAAAAAAATGTTGAAAATTTGCTAGGGTTTTGCTAGGGTTCTGCTAGGGATTTATTGGGGTTATTGGATATTTGTGATTTTTTTTAGGTGTTGTCACTAGAATACCCCCTTAAGGGGTTAGGCCACTCTAGAGGCCGAAAAATAGGCCTTTTTTGGGATTTTTTTTCAGACAAACTATAAAATAAATCGTAATTACGAAAAAGGGTGTTTGTTATACATATCATCGACTGTATACACTAATTTTTTTGAAGGGATTATGTTCAAAATGTCGGCTATGCAGCGTTTTTGCGAAGTCGCCTCCGTTTTTCCAGGCCAAACTGCCGGAAACGCACCGCCTGTAATTTTTTAATTATAATTAATCAGTTACTTTTTTTCGATTATATATTAGAGCAGCCACAAAAGTACACATCACTTTTTCGATACATTGATTTTTGACAAAATGGCGCACTTCTGAAAAAGATTGCCAAAAAATCATCAGAAAATTAATAATAACAAATAAACTATGCATTATAAAAAAAGTGATATGTACTTTTATGGGTAATGTCATTTTATAAATATATTTAAAATTTCAAGTTAATCGGTTGAAAATTGTCTTAGTTCTGTATCCGGCAATTTTGAAAAATGTAGTTTCGAGATAAACGCGTTTGAAGTTTTGAGTAATAGCTCTCTGTGGACCGGGCGGCCGTGTATTAAAATTCGAAAACCGAGTACTTTGAGATTTGTCCCAGCCATAATCTTTTGCGACATCATTTTTGAGATACCAAGGGACCATTTAAGACCAAAAAAATAAAATCGATTTTTCGAAAATGCTAGAGTGGCCTAACCCCTTAAGGGGGTAAGGTCACCTATAAAAAGAAAAAGTATATTAATTTTGTTTACAACTTTTATTATAAAAATACATTTTTTAAATATACATTGAAAATTGTACTACTAAATACTTACTAAATTATTTTTTCGAAATCCCTAGTATGTAGTATAAACATACTAAAGATTTGTTAAAAATTTCCATTTGGCGCAAGGTTCAAGGAGCACCGATTGACCGATTTGACTCTACAATGGCTCATTTTCTCTGGAAAACCATCCTTTATGGAATGAATGTGGGAATTTGGAAAGAAAAAAAATTACAAAAGTTGTGAATTTTTTAAACCCAAAAACAAAACAAAAACCAAAATTATGTATATGTATTTGATAAAAAGTGTTGTAACTTTTTGTTTACTTTCTCCTTCCAAAATTCCCACATTCATGCCATAAAGGGTCTTTCTCCGAATGAGATGAGACCTTGTCGAGGCAAATCGATTAATCGGTGCTCCTTGAACCTTGCGCCAAATGGAAATTTTTTAAAAAATCTCTAGTATGTTTATACTACACACTAGGGATTTCGAAAAAATAATTTAGTGAGTATTTAGTAGTACAATTTTCAATGTATATTTGAAAAATGTATTTTTATAATAAAAGTTGTAAAAAAAAATTGATATACTTTTTCTTTTTACAGGTGACCTTACCCCCTTAAGTGACTTCCCATGGATGCAATAATACCTTTTCAGAGTTGCCTAGAAACGAGCCAATGAAATTAGCTTATTCAGGAGACTTCGAATGGTCGGTTCTTGATTGTGTTCCTTTCCACAGCAGAGTAAAGCTAATTTGCGAAGTTTCTACGACTGGCATGTGCAACTTTCCATAAAATTCTCACACGTCTAACAGATTTCCAAGCAATATTGCACCCGATCGTTATTATATCCAGCCGTAATGCACTTATTTTATGTAACGTATAAGAGTAACTCGCTTCATTTCTGGCACAATGCATCTCGCCGAGTACGCGTCTAGTTACATGGCTTATTTGTTAAGTGTACATCACGTGCGAATGTTCGCGTAGGCATTCCAATCAAACATTTTTATTCAAGGAATGCATGTATCCCGCAAAAGATATGATGCCTACATTAACCGGAAGTCGTTTCCTCCATTATCTTCAAAGAATTGCACGATACAATTATGTGTTTCTCTTAGAGTCTCTTTCAGAGTTTCAACAAAAGGAGATAGAAATCGAAGTTTTTTATTTCTGGGGAGGAAACAGTAACCTTTAGATTGCAGCTTGGCTACTCCGTTGGTTTAGATTTTGATAGGACCTTTCCCCCAGGAGATCCCCAAACTTATGTATGAATTTTTTCCCCATAGAGATACGACTTTTTAACATACAAAAATTTAAGGAGTTAAAAAATGGATAATTATTTAGGAATTTTTTTCTCCAAAACCGTCAATTATGTTCCAAAGTTCTTTTAAATATTTCAAAATCTACATTTTCGGGAGTTGCGCAACAATTTTTTCAAATAAATATTTAAAATTACAAGAAACCTACAATTTTTCATCGAAATTTTCAACATCGAAAAACGCAGCAGGATTAAGGAATTAAAAATAGGATGATTACTTATGAATTTTTTTCTGCAGAATCAGCACTCATCTTTCAAAATCTATTTATACAATTAGACAAAAAAATTGATTGATTGATAATTTTAAAAAATCTAGATTTTTTAACAAGAAAAAAGCAGCAGTCTTAGTCACGAAGTTATAAAATAGATGATTTTTAAAAATTTGATCTTCAAAAAAATAAATTATTTTTCAAAATCCTTTTGTACATTCAAAAAGTCTCTAGACCAACCGGTTAATAACCGAATTGTTGATTTTACATACATTTGAAAAAATAATTACATTTTGTTATTACAATTACTTTCAAATTAATTATGAAGTGCGACATGAGTAATATGCAAAACCCTAATTACTTTTAAATTAACGGTAAAGTACAACGCGTGTAGAGGCCCAATAGATGACCGAATACTTGTGGAATATTTTCAATAAGAATATTATTTGTTACTATTTTTTTACCACACTTATACGAAAATATGGAAAATTAAAGCTGTAAATAAATCATATCTTAAACATTTACTCATTTCAAATCTTATAATTTACTCGTGTTCGTGCAATGGTCATACACTGGCATGCGGTCAATTACTGGGCAGTTTAGGAACATTTTTTTTTATTACCCTATTATAGCAAAACAACACCCTATTTCTGTACAAATATGATCTATTACCACTGACGTGGTTGATGGATACCAATAAATTGATGCAAAGGAACTTACCTACCCGATGATAGTTTAAGGAGGTTCTTGCACAAATATTTATGAACTTGTCAGCTGTAATGTTTTCAATAGTTCAAGCTATGCCCAATCTTATGGTATTTTTACTTTATGGTGTTACCGTGTAAAATTTGATGAAATGAAATCTTGAAATTGTTACTTTTTTACATGTACTCTTATGGGACTGCATGAAAAAATTATATTTCTGAAGCGTGAACAAATTTTTGAACAATATAAAATATATGAATTTAAAGATAAAAGCTTCCTCTTTCAGGTTACATTTTGTAAATAACTCGCAACCGTGGAAAATTTTGAGATATTATACGTTAAAGTGAGTAAACTTTGATTACATCCGGTTATCCGTAGGGAAGCCATGTTTTTCATATAACGCGACTGCGCGAGAGAAGCGCGCACGTCTATGCGTCTATGACAGGGCATTCTCGTAAACCTGGGCCGGAAATATACTTTTCGGTTACTCACGGGTTAATCAAGTTGTAGTCTATTTATTTTAAGAAAAAGTAGACAATGCGCACAACAAATGTAATGTTTACACTAGAATTATTTATTGAAAATCATTTTCAATTTTTAAACATAAAATACATACACAAATATTTGCTTTCCTTTTTTGTAACATTTGGGTTCAGTTGTACTCGCAAGGGGCTCCTTAAAAGTTGTATCTGCCTGAATTGAAGTGGGAAATCTCAATTCAAACATAGTACCCAGAAAACTGTGTCTTTCGGGTACGATAAGATATCGTAAAGTTCCACTTAAGGAATGGCAGTCAAATCTGAAAGTAAGAGGGTTTGCTGTGTGCACTGGAATGCAGAGTCGTTGGCTTTTACCTATATTTTTAGCTGGTCGGCATTCTCTACGTGGTAGAGCAATGCAGCTGCAACAGAATGCATACTTTCTCGTGCATTTTCTTGGGGATGGATCATCGCTATTTCAAGGGCATTCTCTTTATTAGCACGAACTTAAGACAGTATGAGGAACATGATTAACGAACATTTTACGCAGCGGCGCCGCGTTGTCATGCTTTGCAACGTATGGGAACTACATGGAAAATTGCCAAAACATTTTCATGAGCAAACACAATGTTTGCACGCATAATTTATAGCCTTCTGATAGAGTTTGAAGAAACATTCGGACCGAAAATAGAAATGCATGGGAAGAAATATTGCAAAAATGATGGAAAAAGTAATTTTCCATTAATCACAGCCAGATGCATTTCTCATGTTCGGTGCAACAATCGAGCTTTTGTTTGGTCAGGTTTGTAACAATGGGTTCATTCAATGGACGCAATACCTGTGGCTTGCCCTGTGCCTTCCCAATCACATCTCGAAGTGAACAAATTGTAAAGCAAACGTTTTGAAAAAAAAAAAGTACATGGAACATGTACCTTTTTTTCAAAATGGGTTAAGAATCTTCGATAATAGAAGGGTATGCTGCAAAAAGTAGAGAATTCGATCTTGGAATAATTGGAGTTACCTCCTTTTCACAGCAAAACTATCTATTATTAACACTATCATTGACACTAAAAGGTGTCGAAGGACACCTTTTAGAATTTGAACTTATTCGAATTATTTTCGAGGTTTAATTTAATCTTTTTTTAAAATCTACAAACGGGAGGTCGTTAGTAGAGCAATTATGCGTCTGTAAAAGTTTCGGTGTTAATTACGAAAATCTATTTTAATTACAACACTTTATTTTTAACAAACAGTCTTTCTTTCTCTGCTTTTCCTACAATGTTAAAAAAGTTGTACGGAATTTCATAGAAAAGTATGTGAAGCAATTATAGCGTACATTGGGTTTTGAAACTTCAAACAATAAGTTGTTGAAATTGCAAAAAAGATACTGAAATTTAAATATTTATTTTTAATTATTCAATTAGAAATATCAAATTCAATGTTTTTTTTTTGTTGTATTTAAATAATTCGATGCAACTTCTACTAACGACCTCCCGTTTGTGGATTTCAAAAAAAGATTAAATTAAACTTCGAAAATAATACGAAATTCAAATTCTAAAAGGTGTCCTTTGACACCTTTTAGTGTCAATGATAGTGTTAATACCCTTCTATTATCGAAAATTCTTAACCCATTTTGAAGAAAAAGTACATGTTCCATGTACTTTTTTTTTTCAAAACGTTTGCTTTACACTTTGGTTTAGGTAGTGTTCAGGTTCGGAGATAACACTAATAAGATACCGTAGGCAAATAAGCCTATACGTGTATTTAGTAAAACCGTTGTTTCAAAAAAAATGTATTTAAAGTGATATAAATACTCTACCTTGACGTCTGACACACATGCAGATAACAAAGAAATGCGAGACTCCGGCTCGATTCACGTGTCCCCCAAGCCCATTATAATTTCAACGTCATGAGCTTTGCCCGAGGTAGTCGTAATTGCGATGTGTTATAAAAATTCATGAGAAAGAATCAAGTCGAAGCGATGCACTTTTTACTTTTATTTCAATTTGTGCAATTGTTCCGGTTATCACATACTTATATTTCAAGCTCTCCAATCGCAATATTTTGTTTATGTATGGCGGATTGCATGCTCAGGATCCGGCCACCTTAAAAAATGAAACTGGATCTGCAGGAGCAAAAAAATTCAAAATTTATACTAAATTGCTTTGTCTTGGTATTACAAGATTTTCCATACAAATAATTTTTATTGCAAGTAGCCTTTTAAGCCTTTTAATACTATAAATCCATAAACCCTATGCGTTTTCACACTACGGTTTAAGGGGTTATACCAAGTCAGGATTTTGAAAAAATCGTTTTTTTTTTAATTATATTTTCTTAATGCACAACTATTCAAAAGTGTACACATAAAATTTCAAGTCGATTCGACCAATACTTTCGGAGTTACGGGCATATTTGTAAGGACGCCTCGGTGCGTTCGTAAGTAGTTTTAAAACTTTGAACGCGTTTTTCTCAAAACCATGTTTTTAAAGTCGGTGTACACGCTATCTCAAAAACGGCTTCATCGATCGGTCTGAAATTTTTATACAATCTTTTTTAATATATTTTTTAGTAATTAATCGAAGGATTTATTGTTCGGATTTTTTTTCTCATTTTATAAATAAATAAAGGCCGAAATTTTGATGAAAAATAGAAAAATTTTTTTGAGATGCCGCCATTTTGTCAAAAATCAATATTTTTATTATTCCTTCGATTAATTACTAGATAATCTATTATATTAACGAAATCTGTTTGGTTTTTTGGTTTAAGATAATCCAGTCTTGAGTTACAGTGTACACCGCAAAACATCTTTTTTTGGAGGAGGGACCGAAGACCGCCTGCTACGGCCCTTATTATGAATATTTTTATAAATAAAACATTTTTTTATAATCTTCAATACTTACATTATAAGCACAAAAAACTTCAATTGAATATATTAAAAACTCTCTTCAAGAAAAATCTTTAAAAAAAAGCGTTTTTTTCGGCCTCCTGACTGGGTATAACCCCTTAACATCAACTTCAACTTATTTAACTGAACGTTCACTTTGTCGTGATATGTGGGTTGCTAACATTACAACGCCTTACGTTAACAACATTACACAACTCAGCACCGAAAGGGTTAATAACTTTTATTGTCCTGAATTTTATAAATTAATATAAACATTAAAAGTAATGAATTGAAATAGAGAATTCCTTTTATTTTAACGCGTTAACGGCCAATTGGGCACCGAACTTACCGTTCAGGCCGCGTCGGTTATGCCATATGCAATAGTGTATACCATTGCGACCCACGCGGCGTGAATAGGGCGTCGCGTAAATTTGACGTGGCGTTGAACGTGTATTGACAATGATCCAAACAAACATCAGTAGAATAATTAATGTTTCTGTTACTTTCCTTTTTCAAACAGGACCTGAAAATCGCAGCAATTTTTTCACGTGCAATTTATAACACTCAATTGTGTACTTAAACATTTTATGAAATACCAATTGTAAGAGATAATCTATTAACCCCTTGGCTTACACGCCATCTGCCGGTCGCTCGAGTCATAGTATATATGTCTATTTCGGGGCAACAGAAGGAATTGTAAAATAAAAAATTCCTCGCCACGAGTCAGACTCGTAGTTTTCGTTTATGGCGCAAATTCTTTACCACGAGTCAGACTCGTGGTTTTCGCTTATGGCACAAATTTTTTACTACGAGTCTCACTCGTGGTTATAGGCCAAGTGATTAAGCGGTAAATTAGACAGGTTCTAATATTGGCAATTACGTACCGAGAATTTTTCTTCAAAGCATTTTTCAATTAGTAGTAATGTTTAATATCTTACATTCGATGCAAGCGCATGGCCGACCAATGGCCGTGACTGATACGCCTTTAAGTGTTTTTGGAGTTATAACATTATAGCTTTGCGTTACATTGACATTGCATTATGGTTTTACCGATACAATCTTTCACTTCTTCGAATGTCATTGGTAATTGGTGGATGTCCCCGAATAAAGTAATTAAGCACCATCGAGTCTGGAGAACGAGCCGACCGTGAAATTTTATTGACCAGTGCGAGCTGATACATAAGTCACTCGCGTAACTTTTCTTGTGGGCGCGGTAGCCACCTAGCGGCTGTACGTGAACTATGTGTTCGTGGATGTTACCAACAAATATCGCGATAGCATATGTATTGTCAATATTGGAGACGATTTAAATAACTATATCTATACAACGATGCTCGACATATTAAGGACTCATAAACTTTATGTTATCAAGGTTAAAGAAACTATAAATTCTCTAGGTCAATGGATATGGTATATATATTCAACTATTTTTTAATGGTGGTTTAAATCATATTGTAATATTTATGGCAACTAAAAAAATATAGTGTTTTAATTTACCATATGTATGGTATAGAATATACTATAAAAAGGTTATTCGACATCAACCTTTTTGGCAACAATAATTTTATTGTAACTTTACCTTGGATATAGTTACAGATACTATAAACTATATTGCATTGAACTATACAAGCTTAGCTTCGCTCAAATAATCCATTTCACCACATTTTTTTCTGAATGTAAAAATAAAAAAAATCATGGTTGTATGGTTTATAGAATTTATGAGTGATTGAATAACAAATGCGTAATTACACATGCAGAAATAGCGATACGCAATTGTGCATTTTTTTCTCACGTCAGTGAAAGTTTGATTGTATGGTAAGGTGCTTCTCATGCTTCGTTCTTCTTCCATTATCAGAAAAGGATACCATTCGAGTGTTGTATTAAAATGTATGTGTTCATAGAAATGCGTAATGATAAAGTGTGGGTGTATAAAAATATTATATACACCCGCTTTGCAAGACCCTGCGGTGTTTAAATGGGTATATATTATTTCCACTTGTTGGGCTTCCACATATACAGTTATTGCAGTTCAGTATTTAGAGTTAGCCAAAGCCATTGCATTGAATTTCGTTATTGCGCCATAAATTCAGAAAATTATACTATTAATTAGAAACTGTAATAATGCCTCCGTAGGTACAAAGCAACTTGTTCCAGCTCCTTACGAGGACCCGTTGCATTTAATACAGGAGAAGTTACAAACAGAAAAATGTAAAGATAATGTTGAAAATTTGTCTATCGGACACTGCAGTGTTTCAACATTTTTTTTATAAATAATTAATAATTCTTAGTGATCAATTCTTCGAAGAAAAAAAATATATATAAATAGATTAACGGTAAAATAAATATATAATGAATAATTATACACCACCGTTATTTTTAGTTTCAAATTTATTGACATATTGATTTTATCGCAATTTTAAATTTGAAAAAAAATTATATTGAGGCATTATCGGGAAGAAAGAAGATCAAATGAAAAATGAAGATTTTTTAAAATATAGCTTAGGGATGATCCAAAATAATTTAACCCTTTCAGGAGCTGTGGGGCGTATACGTCACACTTACTTATTTCTAGTTTTTTTAAATTTATGAGCTCTTTTACAGTTTTAGGGTGCATATAAGCACATTTTAGGTCCTTACAAGCCTAATTTATGCAATTTTTATAGAAAATTGCACTAATATCCTTCATTTTTCATTCCAATTCTAATTTTAGTCGATATTTCGATCTCGAAAATTGCTTATCTTTCCATAAAAGTAGGTACATTTAATTCAATTTGATTCCTTCGAGCTTTAGTATTAAATCATCCTTCCCAGGAGTAGCATCGATATTCCTAACACCCTGTATGTACTCTTGCTTACTCACGATTCTTCCTTCCGGTTCCGACTTCTGTCCGGATTCCTTCCTGTCGGCCTGAATCCTGCGACTTTTCTTCCTTCCTCATTTCGCAGTTTTACTTTTACTTTTCTCGGTAGTATTTCTTACCACTCGTCATACTCGACGGTTTGCTCGACCCAGAAAGACGCGACACCAGTCTCGAGTGAACTGAACCTGAATCATCCCGCTTGAACTCCCACGACCCCAAAGATTATATGGTGCATCATAATAATTATGCTAATAATTATGCTAATTAGCACTTTGACTGCCATGTTGGTCACAGGTGACCGTCACTAAACTTTCCGTACAGGCCGCGCTGCTTATGACAAATACGATAGCGTATACCATTACGACCCACGCGGCGTGAATCGGGAGTTACGTGAATTTTACGTGGCAATCAACGTGTTAATAATTTTGGTATGAAATTATTAACCTTTTCAGTCACGTTTTAAGGGAAACGATGAAATAAAATTATCGATTTATTATTATTACTAACTCAAGGATGATCTAAAATAGTTGAATCCTTTCAGTGGCAGTGGGGCGTATACGCCTCACTTACTTATTTTCATGCTTCTTCAAATTTTTTACCTATTTTATCTCGACGGAGACAGTGTTCGAAAATTTTTAACGTGTGTGCAATTATTTCGTGTTTCATCTGTTGTCTTTTTTAGTTTAGAATTTGGCTCTTAAACTTGATATATGAGCCGTTCAATGCACAAATCGATTTACTCCATTTTTTTCCATTTTTTAAATTTGTTACTTAAAAAGGATTTTAAGAAGCAATATATGTTATTTTACCATTTTTGTCAACTTTATTTTTTATGGAGTTGATCTATATGTGCACTGAACGGCTCATATAGTGGCAGTAGTGATTCCTGTCCCATTAGCTCATTAAAAAAATGAAATGTCTGCCAAGTCAGATACTATCTCGCACCAGTCTGCAAAAAGACAATTGTCTTATTACTCTTAAATGATTAGGTGGATAATAAATGGTTGTTGTCACGAGACTTGCTTCGCCTGAAGAATGTTAGCCGAGATACAAATTTTGAAATTGAAGCAGCTTTCCAAGAATTTTCCAGCATATTTACAAAAGTAGCATAAAAATAAGTTAGAGAATAACATATTAAGTAATTAAATATTCCATAATGATATTACCTTGAAATTGCTAAATAACAGAGGAACAAAATTTAATTTTTGAGATGGTAACAGAAAATACAACATAGTTGCCTCAAAATTGTTTTGTACTGAAATTCTAAATTTCTGTTATTGATGTTAAAGTGATTTAGAGTTTTCCATTATCATCAATTTTAATGTTATCAATGTCATTGAAATCAAGGAACCTTATTTTTCTGAATTTGTACCTTGAATTTACTAAATAACGAAGGAACAAAATTTGAAATTGGGCTGGGTATCAGAAAATACAAAATGGTTTCCTCAAAATCGCTCCGTACGAAAATTCTAAATTTGTAGTATAATGTTAAAGTTACTTATAATTTTCATAATCATTAATTTTAATGATAAATCCACTCAGATGGTAAATGGTAAATTGTCATTATGAATTTCGCTATTAACATTTTTGTCAAGAAAGAGCATCATCAGTTACAGTCATGCCTAGATAAAATGTAGATTAACATGTATTAGGTGTGTCCCATAAGTTTTTTCCACGCCACGCTATGCGTGACCTCGAGTCGGAAAGGAAGAAACTTATGGGACAACCTAATAGTAACAATTATTATTAGCACTAAAACCTACAGATTATTGAAAAGAAAAATTTTAAAGTTAATGAAGTTGTTGTACACCGGGTCAGAGGGAATTAATATGAAAAAAACTCAAATTGTTACTAAAAAATGCGCCCCTAAAAGGGATAAACAATCGAAGTGTGGCTCCTTCCTCGAGAAATCTCAATCAGTTACGAAATGGAACACTGATGCTGCACTTTTGAGTTTGTGACACTCACTGAGATTGCAGTAATCAAATCAGAAAGAGGGCTGTTGTATTATTAAAAGGCGCCGTGGATAGAAGGCTCTATTATTATTCCCGTAGCATTATTCCAATATTGATTGTTTGACGTATCGACATAGGAGACATTGTGTTAATGCTGACATTCGAATCCGATGGTGGCATTCAAAAGTGCTATTACAAATGTATTTCAATAACGTGGGTTGAAACGAGTCGTGGTGTTCGATAGGAGTCTACCGAACAGTGAATGCACAATGTATCTACCATACATGAATTAGTGTTCAAATGCAGTCGATGCAGTTGAAAAATTTGCGGTTGATTTATGCCAACTTATTTCAAAGGCAATAAAATTCAGGTTTGTTTGTTTCAACATTAATATGGACTTATCTGTATGTGTACATAACTATGTTTTTGATACTGCAATTTATCGTTGCTAGGATAAACCATTATCAGCACGGTTTGAAAAAAAATGTCTATAATTATAGGTGGAGCTCGTGCTCCAGGTCTGTATCACTACACGGTGAAATACATCAAAATGTTTATGATCTGATAATCAGCTGGGATTAATTTCAGTTTAAAGGATCCTAGTGCATTAAATTACAAATGCTCAGTATCAATATTCGAAAGGTTTAAACATTTTCTTCCTTTTTGTATTAACAATATGTACAACTGTCTGCATGCATGTAATATATTTTCATCAAGATACAGGGTTCGAATGCTGAGTTTATGAAGTTTTATATTTTCAATCTTACGAGTCTGCAAAAAAATTGTACACCAGAGGAGTAATTGGTAAAATCCCAGCAGAAAAGTGGTACACCAGAGGCTTGATTTAATACACCAATATACATATATTTTTCAAGTAGCAATTTGTTTAATGCACCAATATTTTCCAAATTTTTTGTGGCTTTTAAATCACTTCCACGTTATAGCTGTAATTTAGAATTTCAGTATCAGGCGATTTTCAGGAAACTAAACTAACTCCAATTTGAAATTTTGTTCCTTCGTTATTTAGTCATTTCAAGGTAGAAATTCAGAAAAATAAGGTTTCTTAATCATAATCATTAATTTTAATGATAAGATTGAAAACTTTTAAAAATTGTTGCTAGCAAATTCTTCGAATAGTTATTCGCGACGATAAATAAATTATGGAAAAACTTATTTTTGAATATTAAATTCAAGGCAAAGGGAACGATTCGCTATTTTTATATTGAAATAAGTCCCCAAGGCTTTTTCAACTAGCTAATTACGAATTCGCTTTCAGATTTTTCGAAAATCAACATGGTTAAAAATTTGCAATTCTCACAAAAATTGGTACCTGCATAAAAATTTTACAAGTCGAAAATTACGAATGTATCTTCCAATTTTTATGAAAATTACAAATATTTTTACATTTTCTACCCGCTGTTACCGTTTACCATTTCCCATATGAGCGAATTTGAAATTAACGACTCAAAAAACATTTTACACAAATTTTCATGAACATTGAAAACTGTTGAAAATTGTTACTGGCAAATTCATCAAATTGTAATTTATGATAAATGAATTTTGAAAAATCGTATTTTGTACCAATAAATTCATGAAAAAGGGAACGATTCCCTACTTTTTTTATCTAAAAATTAGTACCCAGATTTTTTTCAAGTTGCTAATTACGAATCCTCTGTCGATTTCCAATATTCAAGATGACGAATGCAAGATGATGGACTGAAAATTTCGAAGTATTTGCTATTTTCACAAATATTTTCCTAAAGAGGATTTTCTCGATTGCTGATTAATTACTAACTTTAAAAATCTCTATTTATTAAAATTTCTGAAAAAAATGTGAGGAATAAAAAGATTCGTAGTTAATACGAACACGAAAATAAATTAATTAATACAATTTCTGTAAAAGGTATTTAAATTGGACCTCCAAGAACCTAAAAAGTGCCTGCATGCACTTAAAAATTGTAAAAAAATTTGGCTCGGAAATGTGAACAAAAAACCTGAAAACAACTAGGTGGGGCGTACACGTCCCACTGCCTCCGAAAGGATTAAATCACGCTGAAATGCAAACACGGTACTCCTTTCGCGAAATTAATTAAAAAGGGCGGCGAAACTTTTTTGCCTGACCACGGGCATGCACGGCGGAGTCGAAGTACCGTTTACATTCTGTAACAATGCAACTGCAATAAGGACCCGGTTATCCTTCACCGGAATCCTTCTCTCTCTCTCTCTCTTGTACAATATATGTATATACATGCTTCAGGCCGTTTACATGTAGGCCTGAAGTATACGGGCCGTGTTCCCTCGGAGTCTGGCCTTTCGCTTTCATCGTTTTAATCGAAGTGCGCCAGTGAAGTATACTTTTGATTCTGCCTTTGATTAACGAGCGAATCTGGGATCCTGCCAATCGTTCCGCGGGTGTTTCTGACAGGAGCTCACGGTACTTATAAGGTGGTTGTTCGCTACCACGATGCATGGGAGAAGAACTTACCGGATTTTGCAATAGTTCCTGCATTGCATTCTTCAATTATTCCTTGAATAGTATCGCGTTACGTCATCTGCGTTGATTCACGTAACGGGAGGATTGACAGTCTAACAATCTTCTAATTACTGACTTTATAGACAGGGTGTGCGGTATAAGAGTTCGAAGCCGGAACGTGGTGACAAAGGGTGGGAATTTGAGAAAAAAAGTTATGTACCATCTTTCGAAATTTTGAATAATTACCGAGTAATTGATTAAAATGTTTTGACCAATCAGATGTGGTGTCACGTTGCGGGGTGGGGACTATGGTTTTGCTAGGGTTTTGCTAGGGTCTGGCTTGCTAAAGATTGGTTTTGCTAGGGTTTGGTGTGCAAGGGTTTGGTTTGCTAGGGATTTGCTAGGGTTTGGTTCTTCTAGGGTTTAATTTTGCTAGGGTTTGGTTTGCTAGGGATTTGCTAGGGTTTGGTTCTTCTAGGGTTTAATTTTGCTAGGATTTGGTTTGCTAGGGATTTGCTAGGGTTTGGTGTGCAAGGGTTTGGTTTGCTAGGGATTTGCTAGGGTTTGATTCTTCTAGGGTATAATTTTGCTAGGATTTGGTTTTCCTTGAGTATTGCTATAGCAAAACCTTAGGACTTGGTTTTGCTATTAATTTGCTGGAATTGGGTTTTTCTAGGGTTTAATTTTGCTAGACTTTGGTTTTGCTAAGATTTGGTTTCACTCGGGTTTGATTTTGTTTGCGTTTGATTCTAGGGACTTCTAGCTGTCAAATTATCCTCGTCCTCACTAGGAAATTCGAAGTCTAATTTTTTTGACCCGCTCACCGAGTCTCTTCGACACTCCGATTGGCCCAAACATTTGAGTTGATTACTCGGTAATTATTATAAATTTCGAAAAATGGTATATAACTTTTTTTCTGAAATGGCCACCCTTCACCACCACCTTTCGGCATCGAACTCCTATACCGCACGCCCTATATACGCAAAGATTTTGTCAATTATCATCCATCGATCAATCCATGACACCTTTGAGCTTAAATGTTACATATGAGCCACACCCATGCCATGAAAAACGTCAACAGGATGTCTGACACGCATGTGGGACGAATACCTATGTGTGTCGAATGGCAATACATGGAAATTAGATCATTAGAACGATCATTAAAATTCAATCATAATCCTATTACACGAAGTGAGATTTACTGCTTGCAATTTGTCATGACGCGTGTATAATACACTATAGGTGTTATTCTCTTTGGGTTGTCCAAATGATTTTAACGTAATATGACATTATTAGTGTCTTTATTCTGTTTTTACGACAAATTGCACTATGAGTATTGAAGTTTCTGGAGAAAAGAACAATTGTATTCAAGTTAATGGACTTACTCTTTAATTTAATGAATAGACGATATGAGTGTACCGAAATTATGCCTATTTTGAGTTGTTTAGTTTACCCGGTATATTAAATATGAGATATTGGTTTGGTTAAAACAATGTGAAAAAAATTGAAATTTCTTCGTATGGATATTACAAAACTTGTAATGAAATAATTTTAGTAGAATTAATTTAGGATTTCAATCTAAATTTCATTTTACGTTACTTAATTCGTTTATTTAAATGTAAACAAATATTTACTAAAAAGTTGATATGCAAAAAAAAAATTAGAATAATATCCAAAAATCTCATATGAAATTATGTTACGATAATCTTCTCGTAAAAGAACGTACACTGAAAAAAATGTTTGTATGAAATTCAATAGAAAAGTATGTTAATCAATTAACAAATACATGGTTATTTTCAATATTGTTGATATAAAATTCCAAAATCTCCGCCGAATTTTCACTAAAAATTCAAATAATGCAAGTAGAACCTCTCGAAATTCATAGCGATTTTTAGAAATTTCAACTTCAACATCCATTTTATACAAATCAATATTAAATTCTCGTAAAGGTACAAAAATTTCATGTATGTTCTTCAACTGCTCAAAATAAAGAGAGAATATTTGTAAGATAGATATAAATAAACTAAATTAGCTTTCAAAATCGCAATCGTTAGAGTAAGTATCATATTATTTTTCGCAAAAGTTTTTTCTATTTACTCAAACTCAGAGTTTCCTTCAGGGCATAAATACCAGTTAAATAAATTCAATAATTATCCAAACGAAATTTCAATTATTTTACCTCAATTTTGAATTTGTAACTATTGAAATAGGAATTTGAAAATTTTCTTACCAAATTCGTTTCAACTTCCAAGTTCTTTAAATTTCACAATTGGTTGTATATTAAAATTCAAAATTTGTTCTACAGTTCAAGGGGGGAAATACATGTAGACTCTGAGAAAATAGTCAATTTTTATCATTTTTTTAAGGAACAAGAAAATTTCAAATATTACGTATTCCTTTACAAAATTTGGTGAGAGTATTCTTAACAAATGCAGCTTTCAGAAAATGAAAAAAAAAACAAAAATGAAAAAAAAATTTTTTTTACTGTCTTGTAACCCCTTAACTAACATTTTATTTCAAAAAACTGAATTTTTGAAGCTGCTACATGTATTTCCCCCCTTAAAGACCGTCTCAAATTGACCCACCACCAATTCGAGTGTCTACTGTACAATACAATATTTACGATATGCAGTATATTTACAATTTATATAATACACAATATTTTATGTCAATTCTGAAAATAATTTCTGCAGAAGGATATAACTCAAAAATTGTTTTTTTTTTTTTACCTATAAACATTGCTCTTGTACGTTACTCTCCAAATGGGTTTCAGAAAACCTTCACGAAAGGCTGTAACGTGCATTTCAATTTATACAAAGCCCGATAAAAGCAGCAATTTCAAATTGTTTATGCGAAAATAACAAAGTGAAACCCACGGTGTATATTATGCATTATTGACCATACATTAAATTTCCTCAAGCGAGAAACAATAAGTTCAAGGATTTCTTTGACAACAACCGGTTGATATACTACTTTTGTCGATAAGGACAACAATGGCTATCACTCTTGGGAGGAAAAATATTCCAAGGTAGCCGTTTTCTTACCTTTCCGTTCCCTAATTACCGAAGAATGTGGCAGTTTGCCGCGCAAACACCCCGAGTCACGGGTTCAGAAAACTGTAACAATTTATACGTTGTATAACACTCGACGAAATAATGTATGGGTTTATGAAAAAAAAAAAAAGACAAGAACATTGAAATATGCTATTCATCCTTTCGAGTGAGAGTGCGGATAATTGCATTACCAAACGCGCCTTGCTGCTTTCCACTTAATTGCATAATATTAATCCCGGGGTGAAATTCAAAAAATTATTGGTAACGTGCACTTATCCCATTGGTTTTGCCATCGCAACGAAACGAACCAGTTAATTTATCATATGCAGCAAACGCTCGTTTAAATGCCAAATACCTTCTGTGAGATCAACTGCACATTTTTTACCTACGTGGGTTAGAAAGTGGATAGAAAATCGTCCGTAAACGTTTCCGTCAATTAGACACATAGTTATTTCAATCGTTTAGGAGCAAAATAATCGCCAAGTCATTTATGCGCTTGATTCATTTTACTGCTTTCAATCTCGTTTCGTATAGGAAATATATTGTCCATACGTTATATCTGCCCATTATCGCAGCAGAAAGTATGACGCGGTAATAAAAGGTAAATGTTTTTGCAAAAACACCCACTACCTTTAGTGACATTAACCTAGATTTGTCTTCGATGAGGTGGCGTGAAATTAAACGTAACTGTTTTCACCCTCGTTTACGCGGTTATGGTTTATCGTTCGTTCCACGTGATTAAGGAGCAGCACTGAGAAAAATAAAGGTTCTGGTTAATTATTTTTCGGATGATTTGATTGTGAAAGTGGTTGGAATAACAATAAATGTAGTTAAAATTACTAGAAATATATGGTTGATGCCTTACTCAACAACAATATTTGGAATTACTATAAATTTGTTTTTTAAATGTCTGCACAGAAAAAAATAAGGACACTAGTTATTTAATTTCTAGTTGACTTAAGGGGGTATACCAGTGTGACGGCCGAAAATTTACATGTTTTTTTGGGAATTTTTGTAAAGAAAAGTATTTCATGGAATGTTTTTAAACTTTATGGATATATTTACCTATTAATAAACTGTTTAAAATAATATTTTATCCTGAAGAAAT
Source organism: Gasteruption jaculator (assembly GCA_949825005.1). NCBI lineage: Eukaryota > Metazoa > Arthropoda > Insecta > Hymenoptera > Gasteruptiidae > Gasteruption > Gasteruption jaculator. The sequence goes on along the minus strand of OX463763.1, from coordinate 1,745,762 downwards.
CGAGACTTAAAACTTTTAAACGCGTTTTTCTCGAAACTGTGTTTTCCAAATTTGCTACCACCGTAACTCAAAGATTACTTGTCCGATTGATTTTAAATTTTATCTGAGTGTTCTGAACATGTTTTATTATACGATGCACTAGGATATTTTTGATCGGGTGAAAATTGTAATTTTGGCAGCGAAAAAACGACGATTTTTTTAAGGAAAAATCGAGACATTTTTTAAAAACTCCGTCATTTTGTCATTTTTCAGAGTTTCTCGGATATTTTAGTGGGTCGTGTGGGGAATTTCTTCTAGTTTAAGCGCGTATTTTTCTTTTTTGAAATCAGGCCCTCTAGCGACCTGTGGGATGGCAGCAGTTGGGGCACTTTTTTTTGGCGTCTCGCGGGATTGCGCCTAACTTGGTCACCCTCACTAATTTCTGTACCAAAAAATTATTTAACACACTTTACATATTGACACATACATCCATAAAGTTTGAAGACATTCCATGGAATACTTTTCTTACAAAAAATTCCTAAAAAACACCTAAATTCTCGGCCGTCACACTGGTATACCCCGTGAAAGTGGTTGGAATAACAATAAATGTAGTTAAAATCACTAGAAATATATGGTTGATGCCTTACTCAACAACAATATTTGAAATTACTATAAATTTTTTTTTAAATACCTACACAGAAAATAATGAGGTCACTAATTACTTCATTTGCAATTGACGTAATTACGAAAGTAGTTGCGGTAACAATAAATGTAGTTAAAAATACTAGAAATATATGGTTGATGGCCTTATTGAACATCAATAGTTAAAATTACTATAATTTTTTTAGTGCAATATATGTGAACCTAGCACATAAAAAAAATAATAAAGTCATTAATCATTTAATTTCTGGTTAACTTAATTATGAAAGTAACTGAAATAACAGTAAATGTAGTTAAAATTACTAGAAATATATGGTTAATGCTTTATTGCATTACAAAAATGGTTAGATTTACTACAAATTTTTTAGTGCAATGTAAAAAATATGCCTTCTTCTTGACTTTTTTAGAAACGTATTTTTTAAAATAAATTTCAGTTTTTTGCTGACCTATAAGGTTGAAAATATAAAGCTGCACAAACTCGGCATTCGAATTTTGTATTTTGATGCAATTACATTACATGCAGCAGATAATTGTACAGCTTAGTCCAGAAATGGTACGCTAAAAAAATTTATAATAATTATTTATGTAGTCGAATAAGCATTGACTATATATTTCTAGTAATTTTAACTACATTTATAGTCATTTCAACTGCTTGTATGATTAATTCAACTGGAAATTAAATAATTAGTGCCTTCATTTTTTCCAGTATATGTTGTACGATAAAATTCATTTGAAAAATAAATGTGTGTGTGTGTGTGTGTGTGTGTGTGTGTGTGTGTGTGTAAACTTAGGTGATTATTATGATCTCGTCAAATCTTTGATCTCCAATTCGGATCTCAAGCTATAAAACCTACCCAGGTGTCACTACAATCGACGACAACCGTTTAAAATGAAACTCGAGTGCCTACACTTGGACCTGATTTTTCTGTCACACAAGTCTTTCATTAGTGAATTAGTATCCCTTCGACCCCATACTCCACTCGAAAAACCAGGGGTGGAAATTTAACGAGTGCAGTTTATAAAAAGGTCTCCTGGTATAGAAGAGGGGTAAGGGTATTAGTTATACTGAAAATCACCATGTCAAAATATAATTCGTCAAACTGCTATACGTCTAAGGGGGTTGAAAGCATGGGTGGTATCCACTAATCCTTCCCATTAAGATGTCACTCTACATTTTAAATTATGCGTTTTGAGTTTGTAGTTGATACAAAAGAAACCGTTATAGCCAGTCAATAGTCGATAAAAATCGATCTATTGAAAAAAATTTGATAATTAGTCATTACCATACAAATCATTTACACAAAAAAAAGAATATATGAAAATTATATAAAATTTATTCAACCTAATATTACATTTGCCCTACGATATTTTTTTTATTTCTAGATTCCATAAAATTTATATATAATTATTTATAAACTTAAAGATTAAAATCTCAAATGTTTAAATTATATAAATTATTATATATAATTAGAACAGATTAACATAAAGTCAAATCTAATTAATGTTTATTCTAGTATAAAAGCTATATTTTATATAAGGGTTTTGGCTAATAACACACTCTAGTAGTGCCCCACTTTTCACTGAATAATTTTGAAAGTTTTTCGCTTTCATGGCTGTGAGTGGGGTAAAAATTATGTTTTTTAGTACACTGACTTAAAAAAAAATGCTGCGAAACAAACTATGTGAGCAAAGCTGAATTTGTATATTTCAGCGCAATATGGTTTATACTATATATGTTTATAGTATATTATTACAAAAGTTACAATCAAATTATTGTTGCGGCAACGTTTATGTCGAAGAAAATTTTTATAGTGTTTTGTACCATAAATATGGTAAATTAATACACTATATTTTTATAGGTTGCCAAACTATAGTTTAATATACCATGTCCATTGATTTACAGAATTTATAATTTTTTTACCAGAATTGGACATTCGTGACTAAATGTTGACAATATACATGGCACCTGTTACAATATTTTTTGGTAACGTCCACGGACGCATAGTTCACGTACAACCGTTAGGTGACTACCACGCCAATTGAGAAGTACAGTAGAATCTCTCTACAAGATACCTTCGATTCTCGTCCTACAAGATACCTCGGGTTCCCCTTCGCTATCCACTACCCCCACTCCTAATGCCTCTTCGCCTCTGAATGTTTGGAGTCGCTCGCTCCATACAAGATACCACGGAAATAAATGACAAAAAATGAGAATTATTTACACATAACGATTTTTTTTATTTACTATCATAAATTATTTATTATTTAAGATAATATTTTAATTTTTTGTTGGTTTGAAATTCATAGAGAATTTTCATGGACTTGTAAACGTAGTTTTTCGTCGGGGACACGAACTCAAGCCTATTTTGATGTATTTCAAATGTTTCAAATTGATTTACTTATGTGAGATAATTGCACAAAAGGTAAAAATAAGTTTTCTTCTCTTTTTCTTTCTTGTCAACACTGCGAGAACTCCTCGTTTGTGGACTTCTAGTCACGTGACAAAAAAAAAAGAAGGAAAAGGATATGGAATACAAAGCAACCTACATTATCGGCTTTACTTTGAACTACTTTTGCATGGTATCTTGTACGCCGATCGTGAGATCTATTTCTCTCCGGCGTAACGGGCCGCTGAGTGGGGGAACGGTAATTTTCTTCTTTTTTCGGAATCATATTCCCCTCCGGTCCCTTGTGGTATCTTGTATGGAGATTATTCTACTGTACAAAGATTCTATTCAATTCTATTCTATCCAATAGTAAAATTTGCTGTTGGGTGTATTTATTAACTCAATTTGTTATAAGAAAATAATAGATACTCTACTTGTAGACACTGTTACTTGATAAAAGCCACATTCATGTATAGCCATTCTTATTCATAGGGAAATGGGGTACTTGGGAGAACAATATTCAGAAGCGTTTTCATAGTAATCATGACTATGTAAAAAAGGATTAGGGGTTCGCTAGTGTTGAAACACGTGCAAAATACCGGTCGGCTCGAATATTCCTTGCAAAAATTATGAGTCTACTTACGTATTTCAATGTTACATAATACTATACGTCCGCCTTAGAATCGTTATGAAAACGTACCTATAGTAAGTACTATGCAGAAATCTTAAGGGGGCATACCACAGTAAAAAAAATTTTGTTTTCATTTTTTTTTTCTTTATTTTCAGAAAGCTGCATTTGTTGAGAATACTCTCACCAAATTTTGTAAAGAAATTCGTAAAATTGACGGAGATACAGTATAAAATTTAGTTTCTATGTCGTATTATTATCCTTTCTCGGCTAAACTTTGAACGCGTTTTTCTCGAAAGTATGTTTTTCAACCGCGTTGACAGCAAATTTAAAAAACTGTTCATCCGATTTGCATGTACAAAGTCTTAAAATGTTCGAAAATTCAGTCTCTATGACCACACGTGGCGATTTCTTTTTAATGGGCCCCCTTCTATTTTATTTATTCCAAAAACGATGAAAATTTTCTGTGATAAAATTCGCTGGTCCGCCATTTTTTTAATTTTTTAGATATCAAAATTTCGCCACGTGTGGTCATAGAAACTGGATTTTCAAACATTTTAAGACTTTGTAGATGCAAATCGGATGAATAGTTTTTTTAAATTTGCTGTCAACGCGGTTGAAAAGCATAGTTTCAAAAACGCGTTCAAAGTTTTGCTGAGAAAGGATGATAATACGACATAGAAACTAAATTTTATACGGTATCTCCGTCAGTTTTACGAATTTCTTTACAAAATTTGGTGAGAGTATTCTTAACAAATGCAGCTTTCAGAAAATGAAAAAAAAAATGAAAAAAAATTTTTTTACTGTGGTATGCCCCCTTAAGTTACCAAGTTCAGAGACAAAAAAAATTGTAATTTCAGTAAATCTGGTGTTGTTAGTTACTCCTGGTGCGATTTCAAAAAGGAACAACAATGTGTTGCTTCAATAACATATTTAAGAAAAAAGTTCGCTGGCTGAAAATGTGTAAGCTTTAGTTTGCATTATTTGGCAATTTACAATCTAGTACCATTGTTAATTTCTTTTTTTTTTAAATGTAGGACCTTCCACGTTATAGTTACTTGGGATTTGTTGAACAGATTGATTATTTTGATACTATGATAATTTGCGCTTGTATGTTTTTTTTTATTGATCTAATAATTGTTTTCAATTTTCCGAAGTTCTTCAAAATTTTTTCAGGAGAATTATAAAATTAATTGAAAAAAAGCTTGAATTTGAACAAAAAGCTTTGCTGAAATTAGAGTAATATCTATACCAACAAAAATTGATTTTGTAAGATTAAAATTGTAAGATTAAAATTACAGTATTTGTTGCTTCGTTGGTCAATTTTTTTGTATAATTTTGATAAAATGACTTCGTTTTTATTTTTGACCTTTTATACAAATATAAATGTTTTTCTAACGAGAAAATTTGGAAGAATATTTATATTTTATTTCTATTATAATATTTATATGTTTGCTATAAATAATTATTTTTATATTCATTTAATATAAATTAAAATTGAACATTTTTATTTTTAAATGTTTTTAATGCCAAAGTTCCCCAAAATCCTTTCAAGAAAATACAAAAATCATTTAAAAAGGAATTTGAAATTAAACAAAACGCTTTACTGAAATTACAATAATACCATATACAAACAAAAATTGACTATTTGTAAGATTACAATTATAATATATATTACCTTGTCACTCGAATTCTTTTTAGTATAATTTTGATAAAATGTCTTCATTCGTATTTTCGCCCCTTTGTAGAAACATAAATATTTTTCAAATGAAAAAAATTTTGTAAAATATGTATATCGTTCCAAATGTTGCATTTGTTCAAAATATTGCACAGTCATTCCAAAAATCACATGATCCTACACTTTCTTTATTTCACACAATCAGTTTTCAAATTCGCAATTTTCCAGGTCATAATTCCTGTGAAGTTTCACGTTTTTAAATCTCTTGGACTTTATTCTACATCGCAGTCCATTTTATTTACTTACCCACGTTGCGATCACGTACATACAATTTTCCATGTTTGTTGAGTATAATTTTGGCAAATTGCGTCCGCTATTAGGAACAAATCTCCCATATGTTCAATGGAATCGTCCTTTGAAAATCACACTATACACAGGATTTACCGTGCAGCTGTAAATTTTCACACTATACGAAACACAGTGGATTTCCTCTCACGCGGGTTCCAAATGGTGCTTCACCCCCGAGACAGATGCGTGGCATCTATTGTGACTGTTTATGCGGTACTCGCAGTGGGTATTATGGTATGTTTGTTTCGAGTTCAATAGTTGAAATTACAGGACCATTTACGTAAGAGGAATTATAGAAATCTCTCATCATAAAAAGTCCTCTATTGCCACATTTTACCCCAATGACACGGGGGAAATAGACAAATGTTGTCAATGGAAAATTCATAAACCCATGAATTATTGACTGCTCATCTGATCTTTCGAGTACCATCCATATTTCGGTTGTTTGAATTATTGTATTCAGTATACAATTTTTTTTCCCCCGCAATCGCGCATATTTTTTCTGCAGACTCGCACCAAGAAAGTAAAATAATATTTTTTGTTTAACAATACAGTTTTAATAAATACATATATATTTTTTCTCTTCAGTCTTTCGGTCTTAGAATTATTTATTTTAATCCTTTGTATAAAAAATTTAGAATATTACTCTTTTTAAATAATTTAATTAAGTTGTGTTTTTTCATTAATTTTTTTAATCTCTTTCGAAAACTCGAAAATATATGGAATTGTTAAAAACTGCTTGTATTATTTATATCTATTGTTCTTTTATTTATATTTTGCTGTTTATTATAAAATACATATATTTCTGATTGTATTAATTCCTGAACTAACCCTTTAAGGTCGTGTCTCTGTTCTTAGCCACCATAGTAAAGAACCATACTGATTATACCTTTAAATAATGGTAATTACCATTATTTAAAGTTTACAAAAAATTGTAAACAATATATGTATTGATTTAACTGTATTTTAATATTCTTTGCTGGTCTTTATATTGGTAATAAATATTCCAGACGGATTCTTCGTTTTTTAATAGACCCAAATTTTACAAATTATACAATTTGGGTTTATTAAAAAACGAAAATCCGTCCGGAACTTTTGTTATAAATAAATTTCAAACTTAAATTAATAAAGTTTATTTTTGCTTTATAATCTTGCATGTGTTTGTTACTATTCGTTCAAGAAAAATTAATTCTAACCAGAATGACACCTATTTTTTAACTATAATACGACAGCGAGGGGTTAAATTATTGGGGCAATTATTCATTTTCAAAGAATTTTTGACAATTTCTAAATTATTTATTCCATTTTCCGGACTAGTTGAGTGTGACTTTTTGCACTTTCAGTTGAATAAAAATATGTGGAATGTGATTTACTTTACAACTAGTTTCAAGAAACAATACATTTGTAGTCTCAGGAATTATACGTTATTGTTCGAAAAATATAGTTATTGCATTTATACGGTTACTTGTACTATATCGATACAGTTAACCCTTACTGATTGCATTCCCATCACCTATGGTGTTTTCGAATCTATGGTGTTTATAAAACCTGTTTGAAACCCCATGACACCCAGCTGTGTAGTAAAAATATGGTACATTTTTGACTATATTTGTTTCTCAGTGCAGACACGATTATTGTTTCGAGTGCACATGTACAATTGTACATACATGTATACGTAGGATCATAAATAAAAAGAATAGGCGTTGTATATGACTGCGGTGTACATATAAAATTTAACTACACCCTGCTTAAAAATCTCTAGAGCAAATCATAAATTTCATGAAATCCACAGACGCAACCGCATAGGGGATTTTTTGTAACGGATGTGTGAACAAAGAAAATGCATATATGTGCCCATAATTATGAAAGTGGTCTAAGTCATATTTTTTTGTGTTGATAAATTTAAAGGATTTGTTTTAAATAAAATAAAAAATGTTTTTACATCCTACAACATTGAAAGTTGGAGTTTTATTGGTCTTGAATTATAAAGAAAAAAATTTCTTGCAAGATAAAATGATACGAGATAACTGAAAATCTCATCTTTTTCAAATCGTGACTTATGAGTCCACTTTCATAATTATGGGCACATATATACTAAACTGCTTATGTATAACAATTCGCGTGTTTTTCTTCTGAAAATGTTTTTTTTTTCTGATGAATATGTAATTTCTTCAGTCTTTCGGTCTTCAAATTTTTTCATTGACGTTTTGTGTTGACGTTTCGACAACTAATACGTTGTCATCTTCAGAACTATACATAACATAAATTAATATTATTAAGTATTAGATAATTTATATAATTATTTTTCTAACATTTTTAACATTATTAATATTTACCACCAGTTCTATTTATATTTTTAATTTCATATTATAATTTCTTAGATTTAAATTAATTTAACAATTCGAAAGTAAAATATTAAAGGTGTTTTCGACTACATCATTAAATTCGTAGTGACTGTTATGTTTGAAGCTATCAGTCTTGAAGTAAATTTAAAGTCGTTGTGTATAACTCTGAATGTCTGTGAGAATATGTGTATTATATTATAGATGATATGTTTCCATTTTAGGAATGTTTCTGTTTCTTATTTTAAATACTGTTATCGTTATTTTCAGTTATGTACAATATTTTTTTTTCTGATTGTATTTTTTTTTCTAGTAAAATTTTTCAACTTTCTTGCCATTAAGAATAATTGCAAGAAAGTTGAGAAATTTTATCACGACTGAAAGGGTTAAAACGAATTCCAATCCATTAGAGGCGATGCTATTTTTCGATTCCATCCATATTGGTTTCAGTGCAAGTGATGAAAAATCACTTTCCGCATCCGTTCGAGGCATTCCTGGTGTTAAAATTTCCATCACGTGGAGTTAACTGAAATTAACATAGGATCTTTTCACACTGTGGGAAGATAATAAAGTCATTATCATTCAATGGCGGTGTTTGAAGAAGCCCTATATGGTTTATGATTTCACTTTCTGTTGTTTGTAATGCGGGAAATTATTAATCAATGCGAGATAAAGTTGAACAACCAATTTAGGAAGTGTGAACTCTTTTATTTTGCCAACCAATTTAGGACTTGGTTGACGATTAGTTACGCAAAGATAAGCATCTCAAATACAGTCATTACAAACACCAATTAACAGACGATTCGTAAATATTGATTTTTTGGAACCACTGAAGTTTGAGATTTTTTTGAAGCTTTATTTCAATAGGAAATTAATATTCCATTGTTTGTCGATTTTCAAAACTGTTTCATCCTTTTCAATTTTCTGCTGAATTGAAATTTCAACAACAACAGAATGTGTGGTAATTATTTCACATACTTTCCTTTGAAATTTCATATAAATATTTTTACAGTGCGAGAAACTGATATTTTTACAATTAACTCCGAAATTTACAACCACGGCTACGAAGAGAAATTTCGAGTAACGTAGAATGTAGTGAAAAAAAATATTATTTGATTTTCAAAATTCAAAGAAGGAACTACTTTCGATCAGAATTTAAGGAAAATGACGAAATAGAATATTTGATCTATTATTTGTGGTTCAGGGATGAATTTAAAATAATTCAAACCCCGGTGCAGTTTTTGCCAGATTTAATTATTTGACCCTTATATTTATATTTAACTTTTGTTTTGTATAGCTTATTCGACAAATCCGTGGAAAACTGAGCCTTTGATTAAGGGGTTACACCACTGTAAATTTTTCAAAAAATCGATTTTTCGTTTATTGGCTTAGAAGTTGCTTAAGAACCTTCTAGAATATGTAGCAAAAAATTTCGAGCCTTCTCCAAGCATTTTTTAATGTCTATAACACATTTCAAAATTTTAAACGTGTTTTTCTCGGAACACGATTTTTCAAAACGGCACGCAGCATAACTTCAACAATTTTCATTCCTTTGATTCCAAATCTTTGCAATATCCTTAAAACAACATTCTGAAGAGAAATACGTAGCGGATTTTCGAAATGTTAATTTAAACATTAGTTATTAACAAAAGATTACCTCTTTTATTGTGGAAAATGTAATGTTTTCATTCAGATACTCGCCAATCACACAAATTTCAATATTTTTAAAATCCCCTACGTATTTCCCTAGCTATGAACATGTAGAATAAGTGATTTTTTATTCTTTTTTCTAGGTGCAAATTTGCACCAGCTACACTGCGTGCCGCAGAGTGCTTTAAATTCAATAAGCCTCGCAAGAATGGCTCGGATTCCGCCATTTTGTAATGTTTGTCAATCATAATTTTTTGTTTAATAGTTAAATATATGCTTAATCACCTCATCAAATTTTATTAGTCCAATACTATTCCTTCCATTCAAAAAAAATTGACAAAAAAGCGCTTTTTTTCTAGGCTGTTACAGTGGTGTAACCCCTTAATAAAATAAGTTTCAAAGTCAAATTAATCCGTACTCAATTTTTCGTAGGCCCTTGAATGAAGAAAGTATCCTCTCCAGAGGGTATGGTGAAAATCATCTTGACATGTATCTTTTTCTAGTACAAAGTTTGTTAAATTTATAAAAGAAATACGCTTTTAAATGTTAAGGTAGACTGAGTCAATATAATGTAAATTTTATTCTTGACCTCATAATAAAATTGCTTGGTCATTTCATAGCATTTCTGGAATTTGATATTCCTTTGTATAAAATTTCCACATCGAAGTTGATATTTCAAATCATCTATTACTAGTTGTGTTATTTGAATTTTTATTGAAAATTCAGCGAAAATTTTAGAAACTTTATACCAATAAGATTAAAAATTACTACCCTATTGCTTGACAATTTTCAAAACTGTTTTTTAATTTTAATTCTTTACCGGTTTAAAATTTCGACAACAAATGTATTTGTTAATTGTTTCACATACTGTTCTTTGAAATTCCATATAAACATTTTTTACAGTGTGAGAAACTAATATTGGAACTAACATTTTTAAGTGACAAAATGTATTATTTGATTTCCCAAATTAAAAAAAAAAGTTACTTTAAATAAAATATTCGTTCTATTATTTGTGACTCAGGGATAATTTGAAATAAGTATCCTATTAACAAACCTGGTGCAGTTTTTACCTGATTTAATTATTGGAGAAAATCATCTCCCGTCATCTACCTTCTTCTAGTGAAAAGTTTGTGGAATTTTTACATAAGATTCATTTTTAAGTGTTTACCATGGGTACACAGAATCAATATAATGTAAACTTTATTCTTGACCCCATAATAAAATTGCTTGGCTTTTTGATAGAACCTCATTAAACGGAAAGTGTACGTGTACGAGAGACGGGTAAAAGTCTAGACGTGCATGAAGGTTTTATAAAGTATTAATTCAAATCTTCATCAGGAAAGACAGAGAGAGTGGAAAGGAGTCAGCTGACCTTTGTGGAATGCAATCTTTCGAGACACTTAGTAGTTAGCCTATGAAGTTTCCACATATAAGGTAGATGCAGAATGACTTCTTTCTCCCAGGTAAATCGTAAGTTGATGGTGCATGTAAATATAAAAACGCGTTTTATTCACGGGAGAAAGTCATTCCTTGCCATTAGGATCAGGGCATTGGCCTTCGTTGCTCTATGGCAAAGTATCGAAGCGCAGAACAATATATAGGGCAAACGAAAATTTGTGCCCTATAGTAATATTAGGTAGGTGCATAATTAATGACGATTATTTTGCACGGATACTTAGCCAATAATCGTCGTTAATTACGCTCCAATAGCGATATTAGGTCGGTGCATAATTAACGACGATTATATTGCATGGTTAATTTGTTACTAATCGTCGTTAATTATGCACCAATAGCAATATTAGGCTGCTGCATAATTAACGACGATTATTTTGTATAGGTACTTAGCTAATAAGCGTCGTTAATTATGCACCAATAGCGATATTAGGTTGGTGCATAATTAACGACGATTATATTGCATGGGTAATTTGTTAATAATTGTCGTTAATTATGCACCAATAGCAATATTAGGTTGGTGCATAATTAACGACGATTATTTTGCATGGGTACTTAGCCAATAAGCGTCATTAATTATGCACCAACCTAATGTGTACATTGGACAGGAATGTGCAATAATTATATCGAACTTATTACTTTAATTGTCTCCTTCCATATGTGCATTTCCAAGCACAAATTTTGTAAGTGGAAGAAATTAGAAAGAAGTAATTTCTTTCTTACTAATTTCTTACCAATTCCGTTTTTTTTTTCCTGTGGATTATTTGTAACAGTTTAAAGACAATGATTTATTAGGAAAATTATATTTATTATTTATTATAAAATTGTATTTGTAGTCTTGAGTAAAATAAATAACTTTGATTTTAGTTTTCATATAATCATATAATCTCTAATTTTAATTTTTCGCAAATAACACACTTTGTAATAAAAGTACGAGTTTTTTTAAAACTTTTTTCTTCAGTTTGATAAATGGAAGTTTTTTGTTGGTCGTCAATAACTAAAAATATTTTGGTATTTCTTCTTTATATTGATTTTTATTCGACAGAAGTTATTATATTACACTTATTGTTAGTATTTATTATATATTTTCTTATATTATTATATATTTATTGAAATATTAAGTTATACTTACCTGGTCCAAGAAATTAAAATTTATTTCGTTCTGATATAAAACAGGGTCAGCAAAATAATTTCTTCTTAATTTTTTATAATTAAATTTAAAAAATTTTCCAAGATTCTCAAGATCGTGAGCTAGTTCGTGTTCAATATAAATAAATTCAATCCAAATAAATTCTCTCAGATATTTCGTGAATGCTTTTATCGTAGAAAGGTAAAAGCATTGACATGTGAAAGCAGTCTGCAATTTTACTTTTTTTCTGTCGATAATGTGATTGGGGTGCACTTTCCTAGAAGCAATGTCAAATGTATTGAATAAATGCGCTATCCTTAAATGTAACGTATGGTACGAGATAAAAAGAAACTCCCCTTTCGTTTGATATTCCATTGGCGTGAAATTTGTCTTGTATTCTGATAAAATATCTTGATGTTTAGAAAAAAAAAAATATTACCGTTGCTGAACTAGTTATTGATCACTTAGCATCTCACGTTTTAGTATTTTCTACTGATAAATATAATTTTTAAGACTTTTGTATCTTTTTTATTTTATTGTGAAAATAAATCATTAATTTCTCGCTTAAAGTAATAAAACCTATTAAAATATTTGCACTCGCATTATTTTAGGGCAATTAAGACCAAAAAAAATAACGTGGAACTAATTAATGATCGGTTTGAACTAATTATTGATCAATGTAGCGTTACTTGAAAAAATAATGGAAATAATAATGAAATCATTTCTGTATAAAAAATTTATTTTTTCAAAATAATATCATGAATTAATATTGTTTTTTTTATTTTATAATAATTACACAAATTTATTTTAATATATCTAATGAATTAAAAATATTAAAGCAAGTTTTATATATAAGCTTTCGTCATTATGCTTTATGACATAACGTTTGGTGATTATGTTAAACTGCAGACAAAAGTAAAAACAATTACGTAATAAATCGCACGCTACAATAAAAATGAAGTACATTTCAATGATTTCAAGTACAACCTACATAATTTTAATTGCTGTTATATAATTTTTTTAAATATTGCATACATTAAATTTTTGTTATGAAAGCGATCAATAATTTATTTCAACAGACCAAATAGAAACTACGATAATTTATAAACATACACATTTTATAATTATATTAAAAATTAAAGCCTATAATTTACATTTGAAATCTAAAAAAAATATTGATTTAATAAAATAAGAGAAAATTAATTTGAAAGTACCGATGTCAGCGGTAGTAGTCCAACCTTTAACCTGCACGATTTCTTAACAATAAAAAAAAATGGTTACGTAATTTCAATTTTATATTTTTAACTAAGTGAAATTAGTTATCATTGTAGTGAATATTTTAAATAATTACTGAGAGGTTAAATGATTTAAATAATATTTTCTTTTTTAATTATAATAAAGTTTCTTATTATTCAATAAAAAAGAAAAAGTCGACGAATTGATCAATAATTAGTACCTGGTCTATAACCAGTTCAATACTGGTACCAAAAATTTTCAATAAGTGACCTTTGCTTACTTACACAGGGACAAATTTTGAGTAGTTGCTGCCCAGTTTTTAACTGGAATAAATATGGTAAAGTGCAATATTTGCTGCACCTGCAGTGCAGTGCCTTCTAGCCATTGCGGTTGCATACTAACCACTTCAGGGAGATTGCGCCACTGATGTGCCAAGACTGCACGACTAGAGTTTCTTATTTTTTCGATGCAACGCAATGGTGAAAATACTGCACATACGTGTAAATGCGTGTGTTTACATACACACGCGCACATATATATTTATAAGAAAAATTGTACATAAACAATTTGTAAAACTTCACCTGCAGTGAAACTATTTCTGTGATCTTACCACTAAAAAGTAATAATATACAGACATATATCGTGATAAGGAACAGCTACGTTTATGTAGTGAAACGTAACATAAGCGTGGAGCATTTAACCGCAAAATTGCTATATTTTGCCGAGAGAAATGTTTCGGAGTACGTTTATTAATGTATATATGTCTTTTACGGGCACTAAATTTCTGAGTATCGCTCCTTTATGTGATACCACACGTGTAATCTCGGACACGTTAAATTCTTCCTATTTAACAGCTTTCCTCTTATCGAGTGCCTTAATTTAACCGCTTCCACCAGTCGGTAGAGTTTTTTTTTTTTCAAAGGATCGAATAAAAAATTTGAGATATTGTATGAAATAGTGTGTGTAAGGGTTTCGGAAGTTGCTAGTTACAAATACCGAATATCTAGCATTTTTTTTTAAGGAGGTTCGGGCATTGTTTTAAAATGCTTTTCACTCTCTCAAGAAAATATATATATCAGGTGCGCAACTAAGTTCCCGGGTTTTTTTCGATCAAATAAAAATTGAAATTTCAAAAATAATACAAAAAATGGTTTATTCAAAATATCGGCCATCACTAGCTATACACTTTTGCCATTTATCTGGCAATACATGAATACCGCAACGATAAAACGACGTGTCTTTTGAGTGAAACCATTCATCCAACCAATTTTTAACTTCTTCAAAGTTTTTTAAATGCACCCCTGCCAAACCATGCGCCATCGATCGGAACAAATGGTAATCTGAAGGCGCTAGGTCTGGTGAATAGGGCGGGTGCGGTAGTAGGTCCCATTGCTGATACATTGGCGAGTAACATTTAATGCTTCCGCAAGTTGATCTTGTGTTTGCGTATCATCTTCATCCAATAACACTTGCAGATCGGCGTCCTCCATTGTTTTTGGTCTTCCGGAGCGCTCCTTGTCTTTAATATCGAAATCGCCACTTTTGAAGCGTTTAAACCAATCCTCGCAAGTAGTTTTCGATGGTGCATGTTCGCTGTAGGCTTTCTCAAGAAAACGACGTGCTTCAGCAGCAGTGTTTTTCAAGTTAAAATAAAAAAGCAAAACTTCCCGCAAATGCTGTTTATTTGGCCCAAAACTCGACATTGTTATTGTTAGAAATAAACTTTTGCGTAGCAATATTTTTTAGTATTATAATTGGTAATTGTTTGGAGATGTTTACAATATAAAACCAATTCAAATTCACGCATGTATTACGACTACACGTGACGCTAGCGCAATCTCTTGTGAAACCCGGGAACTTAGTTGCGCACCTGATAATTCGTAAAACCATCAGAAACTTGCATGAATTTTTTCAATATTTATTACCAGGCATTTTTTTGAGAAAAAAATTATTGAAATGTGCGAGATTTAACATAACCTCTTATGGGAGAGGGTGATTCTTCAGGTTTTGATTATATAATGCAGTAATTTAAAATGCTTTTCGAAGTAAACAAAAAATTTTTACTGATAGTTTGAATCTTAAGGAAAATTTTTGTACCATTATAAGTAAACCTTTCCAGGCATTTTTAAAAGATATTATTGATAGAAATTACGAAATCGCGAAAAATTTACGGCGCTTCTGCTACAAGCTCAGAATTGAGGCAACGTTGTTCGCAGCGCAGCGAGCGGGAAATTTGAATATTGCGGAAGGCCGCAACAAAATTTGATGGTCAACTGAATAAAACAAAAACTATATAAATAAAATAGTTTAAGCCAAAACAACTAGAAAACAATAACATTTACAGTTTAATTAAACATTTTTTAGATATACAATAACTAGTTTGATTCTTTTAAATATTTTAATATGACATTCAACACTTTTTTTGACTTCGATGATTTGAGGCTTGCCCTCAGTTTCTCTTCTTAATAATAATGCTGTTCTTTCTGCACCTTCAGTTTTATATTTATGTAAAATCATTTCACAAGTAACACCAAAGCTAAACAATCTTTTTATCATTTGTACACTGATGACTTTTTTTATTGGCTCATATGAGAAGCACGCGAATATTAAATACTTTAGGGTTAAGTATGTTTACGTTTCGCAGACGACAGTAGAAGAGGACGCAAGCGACGCAATGGTACCAAACTTAAAAACTTAATGAATAATGCTTGCAACGTTGCCACTTCTTTTTCGATATATATCCCTTCGATTTCAATAAATATTAAAGAAAATTATAAGGGTATATCAACGCTAATCTTTATTAAATAAATAAATAAGATAGTTAACGTCATTTTTTATTATCAAACATAGTAATTTCTTTTCACATTAGTCAAATTTCAATATGTTGAGTTGGCTAATGTGATCTTTTCCCGTGTAAAAGCATAGGACCCTCCCCCCCCTCACCCCACACTCCCCACGGAAGAGTGCCCGAACGTCCTTAATGAAAATTCGAATTTTTTCGAAATTCGAGTCCGCCATATAATGTTAGATTTGACATCAAGGATCTACGATTTGGCTTATGAATTTGTAAAATTTGTCAACGAATTCGAAAACAGTGACCCAAAAAACTCCGATACAACATTTTCTATGATATTAAAAATGTCAAAATTTTGGTTTGCCATTTAGGATTCGATATTTTGAATTGTGAAAATTTGTCAATGAATTCATAATCAGCCAATCGAAAAACACTGTATCAATTTTTGTGAAAAACTGATGCATGAGAAAATACACATATGCTTGAAAATATTAAAGAGACGCCCACATATACACAAAAATAAGCGATATTGTCGACGTTATATTGGGTCAGTCATTTTGAATTTTGCAATTTTTACCTCAAACTCAGAATGAGCTAGCCAAAAAACGTGATAATTGAAATTTTCAAAATATTGTTTTGCCAATTAGGATTCCATATTTTGAATTTTGAAATTTTGTTGACGAATTCATGATCAGCCAATCAAAGAAACCATGCGTATCAATTTTGATGAACAAATGCTGCGTAGAAAAATGTATGCTTTCAAAAGTTAAAAAGACGTCCACATATGTACAAAAATCAGCGACACTGCTGACGTCATTTTGGATCAGTCATTTTGAAATTTTGCAATTTTCGCTTCAATTTCAAAATCAGTGACCCAAAAAATGTTAGGATACCATGTTTTATCCACATCCCTGGGAAATTCGGGGAGTTATTAAAAAAATGCACATATATATATGAACTGTCACCATTCTTGGCAAATTTTTCTTGTACAAGTACGATCCAATACCACTGAAGTGGTTAATACTCACTAAAATCACAAAGGATTAAATCCCCAAAGCAAAGAGAGAGAGAGAGAGAGATGGACAATTGTGCGATGCAATATTACCGCTATGGTCAATAATAATGAAAAAAAAAAAGATACGATAGCAGGGATCCAGTACACATGCATTTACGGATTTGCAAGTAGCATTTCACGATGTTGACTGGAAGAGTATATTTGATATAGTGGAGAGAACGAGAAAGAGGAGTAATATGCAATATGTGTAAAGAACAAACGGCGATAGCATAGTAAGTGTGCAGAAAAAACGTGGAGAAGCGAAAATTAATAAAAAGGAGCAGAGCCCCTTGTGCTTTAGAATTCAGAGAGGTACGAGGCACAAAACCCCAGCAAAACATCAGCAAAACCATACCAAAACCCCTCACACCTATTCTTTTTTTTAATTTGCATATGAGAGAGAAAAAAAAGATAGATTCAAAAAAAGAAAGAATTACCAATAATAGTTATTAATTTTCAAGGTCACAAGATTAGTATACTACGCTTGGCAATTGACGTAATCCCACTTGCATCTAATGGGGCGGAATTTGAAACCGGTTTTGCTAGGGGTTTGCTAGGGTTTTGCTAGGGTTTTGCTAGGATTTGTTAGGGTTTTACTAGGGTTTGCTGGGGTTTTGCTAGGGTTTTACGAGGGTTTGTTAGGGTTTTACTAGGGTTTTGCTATACTTTACATTGAATCTCAAAAAAAAACCTTTCAACTCTTTGCACTCGAAGTACTTGTGACGGGTACTGCCAAACCCTGGGAATTACAAATAATTCATAATCAAAATTTTCATTTACAAAATCTTCACATTATGATAATAATAACGCATCTTTAAAAATATCTTACCTTTTAAATTATGTATGCAAATTTTACCTTCAAATCAATCACACATTACATATCCAGGTACAGCAAAAAAAAATCTGAGTTGCCGAAAACTTTAGACGAGAAAAAAATCCTAGTTCAACGGGTTGATTTGAAAACAAATACAAACACAATACAAAAACTTTGCGGTATTATCACAAAAAAATAGAATGCATTGAATGATATCGATAATCGAGGAAATTGTAGGAATAAAAGAGATTTTATGCTTCGAAAGCAAAACATCATAGGAAAAGTTGAAACCAAAATGATACCAAACAAAGAATACGGAAACCAACGGTAGCAAAGAGAAGTTGAACCAGAGAAAGACACTACTGTGTTGAAAAAATACAAGCTTCAGTACCAGGGAAAGAGTTCAACAATCAACAATGCTCGGGTCTCACATTGTAAGAAATGTCAAGTGCACCATGCACTTATCTGAAGGCAGGGATGTCTTAAAAGTTTCTTCGCTAGCTGCACCCATTTTGTATGAACTACTTACTAATGGAACGAGAAAAATTTTTCTGACAGGCTAATATGCTATGATCCACTATCTCTGTCCCTTAATAATGGTAGCAGATGATATCGCGTTTAAATATCGACTCCTTACTATTATTATGTTTTGGGGATTAGTCCCCTAAAGCGCGAACATTAAAAATACAATATGATAATATACATAATAATTAGATAAACGAAAAAATAGACTCCTCTAATAAATTAACAAAGTAAATAAAAAGCAATAATAATACAATATAAAAAAATACAATAAGTTGCGATAAAAACAACAAAAAACCAAAATGTGTTCTCACTCGTTTACAGACATTATATATTTACAGAACATTATATATTTAAAATTAAATTATTACAATGAATCGGAATTCAAATTTTCCAATGTATTAAGGGGGGATTGCGGTGTAACAGGTTAAAAAAATCGAATTTTTTTCTTTGCATAAATCAAAAGTACAATGTTTCAAGAATGTGTTCCAAAAGTAGTATCGCAATTAAGTAGCAGCTGTAAGTATCGCAAAGCTTCGCCAAAAAGTTTAAACGCAATTATTTCGAAACTACGTTTTTCAAATCGGTGTCTAGGATAGCGCAAAAACTAATCAATCGATCATCTTCCCAGAAGGCTTAATCCAATCAATGTACATTTCTCCTGGGGTTATACCAACAATTTAAATAGAATTATTTAATTTAATATTATTTAAAGAAATTTTTAGTGGCAATATGTAATCAATTTTTGTGTCCAAAAATTCATTTTTTCTTCAAAACCCTAGAACTTTTTTGATTCTTCATGTTTTCTTTTAACAAGTGGTATAACCCCAGCATAAACTATTTACCTTTAAGAACATTTTTCATTTTTAGTTATCGGATGCTTGTAACAGGTGCTGTATTAGACACCAACAATCCGAAAGTGTTTGGCAGGATTACGAATACCAAATAAATGATAAAGAAAATGGCAAGAAAAAATTTTTTTTCAATATTTCATGGATGCTTCTTCATATCCCAAAAGAGATTATTTGGGAATTATTAATAGTTTTCCAAAAAAAAAATTCATGAAAATCACCTATTTTTAAAGCTGTTACACCGCAATCCCTCCTTAATCTATTTTATTCAACCAAATAACAATGGATTAAAATGACACTGAAGAAGGACCAAACCAAATGCAGAAACCTTTGTAAAAGAAAAATATAAATGAAAGGCCGTTTCTCAAAAACCAAAATGATTAATTATTATTATTTTAACGACCAACTAAGAAGAGCGAATAATTGCATACATACAATTACATATATGTATATTTTAATTATATATGAACTGTGAAGCACTGGTTCAACTATGATTGTACTCCAAAAAGTTGATATTGAAAAAACAAACAACGAAAACTTCGAAATGGTCAATAAAAATTAAAGACGAGAAAATTCTGAAGATTAAAATAGATTAGGACATGACATCACTTGAATATGTTGTCTCCTGCCAAGAAATTGCAATTCATTAAAAATCTCTTGAAGTGACGTTAAACTCCCATGCATGAAAGGAATGAGCAAGTGTAAGAAAATTCCTGCAATGTTGCATTTTTCATGCGTAGGAGTAATTGACATTTTGATCCTGCCGCAAGAACATACCGATGCTAATAAAAATTGTAATAAATTAGCTTGGAATAATGGTACAAGAGATTATAAGAAGTATTTTTTTACTGTTTTTGATAAGACGATGTAGTCTGATGTTGCAGAGAGCAACTGTGCATCGCATTAGTACATTCACAGAACGCGAGATAACGTATCAACATATGTCATGATTAAATTTACTGACAATATTCTGCTAGCTCTGATGCCACTGCAATATGCAAATTGCGCTCTGCTGCAAATTCTTTTCAGTTGTTACATTTTATCTACATGAAAAGAAAGGACTCAAAACAAATAAAAAATGTAAAATATTTATTTTTATGTTCGTAGTAACAATTCTTGTATATGTGCCCATAATTATGAAAGTGGTCTAAGTCATATTTTTTTGTGTTAAAAATTAAAAAAGGATTTTTTTTCAATTAAATAAAAAATGTTTTTACATTCTGCAACATTGACAGTTGGAGTCTTATTGGTCTTGTTTAACCCTAGGACAGCACACCTCCAAACTCGAACGTAAAGACCGTAAGCGATTTTCCAAAAAGGGTATTTATTTTGAAAAATGAAGGGTGTGATTTTTAGAGAATTACTAATTTTCGTAATATCGCACATAATTACATTTGATTTGGAGTTCGGACAATTTTCGATTTTGGACAATGAAGTTCGAAAAACGCGTGGGGTCATATTGACCCCATGTGCTGTTCTAAGGTTAATGAAGAAAAAAAAATGTATTCCAAGATAAAATGATACGATATAACTGAATATCTCATCTTTTTCAAATCTTGACTCAGACCACTTTCATTATTATGGACACATATATACCATGAAGATTTTTGATATGCAGCAAAAGCCTAGCAAAACCCCAGCAACATTGAACGCCATAAACAAATTTAATATGAAATTAATCATTCGCACATTGAAACAGATCGTCATGGATCAATTAAACGATAACAATACTAACAATATGAATAACAATATATGAGGGTTTTTGAAATCGTTGATTGAGAATTTGTTATTAAATTTTAAGAATTTGGAAAGTTATTGATGTAATATGATGGACACAAATTTTGAGAAACTGTCAATTTTCATAATATTCGGTATTGCAGGTTTTTCAAATTGGTTGATTTTAAATCCGCAAAAATTAAAAAAATAAAAGTGGTAATTCATTATTGTGAGTCGACAATGTAAAAAAATTAGAAAATTTTCAGAAATATTGTAGAATAGATTCATGATCAACGCCTTGGAAAGTGGGGCTTGGGAAATTTTGGGGAAACTGATTCGTTTTATTTATACCTAATTAATATTATTAGATTTCTATAAAATTCCATATAGAAACCACGGTGTTAACCATGGTTTTACAAAGTGTTATGAAATTATAGAATTTATCAAATTCCTCAAAATAATTATTAATGATATAATTAACTATTATAATTAATCTACGCACAAATATCGAAACGTCTAAAAAATCAAAATTGGATCACAGAAGTTAAAAATTGGATAAAATCCGGTTGTGCAAAAAACGAAGAATGCTCAGTCAATTATTAGAATTAATTTATCAAATTATGTATTCCTTCCTCCATCTGGAATTTCGTTTGGCTTTGGTCAGTGATAATTTTTCGAAAGAGGACAACCCTAAAAATTGGCTTTTTTTTCGGAAAATTCGTTAATGTATTACTTTCGAAAATTAAAATTAAAAAAAATTAAAAATTGTCCGAATTTTCCGGACAACCTATGTTTTTTTTTAAACATTGTCAAGTAAAAAGAAGTTCGTAGACACCACATTCAATAAATATAACATTTTAGACCAAAATGTAATTCGAATTTTTTTTAAAATGAACAGTGTGTGCAAATACACACGGTTGAAATCGAAAACTGCGTTTATTGGAAATCGCATGAAATAAACACAATGCAAATAGAAATACTTCACGGGAGCAGAAATTTAAATATAAATTTATTGGCCATTGTTTCAAATACAGTTGTTTACACTGAATTTCCATTTCAAGCCTCTGCATCCACTATGCCACATTTCACGCTCGTTTCAGTTCCGTGTGAAGGCTGCCTTCATTAGATCGCACACAAACTGTCATTTAGGGTTTTATTGAACAGAAAACTAAAAGTGAAGCGAATTTGATGTGACTGTCTCTTTGGTGAAAACTAAAAGTGAAGCTAATTTGATCTGACAGACTCTTTGGTAGAATCTAATATTTTTTGGATTTTTTTTGTCACATACTAGCAATACTAATAACAATATATAAAGGTTATTGAAATCGTTGATTGAAAATCTATTATTGAAATTAAAAAATTCAAAATTATCGATGGAATATGGTGGATACAAGTTTTGAGAAAGTGTCAGTTTTCATAATATTTGGTGTAGGAGATTTTTCAAATTTATTGATTTTAAAATCCGCTCGGATTAAACGAATAAAAGTGATTAACCATTATCGTAAGGCGGCAATGTTAAAAAATTAGTAATTTTCACAAATATTGTAGGATAGATTCATTAATACAAACTAATTTTTATGAATATTAGAAATATTTTGAAATTTTCGGTACCTCAAGTCAGATCCACCATTTTCAATTCTGATAATGAATTCGTAATTAACACCAAACCTACCGTGACGTCATCAAGCCATTTAAAATACATGTGAAAAAGGTCATTTGACCGCTCCATGGTAGGTTTAGCGTTAAAGAATCAAAAAAGCCCTGTAACACAACCCTGAAAAATAATTTTCTAGATAATATTTTAAAATAAAAGTCAAAATTCATTTGTAGACAAAAATGACGAATCGTTCCCTCGGTCATAAATTTATTGTTAAAAAATTCGATTTATTAAATTTGATTTATCGTAAAAAATAATTTAGTTTATTATACATGTAATAAGAATATCAATTTTCTAATATAATTAAATTTCATTTATTATATTCAAATAATTTATTATCAATTGATTTATCATTAAGAAGAAAAATAATAATTTCAAGAATTTACCAACAACATTAATAATATGGACTGTTTATTATCATTAAAAAAAATAAGATATCGCGTAAATTATGTTTAATTTAGTGTAAACTTGATTTAAAACTAGTTAGTACTTAATTTCCCAAAAAATTGCCCATGTTTTGTCCAATTTAAAATTGCCTGGCAGAAGATATTGCGGAACCATTAATTTGTACAATCAAATTACATATTAATAAAGTTGTAAAAATATTAACAGACTTGACATAATTACCCTATATTTTATCACTGATCGATATGCCTACTTTTAATTTTCTCGAAACAAGAGAAAATGGACTTGCACCACTTTCAAAATAATCGGTCCATATCATATAAAATCTGATCTTAGGCATTCATCACTAAGGAAATAATTTTCAAGGAAATGTTTACCTCACTGTTACTTACATAATAACAATAATTACTCATTTCTGAAATGCTGTGTCCCAAAAAATCCTTACCTTTATAATACAATCCAAAAAAATGGTATTACTTTTCAACCCTTTCCTGCCATATTACTGTCACTTATGAGTAATGTGTGTACAAGTAGTGATGGATAGGGTTTTTTTTTATTACGAACTATTCATAACACGAATATATTTCAAAAAAGAAGGGACTAATACAAATTTGTTTTATTTTTCTCCCATGATGAAACTCATTTTAGCTCTTGCTCGAAAAAACACGAAACAATTTATCATATGTCCAAACACGATCGTCCCCCCGGCATCACATGTTTGTGAGCTCTGTAAAGTCTGTTTAACGCCCACCATATAGAGATCATCCCTCGTATGGAATAGCTTTTAATAATAAAACGTAGAGGGAGGAATCGGGATGCAGTACCAACCCCTATATTTTATATTTACTATATATATATACATCTACTGGAAACCGTCTAGAGTCACGAAACAGGAGGTATTGTTGATTGCTTAATTTCCGATAAAAGTTTCCAAAAGCCTAAAATTAAACTGTCTTCACTGGAAATGTGAGATAAAATATACATCTTCAAAAGTTTTTATGGACTCCCATGTAACTTTCGAATTTGTAACGATATTAACCCTAGAACAGCACATGGGGTCAATATGTCCCCATGCGATTTTCGAACTCCATTGTCCAAAATCGAAAATTGTCCGAACTCCAAATCTGTAATTATGTGCGATATTACGAAAATTAGTAATTCTCTAAAAATCACACCCTTCATTTTTCAAAATAAATACCTTTTTTGGAAAATCGATTATTGAGACAAGTTGATTCTTACACAATACTATCTCTTACGTATGTCTACAAAATTTCAATTAAAAATATCGAAAATTGAAAAACTTACGAGCAAAAATGTAAAAAAAGTCAATTAATTAACCTGTTTTTTCCGATTTTTTTTTTCCGAATTTTTTGTCAATACCTTCGAAAATTTATTTTGATTTCCCAATGATGAAACATTATTCAAGGAATGTCAAAATATATCTCTAAAAATTTTCAGCCTTAAATATTGAAAATTCGCGGAGAAATTGATATTTTTTCACGTGGGGTCACTGAGCCCCTAGTGTGCTCTTTACGTTCGAGTTTGGACGTGTGCTGTTCTAGGGTTAAACTAGTATTCGAGGTATCTAGTACCTGGTACGAAAAATATGGTATTCAATTACCGTTGCTGGCACTGTTGCATTTCATTTATACGATATTTTCTTCTCTACTTCTTGAGGAATGTTTATATTTAGCCGTTATTAACGCGTTGCACTTGTTGCAGCATATGTTTTAAGAATTCTTGGTAGTTATCATTTACATCTTTGCAAGATAACAGAATTTCTTTCATTATTCCAGATGGATTCTTCGTCAATTTTAATTATTTAACCCTTTCGCTACGGAGCGCTTGTGACAAAATGTGATCGCTGTGAACGGGAGTGCATTACTGAGTAATTGACACTGAAGTACAGAACGCTACGAAGTAATTAGAAGTCCTTCCTTGTTCTCTAAATTTGCGCCCACTTTTCCAGAGCGTATATGTACGCTCTTCGTATATGAATGGTCATTCTTCGAGGACGTATATATACGCCCGTCGGAGCGAATGGGTCAAAACAATGTACAAAATTTCTCATGAAGTTCACTGTATAATTGTATCTCATATTTATGTAGAATGAACTTAAAAAACTTTTCAAATTTACACGATAACTTAAGATAATTTAAATATATCAAAGTTAGGACATGAAATAGTATTAAAATATTAGGTTGGGGAAAAAGTAATTTCGGTTTGTCCCATTGAAAAACATGAGAAAAACCGAAATTACTTTTTCCTCAACCTAAATTTACAAAATATTTCATTCAATTAATGAATGAAAATTATTTACTGTGTCATTATCTATGTATGAACATTAATATTTCGTACCCAATTAACATATTAATATTAATAGTGAATTAAATTCACCTCCAATTGATATGGATTCATGCAAAAAATGCAAATTACACTTAAAGCAGATCACTCTTTTATTTAGTAACGGTCATAAAAAATAAATATTTAGGTGTGGTTTCAGCCATTCATAAAAAAGCTGCTCGATTGCATTTTACTCTCATTTTTAAAATTTCTAAATTTTCACAGTTTTTCTGTTTAAGGGGGTACAGTAAAAAAAATGTTTAATCATTTTTTTTTCATTTTCTGAAACTTGCATTTGTTAAGAATACTCTCACCAAATTTTGTAAAGAAATTCGTAAAATTTACGGAGATACAGTATAAAATTTAGTTTCTAAGTCGTATTATTCTTCTATCTTATTCTTCTATCCTTTCTCAGCAAAACTTTGAACGCGTTTTTCTCGAAACTATGTTTTTCAACCTCGTTGACAGCATTTTTAAAAAACTATTCATCCGATTTGCATGTACAAAATCTTAAAATGTTTGAAAATCCAGTCTCTAGGTCTCCCACGGAGAGATTTTTTTGATAAAGGGCACCCTTCAATTTTTTTTTCAAAAACGATGTTAATTTTCTGTGATAAAATTCGCTGGTCCGCCATTTTTTTTTAGATATCGAAATTTCGTCCCGTAGAGTTATAAATCTATATGTCTAGTTTATAAGGGTATTTTTGTTTTCGGATGAACCGTATGGCTTATTTGCTGTCAACCACCAAATCGGAGTGTCTTTTTGAAAGCGGCGTACACCGCAAACTATTAGTCAGATTGGGATCCAAAAATTTGTGTAGAGTCTTGTTTATATATATATTGAATACAAGTAACAATAGAAAAAAAACAAAAAATAGTTTGCTCGAAAAAAATTATTAAAAATACACCCTCGTACCGCGCGCTCACTGTGATGTACCCCCTTAAGTAATCTCATAAATAATTCGCTCTTAAGACCACAATTGCTTGCAAAACACTTTTATTTACAATATAGGGCAAGATCAAATCGAACTAAATAGCAAGACTTGGTATTACAACTGACAATGGAATAAAAAAAATGCTACACCTCACATATGCGCGTGTATGCACATGGACATGTGAATACACGCGTGCCCTACACATGGACATGTGCATACATCTGTCTCCCATTTCAAACAAGTCATAGAAAATGATGAATTGACGGATTGACGTGCATATAATTTTGTTGTCGAGGTTTTTCCATTCACTGGCAAAAAATGAGTAAGGGGTACTGTGATCAAGGAAGTCAGCAATAAAATGTACTAATAGCAGTTCTAAGAACGTTATGTAAATCAGTATTTCGTATGCATGATGCTGCAGTGATCACGAATTATCGTCATTAGCATTTATATCATATAATGCTACATCGTGGAATCTTGTACGCTTCAAATCTTTTATGCGCCTATCTCAGGTATCGAGAAGAATGCACTAACAATAAGACGATTAAATCAATCCCAAAGTTGTATGAGTAATCCTGAGAATACATTTGTCCGATGTGTACGTACGAGGCAAGATAAGAACATGAAGAACACATGTCTCATTCGATGCAGGTACTTGAAATATCTTTCGGTTGGATATGTTTCTCTGGTCTATCCAACCAGATTTCACGCATGCATGAGCATCTATCTTGCATCTTGTGTATCTCTGACAAAGTACGTCGATAAACATGAAGTATATGGTCCGATGTTTTCTATAAACGAAGAAATTAAACGTATCGATGTGTCGGTTACGCCCATATGTCCAATTTCGTTTGATCCCTCGGAGGGTGGATGCAGTCACCTAGGGGTTGCACGGAAAGAATTGGGGCGAGAGAGGAAGGCACCCAGCTTCCGGTAGAAAACGAGTTCGGCTATTGTACTTCCACAAAATGAATTATTAGTTCTTTGGACTCAGAAATTTCTAATGAAATTTCACGCAACAGCCATTTTCCATTTCCACAAGTCGTATTTTTACCCGGACTCGCCCCTAATTGACGAGAATCGAGGGGGAATATGTGTACTGGCAATGATGGAACCATAAACGAATGATGTTGTTTTGATCTAGAATTTGCTCGACTTTCCAAAGGGAAAGCAAATTTCTGTGCGACAAACTGAGGATCTTCAGTTTCGAGAAAATTTTACTCTCGTAACTTTTCGCTGTCGACCCACTTGTGGATATTGTACTTAAACGTCGCGGTGACCCTAATCGTTTTCGATTTTTTTTAATATACTGAAGTAACGAACCGTTAAAGCAGCTCGGAAAATTCACTTGTAACATTAATATCTATCTACGTGCCATGTTTTAAAGGGACGTAGAAAACTAAGCTTCTTTTATAATTAATTTCAAGGAGATGAAAGCAAATTTAGATTTTTTCCTTTTGCTGAATCTATTTTTTGATATTAATGTAGAGTAAAAAAATTTTTTTTGGTCACAAATATGCTTATAACAATGGCGCTATGGTGAGATGAATATTTATGGTTTCCAAAAATGTGTCTCTGATTCTATTGCGATAGCAATAATAAAAAAAATAAACGTATTTAAATTTTTCAAGAGGATACCGTTTCTAATGTCGTCAATTTGTAACTGAACTTATTAAAAACATAGATTTTAACAAAACAATTTAAATTGCTACCAAAAAAATACGAGTTTTCTGAAATGTTCGAATTAAATCTGAGGGACTACATTAAACACTTACGTTAGTGATGTCATAAATAGGCCGTTTTGTCTCTTTTTTTTAGAAACGTAAAGCATGTACGTTAATTCTTCCTCGTTTTTTTTTTACATTATAGCAAACTGTTACATCATTTATCAAAATAAATTTCTAATAAAAATTTGGAAATATTAACAATGGATTCATGGATTGCGCCATTTCTTGACTTAAGCACGCGAAAAAACTTTGAAATAAAGTTTGCAGTTTTTACAATTCTTTTTTGGCCTTTCAAGGTTTCTTCAAAATATAAAAATCTTTCCCATCTATTAGTGGTACCGATGGTACCGAAAAAAGTTCATCAAACTATTTTGAAAAACGGGGTTACGAGTAAAAGACGTTTAAAGTTCACTTTCCAGCATTGCAACTTCTTAAATTCTATAAATATGAGAAGTTTCGTCTACAGACATACTTTTAGTAATAATACATGTTTTAAAATAATAACGTATTACAGTTTAAGGACGTTCACAACCTATGACCAAATATATACGATTTGTTTAAAATTTGGATATGTTGCAGTTTGATATGAAAAAGGAAGACTCAAATTTTTTCAGAATTTTTTATCGTGTAATTTGGCTAATATAAAAGGATAAAGTTAACATGTTAACATGTGCTCTTATGGCGATTTTTATAAAGTTTATATCTTTCGATCCACATATACGATTTTTAATTTTTTTGGCTTAAATCATTGGTTTTTTTAAAAGGAACAAATGTTGTTAAAATGAACATTGTTTACCGCGTAGTTTTTTAATAAATAACAAAATAGTATTTCCGAATTTCACTATGTTGGTATTGTGAAACGAACGTCTTTGCGCAAGCGCAGAAAAGGCGCGTAGGTTAATAAAGCACGTCACTCTCTCCCGTGTATTATATAGCCAGTATTCTGCTATGCAGTGCTACCAACATTTGTTCGCTAACGAGTTTTCTTCCCGCTCCCCTGACACGCATACGCCGCAACGAAAGTTGTGAACGTCCTTAAAATAATTGCAATAAAATCTATTTTTATTTAAAAGTTCAATATTAAAACACGCCCTTAACAGAGAATTACGTTTTGTGTTACAGAGACATCTCGACAAAGGAAGTGATCTTGCAGAGGCCGCGAGCGCAAGTGGGCTCCGAGAACTTGCAAGGTCCTTAAAGCAGCACTTACGCGGATTCGGTTCTCGTTTGGAAGACAGGCGGGAATATCTTGAGGATACATCAAGATGTTGCCTACTTCAAGATCGAGCCTACGAGTGGGCACAGGAAGCTCGTCTTGCGGCCGAAAGACGGGCCCAACAATTTTTAATGGCAAGACCACCACTGCCACCCGAGCATTTCACCGAAATGATGGCACTTGCTGAGAAGCTTGGCAATGATATTCTTTTGGAGCAATGCCGCATCGCTAGAATTAAATGCGCCGAAGCTCTGGAGCTTGCAAGAACTTGCTCGGCACCCGGGAGTCCTGCGAGGAGAAGATCTTTTGCTGCGTCGGAGTCCGCGACATCTTGGGATGACACTTTGGCCGAAAGTAAGTGGACTCATACTCAATCTTGCGATAAGATCCGGCGGTAGCGAAATTAAAAATTCTTTTTTTATGAAATTTGTTCAAAATCACTGAAATGCATTGATTCTCACACGAGCAAAGTCTTGTTCATTTGCTTGGACCTACTTTTCTATTTATGGATTCGAGTGTTGCATTCGCTATGAATGCACATTACGTAATCAGAAGCAGTTACGCCGGGGACTAGTTTACAACGAGTTTTAGCGTCTGCAAGTTGTAAATAACTATTTCAGCAATAATTCGTACTGAATGTAGGAAAACTTGTATTGTTAGGTCATACCTTCTGGATTTCTAGTGGAGCTGTAAATTATTGTTGAAATGGAAACAATACTGATCACAACTTTTAGTAAGAATTAGGGAACTTACCTCCCCAGCAAAATTAGGCTCCTTGTTAGGATAGATTCAAAAATTATGCTATATACCTACTCCTACATGTAATATACATATTTGAGTTTTTTTTTCTTTTTTTTTATTAGTCACTGATATGAAAATCTGTACGTTAGCCTTTAAGGTATTAGTACCGATTAGAAGGCTATAAAATGACCCATTTAAAAAATGTTTTTTTCTCGTTTCCTTTATTTTAAAACATTATAAAAGTTTTTTCCTGCAGTTTGTACACATTTTGGCAGTATAAAAAAATTTGTTTTTCTTTTTTTTTTGATTGAGCATTAATTGCTACATGACGTCAAAATCAAGTCCTCGAAAATGAGAGCCTCGCACTGTCCGGGGATAATCTCAAAATTGGCAAGTCTGAAACAGAAATTTCAAGAAGCATTTTATAGAGGAAGGTGGCTTACATCGTAATTCACCACCATTTTATGAAAAATTGAAAAAAAAAAACAAACTGGCGGCTTTGTAAAAAAAATGAAAAAATCACGTTTTTTTTTCACCTTTTTTCACTTGCCAAATTTTTTTTTACTAATTTTTCTGAAATTTTCTGGTGAATTACGGTAGAGGAGATAAAAAGTAAACAAATGCATCAAAAATGAAAAAAATCTATCGAGTAGTTGTGGAGAATAAGTCTGCACCGTTTGAAAAAATGCTATTTTGAGTAAAACGCGTTTAAAGTTTTTTTAAGAAAAATTTTAAGAATATTTTAGGAATAATCTAATTTTAATCCTTACAATTGGTCAGTCCGCGATTCCTGCTCCATATAAAAGTACGCCAGAGTCTATAAAACCCTGCTCTTGTTCTTGTTGAGCAGATTTTCTCGAGGGGAGAAGAGCAGCTGCCTAACTGGGCGAACTGCCGGTAGAGCGCCGAAAACGCGCGCGCATTCAAATCGCTATAACTTTCTCATTTTTTTAAATATCACCACAAAATTTTAGGAGGTGATTTTTCAAGACATAAGGATTCATAAAATGTAAAAAAATTGATTTTTTCAAAATTCTAACCGGTACTAGTACCTTAACTCTTTGAGCTACATTGGACCTACACTCCATCAGTTCTTTGATGTTTTATCAGCAAACCATAAAAAAAAATGTGTATTTCATAATATACAACTAATTGTGAAATTGAAGAGACTCGGAAGTTGAAAGAAATTTAATATAAATAAAATATGTTATAATATTTCATATTTTTATTGAAATAGTTAAAAATATAGGTTTAACTTTTAATATGTTTTTTGGAATTTCATATCAAGAGACACGGCAGTGTCTCGAGACAAGTTCGGTGTACGAAATTGGCGGGAACACTGCCGCGTATCTTTTTCCGAAACATTGAAGTGCGCACACACAAAAAACAAAAATGAAACAATTGAAAAAATCAGTGTATATACACATATGAAGTAGCTCCTCCCATACATACGAGGTTGTGTCCCTCACTCCTTCGTGCTTTTTCGTAATAATTTGTATTGTTTCGGGAGGTAAAAAAGGTATATAATATACAGTAGTTTTAGTTATCAAGTTCTACAGGATAGAATTTGGTAATTAAGGTTACAATGTGGTAATTAGACCCTAAATATATATAACACAAGACCCAAAATAGAACATAAGGCCCAAAAGTATAAATAACAGATATTACAAGACTAAATTTGAAAATCATCGTTGTAACATGACAATTAGATTCTAAATATATAACACAAGACCCAAAATATAACGTAAGGCCCAAAAGTATAAATAACAGATATTACAAGACTGAATTTGAAAATCATCGTTGTAACATGATAATTAGGCTCTAAATATATAACACAAGACCCAAAATATAACGTAAGGCCCAAAAGTATAAATAACAGATATTAACAAGACTGCATTTTCAAATCATCGTCTTAACACGGTCCACAAACGGTTAAATTTTATACTCGTGTGATAGAATTTGATAGTTAACGTTGTCATATGGTGATTAGGCTCTAAATATATAAGATAATACCCAAAATATAACATAGGGCCCAAAAGTATAAATAACAGATATTGCAAGATCACACTGTAGGAAGATTACGTTGCAAGAAGGAGACAGATCCCTTTACAAAAACACCTCTGGTGGAAAAAAAAGAGATAAGTTCAGTGTATGAAAATAATAATTTTAAAAAATTAATGAACAAAATCGAAATAATTGATTTTGCTAGGGTTTTGCTAGGATTTTATCTAATAATTGATTTCTGATTACATGATTAGAACCGCTACTGAACTTGTCGGGCCCCTAGCCCCTGTAAGTATATTTCAGAATACATTCTTGTAATGGTGTTATAACGGCAGAAAATAACATGAAAACAATTGCCCAACAAGTTCAGTACTGATATTGTCGAGTGATATTATAATGGATATTTAGAAACTTGTTTGATATTTTCGGGGTTTTTTTGCTTTTTTAGATATACACCTTTTTCGTAACGAGATATCAATTTTCATATGATGAACTTGGCTCGATTTTTCTTGGCACCAGAGGTGCAGTTTTTGGTGGGGATTGATTTATATAAAATTTCCTTGTGGAAGTTGAAATTTCAAAGCAATTTTATGAATTTTATTTAATATAAATAAAATATGAAATGTTATATTTCTATTTGAGTAGTGAATGGCATTTTTAAATTTGAATGCCTTTTCTGAAATGTCATATTAATTTGTATAAAATTCCATATCGAACTTGAAATTTCATAATTTTGCGAGATTACAGTTGTGTTATTTGAATTGTTATTGCAAATTCAGTGGAAATTTTGGAATTTCATATCAATAAGATTGAAAATTACTCTCTGGTTTTCTAAAGGGTTTTTTAAATTTTAATCAACTACTTGTTTAACATTTCAACACTAAATGTATGTGTTAGTTGCTTTCTTTTCTGTAAAATTTCATACAAACATTCTTTACACTGCATTAGATAACCGTTGTTGCCGCAATTATTTTTTTACAGCCTCCTAAAACCCGAACTAATAAAAAATAATAATTATATTGGGTTGGCAACTAAGTAATTGCCGATTTTGTCATTTATTTGCTTTGAAAAATCGGTAATTACTTAGTTTCCAACCCAATAATTGATAAATTTGTTTAATTATTATTTCTAGAAACAATTTATTAAATTTATCAATGATAGTACACAGATATTGTCGAATCAAGTAAGTTACTTCAACAAATTTCAATGTCCATTGTATCGAGTCACAGAGTACTGTTGGGAGCTGACAAGTTGACAGTAGGCTCTAATGGACTGTAGAATTTTTTTGGTTATAGGTTCACATTCACAGTTACTCATACATAAAGATACAAAACACGTCAAGTGAGCACCCCCAAAAACCACTAGGTCGTCGATTTTTACGAAACATGAATCAAATGAATGCTTATACCATTACTAAAGATACCCTCAAAAGATTTTGCAAAATTTCAATTTTTATTATTGATACTTACGTTTAAATATTTTAATCACTTTTAATTAAAAAATTAATTACTCGGACAATTTTTAACGAAACGTTATGAAAATTTTATGAGAGGTTCATTAAAGTTCATATTTTTAAATAAAATAAACAGTATTTATAAATTTATTTATTTACCTATTTATTTATAACAAGTTAATAAACAATTGAATTTTTAATAATGTTCTCATGCATTTTTAGTCATTTGGGCAATTGCAACTGAACAGTCACAATTACCCAAATGACTAAAAATCCCCCAAAGAAGAAGTTACGCTTAGGCGTTCGAACGTAGAGTAAACTTGAATCGAAGAAAATTGATGCTGAGTTACAGAATATATCAGGGAGTCAAATTTTTTTGCGGTTTCTTAAAACTGAAGGTCGGAGGAATATTTGGCGCCCAAAATCTAAAAAATCAAAGCATGAGAACATTATTAAAAATTCAATTGTTTATTAACTTGTTATGAATAAATAGGTAAATAAATTAATTTATAAATACTGTTTATTTTATTTAAAAATATGAACTTTAAGGAACCTCTCATAAAATTTTCATAACGTTTCGTTAAAAATTGTCCGAGAAATTAATTTTTTAATTAAAAGTGATTAAAATATTTAAACGTACGTATCAATAATAAAAATTGAAATTTTGCAAAATCCTTTGAGGGTTTGTTTAGTAATGGTATAAGCATTCATTTGATTCATGTTTCGTAAAAATCGACGACCTAGTGGTTTTTGGGGGTGCTCACTTGACGTGTTTTGTCTCAAAGACGACGCACAAATATTTTTCTAATTGGTCAAATAGTCACAAATACCGCTTTAACTTCAGCCATTCCAAGTGCCAACTTTTCAACTCCCAACAGTACTAGATCCAGACAAAACCATAACTATGTATATACTAAACGATAAAAAAACCTATTACGAAATTAAATTGAACATATGCTGAATTACAAACAAAATAGAATTGATAGCAAACAAACTGTGCACGAGATGCACCCCAATGGATGCTGCTCCCTATATTCCCACGCCGTTGCATCTATGTATTCCTCGCATTAAATACCTCGTAATAATACGCAGACAAAAAATAGATTTTAGATCGATATTTTCCGTCTTTGATGTATTCTTTATTTAGCGATAAAATATTGAAAATGGCACCTGTAAGATAATTTGCATCTCTAAAATAATAGCACCCTAGAAAATTTCGTTGCAACAGGTTCAATAGTTTCCAGGTTCGACTGCAACAAATTAGCAAACTTTCTCTTTTCGCACTGTTAGTGTAAAGTATAGAAACGATGATTCTAAAATTATTTCTGAACGTATCATTAAATTTACTTCCACAACTTAATTTGATACCAATCAGGAATCCTCGATAGTACGAACTTTCGCTGCGGAAACATAAATCACTTTCCAACTTAATCTTAATTTATTATAACATCTTGATTCGATTTGACACTGTGCTATGTGTTGTTTAGTTGTATGAAATAGAACTTCATGAATGTTGCACTTTCTTGTTGCAAGAACTTTTTCAATAACCGATGATTACGTAGATAGAACCAACCGACAGAATTAATTATTGAAGTGGCAGAAACGTGTAATGTACACGAAGATAACCGCAAACGTCGATAAATTGGATATCATCGATGTCAAAACAATTTTCTTTTCTTATCCGAATGATTAAAATTCATAAATTTTTTTTCAGGGCGGTAGCGCATTTGTAATACAGTAGAATCGAAAAATGATTCATGACAAAGGGAACTATTCACTATTTTGATCTAGAACTTGTCACCCACAGATTTTTAGAGCCTCTGATTAAAAATCATTTCATATTTAATTAAGGGGTTACACCACTGTAAATTTTTCAAAAAATCGATTTTTCGTTTATTGGCTTAAAAGTTGCTTTGAACCTTCTAGAATATGTAGCAAAAAATTTCGAGCCTTCTCCAAGCATTTTTTAATGTCTATAACACATTTCAAAATTTTACACGTGTTTTTCTCGGAACACGATTTTTCAAAACGGCACGCAGCATAACTTCAACAATTTTCATTCCTTTGATTCAAAATCTTTACAATATCCTTAAAACAACATTCTGAAGAGAAATACGTAGGGGATTTTCGACATGTTAATTTAAACATTAGTTATTAACAAAAGATTACCTCTTTTATTGTGGAAAATGTAATGTTTTCATTCAAATACTTGCCAATCACACAAATTTCAATATTTTTAAAATCCCCTACGTATTTCTCTAGCTATGAACATGTAGAATAAGTGATTTTTTATTCATTTTTCTAGGTGCAAATTCGCACCAGCTACACTGCGTGCCGCAGAGTGCTTCAAATTCAATAAGCCTCGCAAGAATGGCTCGGATTCCGCCATTTTGTAATGTTTGTCGATCATAATTTTTTGTTTAATAGTTAAATATATGCTTAATGACCTCATCAAGTTTTATTAGTCCATTACTATTCTTTCCATTAAAAAAAATGACAAAAAAGCGCGTTTTTGTAGGCTGTTACAGTGGTGTAACCCCTTAAATATAAAATTTTGAATCCAAGTGTATATGTAATTGGCTCGCATATTTTTGTGTGAAAAAACCTGTTTTACGGTACTTTAAGGCTACTTCTACCGCGCTAATTATACATAATCAAAAATCCATAACCAAAAATATAGAATTACAATTAAAATATATTTTCTTAATCAATACCAAATTCAATACAGGCACATAATTGCTCCACTAAGCACCTCCCGTTTGTGGATTTCAAACAGAAGATTAAATTAAACCTTGATAATAATTCTAAATTCAAATCCTAAAAGGTGTCTTTTGACACCTCTGGTAGAAACAGTGTTAAAAATTTTTAAGGTTTACAATAGGAACGTATTTCTCAACTGGGTATTTGATGAGCGATTTTTTTCTTTAGGAACATCATGGGATGACTGTGACAGCAGTGCATCATTCGCGGGTAATATGGACAGCATCGGCTCTGGAAGTGGTGGTCGACCAGTTTTAGACAACATTGCTGAACTACGTGAAAGTGCAGAACAGCTCCTGGATTGTTCTCCTCCACGAACACCTCCGCAAAGTCCACCACCAAGGAGATTGGTTAAACCACCAGTCAATTCACACCTCCACCGTGCTCCGAGCATTGCACCTGGGATGAAAGTTAAGAAGTATGCATCATATTTCAACAATTATTCTTTTTCATTTATTCGGCATGATTTTGACATGAACTTGGAGCAATTGCGATCCCACTTGCACCTTGTACCTTCTTCTAATTTGTCGCTTGCCTTGGAGTAATTGGCATAATTATGATTAGAAGGTACCGCATTCTCTTCAAGAAAGTTACTTTTACCTTTGCAAAAAAATGCTGGTGCCATTTAGCGGTAAAATGCAATTAAATTAATCGCTATTAATGACTCTCTTGGTATCTATGAATTGCTACATTTCTAAATTATTTGTAGCAAAATTTTATTTTATAGAAAATCTGAATTGCTTTACTTTCTTTATCGATGAGCACTGTGTTTTATTCAATTAATTATATTTTTGTTTCCAATGTTTATTTACAATCTGTGGGTTCCTGGAACCGAAGAGATGCATAAAAAAAGCAATTTCGTTACGCACACTGAGAAAAAAATATGGTAAAATGGAATATGAGCAAACTTAAACTTGTATAACTCAACGCAGCATAGTTTATAGTATGTTCTACCATAATTATATGGTAAAATAGTACACTGTATTTTTTAGTTACTGTAAAAATTTCAATATAGTTTAATATACCCTATTTATTAACTTAGAGAATTTATAATTTCTTTAACCTTAAGGGGTTAGGTTACTCTAGAGGCCGAAAAATTAGGCCATTTTTGGGAATTTTTTTTAGACAAACTATAAAATAAATCGCAATTACGAAAAAGGGTGTTTATTATACATATCATCGACTGTATACACTAATTTTTTTGAAGCGATTATGTTCAAAATGGCGGCTGTGCAGTGTTTTTGCGAAGACGCCTCCGTTTTTCCAGGCCAAACTGCCGGAAACGCACCGCCTGTAATTTTTTAATTATAATAAGTCAGTCACTTTTTTTCGATTATATATTAGAGCAGCCATAAAAGTACATGTCACTTTTTCGATATGTTGATTTT
Source organism: Gasteruption jaculator (assembly GCA_949825005.1). Lineage (NCBI taxonomy): Eukaryota > Metazoa > Arthropoda > Insecta > Hymenoptera > Gasteruptiidae > Gasteruption > Gasteruption jaculator. The sequence continues at coordinate 1,707,893 of OX463763.1, read as the reverse complement.
TGACAAAATGACGAACTTCTGAAAAAAAATTGCCAAAAAATCGTTCGAAGATTATGAATAACAAATAAACTATGCAATATAAAAAAAATTGATAGGTACTTTTATGGATAATGTAATTTTATAAATATATTTAAAATTTCAAGTTGATCGGTTGAAAGTTGTCTGAGTTCTGTTTCCGGTAATTTTGAAAAATGTATTTTCGAGATAAACGCGTTTGAAGTTTCCAGTAGTAGCTCGCTGCGGACCGGGCGGCCGTGTACTAAAATTCGAAAACGCATAGTTCACTTATAGCCGCTAGGTGGCGACAACGCCCACAAGAGAAATGGCTATTCTTTGGTTGTATAACTGCCTGCAGCCGCCAATTAATCCTTCTATTTTGTATTTATTACTATGCATGTTCGGTTCAGGAAACTTCATTGAGAAACTAATGAACAATAAATTGTAGTTTATCGCCAGAACGCTATAGTTATTTATACTATAATATGTTGATATAGTTAACCCTCATAAATTCCATTACCATCTCGTACGATACAATTAACTTTCCAAATTAACTATAAAACATGTTTCAAGTTCGAGACACCAAACTGTATAGTAAAAATATAGTAAACCTCTAACTATACTTTTTTCTCAGTGTAAAAGAGCGATGAAAGAAAGAAACGTTCAAATACAAAATTAGATGACGAAAATCCCTGTTTTAATACAGTCGCTTGCAAATGCTGTAATAATGAGCAATGACTTAACGAAATCTATTTTACTTTGCAGAACAATACTGCTCATAATGAGGGAGATGATACAGACTGAACGCGACTACGTAAAGTCCCTCGAATACATAATTGAGGTAATTGTTGCCACACGAATCTACCGTTAACATTGACTTCGTTTATCTTGAGCTATATTTCTCTTGGTGCTCTGCTATGCAATGAAAAGAAGCGGAGGACAAAGTCACCATTATTGTAAAATTCCATGTGACGTTCATTTCCTTTTTCAGAACTATATACCAGAACTCGTGCGTGAAGATATTCCACAAGCACTCAGGGGCCAGAGAAACGTTATTTTCGGGAACGTCGAGAAAATCTACGAGTTCCATAGTCAATATTTCTTACGAGAACTCGAACAATGCGAACAATCGCCCATGCTGGTTGGACAATGTTTTCTCAGACACGTATGTATCTCAATTATTGAAGCGAGGAATTTTTTACGTATAAGGTTTTTGGTGGATTAAACGATTTATTGGAAGTAATTTCGTTGGAGTTTGATCGGTAGGAAATTGGGACGGCATGGATTACTTTCACACTATTAAAAAAAAAACGAGTTTTTTATTTTATTTTTCTCCCTATTATTAAAATAATAATGAATCCTACGTTTTTGGTATAACAGCACGAATTTAAACAATTATTAATTGTTTTTTTGTATATGTCAAATTTGTCTCTTTTTATTTTAGTAATTTTTTTTAGTAATTTTTTAAATACTTCTTACTAATTTAACACGGTTTCTCTGAAAAATACCATGTCATTTTATATGAATTAATACAAGGAATAGATTACGGTCTTATAATAAAAATAAGAAGAAAAATAAATATAAAAATAGTTTTCATATTTTTGAATTTTCAAAGGTCCCACTTCGATTTGCTGTTAGCAGCTACTGCCTTTTCTATACACATACAGATTAGGATTTAAAAAAAAAACTCGTTGTAGGTAATTTTTTCTATCAAAAACAAGTACCATGAGAACTTAAAAAGTATTAAATATGTTTCCTGGAAATACGAGTCCTGTTATTTTAATGTTTTTATTTAAAAAAAGGTGTTGAACAAAAAAAAAGGTATTTCCAGTTTAGATTATCCAATTCCCCAGGGGCTTCATGATTTTTCTTCCGTATTTTAATTTCCTTCCGTTTGTTCAAGTTTGCTTGATCTTGAGATTTCACCTTTCGTCAAAAAAAGTTTAATGAATTTTCCGAAAAAATTATTCTAGGCAAATTTTTACTGTAATTTGGAGGATTTAAATCTAATTTTGAATTAACCAAAAATAATTGTTTAAATTAATTGAAAGTCTGGAATGGATCCTTAATGGTAGAGCCAAAATATATAAAAATGAAATTTAATATATATTTACATATTTGAAATTCCCTTTAATTTTGAAAAAATTCGAAAATCAAGTAATATTAGTTTAATGAAATCAATTAATCTCCATGTATATAATTTCATGCCGTTTGAGATAATTAAGTAATTGCTGGAAAAAATTTCACTTTGTTAACAAAATTACACTCTCTTACCTAAATTGGAAGATTATAGAGAAAAGTTGAAGAGCGATCAGTCGAATTTCACAAGCTACAATTAGGTCAATGGATTTTTTTATAACAACGAATTTTTTCTTGTTTTAAACTACGCGTAACTGTAACATAAAATTTTAAGCTTTAATGGATTGATTGATATCAGATTTTGTTAAATTCTTTTTTATGATTGAATACAGAAAATTACCATCAATAAAATTGAATAAAATTGATAGAATGTGACGATCAGGAGATATTTGCGGATATAAAATTTCATATGCACTAGTGCTGAAAATAGAATTCTAAAGCATTTTTATTATCTCCACACATGTTGAAAACTACAAAATTATGTGGATTGCGATGGTAAATTATTTAATACATTTACGTGTTATTTATTGATTTTCTCAATATTAACAGACAATTCAAGGCAATTAATTTTACTCTTAGGGTGCAAATATGGAGTTTATAATTATTATTTATTGTATTCGTTACCAATAAAATATAGTTTGTATATCATTTTTCTATGTAACAATAATTATTATACATTATTAAATTTTGTTGAAGTTCAGGATTAGGTACACTATCATGTAAAGGTAAATAATTAGTAAGTTAGTATAGATTAACATTAAATTCTTATGAAATCTAAGAAATTCAGTAGCATTTAATGTTTTTCTATTACACAAGTTTGATTTATAATTAATAATACAGGAAGTAATTCACTTATATCTTTTTTTATATATTTTCGTTATCAGAGATTTTTTGGTGAAATTCAATTTCAAAAATGTACATAAGATAATTATTAATCCTTAATGGTCACCCGGGGTCAAAATGACCCCAACCGAAACTTTAACTAGAATTACTATAAATTATTGGCGTCCGATTGGTCTAGCCTTCCCTCTAATAGTGCTTTGGGATTTCCTTTGTAAGATAAGATTAACGTCGGGAAAACCCCCTTCAAATGTCAAAATAAATACTTTTTTTGAAGCGCCCACTTTGAAATTATTTTTTTATACACTCTGATATCTCAAGAATATCACCCTAAAATTTCATGAAAAAATATTAAAAATTGCCAGAGTTATGATTTTTTTTAGTAAAAAATGGTATTTTTACGGATTGACTCCTTCCTGATTTTTTTTCGCCATTTTGAAAATTTGATAAAAATTTTTTGCGATGATGTTCTCATTCTAAAAGGTTCAAACTAATATCCTGAATTTTTATGAGTCGCTCGGAATGATAATGGCAACGTGGTAATTGTTTAAACATGGCTGGGGTCATTCTGACCCCGTGTGACCAATACGTTTTTCTTAGAACGTGTGTGACCATTAAGGGTTAAATATGCGTAGATATATAAATATTTACTTCAAATATATTTTTTTATATATTTTCTTATTCATTGAATGTAAAGAAACTTCATTGCCATTGACATAATTGTCAAACTCCAGTTTACATTCACATTCAATTGATACATTTCTAATAAAAAAAATACACCAAATGATAGGAGCTCAAATTAACACTGATTTCTTTACAGTGTAGTAAAAATTATTCAAAGTACTACACTGATCTTGTGGTGTTAAAACAATAACAGTTTGTAAAAAAAGGTAGCAAGCAAGATTTCTCTTATTTTGAGAGGAAAATCACTCAAACTATAAATAAATAGAAACTTTAATTAAATATTGAATGCAAAACTAGATTTGATTAACACAGTTAAAAAATATTGGACTTAAATGAAACCTCAAGAAAGAAATATGTATAATTTGCGCAAGAGCACATATTTCTTGAAATAAGAAATTCTATTGAAAAGGTGGCAGAAATTCCTTACAATGTAAAAAATGTTTGTACAAGGTTTCATGGGAAAGTGTGTGAAGCAATCAACACATACATTTGGCGTTGGAATTTCAAACAAATAGTTGATTGAAAATTGGGAAACAGTTTTAAAAATCCATAAGCAATGAAGCGGTAATTTTCAAATTTGTGGGTATACAATTTCTAAATATTCGCTGAATTTTCATTAAAAATTCAAATACCATTACTCGAATCACCCAAAATCTTATTACCTAAATTTTATATTTATGCTTCAAAGAACTTATACTTTAAAATTTCAAAATCTTCGCTAAATTGTCAATAAAATTCAAATAATAGAAATAGAATCTCTCAAAATTCATATAGAGATTTTGAAATTTCAACTTCGACATGGAACTTTAAATAATTATTTTTAACTATTCAAATAGAAATATTTAAATAGTTCATTGAAATAGATATTTCATATTTTTTTAAATTAAATTCGTTTTAATTTCTAAGTTTCTTAAATTTCACAATTAATTGTATATGAAAATTCAAAAATTTTTTTTACATACACTTCCTGGTAGTACATTTTTCATTTATTGTTAGCTTTTCGCAGCAAACCTGATTTACTTTCCAATTACTCATTTTTTTATGTCTGATACAGGAAAGCAATTTTGGTTTCTTTTGTTGCAGGAAAAGAAGTTCTACCTTTACGCGTTGTACAACAAAAACAAACCAAATTCCGATTCTCTCATGGCAGAATATGGGACGGCATTCTTCAAAACCAAACAATTAGAACTGGGAGACAAAATGGACCTTGCAAGTTATTTATTAAAACCTGTACAACGTATGGGAAAATATGCACTGCTACTTCAACAACTAGTTAAAGCCGGTACTGATTTGTCGGAACAATTAAGTGGGAAAGATGACAAAAATGAGAAAGACGATTGTACCAAACCCATTGTAGAAGGAGAATCTGACTTAAGAGCTGCTGAGCAAATGGTTCGATTTCAACTTCGTCATGGGAATGACCTTCTCGCGATGGATTCTCTTCGTGATTGTGATGTATGTACCATTCATTACTTCTTTCTGTACTTTTACATAAAATTTATGCTGTTCTTACAACAAAGAATTTGAATGGGTGTTTGTATTTTAAGTGGAAATGCTTTTGTCTCTATTTAGAAGGTTATAGGAATAAATGTTAGTTTATTTTGTTATAATTAGGAATTATTACTTGCATCTACTTTGCAACGTGAATGGAATAATATTTTATATACAATTATTTCTATAAAAAAAGGGAATATTGGTATTTGAAAAAGTAGGAAATGGATACGACGAAGGGACAACTCTAAAAACTTGAATATATTTCTTAAGACGTAAAACAGACAATTAAAAAAAATAATTGAAACGTATTTATTAAATATGAAAGAAACTGTTTAAAAAAATGTTTGTTCAAAAATGACATGAGAGCCAAGCTTGAAATTTTGAATGTTTTACTTATACGTTCCATAACTGAAATTGGAGTGTTTTGAAAATTACAAATTTCTAAGTCCTAAGAGCATACAACGGGATTGGGAGAAAATAATGATTAATTATAAGTTCATAGACTATCCCCTCGACATACAATTTGATTTTGTTACGTTTGCCCACACGATGCAGATACTGATTGAGAAGATAACAACACTTTTCAGTTTATAAATGTATTGTTTTAAGACAATGAATCCTATGATTTTATATATAGTTTTAAGGGGGCAGTCTGGTGTAACTGAGGTATTTTTCCAATTTTTTTACACATAAAAGGAAGTTCAAAGAAGAAAATTTGCCATTGTAGATTTAATTTCAATATATACATATATAGATATAGTAGTGGCAAGGGAAGGATTCGGTCAAAACGGCGGGATACCTAGAGTCCTGAGAAAATATCGGAAACGTAAAATGACGAAAAATTTTTTTTTAGTAGGTATATAAAATGCGGATGAACCTCAGTTTGAAAAAAAAATTGTTAATTGCAAAAATGGCGGAAGAAAACATGAAAATGAACGATACATGTCCGCTGTTATTTTGCAATAACTTTATGCTACAATAATAATTCAGGAAAAGTCGAGGTTCATTAGGATATAAATTTAATTATCTTCAATTTAAACGTTGAATCAAGTGAATCGGATAAAAATTCGATGAGCTATGCGTCCCGCCAATTTGGAAAACGTGGTTTTGAGAAAAACGCGTTTAAAGTTTTCGGCTAGTCCGGGTTTTGGTGTACCTACTTGGCGCTCTCACCGCTCCTAACTATATTTCAAGATCGAATTTGAGGCTATAACTTTACAAAAGCATTCTTCACATGTTTAAGAAGATTTTTAAGCAACAACAAAAAATCGATTTTTTAGACCTGTTACACCAGATTCCCCCCTGAAATTGGTGTAGAATATTACAGAAAATTAAAATTTAAGAGAAAAAGAAATAAAGCTGGGCATAAGAATGAGAAATTAAATAATAATACTAATAATAATAGTCATTTATTGAAGCTCTGGGACAAAATCTTTAAATGCCAAAAATGGTATAACTACAAAAACTTAACAATAACTAAACATAAAAGAGTATTGATATTATAAACTCAGTATGATACCAATAAATAAAAATATTATAAATACCGAAAATGAAAATGACAAATAAAAAATGATAATATTAGTGTAACTAAATTATAATAAGGTATAAAATAAGAATAAAAATACAATTTGATAATTTAGCAAAAAGTAACAAAATTTTTGTCAGATTTATAATAAATAAACGATAGAATCTCTATTATCTTCTATTATCTATGTAATTGATAATAGAAATATATATATTTCTATTAAATATAATAGTAATAGATTATTATAAAATAATAGGAATCATATCTTGTATTAATAAATATTAGAAATTTATAAAAAGTTCAAATAATATTTGAAAACTTTATGTATTTTAGGTAAATGTGAAAGAACAAGGACGATTGCTACGGCAGAATGAATTCCTGGTATGGCAAGGCAAAGGAAAGAAGTGTCTTCGCCAAGTATTCTTGTTCGAAGATTTGATTTTGTTCAGTAAGGCACGAAGGTTTCCTGATAGAAAGGTCAGTATTATTATTTTTATTACAGTAATTCGCTATGAAATTTCATACAAATATGTTTCAACAGTGTAGAGGTAAAAGTATTACTAAGAATTTGTAGACGTAGACTTGAATATTTAAAGAGAATTGTATATGTTTATTTAAAATTGATATGAAAATTCATAGGAACATTGTCCTGTAACTAAATAAGTACAGTAGATTCATTTTTTATGCAGTTCTGCAAGAAACCTCACGAACAGAACCACATAAAAAAAACTAGTAGTTACATTTGCTGCCTCATTGTTCTAAATTGCTCAACTTGGCATTATCTATTCAGAAAATCAACTGTTAAACCGAAAAAAATTGTTGTTAATATTTAATAATTTTGAAAATCGCACTATTTCAAAACTGCAATTGAAAATCAATATAAAAAGAGAATCCACTGTAAATTGATTTGCAGCGATTTATAGTTTTTTTTACTGCCACTTTTTCTGACTTTACTTTTGCAAGTTTCGTTTATGCTATATTAGAACTACTTGAAATTACATAGAAATAAAGTATTTTTTATTAACTAAAAGATACAATTTATTTTAAAAAGAAAATTTAATACTAATGAAAAAATACACTTTCTGTTGCAGAATCTAGACATTTACATCTACAAGCACAGCATTAAAACGACGGATATTGGCTTAACAGCAGTGATCGCAGATTCGCCAACGAAATTTGAAATTTGGTTCCGCAAAAGAAAACCAGGCGACACGTACACACTGCAGTGTGCTAGCGAAGATATCAAAAAAGCCTGGACCGAAGAGCTAAGCAATCTTCTCTGGAAACAGGCGCTGAGAAACAGAGGTTCTTACAATTTTTTTGAATCTGTTATTTTACCCAAAGTTATTTTAAATCTGTTATTTTACCCTTCAACTCGAATTTATCAGGACAAAGATTAAAAAAAAAAGGAAATCGTCATTTCATTTTGACTGTACTCAGTTCTGGGGACAGTACTAAAACAAATAAACTAGAGATTCGTGTGCAGCATATTTAAAATAAAATAGCATAATACATTAGCATACCAAAAATATAAGAAAAATTGTTAGCACACTAAGGCATTACTAGAGTAATAACAAACTGGACAAAGATTTGCATTTTCTGGCATTTTTGAGACTTCATGAGAATCACACGACAATGATACTGGAGCCAGTTTAGTCCAAGGACAAAAATGCTTGCTGTAATGATATTGTTGGAAATTTTGATTTGAAATTTTACAGAATATCTATGAACCATTTTTTATGAAACAAAATTGTTGAAAAACACATGAAAAATCGCTATTTTCATTCAGTAAATCATAACTTATGCAAATTTCAATACATTTAGCCAAAAGTTTAACCAGATGCTCTCAAAATATGGCACTTTGAGGGAAAATTTAGTGTTATTGTGTGCATTTTAAAAGTCAAAGTGTTGAATTTAAGGGGTTACATCTCCTTGGCGGCCGAAAAAAAGGCGTGTTTTTGTGAATTTTTTTTTGGGAAAATGATTGCAGGTTTCTAACTGTTTTTTTCATAGTAAAGGTGATATCTTCGACTATGTTTCATAATTTTTTTAAAGAAAAAAATTCACAAATGTAGGAGATACAATGCATTTCCCGGACCGCTGTTCAAAAAAGGTCTTCTGCGGTGACCACTGTATTTTCCACCTCACTCGTCTAAAATCAAAAAATCAAATAGATTGTGTTTTTGGATTGTATTATCTAGTCCTTAATCGAAGGATTTGAGAAAATATTAATTTTTGAAAAAATGTCGACGATTGAACGTGAAAGTCCAAATTTTGATGAAAAAATCACTACATTTTCGTCGACCATTTTTTCAAAAATTAATATTTTCTCAAATCCTTCTATTAAGGATGTTCTTGCGTTTGTAAAAATCAAAGATTAAATTCTGAAAAAATTTTGACTAATAAATCTAAAATAATAGACTTTAAATTATTTTTTTGAAAATTTTTCACCGTTTAGTTTGTGAGTAATCGACTTTCGAAAAATAACAATATAACATGTTAAGTATAGGGAAAATAGTAGTCCACATGTTCTACTCAAGAATTCTAATTTACTAAAAAAGATTTTTCAACCAAACAAATTTTAAAAATTGCATTATATTATTCTGCACTTAACAAAACAAAAATGAAAATAATTGACCGTTTAGTTAATTGTTTATTAAGATTTGAACGTGATAAAAACGATGAAGTAATAAACAGGCGTAAGCAGCGTGGCAACATCGTATCGATAAGAGCGACATCTAGCGATATAAATTCAAACTTTTTCACAGGGAAGTTTGAAATTTGCGTACTTGCATAAAGTACGACAGACAAGATTTGCACCACAACTCTTTGGCGATTTGGCTGATATTCACTATTCTTCGTCCTTCCACTACACATTCATTTTCCAAAAGACATTTTTTTCTTCTTTTAACAGCAACACTCACGTTATTTCGCCATTCAGTTTTCTTTTTTCTCGTTTCGAAACGACCTTTGTGACGATGTTGATCCATCTTTGCAGGTTATGTACGAATACGAAAAATATAGGTAACAGCCTTGCCAACTGGTAAGAAATAAATGTTTTATGGATAACGTTGCCAAATGTAAAGCGATTGAAATAATAGAAACAAATAATTTATATAAAGATAATTTAGAGGACTGTATCACGGTGCTCTTCTCAAATGTATTTTTAATGACTAAAAACATGTGTTGCATTGTATTTACGATTGAACGTTAAAATGTTTTCGGTTATAAGATTTACTTTTAGAAGATGGTACTTTAGTCAAATCAGTGATTGTAGCTTATTTTATTTTACCTATATTGCATATATTAATCGTAAAATTAATTGTTATTGATAAATTACGTTGTTTAATTGTATTATCTTATAGATATGCTCCTTAATTTTTTTTAATTTCCTATAAAAGAGAACCATTGTACGGATATTCATTTGACTAGATTGTCCCGCAAGAACATCCTTAAGGACTAGATAATACGATGCAAAAACATAACCTATTTGATTTTTTGATTTTAGACAAGTGAGGTGGAAGATACAGTGGTCACCGCAAAAAAACCTAGCGGTCCGGCAAATGCATTGTATCTCCTACATTTGTGAATTTTTTTCAATAAAAAAAATATGAAATATAACCTTAACTATGAAAAAAAAACAGTTCGAAACCTACAATCATTTCCCCAAAAAAAATTCAGAAAAACACGCCTTTTTTCGGCCGCCAACTAGATATAACCCCTTAAGGGAAAAATAAAAAACCTTTTTCCCAAAATACACATATTTATGAGGTAAAAAGCATAAACTAGAATCATTCAATTTTTTCACGAAACTGTGTCTAAGTTCCTCGCATTTTTTCATGATACAGAAGTGCGCCTGGCTGAAATGTCTAGCATGGGAATTGGGAACAAGCCTTGTCTCGATATCAGACCTAGTGCGGATCAAATTAACGATCGTTCTATCAGCGTGGCTCAGCTTTCAAAGAGTAAGTTCATTCAAACATCAAACTAATACCTAACGAAATATTGAAAACTTTAATTCCTATCATTTTCTTTGCAGCACCAAGGTTTAGAAACTCCATAGCAGTCTCTATATCTGAGGATTCTGGCCGTTGCAGTAGGAGACCTCACAGTGTAATTTCAGTTAGCTCGTCATCAAGCAGTGGCGGTAGCAGCGGTCCACCTACTACTCTTAATTTGGGACTGGATACGAGTCCGAGACCTCATCATCGTAGTACAACACTTAATAGTCAATGCAGCGTTGGTAAGTATCACGATTTTTGTTTCCAAGTTTTCACAATATCCTGTTGTAGCAAGGAATTTATTTATATCCGCATTGACGAGAATTCGATTTGTGTAATAATTGTCGTCGCAGAAAAGATACAAATTAGGTGAAGACCAAGTGTAAATGATTTGCTGCTGTCAAAGAAAAAGTAACCAGACATTGTCACTAGGGATTATCACTATATGCTAATTAACAATACCATTCCTTATGATGCTTTACCAATTTTTAAAACAGGACGACAAAAGTTCTGAAGAATTTGCACTAATGTTGGTTTAACACTATTATCCTACCAAAGGTGTCAAAAGACATTTTAGAATTTTAATTTAGAATTATTTTCGAGGCTTAACCGGTTGACTGGTGGAGCTTTTTCCAGTTTTCGTGGCAATTCTGGTACGAACCAGTTCTTCGCGAGAATACATGAAAAACAATATCTAGGGGATTATCGTACTTCTAGTGTCATTGACGAGCTCAATTCTGAAAAACATTATAGCATCCGCCATTTCATATACACTATCACGAAATCTACAGAATTTACAATGAATTTTTAATTAATTTATTCATTCATTCATTCATTCATTCATTCATTTATTCATTCATTCATTTATTCATTTATTCATTCATACGGTGATCCAAGCAAACCCTTACGTGTCACTTTTTACAACCATTTGATGGCTCAAACAGTATTTACATCAGAAGACAAAAGATTCTAATGCACGAATTGTTATAATTTTGAGGTTAGGACCGAAAATTTCTGAAATATGACCATTTATTCAGATAGAGCACACCAAATAACGGTTATATGCCAATTTTCGTTTAAATCAATCCAAATTCTTGAGAGTTATTCAAATATGTGAAATATATGATCCATTACCAGGATTGTCACCTTTGTTTTTTGTACATATATGATGCATTACCAGTCAACCGGTTAATTTAATCTTTTTTTGAAATCCACAAACGGGGGGTGATTAGAAGAGCAATTATGCTTCTGTACAAAATTTGGTATTAATTAAGAAAATTTATTTTAATTATAACACTATATTTTTGGGTTTTGGGTTTTTGATTACGTATAAGTTACGTGGTAGAAATGGTGTTAAATATACTCGAATTCTAAACCTTTTGTCATTTTTTTTTTAAGTGTTTATATTAGTAAATATTTGCGATATCTTTCAATAATATCTCTTGAAATATTTTCAGTACCTCCCTTTCAAGTACACATGAATATTTCATGAAAGAACTTTAGAATACTTCAAACCTTGTCGACAAATATTTCAAAAATATTCCATAAATATTGTACGTCGTGTGTGTATGTTGAAAAAAAGGATACAGACAAAATTAGTCAACCCTTGAAAAACACAGACTTCAATACATTATAGGTACCTTATTTTGAAATAATTCTGTTGCAATTAACAGAATTTTTATTTTATTATTAATTTTTTCTATTACTATAATTAATTAAATAATAACCTATTAGTATGAAATCTACTGCTATTAGCTGTCAACTTTATTTTCATAATAATTAAATAAAAAAATTAATATTCCACTTTTATAACTGTTAGTACTTATTGTTAATTTTAGCAATTAGTAATTAAACATTGTTAACAAAAGTGTTGTAAAATGTAGCTCCCGTACAGGAATTACAATACGATAAAATCGGGACAGACGTCACTGTATGGAAATTAATGCTTGGCCATACCTTGAAATTTGTCCCCGATTTTTGAGAACATTCGTTTCTACGCGGCCTGTATAATAAAGAGTGAAATACGATAGGTCAGTAGCGACTTATGGAACCAACGGTGATACTGTTTACCATTAACAATCAACTGTTGATCTAAGGCCGAGTTTCACCAACACTCGTTAACTGGAACGACCAATCTTGTGGCTGGTAAATCATTAAAAGTAGGCTTGCTTAACTCTGTCATCTCAACAGTTTCTGCATTTTCCACCTGATTTATTACCTGTACAAAATGAAAATGGTCAATAAACTGTCAGGAAATTATTAATCTTATGAAATGAATTCCAATCAATGGTACTATTTTTTACAGGAAAAATAATTTACGTTAACTTGTTACAAGTGCTATTAATGACAAAGAATGTTTATTTGACTTTTGGCTAGCTGCTTTTTTTAAACAATTTATCTTAAAATTTATTTAGTTGATAATTGCTGACTATTAATACCTAAACCTAAACTATTAGTACCTAAACCTGGGTAAACTTTGACCAAAAACAAAATTATTTATTGTCCATAGTGGTTTTTTAAAATAAGGAGATCTTTTTCGGAATTCTTCGTCTATAGAATACAGTTTTAACTCTAACAAGCATTTTTTATAAAAATAAAATCTATTAGTATCTTTTTTTTATTTTACAGCAAAAATTTTATGCCAAAAAATAAAGATCGGCTGATGTAATTAATACCATTTAAAGAAGAATTTAGGCTTTATTAGAGTTTTGTTATTATTCTGTTATGTTCTTTATAGGGTTGAATTTTCATCACAATGAACCAATGCTAATATGAATCGATGGGGTACCCCTTTGGTATAAATACTCTGACGCTTTTTGTATATTTATAATTTTATTTTACTCTCTAACTAAAAATTAAGAAGGAAAAAAATTGTTAATGAGGACAAATCCAAAATTTTGGAATACAAAATTTTATAAACAAGATATTTTGAGGAGGATTTATAAAATGGTGAAAATGTTAACTTATATAACAAAATTTCAAAATTTTTGATCAAATAAAAATTCCTGTAGGTATAATTATTTAATTGCCTTGATGTAAACCGTCTAACAATTGAAATTAGATTTATGGAAGGGCTATGATAGAGTTTTACAAAAATTTTGTTATTGTTCTGCCTTAGTTTTAACGAGGTTTTGTTTGGATATAATTCAATTTCCATTAGTATAATTTAATACTGATGTAAATTGACAGGTACTCTTCCTGATAAATATTTCGTGACGCTTTTGGCAGTTTACAATTTCATTGTATTTTCTAACTAAAAATCAAGAAGCAATAAAAATAATAATGATAAAAAAAATTCATAATCTTTGAATAAATATTTTATGAACAAAATATTTTGAGAACGATTTGTTAGAAGATAAGAATGTTATCGTATAAATAAATTAAGAGTTTCAGACCGAATAAAAAAATTGCTGTATAATTATTTAAGCTTGGTATAATAAATATGAGAGCAACAAATGTAAAAGTTTTAACCGGTCTTGTATCTTTTCTTGTATTATTTCAATGAGTAAATTGTTTTCTTTTTTGTGAAATCTATAATAGAATTATTAGGAAAACTCTCTGTTCTTTCGTTTAACAGGAAATTGTAATGCAATTTTATGCTGCTTAGTTTAATTCTAATTCTATTTGTAATTATAATTATAATAATAAAAATAATAATAATAATCTAGAGCAAGTTCCCTCAAGGCAACAAATATACAGAATTTTGATAAGTACAAAACAAAGGCTAGTAAAAATGTTGTAGACTCATTATTAACAATATAACATCGAATAACAATAATAAACTTTAACTACAAATAATATACTTAAAATTAATATGTTATTAAAACAATATAAATAAAAAATATGAAGGGGAAAGAAAAATAAAGAAGAATCCAAAAATAAACAACAATACTATATAAACATAAAAATAGAAATAAATGAGCCGTTTATTTTGAAAGTGACCTAAGTCCATTTAAAAAAAATGGAAAACTCGAAAATTTATAATTAAATTGCTGAAAACTAATTATTTATGCCGATATGTAATGACTCTTTAAAAATGGACTTAGGCCACATTCAAAATAAATGGCTCAAATACAAACGAAAATAAAAATGAGTTTAGCCTTAGGAAGTCACACCTTGACTCTGCGCCTACAGTAATCCCGTTATTTGACGTTTTTGTTTTAGAAAGTGGTATAATAGCCGATATCTCAATTGTTTCCGACGATGGTGGAGACGGTACTGAAAGAAGTCATTGGAATTCCGCACTCGAAAGTCCAACGTCACCGTTACCAACAACCTCGACACCTCTCCAGTCACCAACTAGCGCTGCATCAACTCCAGTTGCGACTTCCCCGTCATCGAATTCGAACATCACGTCTTACGACCAAGATATGTCGATTAACCTTTGAAAAATTTAAGCGTTCGATCGGTGAGTGATTGGTGGTCTTGCGATTTGCATTTGGCCATCGCAATTCACGCTGATGTATCTTTTAGCGACCGTTCTTGAGCCTTGGTATTCCTGATCGAGAAAAAGAAAAAAAAAAGCACGTACCACTCCATACCGAAAGTGTTTCAAACTTTTCCAGAGTATTTTTCGTGAGATACTATAAATTCTTTGTACTTGAAACTGCGTAACCGATTAAGTTACTATTTTTCGAGATTTTTAGCTACTCAAAAGATTTTATACGTCCACAGGATCGTTCTTTTAAATATAAATAAAAGTAACATGACGTTCAGGAATGCCGAACTAACGCGCACACGTTAACGGAGGGAAGCCGGAGACACTGTAAAATAACTGTAATATTGCGTAAAAATGAGAAAATTTATACAAAATACTTACGACTGTAGCAAGAGTATAATATAATCATTAGCCTTAAAATGATTTCCAGAATCTCTTATTGTGTTACGCCAGGTATAAATATAGAAAATCATGAGTATAAGTTATATATTCTTACGTCAGTCATTTGTATAACAAGAGAAAACAAACCCTTTTTGTATGCCACGTAAATGTAGATTCTTTAGAACAATTTGGCTTGCCAAGTGGAAGTCAACTTTTGTCTCTTCGATTTTTATACATTTACATGTACGCATCATTTTATCTACCACTTAATTATAATTTGGTCGCAATTTCGTTGTGTTTCAAAGTACCTCGCGTGGGCTCAGTTTTGGAAGAGCTTAGGAAAAGCTCATCTTAAGACAATCCACGCAACTTCTTTCTTTTTTTCTTTGATTTCCTTCAATTTTCTATTACGATATCTCATACGATTGCAATTTCATGGTTCCTCGTTTTTATTTTGATTGTTATATTTTGGAATAATGATCTACTCTTCTTTTCAAATACTTCCAATTTACTGTAAAATTTATTTTTCTGTCAAAAGAGAAGATGAATGAAGAGTCCCTTTGTTTTATAAATATCAACAAAATAATACCATAACCCTGATGGTGGAATTAAAGAAAACACCATAGAAAAATTATAGAATGTGGTAGATTTGAATTAAGGGGTTTCGATTAAGAGATAAATTCTTGAAAATTAATGTTTTTTTTTAAATTATTTCTTTTTATTCTCTATAATTTACAGAGTCTTTTAAAATATCAAGTATAAAGTTTCACCATAAAATGACAAAGATATGGTGATAAATATGGAAGCGTACGCGAAGTATGTACATGCGTGTCAGAAACTTTAAATACGTTTTTCTTGAAACTGCATTTTTAGCCACCATCTACATAATAACTTGAACGGTTTTTTTATATTTTTTTTTTATGGGCTTCACTTTAAAATGCTTGAAATTCGTTCACTTGTAGTCTGTCGAGCCACTTTTCTGAATTTTTGTTAAGTAAGATTTTTAGGTTCAAATAAAGAGTGAAATTTGTCATGAAACATGTGAAGTTTTCGTTAAAGTTTCATATATTTTTGACTTTTTTTCAAAATGTAAACAGACTACGACTAATTTTCTACCAACAATTTGAAAAAATAATATTGCAGTCTTTTAAATGTAGTTTTGAAATACAATCGTATGTTATAATTACAAGAACAGAAAAATACATTTCAATAAAATGGAGACAAGTTCCAATTATAATAAATCTACCACCCTTTTGTAGTAAAATTACAGACCTTTCTAAAAATAAAATTTTTGCTTTGAAAAAGTACAAGTAGCAAATTGTAATATTGTTGAAAATAGTATTTGTAATTAGTAACTTTTACACTTGTGATTACACTCTATTCAACTACCACTAATTACTAATTACTGTTCAGAAGTAACAGTTTTATCGTTGAACAGTATTATTATTGTTGACTCAATAGTGTTGATTTTGGTACGTAATAAAATTAATTGAATAGTTTCCAATTGCTGAATAGAATTACTATTGGCGGCAATTAGTAGCACCGTTCGCTATTCTTATAATTGCTAATGAAATCCATATTAGCAAAAAGGATAAAAATATTATTTCTAAGGGATGAAAATATCAATGTTCTCGAATTGTTGTTTAATCTAAATACTAATTTCTATCCGTACTCTTAAATTCTAGCAAAATGAGTTTCCTTTTGATCTTTCACTGTTGAATAAAATGTCAACTGGGCAAATATTATTATTGCTACCCGGTATTACTGTTTACATCTAACAGGAACTACCCCTTCTCTATTTGCAATAATAATTTGTGTTCGATATACATGTTACTTCATTATAAATGTTGAAAAGAACTTCAGATTGCAAGGAAACTCGACTCAAAAGGAACTTTTTATTTTTATTGACTTAATGTGAATTTCAAAATACACCTTTGCTTGAAAAATCCATCTGTAATTCACAGAAATAAATTACTAATCTATTTCAAGCCTAGAATTTTTCAATTCAATGAAATTTCACTAAATGACTCAGCATTGTTGAGAAAATTTTATATCCTTTTTTAATCAGTTTATGAGATAGTATAAAATTTTTCACATCATTCGATTGTATTTCGAAATTACAGAACTAATTTGAATAAATTTGTTATTTTTATTTTTTAAATGAATTCTATTAAATTAATACCGATTTTTGACATGCTTCATCCTGGAAAAGAAGAATTTGATCTTTAACGGGAAATTTCGTAGAAAAAATACACACAGTAAGAAAATAAAAGTAAAATTTTGTGAGTCTTTAATTTTTATAGAGTAGTGTGGTTTATAATTAGGAATTATAATTAATTTTGGGAAAATTGGAATTTATTTGAATAATTAATTTTATTTCAATTTTCAAACTAATATAATCAATTTGAAATTTGAAATTAATACATTTCTATTAATTGCACGTTTCAAAGCAACAAATGAAATTGCAAACGTACTGAATTACTTAGTAAACATTCTTTAGTTAGAGCGAATATAATTGACAATTAAATTGACTATAATAATATAGACGAAGTCTTGTTATTATTCTCACTTGAAACAGGTCAAACGAATAGCCATTTCCATTGCCAAGGTCTGCCAAGGTATTGCAATTATATATCTTTTGGTAATTGACCGAGAAAGACAAAACGTTAAGTGTATATTTTCCCATAATTTCGTAAATCCCTTTCTTTAATTATCAATTCGTTCTTAAAATACGTAGAGGTGTAGAAAGTATGTAGACTAATTGTAGAAATCCACAAAGAGCTTTGGCGCAATCTGTTGTACTCGAAACCGAGTTCTGATGATTTCATTATCGCACCTGATGTCTGACCAATTATTGTTCAATTCCTTCGAAAACCTCAGTCCAATTAATGAATGTCTATACACCAATTGTTCATTTTATCGAAGATATCCTCAAGTGATATTTTCACAATTTTTTCTGACTTATATGAATTTTAACATAAGATGAACTTGACAGGCAGAATTGGCTCCTTGATTAAGGTAAATGTCCCTATTTCTGACCGTGTAAGATTGTAGCATAAGTTAACGAGAGTGAAAAGTATTTCAGAGTGATTAAAATTAAGAAACAATTATACTGAACTCAAGATTAATCATTTTTGTATGTAAAAACTTTTTTTACTCGAGATTTAAGTATAATCCAATAAATATCAAAAGAGAAAATGCAGGCTATGCGGGTGTATGCATTAGTGACCGCCTGATAACATATTTTCAAAACTACCAACCTTTTTCAGAATCCACCAACAGCACAACACTCATTAATCGTTCATTGATAATTTTGCGCAAAATTTATTTTCGATATTGTTTGTCTACCAACGTGGCGACTTTTATGCACTCGATCTGTCAGTGGTGGCGATAAAAATGCCTTTTTTCATATTTTCACGAGCATTTGTTTTTCAAATATCACTGAAACCATATATCGTGGCTGAATAATCGCCAAACATGACAAATATTTTTTTCGAAGATGAATTACTTGAAACTTTTGCATAAATTAATAAAAGTTCCCGAGTGATCATAAATAGGGTCATGGTCACAAATAGGGACGTTTACCTTATGAGGCTTGAAGGTATCTTTCAGTTAAACGACTACAAATGGAAGAATCTACATTATTCCTGATGCAGCAAAGGAAAAGCAAAAAGAAAATGTTTTTCATATGTGGAATTAACCCTAGAACAGCACACCTCCAAACTCGAACGTAAAGAGCGTAATCGATTTTCCAAAAAAGGTATTTATTTAGAAAAATGAAGGGTGTGATTTTTAGAGAATTACTAATTTTCGTAATATCTCACATAATTACAGATTTGGAGTTCGGACAATTTTCGATTTTGGACAATGGAGTTCGAAAATCGCGTGGGGTCATATTGACCCCATGTGCTGTTCTAGGGTTAATGTTGTTATTCGTATTTTGATATTGAGATAAATGGCATCAGTGAATAACTGAACTATTCGGAGAATAGGCTAATTGCAGATCGAATTTCGACTGTATTTGTAAATCAACAGGATTGCTAAATCCGTAATTAGAGATGTTACTCATGTAATGGTGCTTTTATCTTAATGATTTAAGATCTGATTTCGAAGTTGACATTTTTTGTCTTTTTTGGAAAATGCAACTGACGATGGGATACTTCAAGCATCTTATGTGACTCAAATTGTTAACTGGAGTGAAGTTTTTATATGCACGTGTGAAATTAATTAATCTTTATATGCGCAGGTGAAATTAAATTTTTCTTTTTCAAATTGGTTACTAAAAATTATTTTCCTGTAAAACAATTTCGAGATATAAGCAAAAAATAGTAGGTACTCGGTCATAGACTAAATTTTGTCACACTTCTTCTACCGCCACTTGCACTCAAACAAATTTATAGTAACTCTAACTATTCCTGTAGTGGAATAAAGGATCAACCATATATTTCTAGTAATTTTAACTAAATTTATTGTTACTCCAATTACTTTCACGATTAAGTCAACTGGAAATTAAATAATTAGTGCATTTATTTTGTTCGGTGTACACATAATTTATAATCAGGTGCCATAATTATAGTGTCTTAAATAAAATAGATTTTCTTATTTCACACAAAATTTTTTACAGGTGCTAGGTTTGTTGCTTTCCATTAGTTGATGTCAAAAATTCGATTGAAGAAAAATAATTAAATCAACCTTAGAAAGAAATTCTAAATTCAATTGTTAAAAGGTGTCTTTGGACACCTTCGGTAAAAACAGTGTTAATTTCATAACACAGCTTTGACTCTCTGCCGTAGATATTCCTTTATGGTACATTTCCGAATGCCGCCCGATTAAAACACCAATTTTTTTTAATCTATGGCACAGTTTTGATGCCGCACTTCAGATCTTCCTTTATTGCACCTTGACTCTCAATCCTTCTCGGCATAGGTGAAAGCATCAGTAAATGTTTGTGAAGGAAACGCAAATACCAGTTTTTGTTTATATAAGTTTTATAACACTTCATTGCAATTCGTATAAAAGTTTAAGCGTCGTACCTTTCATTCAATAAAAAACGAAACGATTGTAATATTCCAATATTCGCCCAATTCCAAAACCCAATCGACAAAAATCTTATACCCTCTTTTTTAATCTTTCGGCTCCAGACCTGTTCGAAGCCTTTCTCGAATATTAATATCGTTATGTAAATTGAAAATACAGCGACTGCCAATCATTATTTACAATTTTAATGACCTGTAGGGTTTATAAATAAAACAGTGATCGGGAGTCAATTATGTCCACAACATAAACACGTTTCACCAATTATCGTCATACCAAATTATAACAATTTTTAATGTTACAACAGAAACAACTGTTTCTTTAACCCTTAAAGAGTACTCTGGGTCCATATGACCTCAACAATATTTTATGTAAAATGGTCCTTTTCGCTTGCTCTATTGATGTCGATTTTTAAAATTAATTTAGTTCATTTACATATCTCCCAAAAAACCATTATCTCTTTATTTCGAGCAGTTGAAGAACATATGTAAATTTTTATGGCCAGAAAAAATATTCTATACAAAAGTGGTGGCTTAACCTCAGTATTAATCATTTTTATTAATAAATTTATTGGAATTATTACTAAAATTATACAACTAATCACTCAAAACTCCTTTAAAGCTTTTAAATTTCACGCAGAAAATCTTGGAGCGTTACAATATATTGAAACTTTGGTTTCTTTGTTTACTTAATATTTTTTTATATTAATTGCTAAACTTTTGCGCATTAGAAAGCTTCATTTATTTCGAAATGTTTCCAATAATTTTCATACATTGAGAAAATAATTTGACTCATTTGAAAAAATTGAAATTTGTTTATTCCACTACATTCTAGTTCTGCAACAAACATTCTAAAAATATAAAAAATGCTAAAGGAGACAATTAAATGCAGGGAAATCCTAACCAATTGAATCAAATGTTTTTTTTTTTGGCCAAATCAAATTTCATTTCAGTTAACAAAATTTGAACAATGGAGAGTATAACAAATGACGCAATATTCATTATTATAATTACCTGCATCTTTACAGAAATGAATTACAAATTTGCTTTACACCTGATCCCATCGTCACAAAAAAATTTCACGAATTTTAGATTGCTTTAGACTCGTGACAGGAAACATAACAAAAGTAATACCGAAAGCTACAATTATCGAAATGAAAGCATTCCTTTATCTTCGTTATTTGATCGATCAGTTAGAAATCGAATAATTGTACCTAATTAAATGAAACCTATAAGCAATCGCGAGATGTTGAGATTCCACCTTTTTTAAAGAAGGCACAAACCAGAAACTTGATGCACCCGACTGAGCATCGAACTTTTCAAAAGTAAAACCAAGAGGAAAAAGTGGAAAGAGTGGCAAGGACTTTCACAATAATAAGAAAGATTAATAATGAAATCTATTTTCGAATAAATTTACTTGTTTTCTCGATATCTTGGTGTTACATTTGGACTGCAAGTGCTAGGCATAATAAATAGTAATTTATAAGTATTTGCTAAATTTGGAAGTAACAAAACACGGTAACATTTAAGGAAATACTTGCGAATAGTCACTTAACGAATAATGGCTCTTTAGATATTTATTAATACGTCTTAATTCTGCTTTCTCCTCTTTCGCTCTTTGTTTTGTAATTGCATAATTGTCTTGAAATCATACGCAGGTATACATTATGTCAGACATTTTCTATTGACTTATCTCTATTTCCTTTCCAACCATTCTTATATTGAAATGTAAATATTAATTATAATTCCGAGTAACAGAAGTATTTCAGTATTGTACTGTGTCTAACACCGATGTATTTTATTACTTTATTAAAATAAATACTGTATTGGGTGCCTTTTGTAGCAAATTGCATTCTGTAATTATTTACTTCCTTCCTTTACAATTTCCATGTATCAAAAAAATTAGAAAAATAAGATATAGATCCTTGTAACATTATACCGCAATTATTATTATTATTATATATTTTTAAGTAATACACGAAATTTACATTAACCGTTTTAGTGCCAAGCGGCGCGATCGGCCTTTTTCGGTTTCGTGTCGAAAAATGCCAACATTTTTGAAATATGCAATAAAAGGAGCGCTACCGCGCCGGTTATCAATTTTCGATTTGGAAACAACAAAAAGCTGTGGCACTCAAACGGTTAATGCAAAACGTTCTTAAGGACGTTCGCCAGAGTCTTAGAGGGGTGAGCGGTGCGGGGAGATTTCCTATGCTTATACATTGTGGCGATTGAGTACTGCCAACCTCAATTATCTAAAATATTAATTATTTAAAATTATCGTAAATATAAATAAATAATATAAGTAGGTAATAAAATATATAAAATCGATTTTTTTATTAAATGTAATTTTTTGTAATTACGAATTTGCTAATAATATTCATATTCAAGTACATAAAAATTCTAGCGAAACTTGGCAACAGCGCAATATAAGTGTTTAACGGATGGTAATAGTTCGGCTCAGTTTGACTGCCAGCATAATTACAGAGCACAATAGAGCATATCTTAACCTCCAAATGTCGGCTGAATCACAAAATTTACAAGTGAGGTTAAAAGGAAAATTCTCGTGTAAGAAGCAATTAAAACGTTTTCAGCAATGCTCAGAAATGGGGAAAAGAATAAAAAGATACAATCTATAAACAAGAAACAGGATAACACATTCCCTATGATTTTGGTACATATTTAGTTTCATACAGCAGTTCAAATTTACCGCCTAATTGAAAAGCGGTGTTGCCAAGTCTAACGTTCAGCTGATGTAAAATCTGTATATTACAATTTAATCAATTAATTTAGACTATAAATAAACGGTAAATCTCGTCTATCTTTTTCTGAAATAATTAGCAAGCTTTGATTTATTCGATAAGAAATATTATTTCGTTTTTGAACATTCTAAAAGTAATTATTTTCATATCAAACTTTACTCGCCATAAGAGCACATGTTAAATTACCTTTTGTTTTTATTCGATTTTGTCAATAACAAAACGGTAAAAAATTCTGAAAAAATTCATAGAATATTTTTTTTATATCAAGAATAAGATATAATTTTTTCAGAATTTTTTGACATATTAAAACTTTCTGGCAAACGTCCTTAAGTTCAGATACCAATCCAGGAAAAATTTGCTAACGCCAGATAATATGGCCAAAACTCAGTGCAGCACTGATAGACAACCATTGATACCGAATACTGGCGCAAGGCTGGACCAGCAATAACGCCAACGTTGGCCCAACATATGGACCTAGTCTGTGCCAAGGTACTAGCTGTCGGTGCAGAACCAATCGTGATTTTAACACGTTAATTGCCATGTCAATCATCAATGACCGACAGTAAACTTTCCGTTTAAGCCGCGCCAGTTATGGTAAATGCAACAGCGCGTACATTGCGACCCATGCGGCGTGAATAGAGAGTCACGTAAATTTGACGTGGCAGTTAACGTGTTAACGAATTGAGAATCACATGAGACATAACATGGAAGTCACCAGAAAGTCACCAGAAAGTGTTATATCAGTAAACGGTATACCAACTTTTCTTCATTGCCACAAAAAATTAGTTTTCTCATTGTCAGTGTAGAGGTAGAATACCGACAGGTAAACTGATACGTCGATGGAGGATCACAAGAAAATGGATTCGAAAGAGGTAAGATGGGGAATGATCAGAATGAGCTCACTGATGAAGTTCTAAGTTCCAAGTGCCACAAAAGCTAACGATAAGAAATCATTAGTTCTAAAAATTTTTTTTAACAGAGAAATATAATATATCTGTGTTTCTTTCAAACTACATTAATCACCAAAAGAAACTTTATTGTAGCAAATTTTTTTTAAACCTAATCTTTATTTTTACAGATAAAAATCAACAAGTTCTACCATAAAAATCGCTATTTGAAAGTTCTGTGGTAATGTCATAATCATAAAATTATGTAACATTATAAATGTATTACAACCGAATGGTTTTATTGCAACTTTGCAATATTGCTACTGTTATATCACATTACCATCACTACTACTTATCGCTGAATGGCGCGTATATAAACTTAAAATTCTTCTTCAGAGCATATTTAGAACGATACAACAATCACGTGGTTTTTAATGTAACATCAGCATTATAACTCTATATATCCGTTATATTGTTTTATGTGTAACAGTTACATAGTTACAATACACCTATAACATAGGGTTCGTGATCTTTTTTCCTCGAATTCGTTACAATAAATTATTATATTTACTTTGAACAAGATTTTTGTGTAGAATTTTATATTCAATTTTATTTATTTCATCAATTAAATCGACTTTATGTATTTGTTACTTTTATAACAAAAATAAGCTATTTTAAACTTTTAAGTTCATAATCTAATAATAAATCTTTTAATTGTCCTTTTCTTATTTATAAATAATTTTAAGGTAATAAAAAGGTATATAAAACACTAGCGGCCCCCGGCACGGCTTCGCCCGTGCTAAGAGTGTGAAGAATTTAGATTTTGATCTTAAAACGATTTAAATTAATGCTAACATTTAGCGTAAGGCGAGTGGATAAACAATATTTTAGGTTTTTTGATTTGGTGTATATTTGTATACACTTCTTTGGAGTCCCTACTCTGGAGCGAATAACAGATAGTCGGTAACGGTATTTATTATTGAGGACGTTAAAATTCATAAAATATTCTGTTTTGTCGTCAATATGATGACGAGTTACAACAAAGTGGATAGCGCGAAAATATTCCGCGTGCTGTGTATACCAATTTTCCTAGCGATAGCTTCAACGTTAGTTAATGCGCTGCAGCGCCACCTGCAGCGGCGAGTTACAACAAATTGAATAGCGTAAAAACATTCTCCGTGAAAAAATACATATATGTGCCAAGTTTCATGTTGATCGGTTAAACAGTTTCGAAGTCTGTTAATCATATACAAAAAAACAAACAAACATCCATTTTTATATAATATATTGGGAATCGACATGGAGGCGGAGCCTATACAATATGGCAGCTCGTAGAACCTGGTATATAGACGGTATACATGTATTTTTTATTCTTTGCGCAATTATGTTGATTGAAATAACCGAAATATATACTCGTAGGCGGAAGAAAATGCTTCCTCGAGAAGTATTATAGAAGGTACACGCGTTTTAGAGGCGAATCATTTACTAAAAGTAGCTAAAAACATTGAAAATGAAAAAATTCATTTGAGTGTTTTGTGTCTGAAAACATCACATTTAAGAGAATTACCGCACGAAATTAGCGATGAAATCGATCAAAATGGTAAAATAGTTGCCATGAAATGTTCATGTAAAGCCGGGCTTTCCGGAAAGTGCAAACATATAATAGCTCTACTGTTATACTGCTGCAGGTAAGTTGTAAAATTTGTAGGTTAGATACTTATCTAACCTACAAATTTTTACAGATGGACAAGTCTTTATTAGAATTACTGTGACAACCTTGCACCGAACAACGCACAATATATTTACTTTTAACTCTGGGAGAAAAATTTACGCCGCTCATTTTAATCTTTATCACATTAATAAATAATACATCTGCTACAACATTGGTTCTAAGTATAGTTTGTTTTTTGCCACCAGATGTCGTAGCGTTTATGTCGATTCCCAATAGATTAGTGCATATAACATATTGGACAGGTATTGCTACATGATTACGTTTGTAAATTACAATATTCATACAACATTATCGCAATCATCAAAAAGGCGAAATTGTAATATTACTATGCTGTAATATTCACTTCCCGGTTATATAAATTTTGATGATTAGTTATATAGATATTACAGAACTCACATATAACTGTGTCGACTGGGTGGGTTACAAATTTAGTATAAATAGGACTTTAATAGGCGCTGCAATTATTTGAAAATTATTGCTCTTCAGAAGACCGTAAATCTCTGATACAGTCATTTATATACTGCGTATATAGAATCTTGTAAACCACATGAATATTTACAAAACACAAAACGGATGTCTATAACAACTCCTCTATTGATTTAAATGAGTTTTAAATAAGGATTCGAGTGGACCCCCGTGGTGCAGACTACATCTCTTAAAAACCAATATATAAGGATCTTCATTCGGCAACCAACCGAGAACGTTTTTACAAAGGACATCAGTTAAAGGAACTATCTTTAGCAGGAGAATGGAGGAAAAATATATAAGTTTGTGTGTACACACATATACTTTTATGTTAGCTGTAAATGCGCAAAAACTGTGATGTTACCGTCCTTCAGAAACATATACACGGTAACCAAAGTCGAAGAAATTACATGTTTACTATAACTTTTTTTCACTGCAATTAATGGGAGAAGGATATTTTCGAAAACAATTCATTTGGTTGCTGTTATATAGCATAGAAGTCGTGATAGTCGAGAAGAATTTGTGATATCTACGTTGCATAGCAATAATTAAATGTGTCAGCTGGGAATTGTTCGATTAGATTTAACCTTTTCGAGACGGCGATATTTTCGAACACGGTCCCTAAGAGCGCCATTTTTTTTTCTTTACTACTATTGCACACCTGGTGGTACAACCGGTCTTATAGCCTCGGAAATCAATTGCACACACGGTGTGCAATCAGTCTCGAATGGATTAAATCATACTACGACAATTCGTGGTTATGTTTTTAAATGCAACGAGTGTTTATTGATTCGAAACTTTTACAAGGAAGTATCTCTTTTCGCGTACTTTGCTATTTTGGATTTTCATAATTATTTATTTCAACAAGCAATTTTTATCATAATAATGAAAACAACGGGATACAGTATTTATAAGTGTACCTACGTCAACGTGATTATACATATAATATGAAAGTATATAAGAGTGAGTGTAGATGGCAGACTCCGTGCATGTCGTACCAGTAGTTTGAATCTTCCTACATAGATGACACACTGTCTGTTCAGGTTTCTAAAAATAATGAATAATCAGATTGTCTATTTTTGTTTTGGATTGCGTAATTAATTATTGGGTAATTAATAATAGAATTACATTATTAATTATTGGATTTCATAATTTTCTTCTTTTAGAGATATGGGGTAACTGTCCCGATTAGTTTGCTGCTAAGCAAAATACTTTCTTTACCAAGCAAATACCCAGTTCTCTGTCACCAATTTCATGTGTTCAAAATTTATAACGATTTATTTAAATTTTTCTCTTTGAAAAACAATTTTAACACGTTAACTGCCACGTCAAATTTGCGTGAA
The DNA here is from genome assembly GCA_949825005.1 of Gasteruption jaculator. Lineage (NCBI taxonomy): Eukaryota > Metazoa > Arthropoda > Insecta > Hymenoptera > Gasteruptiidae > Gasteruption > Gasteruption jaculator. The sequence continues at coordinate 1,680,172 of OX463763.1, read as the reverse complement.
TCCCTATTCACGCCGCGTGGGTCGCAAGGATATACGCTATCGCATTTGTCATAACCAGCGCGGCCTGAACGGAAAGTTTAGCGTCGGTCACCGGTGACCAACGTACATGGCAATTAACGTGTTAAACGAATTTTTTTTTAAAGTTAAACTACTAGTATTGGTCTGTACAAAATATTTTACATTTTTTAATTACACCGGCACACAAAAATAAAAAAAGTCTCTGAACCAGAGGTTCCACATATATATTCCCATGTATTTTAACCAGCTGAACACGAATCTGAAGTCAGAATTGCTCCATCACCCTCCATTTTTTTTAAATCACAGAAATCGGCTGGAAAATGCAGAAAATGGGTTTTTTCGTGATTTTTATGGTACTTGCTAAGTTTACCAGCAACTTATGAATCCGAAATATGTTTTTTCCATGTATTTTGAGTTGCTGAGTTCGAATCCGGCATCAGATTCCACCGAGCACTTTTTATTTTTTGCATATTTTAATATATTTATATAAATATATTTTTCGATTTTTCCAGTAATTTTTGCAGTTTAAAAAAAATGAAAAGTGCTCGGTGGAATCTGATGCCGGATTCGAATTCAGCAACTCAAAATACATGGGTAAAACATATTTCGGATCCATAAGTTGCTGGTAAACTTAGCATGTACCATAAAAATCACGAAAAAAGCCATTTCTGCATTTTCCAGCCAATTTCTGTGATTTAAAAAAAATGGAGGGTGACGGAGCAATTCTGACTCCAGATTCGTGTTCAGCGGGTCAAAATACATGGGAATATATATATGGGACCTCTGGCTCAGAGCCTTTTTTTATTTTTGTGTGCCGGTGTTATTATAGTCTCATTAATATTTTTCTAAAATTCATAATCATGATTTTGACAAATTTATCGAACTTTTCTGTCCAAAATGTTAATAAATTGTTAGGGCTTATAAGTATATAAAATGAATATTAATGTGATTTACAGCAACTAAAATGTATAGGCCTACAAACTGGGAGAACGAAATAGGGACAACGATTTCGTCTTTAATTATAATCGAGACTCAATAAAAAGTTAATATTTTACACTGTTTAAAATTGCACTTCAAGAAGAAAAGTTTAAAGAATCGTTATAAATTTTGAACACATGAAATTCGTGACGTAGAACTGGGTGTTGCTTCCTAAAGAAAGTATTTTGCTTAGCTGCACACTAATCGGGACAGTTACCCTATTTTCCTAAAGTATACCTTTCGGAAAAAAAATTTTATGCCGTTACACCATTAAGCGGGTACATCACAGCGAGCGCGCGGTACGAGGGTGTATTTTTAATCATTTTTTTCGAGCAAACAATTTTTTGTTTTTTTTCTATTGTTACATGTATTCAATATATATATAAACAAGACTCTACACAAATTTTTGGATCCCAATCTGACTAATAGTTTGCGGTGTACGCCGCTTTCAAAAAGACACTCCGATTTGGTGGTTGACAGCCAATAAGCCTACTGGACGAAATTTCGATATCTAAAAAAAAATGGCGGACCAGCGAATTTTATCACAGAAAATTGTCATCGTTTGCACAAAAAAAATAGAAGGGGGCCCTTTATCAAAAAAATCTCTCCGTGGTGACCTAGAGACTGGATTTTCAAACATTTTAAGATTTTGTACATGCAAATCGGATGAATAGCTTTTTAAATATGCTGTCAGCGAGGTTGAAAAATATAGTTTCGAGAAAAACGCGTTCAAAGTTTTACTGAGAAAGGATAATAATACGACTTAGAAACTTAATTTTATACTGTATCTCCGTCAATTTTACGAATTTCTTTACAAAATTTGGTGAGATTATTCTTAACAAATGCAGGTTTTGAGAAAATGAAAAAGAAAATTTTTTTTACTGTTATGTACTCCCTTAATGCTCCTTTTATCTATCCCATTAATCCTTTCAAGGGCGGTGTGGCATATACGTAACACTGTTTATTCTTCATTTTCCCAGCCCCACGGGTAAATTTCAACATTAATAAATAAGTAAGAATTCACAATACGTTGACAAATTTGAGATGCATTTTTAAAACTATTTACCACAAAGTTTGTAAGTACATTCGACTTCTAAACCTTTTGACATTTTTCTGTCAACTCTTTTGACTGAACAACGCCCCCTTTGAGCTGATATTTCCGCGTGAATTTTGAATGTGACATAACATACTAAAAATAATTGAAAACGTAAAGCCGAATCTCCCCTGCACGCGAGCTTGAGGCGACTATTCACTACTCCGGCAGCCAATGACAGCAACCCGTGGGCGTGGTTTAGTGTGTCAAAAGGTTCGAGCGTTTCCGGTCCCTACTTATCAAAAGGTTAAGAAGTCGAGTATATTACTAATTTGTTCATAATCGGTGCTAACAGTGCGAAAATGTGTATAATTGTGATTATCAGATCATCTAGTATACTACAATAGGTCAACTGATATCTACTATCACGTACCAACAGATCCCTACCTATCTTCACAATATACCTGAACCATAATAAGATCATAAATCAATTCCAAGAAATTTAATCCAAAGGAATCGTAAAGAAAAACATAAAATAATTAAAAGAATTTATAATAACTGGATAATACAATACAATAGCGTTTACATAATATATCAATTACATGATCTGGTACACAAATTATATTAATTAATTTATAACTCAATTAATTTGAGGTCGATTTGAATATCAACGGGCTTAATCGACTGGTTACTTATTTATGTTAAATTTATATTTTATCAAGTAAATAAATATGTTCTAATATTTTAAAATATAATTTTTAAATATAAGTAATCCTTTGTTTAATGTGGAGGGTTTAGGGATTCAAAATATGGCCTCCACAGTATCCTAATCGGAGGACGCAAAGGCTTTCAGGAGGATGAATTAAACTCCTCTTATGAACCTCGGTGTGACGAATTCGGCAATAACGGACAACTTGAGACTGAAAAAAGGTCTTACAATTGAACGTAAAATATATATTCGAAGGACTCCTTTAAGAGGTTACATCTAGTTGGCGGCCGAAAAAAAGGCGTATTTTTGTGAATTTTTTTGGGGGAAAATGATTGCAGGTTTCGAACTGTTTTTTTTTCATAGTTAAGGGTATATCTTCGACTATGTTTCATAGTTTTTTTATTGAAAAAAAATCACAAATGTAGGAGATACAATGCATTTCCCGGACCGCTAGGTTTTTTGCGATAACCACTGTATCTTCCACCTCAATCGTCTAAAATAAAAGAATCAAATTGATTATGTTTTTGCATCGTATTATCTAGTCCTTAATCAAAGGATTTGAGAAAATATTACTTTTTGAAAAAATGGTCGACGAAAATGTAGTGATTTTTTCATCAAAATTTGGACTTTCACGTTTAATCATCGACCATTTTTTCAAAAATCAATATTTTCTCAAATCCTTCGATTAAGGACTACATAATACAATGCAAAAACATAATCTATTTAATTTTTTGATTTTAGACGAGTGAGGTGGAAGATACAGTGGTCACCGCAGAAGACCTTTTTTGAACAGCGGTCCGGGAAATGCATTGCATCTCCTACATTTGTGAATTTTTTTCAATAACAAAATTATGAAACATAGTCGAAGATATAACGTTTACTATGAAAAAAATAGGTTCGAAACCTGCAATCATTTTCTCAAAAAAAATTCACAAAAACACGCCTTTTTTTCGGCCGCCATCTACATGTAACCCCTTAAGGGGGGGTTCTGCCTTGTAGGACCGAAAAAGTAGGTGATATTTGCGAATTTTTTATAAAAAAACTGTTGACGGGTTTATTTGAAATTTGGCAAGTTGTTTCATTGTACCCTTAAGTATTATTACAAATTTTTATGAGGTTTCATTTTCTATACAAAAAAAAATGTGCGCGTCGTAGAGCGTCGATTGTAGAACGTTGAGAAAAAAATGGCTCGTGCTGGCGTTGAAGGAAAGTGTCCTATGGTTTATCTGAAAAACAAAAAGGAAAAGGGATTCTTAATCTGCATGAACATGGCTATCTATGGTACTAGAATTATGGCTGTATCTGTTACCGTTCTTTTTTTATTTAAATAATTCCTTGCGATTTTTGGACGAAATTCGAACTTTTTTTTACAAAAGGCTACCATTTTAACAGTTTTTCATTTTTCTGAATTGTTCTAGTACCGTAGATAGCCATGTTCATGGAGATTAAGAATCTTATTTTCTTTTTGTTTTTCAGATAAACCATAGGACACTTTCCTTCAACGCCAGCACGAGCTATTCTTTTCTCAACGTTCTGCAATCGACACTCTACACACGCACATTTTTTTTTATAGCCTCATAAAAATTTGTAATAATACTTAAGGATACAATGAAACAACTTGGCAAATTTCAAATAAACTCGTTCAACAGTTTTTTTATAGAAAAATTCGCAAATATACCTACTTTTTCGGTCCTACAAGGCAGAACCCCCCCTTAAATCATTCAACCCTATCTTAAACTGAAAACTTGGAGAATCAAAATTGGATCCCAGATTTCGACTCGGATGTGCCTTATAATGACTGACATGTGAATATCGCCGCATATATCGATAGTTCCGTGCAAGAGTAAGTAGCACTCAAAGGGTTAAACTACATAATCAGGCTACGCTTGCAGCCTATTACGAAACACGTATGGTATAAAATCAAGTCACAACAAACTATTTTGTCAAAAAACGTTTCAATTGATACCAGCCTCCCCTACTAAGGTTTGGAAAACAATTAACACGTTGACTGCCATGTCCGTCACCGGTGACTGTAACTAAACTTTCCGTTCAGGCCGCGCCGGTTATGATAATTACAATAGCGTGTACCATTACGACCCACGCGGCGTGAATAGGGAGTCACGTAAATTTTTTTGTGCCAGTCAACGTGTGAATGTATCTGCTGTGACTAGGAACACGTTAATAAGAATCTTCATTCGGTGTCACACATTTTCCCCACGTTCGAATATGGCATGAATGAATTTGCTGTAGAAATAATCATAAAATTATTGGGTTGGTTGGCATTTACCTACCTGTCCAGAAGTTAAAGTATAGGTTTGCTACGAGCATGGTTTGAAATGGGTATTAAATTAGATTCTTGGTAATAATTTAAAGTTTTGCCAGCGCTATTGCTAAATACACCGACAAAGAGACTCTCCTGAATCGAAATGACGAGTTTGTGTGAATCGATTATACAGTTTTGAAGATAGTTTATTGAAACCAAAAACAATTTATTCGAGTTTTTTTGACTCAACGAAGCTATATTTGGAAATGATAAATAATTCATTTGCATATATTTTATTAAATCATGGAATTCACTCAAAAGCATGATTTTTCTTGAATCAAGGAATATCGTGTCGAGAAAATTATTATTAATTCCGTCAAGTTCGTAAATTTCAAGCTATTCCATCACCTTGCAAGGGGTGTGCGGGCAAACCATTTTTGTGACTTTTGAATTTAGTCATTTTGATTCTAACAAATTTTTAGCAAATAAATAAATTGTAGGTACTTTGCAAAAAAATATGCATTCCAAATATAATTCAAGAAGTGTATAGTTTTCTTGAAGATAAAAAATAATTTCTCTTTGTGACACGTTTTTGCGCAATTGTTATTTCTTTTCACTCAAATTCTCTGTAGAAAATTCAATTCATCAATCATTATTAATTATTGTTACTTGAATAAATGGAGGTAGAAATATAATTAATGACCTGTTACTAATTAGCTAATTCAATTTCCATTATTCACCATCATTGGGGTTTTAGAATCAGGAAAAATATATACTTATACATGTAAAAATAAATATTGGAAAACCCTAGGATCTAAATTCTATATGTATCGATACTTATCGTTAGTTTGTTGTTAACAAGTAGCGAAAAGACCGGCAATCCTTGGATATAAACAAGATAGAATGAACCTTTGGTGTCTTTAAGAGGGGTAATACATGTAGATGGTGAGATAATAGTCAATTTTTATCATTTTATTTTAAGGAACAAAATGTTTTAAATTTTTGAAACTTTCGGTACACTTTATTAAATAATTAAACTGTTTAATTAAATTTTTCCATTAAGGAATATTGTCAAATGGCGATGTTCCGTCGCGATATTCCAGGAAGGATTTGGCAGAAATTACCCGTTTGTGGGAGTCCCAACGACTTTAATATTCATCTTAAAAGTATGAATCAGAAATTTTTAGTATTTTAACATCCAGATGCTGAACTTATACCTAAGAAACATTTCAAAAATTTAAAATTACAAAAGTGGAATACTTCAGAAAAAAAAACTGCAATTTTACGTAAAATTTTTTTTCTTTTTGGCAATAAAAAAGGAGTTTCTAAAAGCGATTTTCATAAACAAGTAGGTATAAGTTCAAGGTAATATTGTTATTGAGTTGTGTGTACAATTTTAGCACGATCGGTGGATTCGTTTTGAAGTTATGTTTCCCACAATCTTAAAGAATGTAGTTTTCCGCAAAACGTTTTTAAAATTCCGATCTACGAAAACTCAATCAATTTAGTAACTTACCGGCTAATTAGCGATTCCAGGGCCACACCGAATTTCAGTTTAAAACTTTACCACCTTATTCTTGAGATGTTTAACTAACATTTTATGAAAAAAAGAAAAATTGATTTTTTGAAACTGCTACATGTATTTCCCCCCTTAAAGTAGATAATTGATGTATAACATTTTGAGGACTGTCTTTAAAAAATATAAATGCCTTCAAAGAAGACAATTCATTGAGAAATATGTCTTCAAAGCAGCCAATTCAAATGTATATAAATATATACACACACACACACACTTTTATCGTTTTTTGTTAATACGACTGAAAATAGTAGTGCGATAAAAATTGGACATGTGGGGTCCACTCTTATAAAAAGACAACCTTCGGGTCACCAGTTTAGTTGAAATTGTGTATAGTGGAAAATTCTGTCATCCTGTTTACGAAAATATACTATACTATAATAGGTGCAGATACTCTATAGTTTTTACCATATTTACGGTTAAAGTTTCATCATCATGTAAAAATAATGTTTATAGAATTCGTAAGCAAGAATCATTGAAGCCTAAGGATAATTTATCGGTCTTGTATCATTGCTAAACTAATTATTGATGAGAATATGGTTTAGGTTATTTCCTTAGTCGCGATATTAAATATTACATTTTTAGGTGTTATTATTTCTTCTGGCTTAACGACTTATTGGCAAATATTCAAAATATTTGTATTCGCAAATTTTGTAGTACCAAGCCAAAGCTACCTAAATAATTTTTATTGCAAATCTTGTAATATCGAGACAAAGCAATTATTTTTATTTTTTTCTCGCATTTTTTAAGCAAAAAGTGATACATGGAAAAATAACCCGTGACCTGAATTTGAACCAGGGATCTTCACTTCTCCGTAATGAAATAATAACACCTAAAAACTTAATATTCATGAGAAGCTAATTATTGATCAGTTCGTCGACTTTTCCCATTTTATTAATAACAAACTTGATTATAATTCAAACGTAAAATATTATTCAAATCATTTAACTTTTTAGTATTCATTTGTTTTAAATATTGTCTATAATGACAATTATTTTTACTTAAAAAAATTAAAAGTATGGTTTTAAAAGAATCCCAATTTTCGCCACTTTCTTATAGAAGGTGTAGGGAATCGTTCACGTTACACAGTACATTCGAAGTAATTAATGGCTTATTTTATTATAGAAATATGTATATAATATTATACTTAAAATGTAAATTATAAATTTCAACTTTTAATACAATTATAAAATATTAGTGATTATGAATCAATTTCAATTTGGTTAATTTCACTAATTATTGTTCACTCTCATAAAAAACTATATTGACCAATAATTAGTTCAGACAGATCAATAACTAATGGGTTGGCAAATAAGTTCGTTCGGTCTTTGTGTTTGATTCCACTGTTAAAAACCGAGCGAACTTATTTGCCAAGCCGGTAGTTCCATGTTATTTTCTTTCCCAATAGCTCAAAAATAATAATCTTAATCTAATTGTGATAATAAGTTTTATTATTTCATACGAAATATTAATTATTTATTTACACAATAGAATAAGAAGAGATGCAGATACGTTGAAAATTATATTCATATGTACCAAGTAATGAAGCTGCCGATCTTAAATGGTGAATAACTAGTTCAGTCACTAGTCTAAGCATGAATATTTTTTTATTTATTCATTTAAGTTATAAAAAATTATTGAGTTTTTACCTCAGCAATGGTATATTTTTATAAACAGGATGGCAAAATTTACCTACATGCACAATTTCCACTAAATCGACACCCCGAAGGCTTTGTTGGTGATTCTATGAGATCACCCTTAG